>CAMRHE010000063.1:2915000-3560000 GCA_947044405.1 Leptodactylus fallax
GGACGCCAATTATTATACTATGGGGTCTGGAAAGACCCCCCCCCAGGGGTATCACTTTTGGTTCAGGCTTAACCTAAACAGGCAACGAACTTCGTGAGGCTCGCCCATCTCTAGTCTTAATATATCTTTATAGTGCTTAATTCTCACTTTCTCTGTAGGGGTTTTAGAGCTCTGTGTCAGAAACCTAGAGTTCCAAGATACAATTCTGTCTGCCACCACTAGGGGGAGCTCACTGCATACAGTTTTGGTGCTGTGTATCAGGAAGACTGAGCTCCGCCCGCTATAAAGATATGTGATGGCATCAGTCAGCACAGTCTACTGGATCTACTGACTACTCACTGAAGTCACTGGGCGGGTTGTGGCTGAGGTTCCTGTAGAATTCCGTTCGATGAGCTTTTTTCAGGCCGGTGCAAAGGCCAAAATCGGAGAGCTTGACGTGACCCTGCGGTAACAGAAGAGACATCATCACCACATTGTATGACATCTATAACTGGAATCATTTACTATATTTAAGGGGTTTCCTCCACCAGACTGCACAGGCTGATAACAGGGAGCAATAGATTGCATTTATCTACATAGCCAAAGGAGATACAGAATACCAGACCTTAGCGTCCAGCAGTAGATTGTCCGGCTTAATGTCCCTATGAATGAAGCCAAGCTGGTGAATAGCATCAATGGCCAGAACAGTCTCCGCAATGTAGAATTGAGTCTCCTCCTCCGATAGAGTGTCCTTCTTCATGAGCAGCGTCATCATGTCACCTGCACAGTGCACATCAGAATAGTGAGTGCAGCTCTGGAGTATAATACAGGATGTAACTCAGGATCAGTACAGGATAAGTAATGTAATGTATGTACACAGTGACTGCACCAGCAGACTAGTGAGTGCAGCTCTGGGGTATAATACAGGATAAGTAATGTAATGTATGTACAAAGTGACTGCACCAGCAGAATAGTGAGTGCAGCTCTGGGGTATAATACAGGATAAGTAATGTAGGGACTCTATGAAGGTGAACCATTTATGATGTTACCTCCAGGTAAGAACTCCATGATCAGATACAGGTTCCTCTTATCCTGGAAGCTGTAGAACATTTTCACCACCCAGGCCCCATCCGCTTCCACCAATATATCCCTCTCGGCTCTGATATGCGCCACCTATATAGGGATATATAAAGGTTGTGACTCATACACAATAAGATTTATCAGCCGTATTTTCTGACAAACCCTGTACAAACAGCGCATCCCCTGTCCTGAATGAAATCCATGCCTCACCTGCTCCTTTTCCAACATGTCCGCTTTCCTGAGGATCTTCATTGCATAGATGTGTCCTGTGTCCTTCTTCTGAACAAGTCGCACCTACGATCGTAAACAATAGAAATTAAATGTATGAAGCCATCAGCAATCTCTACTTATTTCAAATATTACGACTACAGGACTTACCTCTCCGAAAGCTCCCCTCCCGATAATCTTCAGCGACTCAAAATCATCCAAGCCCAGCCTGGTCCTCTTGAGTCGAAGAAATTCTGTCTCCTTCCGCGCGTGCTGGGACCGCCTGAGTCTCTTCTATAGAGAGGAATCGCAAATAATTATTGGTTGGTCCACTAGAGGGCAGACAAGTCATTAGTGGACAGCGCACTTCCCAGTCCTTCCTTCAGAGGGCAAAGTGAAGAAATCAGGCGATACCTTTTAGAGGCTAACGGAGTATATTTGATGGGAAGCTTTCTAGAGTACTAGCTCTCTTCTTCAGACATGGTGATATACAAGAAACTGAAAACTCACAGACTTTTTATACATAGAAGACATGGACCTTCAAAGGATCTTAGAATCTATATAACAAAATGCAATATAAATGGAGAAGTTATTTACAACAGGTCAGGAAATAAAAATCTGGAAACTTGTGGGGCGTGACGGAGGGATCACTAATTCTTGCACACTATTTCCTGACCTGCTGTAAATAACTTCTCTACTTAGATTGCATTTTGTTATTTTTAAGGGTTCTAAGATGCTTTGAAGGTCCATGTCTTTTGTGTATAAGAAGTCTGTGAATTTTCAGTTTCTTGTATTACACCATGTCTGAAGAAGAGAGCTAGACTCTCGAAAGCTTACCATCAAATATACTCCGTTAGCCTCTAAAAGGTATCGCCTGATTTCTTCACTCTTCCACAACTTTCTATGGCTAACACGGTACAACATTATACTTCAGAGGGCAAACAAATCATTAGTGACTTGTGCAGTTCCCAGTCCTAACACTAGAGGGCAGAGAAATTAGTGATCTGTGAAGTTCTCAAATGTAAGGACTCTTGCACACGACTGAGTGTGCAGGACAAGGTACTTCTGATGTGGGGGTACAATGCTCAGTTCCGTTCCAATGATTATAGGGCAGGTCCAATTCTGCTCTGTGACACCGGAACAGAACCTCCCACTGAAATAAATGGCGGACATAAGGCATTCGAATGACATCCCCCTAAAAAATCTCGGCCTGTACTGTGCATGAGGCCTAACTCTAGAAGGCAGACAATTCAGTGATCAGTGCGGTTCCAAGTCCTACCTACAAAGGTCAGAAAATTAACCCCTTCCCACACACACAGTCCTGGATGAATCAGGACACGTTCAGGGACTTGGTCACTTTAAACGTCTCTCACTCCATGGCGGCTTAGCTTTAAAATAAGACTAAAATCATGTCTGTAGCGCATATAGATTTAGAGATATCACTGGTTAAAGCGTAGCTACCTATACTTGCAACTGTCACTTTAACCAATGTGCAGGAAGACACGAGCAGCTGACAGTACAGGGAGAGGAGAGAAGGAGGTTATTATTCTCCTGTCACTTCAGAAAACCCCAGGGGAAGGGGCACCATGGACTTTTGTTCATTATATCAGCCCCTATTATCAATCAGAAGCTTACGTGCTATTTAACCCCTTAAGAACTTAAGTAGTTTTACAGAAAAAAATATAAGAAAAAATACTGAAAAAACCCCCAATAATAAACACACATTTGGTATCACCACATACTTACATTACTTATTCTACATGATAAACACCATAAAAATTAAAATTCAGATGCCAAAAACAAAAGTAATAAAAACTGATCAGAAATAAAATGTAAAAAGTTCTGAAAGCGGGAGCGCAGAGGGGAATAAAGGTTACTGGTCTAAGACTAAAATGTGTCAAATAGCTAAAGGGTTAAAATGCACATAAGGCACCGGAGTTGTGTGTCAGGAATATTTATTTCAGCCATAAATAAGTGACATTTTCAGGAGGGTTTTTGCAATTTTAATGTGACTGTTAATATGTGGTCAGTTCTCAGGCCTAACACTAGAGGGCAGACAAGTCATTAGTGATTGATAAATTTATTAGTGGTGAGTGCAGTTCCAGTTCTTAACACTAGAGGTCAGACAACTCCTTTGTGGACAGTGCAGATCCTAGTCCTAACAGACAAATCATTTTCTAATAGTGTAGTTTGCTGTCCTTCCACTAGAGGGCACACAAACCTGTTTCTTGCTTCCCCACTCACCTCGTCGTCTCCTAGCCCCTCCTCCTCCATGGCGATTTCCAATTTCTTTTGCCTGTGGGGGTAAAATTATAAATTCCATTACTACATAGCGGTACATGTGTCCATGGTCTGGACCATTGCACCTATAACATGTCATGTGACCACGGTCTGGACCATCGCACCTATAACATGTCATGTGACCACGGTCTGGACCATCGCACCTATAACATGTCATGTGACCACGGTCTGGACCATCGCACCTATAACATGTCATGTGACCACGGTCTGGACCATCGCACCTATAACATGTCATGTGACCACGGTCTGGACCATCGCACCTATAACATGTCATGTGACCACGGTCTGGACCATCGCACCTATAACATGTCATGTGACCACGGTCTGGACCATCACACCTATAACATGTCATGTGACCACGGTCTGGACCATCGCACCTATAACATGTCATGTGACCACGGTCTGGACCATCGCACCTATAACATGTCATGTGACCACGGTCTGGACCATCGCACCTATAACATGTCATGTGACCACGGTCTGGACCATCGCACCTATAACGTCATGTGACCACGGTCTGGACCATCGCACCTATAATATGTCATGTGACCACGGTCTGGACCATCGCACCTATAACATGTCATGTGACCACGGTCTGGACCATCGCACCTATAACATGTCATGTGACCACGGTCTGGACCATCACACCTATAACGTCATGTGACCACGGTCTGGACCATCGCACCTATAACATGTCATGTGACCACGGTCTGGACCATCACACCTATAACATGTCATGTGACCACGGTCTGGACCATCGCACCTATAACGTCATGTGACCACGGTCTGGACCATCGCACCTATAACGTCATGTGACCACGGTCTGGACCATCGCACCTATAATATGTCATGTGACCACGGTCTGGACCATCGCACCTATAACATGTCATGTGACCATGGTCTGGACCATCGCACCTATAACATGTCATGTGACCACGGTCTGCACCATCACACCTATAACGTCATGTGACCACGGTCTGGACCATCGCACCTATAACATGTCATGTGACCACGGATTGGACCATTACACCTATAACATGTCATGTGACCACGGTCTGGACCATCGCACCTATAACATGTCATGTGCCCACGGTCTGGACCATTACACCTATCACATGTCATGTGACCACGGTCTGGACCATTGCACCTATAACATGTCATGTGACCACGGTCTGGACCATCGCACCTATAACATGTCATGTGACCACGGTCTGGACCATTGCACCTATAACATGTCATGTGACCACGGTCTGGACCATTACACCTATAACATGTCATGTGACCACGGTCTGGACCATCGCACCTATAACATGTCATGTGACCACGGTCTGGACCATTACACCTATAACATGTCATGTGACCACGGTCTGGACCATTGCACCTATAACATGTCATGTGACCACGGTCTGGACCATCGCACCTATAACATGTCATGTGACCACGGTCTGGACCATCGCACCTATAACATGTCATGTGACCACGGTCTGGACCATTTCATCCCTGGCCCCAGTACCTGGTCTCCCGCTCCTCGTGCTGTAGGATCAGGTTACTGTAGAAAGTTTCCAGCGTCAGTTTGGCGACAGTCACTCTCTCGCGGGTGTGGTTACTCATGGGGAAGGCGGTGGCGTTCCCGGCAGTCATTGCCATAGTAACAAGCCCTAACAAAAAAAAAAACCGAAACACTGAAATTACTGAAAATGGAAAATTAACAGAGCAGACCACACCCAGGGGGACACTGGAATGTTCCATATACCCCACAGGGGGAGAATACAGCAGTTCAGATCTACTTAAGTAATGTGGCTGAGTTGCAATACTGGACACAACCTGTGCACAGGGGTGGTGCTGTTTCTAAGCCATCATAAAGTGATGGTACATACCACTACCTTCCGCTATGCCACTGTTCTCTGTTATCAGTCAGTCTGGACTGATGTCAGGGGTAGGTGACAGTTTGTAGTGCAGGCGGGTGCGGTGGTGAAGTACGGTTAGGACAGGAAGGAAGAAGCTGCCACTCCTCACAGATGGGGCGAGGCGCAGTATGTGGCATGTCCATGTGGGGGGAGATCACCGAACTATATGTGAGGGAGGGGGGAGCGCCCCATAGTGGTGCAGTCTTCTACTACTACCGCCAGCATAAAAGCCCCAAATGGCGTGGAGATACTACTGAAGTTATAGGGGTGCGAGAGCGCCCCATAGTGGTACAGTCTTCTACTACTCCCAGCATAAAAGCCCTGGATAGGAGAAAATCATTGAAGTTATCGGGGTTAAGAGTGCCTCATAGTGGTGCAATCTAACTACTACTCCCAGCATAAGCTTCATAAACCTGTCTGCCTCAGATAACCACTACTCCCATCATGGCAGCATTTACAAACTTGTTGCAAAACTACAACTCCCAGCATAACCCGACATCCTAAGAGTTGTAGTTTTGCCCCAGGTTGATATGCTCTTTATCTACTATCCCCCCCCCTCTTCCTATGCAGACTCTCAGTTTCAATCACAACAAACCCCACCGGATAAGAGAAATGCAAACAACAGAGACCACAGAGTAGAAGCAAGGGTTAACCTCAGCCCCCTCCCCAATTACTCAGAATTCAACTGGGTCTGTGACTGACCACTGGAGAATGGGATAATTCAAGTCTACCCACAAGGGTCATTCCATTCCATCAATCTGAATAGGAGCCTTGTTATATTAAAACTCCCCAATAGGGGCCGCTGCAGCGAGAACAAGAGGCTGAAGGGAGCTGCATCCTGGATTATGAATAGAATTTCAGGACTGCAGTAATGACTGACAAACACGAGACAGCACAGAAAACTTGAGAGAAGGAGGTAACTGAATAGATCAAGGTACCATTCAGGGTCTGTGAAAAGTTGGGTGACATTTAGTAGTGGAAAAGTTATTTAAGCAGTTATATATACATACATATAGCGACACCATCCCCCTCCACCAGACATGACGCCCCTGTCTGCAGATCAGAGGAGGTCTCCCGGCTCCCCGCTCTACATTTTTTGGCGTCTGCAGCTATTTTTAGGAGTTTGTTGAAAGGAGCGACTTGTGGAAAAAGTGAAGTAAGAGAGTGGCGGATGATGAGCGCACTACAACCCCCACACAGCTACCCAGCTGTCCTAGAATCCAGAGTGGCAAACCTGCCCCCTAGAGGTGTCAGTACGTAACATCACTGCAGCGGACCCAGGACATCAGGGAGAGGGCAAAGACCGGCCCACAATACAAGCCACACCCCAACATGTCCAGATCACCTGACACCCCCTAAATAAGGGACCAGAGCCCAGTACACCCTATGTCTACAGACCCCAGACCAGAACCTCCCCCCATATACAGACTCCACAGCAGAACCCCCCCATCTGTATACATAACCCAGCCCAGAACCTCTTCTTACATAGACCCCAACCCAGAACCAGAAGAACCTCCCCCCATATACAGACCACAGGTACAAATCCCCCTCCCCTTCATATACAGAGCCCAGACTACAACCCCCTTTCCCTGGTTAAAGACCCCAGACCAACTCCAGGAGGGTTGTCAGGTATGAGCTAGCTCAGTTACAGCCGCCATATGGATCACCATGGAGGTTTTATTTAGTCACAGAGTCGAATAAATGCACTGCCCCCGCAGACTCCGCCCCTGCAGGCTCCGCCCCCATCCACTTTTACACTATATTCCATGCAGGCCTGGGGGGACAACCCAAGAAGCAAACAACTGCCCCGGCCTAGCCAAGCTGTGTGCACAACCTCTCACCAGGACTCAGTTCTTCGAAGCAACCGGGCCCCTGGAGGACTACACAGGGGCCCACAGGGCCGCTTCTTACATCAGCCTTGTTGTTATGCTGCACATTATATAGAAAGACCTGATGTAACCAGGAAACCTAAGAGCAGCGGACACATATTACACACTGGGGCCCCCAGGGGCCCGCAGCCTCATGCCAGCCTGTCACTGCGTATATACAACACTAACTTGTCTTGTACTGATGATATACTCCAGTCACATCCAAAGCTGCAATCGCAATTTAGCTGACCATTATGAATGCAGCTTTCATTGTGACTGGAGGATAAGATCATAATGGTCAGCTGAGCTGTGCTTGCAACCTTGGATGTGACTGAAGTAAATATAGTAATTGTCAGTTGCACTGTGACAGCAGCTTTGGATATGACTGGAGAATACAATCACAATTTGTCTGACAATTAAAATCTTATACTCCAGTCACATCCAAAGCTACAACCACAACTGAACTGGCTGTATGGATGTCACTTTGGATGTGACTGGAGTATAAGATCATAACGGTTAGATGAACTGTTATTGCAGCTTTGGAAATGACTGGAGTACACAATCACAATTCAGTTTACCATCATGTTATACTCCAGTCACATCCAAACCTGACCACTACAATATTATTGTGTAAACACAGATCAACTCACAAACATATCACTGAGCAGCCTACAGGAGGCGCCATAGCCTTCAGGACACTGCGCTAGAGCATGCATTCCTTGTGAAGGCCCTGAACAAGCAAGGGTGCAGGTAAGTGAAGACAGAGCTAAGAATAACCTGTCAGAATGCAGCTCTGGATGCAAATGGAGTATAAAACAGGATCCTAGTAGTCAGATGTGGAGGATCAGACTCCGCAGCTCTGGACCCCGCTCTATAGACACAGTCCTCTGGTCAAACACTGTATAAATGGTGGACATCTTGTCACTTATACGAGCAGCTATAGCTTAACTACAACCCCAAGCATGCTGGAACTTGTAGTACTGAAGCAGCCGTTGTGCCATAGGTTGAGGAATCTTACTATAAGTTATCAGTCCCCTCCTTGAGGCTGTGACCACCAAACTGTGGGGGTAAGAAGAGGAATAAGCAGAGATTTAGTGAATAATGGTCACAGGGTGAGAAATGACCGAAGGACCTGAGGTCACCTGACCAATAAGAGGAGGAAGAGAGAGCAGCACCGAACTATAAAGTGTCAAGAGGGCGCAAGGGCCGAGCTGTGTGACAACACAACCCACACATCTGCTGAGAATCAACTTCGCTAAGAATTAAAGGGATCACCCACTATAATAATAGACTAAAGGACCTGCACCATCCATGTGCTCCTGTAGTATACATACGAGAGTGGTGTGATGATACACAGGACTAGAAAGACATGGCTGCTGTCATCTAGAAACAGCGCCACATCTGTCCATGGGTTGTGTTTGGTATTGCAGTCTACCTTAATCTAGAAACAGATACTTGACACTTCTCACAGCTGAGGGTTTGTTACAATTATATCCACTCTGTCCTGGAGATCAGACCCTTAGACATAAGACTGGCTGTTAGCACAACTGCAAGGGATCCGTCTCCATGAAGAGGCCCCACAGAGGCCAGAACAATAGCTTGTGCCTTGTCCCATGGTTGGTGGCGCTCATCCAGCACATTCCAGTATTGTGAACTAGTGGTGGCTGATGCTGTGCAGTGACGTTACAGTGTATCAGGAGAGGAACACTACATCCTGAGAGCGGCTGCTCGTACAGAGAATCTGCAGTCCACAAGTGATGCAATGAGCGGTGCTGAGAACATCTACTAGCAGGAGGAACCGTGTACACCGCAAAAACCGTTATCCCCATAGTGACCTCCACCTCATGTAACCAGAGGAGGTTCAATGATATTACTGACTCTAAGAAGAGCGCCGGGGGTGATATGTGATATAATAATAAGAAATTATATAAATCCTCTATTGCCACACTGTTACATCGAAAAATAATAGTCACCCAGCTTTCCCAAACACCCAATTACAGGGATGCTTGGATGATACAGCAATCTGGACATTACAATACTACCACCCCCTAGGTACAATAATATAACTACTATAATACTACCTCCTATGTACAAGAAAATAACTACTATAATACTGCCCCTATGTACAAGAATATAACTACTATAATACTGCTCCTATGTACAAGAATATAACTAGTATAATACTGCTCCTATGTACAAGAATATAACTACTATAATACTGCTCCTATGTACAAGAATATAACTAGTATAATACTGCTCCTATGTACAAGAATATAACTACTATAATACTGCCTCCTATGTACAAGAATATAACTACTATAATACTGCTCCTATGTACAAGAATATAACTACTATAATACTGCCCCCTATGTACAAGAATATACCTACTATAATACTGCTCCTATGTATAAGAATATAACTACTATAATACTGCTCCTATGTACAAGAATATACCTACTATAATACTGCCCCTATGTACAAGAATATAACTACTATAATACTGCCCCTATGTACAAGAATATAACTACTATAATACTACCTCCTATATATAAGAATATAACTACTATAATACTACTCCTATGTACAAGAATATACAGTAACTACTATAATACTGCTCCTATGTACAAGAATATAACTACTATAATACTGCTCCTATGTACAAGAATATAACTACTATAATACTACCTCCTATATACAAGAATATGACTACTATAATACTACTCCTATGTACAAGAATATAACTACTATAATACTGCTCCTACGTACAAGAATATAACTACTATAATACTGCTCCTATGTACAAGAATATAACTACTATAATACTGCCCCTATGTACAAGAATATAACTACTATAATACTGCCTCCTATGTACAAGAATATAACTAATATAATACTGCTCCTATGTACAAGAATATAACTACTATAATACTGCTCCTATGTACAAGAATATAACTACTATAATACTGCTCCTATGTACAAGAATATAACTACTATAATACTGCCTCCTATGTACAAGAATATAACTACTATAATACTACCCCTATGTACAAGAATATAACTACTATAATACTGCTCCTATGTACAAGAATATAACTACTATAATACTGCCTCCTATGTACAAGAATATAACTACTATAATACTACCCCTATGTACAAGAATATAACTACTATAATACTGCTCCTATGTACAAGAATATAACTACTATAATACTACTCCTATGTACAAGAATATAACTACTATAATACTGCTCCTATGTACAAGAATATAACTACTATAATACTGCTCCTATGTACAAGAATATAACTACTATAATACTGCTCCTATGTACAAGAATATAACTACTATAATACTGCTCCTATGTACAAGAATATAACTACTATAATACTGCTCCTATGTACAAGAATATAATTACAGTAGTTATCAGTAGTGATGACACGGTGTTGCGGTTTGTCCTGTTGCTGACGTTTCGCTCCTCACTGTCACATATAGCACTTACTCCTCCTCTCACACCTGTGTACATGTCTCAGGTCGGGGGGAGGGGTGTGCAGTACTACAATAATCAGTTATCAGGCGGTGACATCATCCTGTGAAAAGGAGAAACGGAAGCAAAACCTCCACGAAACAAAGTAAGATCTAAATGAAGGAAAGTCCATACACATCAAACTCCCTCATACAAAAGTATTAGCGTGCTGGTCACCAGCTCAGACTACAACCATAGAGTAGTCACCCAACTTAACTTTCCCATACAGATGTATTTCCGTTCGTGTTTTTTTTTTTAAGATTATGAATAGAATTCCAGCACTTCAGGGAAGACTGACACATAGGCAGAACATAGGATCTAAACAGCATAACAAAGCTACGATCCAGTTGATCTTGGTGTCCACTTATAAGGTACGATGACTCGAGACAGCACACGACAACATTTCCTACTGTTATAACACAGGGTAATAATTATACAGGCAGATAAGCGGAGTCATTAGGCAAATACATGTGTAATGCTCAGGAGTGAGGCGTGTCAGAGCCTCGTGCCTCACACGTGAGGAAACAAAGCGTCATGATCACCGTATGCCATGCTGCAGTGTAAACAGGGATGCCACTCATTGGGATTACACTGGCGCTGCCACATGTACTGGGCATAACAACTGATCCCCAAATCCGCACCAGTGACCCACTAGTCTCCCCCTTTCCGTTTAGACCTCGACTCATTGATTATGGAGGGGGGGGCCTTGTGCTGGAAACCAATAACAATGCTAAGATGGAAAGCTTGTAATACCACAATCCACCAGTAGTGGCCGCTACAGGAAAATCAATTAATGGCTACAGCGATCACAGCGGATTGTTTTCAATCTCTTGGGTCATCTCACTAAAGACACCCCAAAAGGGAGCCAGATAATACACATGGCACCCCAAAATCCAGGCCCCAATGACAACATATATATATATATACACATACATATACACATACATACATGTTGTACATGCGGAATTCAAAAAACATGGTTGCTTTCTACCAGGAAAAACGCCACACTGGTCCACAGGTTGTCTCTAGTATTGCAACTCAGGTCCATTGAAATGAATGGGAATGAGATGCAGTACCACACACAGCCTGTATACAAGTGAGACGCTGTTTTTGGAAGAATATAGCAATGTATTTCATACGTAGCCCCTCCAACATCTTAGGCCACACCCCTGAACCACTGGCTATGCCCAAAACATCTAAAAATGGGTCTTTGATAAAGGCCCCTTCGTACCAGGTGGGTGGTGGATGTTATAGCACTGACACCCGTCTGCTGAAAAAGATGTCAATACCAAGAAAAACTAAAGCTCACCCCGCAAAAAACAAGCCCTTGCATAGCGAGAACCTAAGAATGGGAAAGCTGTCTATGAGAGGAAAGGGTTAAGGTTGTGCTGATACAGATGGATGTCTGGCGCTCAGTCACACAGTGCAGATTCTATCAGCAGAGAAGGAGAGAAATATCCATAGAAAACTAGTAATGGACGTCGAATCTAGAGGTGTGTAAGGAGCCGGACCCAGACAGCACATGGGGGGAGGTGGGGTCAATCATACAGCTCTACAGACGCCACAGAACTACAAGTACCAGTATGCCACAGGGGGCCAGGGAATGGGTGTTTGTTTAGGAAAGCCTAATGTGATTGTGTGATCATAACCAGAAAGAGGAGGGAGACAGAGACAGACAGAGACAGAGACAGAGAGAGAGAGAAGAGAGAGAGAGAGAGAGAGAGAGAGAGAGAGAGAGAGAGAGAGAGAGAGAGAGAGAGAGAGAGAGAGAGAGAGAGAGAGAGAGAGAGAGAGAGACAGCGAGAGAGAGAGAGAGAGACACGAGAGAGAGAGAGAGAGACACGAGAGAGAGAGAGAGACACGAGAGAGAGAGATACGAGAGAGAGAGAGAGAGAGAGAGAGAGATACGAGAGAGAGAGAGAGAGAGAGAGAGAGAGAGAGAGAGAGAGAGAGAGAGAGAGAGAGAGAGAGAGAGAGAGAGAGAGAGAGAGAGAGAGAGAGAGAGAGAGAGAGAGAGAGAGAGAGAGAGAGAGAGAGAGAGAGAGAGAGAGAGAGAGAGAGAGAGAGAGAGAGAGAGAGAGAGAGAGAGAGAGAGAGAGAGAGAGAGAGAGAGAGAGAGAGAGAGAGAGAGAGAGAGAGAGAGAGAGAGAGAGAGAGAGAGAGAGAGAGAGAGAGAGAGAGAGAGAGAGAGAGAGAGAGAGAGAGAGAGAGAGAGAGAGAGAGAGAGAGATATGAGAGAGAGAGAGAGATAGAGAGAGAGAGAAGAGAGAGAGAGAGATATGAGAGAGAGAGAGATATGAGAGAGAGAGATAGAGAGATATGAGAGAGAGAGATAGAGAGATATGAGAGAGAGAGATAGAGAGATATGAGAGAGAGAGATAGAGAGATATGAGAGAGAGAGATAGAGAGAGATGAGAGAGAGAGAGAGAGAGAGAGATATGAGAGAGATATGAGAGATGAGAGAGATATGAGATTGATGGAATATGAGAAAGACAGAGCGATATATACATAGATACATTGGTAGATATGAGACACTGTAAGAGATAAATACTGTATGTGATGGATATAAACAAACATGAGAGATATTTCAATACAGTATGTGATAGAAAGATATTTAGATACTGCATGAGTTAGAGGTATACGATAGCTTGATAAACATGTAACAGATATTACTGTATGTGATAGATATGAGAAAGACAGAGCGATATATACATAAACAGATGTTAATAGATAGAGACAGATACTGTATGAGATAGATAGATAGATAGATAGACAGACAGATAGATAGATAGGATCACACTGCATGCCTCTCCTCACCAGTACTACAGTTATATACATGGTCATACACTGTACACACAGCAAACTCTGCAGCGCCTCCTGGAGGAATACCCAGCACACAACACAAAGCATCACTCAGGGGGCTCTACAGCTGGGGTGACACCACAACTCCCAGCACAGACCAGCACCGCACTTTACATATAAGGGTATATACAGACATCAGACATATAAGTGTCTGATGACTGGGGGTCCACGAACTGCAGCCCCTGTACCCCATATGGATAGAGCCCTGGTCACACACGTACACTCACACTGTATGCCCCTCTAGTGACCCCCAGATCTCTGCTTGATGAGAACATTCTAGATTACACCCTGCACATACCTAACATCTCTCACAGCTGAGACTTTGTGACAATCGCACCCAATCTAGACAATTCTATGGAAGCTAAATAGCCTGATACATTGTAACAAACCATCAGCACAGGAGACAGACTGCTGATGTGCTCAGCTCACAGAGGGTTGCCTACAGTAGACGCAACTGTAACAAACCCTCAGCTGTGAGTAGTAAGAGGTGTGGATGTAAACAATGACGTGTCCAGTCACTGACAGCAAGCAGAGGTCCTGATATGCCAGATACATAATAATATACACATGTATGTGCCCCCAGGTGGCCTCACCTCCTCAGTGTCCCCTCTCCCCGGGCTGACGTCCTCTCACACCGGTAACCAGTCTCCGCACTGAGCAGCTCCTCGTCCTCCGGCCGCTCCAGCAGCAACTACTCGCGAGATCTGCGCACCTGTCCCGGCATCCCCGCCTCCCTGTCACACCCGCAGCCTGAGCGCCGGGACACGCCCCCCTCACGCATCACAGCGCACTTTGATTCAGTCCCATAACTAGAGGTCAAACAGAATCATGAGCTTTCATTTTGTTGGGGACTAATATCGTTAAAATATATACGTAGTCGTCAAGAAAATGGACACGAACATGGGGATACGTATTTTAAAACAATATTTTGCATAGATTATTAGAGATCGGAAGTCACGTAATTTCGCTTATGCTTTCGAATTTTCTGGTGCACTTGACCGGTGACTTACTATGGACAAGTGCATGTTCAAAGCCTCTATAACTTTATTGATAAGAAAAGTTTTAAAATTAGTCTGTTATAACATATATATATATATATATAGTAAGTTATACAGTGCCTCATGCTTCGGAATTATATATATAGGTTTACTTTTTTTTTACTTAAGCCTTTTTCTCAACGCCGTTTTTCATCATCCGTTTTCAGGGATCCCTCGTAGACTTAAAGGGATTGTCCAGGAAATACAGTTTTTTTTTCCTGGAGGCCGGGAAGGTGTAAAAACACAAAACAAAAAAAATCCCCATACTCACCTGTCCCTGGTTCTCTGGTGTTTCCCGCTGCTGTCCAGAACCGTGGCGCCCCTGGGCTTGTTCTGGTGGAAGTGCTTGCTGCACGTGACTGCTGAGACCAATCAGAAGCCTAAGGAAAGGACCCGAGACGTCACTCATATATGTCTCCTGTGTGACATCACCATCTATGATGTCATCATCTATGATGGATCCATGAAAACATACAAAAATAGTTCAAGTACAAGTTCTATAGCTCCTAGCGATAGATGACTCTGCCCCCTGTTCACCCTCAATACGCCCCCGGTGAGGGATGTGCAGAAAACAAAAAGTCGCTAATTTTTTTCTTTTTGTGCCAGACTTTTTCAGGACTCATATGCCATTTCTCTGTTGTACAGAGCATTAACATGAACACAAATTTGCAATTTTTTTTCTATTTTGCCACCACCCACGCCACTTTTATTGGACAGAAGCGCAGAATTGGCGTTGCACTAGATTTATCATCAATTACGGCAATAGGATTCAATGCACAGGTGCTCGGCCTTAGGGTGACCAGATCCAACTTGCTAAAAAAAAAAAAAAATCTATTAAATTGTAAATAAATTGTAAAAACTTTGATCCTCACTTGTCCTATTCGTTGCCTACACGTTTTACATAAGTTAGAATCCCACAGAGAGCCACGGTAAAATTATTTATGAATATGATATATATATTTTTACACAAAATATTATACCTATTGTGTAACTTAATAATTTAAATACAGGTTTTTTATATCTCTAGGTTGAGATTTGAAGTTATAGGCCCAAAGCCTGAGGCTGCACTACTGAGAGATCCTGGAACCATTGTCAGGTGCTGTGTTATCATGGAGACCTTGTTTGGGTCCAAATCACCATTTATATTGATGTTTCTACATAGATACCTGTCAACTTTTCAATGTTTGCCTGCGGAAAACCTGGCACAAAGTGAAAATGTTTGTGTGACCTCGCCCCCTTTTGGGAAAGCCCCACCCCTTTCCACATCTTAATCTTTTTTATTGACATGAAGCACACTGCTATGGGGTTAGGAACATAAGTTGTAGCACAGATGTGAACATACATGGCAGCCCTACTAGTTCTTTATTATGGACCCCTGGTCGCTCCCTGTGCTGTCCTGGTGCCATATTCACGCCTCTTAGAAATCACAGTCATTAAAGATTCCTACATAAATCTTCCTGGCTGCCAGTGTGGGTAATATTACCCACAGAGTGAAAAAGACATTTGTGAGAGGTGAAAGAGAACAGACGTCACGTGAGTGAGGAGTAAATGTCTGCAGCCTGGCCCTACATAACACCCAGCGAGGCCGGCGCACCAAAACCGCCCTGTACACAGCCCAACCAGCACAATCGCCACTGTTTACCATGGGTGTAGGCAACTCTAAGGAGGGAAATAGTCCCTGCCCGGAGGAATTACAGAGTCAAACCAGTTATAGCTGGAAATTACAAAATGCTGTCTATTCAGAATCTATATTTCTGTCACAGGTAGATGATAGATAGATATCAGGTAGATAGGCGATAGATATGAGGTAAGTAAATAGATAGATGGATATTAGATATATATGAGGTAGATAGATAAATAGGTGATAGATAGATGATAGATATGAGATAGGTAGATAGATAGATAGATATGAGGTAGATAGATGATAGATAGATAGATGATAGATATGAGATAGGTAGACAGATGATAGATATTAGATAGGTAGATAGATATGAGATAGATGATAGATATGAGATAGAGGGATACAGTAAATAGGTGATAGATAGATAGATAGATAGATAGATAGATAGATAGATAGATAGATACGTGATTGACAGATATGAGATTATAAATAGAAGATAGATATTAGATATGAAATAGATAATAAATAGATTGATAATTATATGGATAGATACAAGATAGATCAATAGAGTATATATGGATAAATAAATAGAAGGTTGATATGTTGTGGATGATAGCAATAGATAGATATAAGATAGATATATAGATAGATTAGATAGATAGGAGATAGATATATACTGTAGATAGATAGATAGATTAGATATGCGATATATCGATAGATTAGATAGAGGCAACAGATATATAGATAGATATGAGATAGATAGACAGACAGATAGATAATTATATGGATAGATAATAAATAGAATATAGCTGGATAACTAGATAGATCTCAGACAAATTATTATGCAAATTAGTTTTCTTACGAAAGAAGGAAAACCATCTTACACCAAACAAACCAGAAACTCTCCCAGAGGGTAAATTTATTTATAAACAGCTTTTTTTTCTCAATGAAAGCTGGATCTTGTGTTTTTCCCCCAAAGTGCAGAGAAAGTGCTGCGAGCCACGCAATAAATGTACGAGGCGTTACATAATCAGTACAGTTGGAAGAAGACACATGTCCATCAAGTTCGCCCAGGGGAGTATTCGTGTATTAGTGTGTATTACTAACCCTCTCCAGGAGGAGACAAACCTGCCCCAATCCTATGAGCTAGAAGACCCTGCAAGGTCCAGGGGTCGATCAATTCCCTCACAAGGACTTAGACCCATTTTGCTCCCAATTCCACCTGAGCTGGCAACCCCCCCACCCCCGCCCCGTGTCCATCAAGGGGCCACAGTCTAGGTTTCCCCTCTCTCTCAGAAGATGGGGGGCCCCATATAGATAAAAGGGACGGTGTTTGTGATTAAAAAACTTGTTTGGCCTAAGAAGTCCACTGGGATGGGGGGGGGGGGGCTCTGAAATGCATCACAGTGTGCGTCACAATTTCTCTGTACAGATTTTTCTTTTTTACTTCACTTTTCACTCCCCACCCCCATGACAGACATGGAGTCAGTCCGGAGCCTCAGGGTATTGTCAAAAAACTTGTTTATCCAAAAGTGCCCTTGAAATTGGTCACATAACATCTTTAAAGAGCCAGCGCAAACACACCCGTGAGACACACAAGGAAAACACGGCGCCCATTAACCCTCTCAAACCAATCCAACTGGTTCCTGGGTCCTAGAGCCTAAAGTCCTGTAAGTCCTCTGCTAAACCTTATATCTGGAAAGCTGGGTAGTAACCAATACGGCTGCCATTACACCACTTAGGTCGTCACTCAACTTTCTCAGATCACTGAACGGCCTAATAATGTGGTTTAAACATCCCCCACTCCTGCATTACCAAATAACTACACACTCTTTCTGTTCAGGATACATGGAAAGTAGTGTGATAATCCTTGTGGGAATGGTAAAAATGGCCATATTAGTGGAGACCCAGCTTTTCCAGACATCTGAATAACCAATCTGCCCAGTAAGGAGCTTAGAAAAACTAGATGACATCAATTCCCACTGAGGAATTCACACAGATATGTCCAGTTATGTAGTGACACAGTAGCCATATTTGTTATCACCCAGCTTTCCCAGACCCCTGAACGAAAAATCTATAGTAGGTTTGCTACTCAAAAGTCTGAGCAAGTTGGATGATATTCAGCTTGTAAAAGAGATATAATACGACAGAGCAGACCTACTGGCGCTAATGACGGCCATATTTCTTGTCACCCAACTTCCCCAGACACCTGAATAACAAATCTGCCTAGTTAGAAAATGTAAATGTCTTATGTACCCAGCGCCAAACTTGTATCAAACTTTACAAGAAAACTGGCCTAAGCAGGTTCTTCTGTAGTAGTGATATAAAGTGTCAGCGCTGTCACACCCACGTACTGTCTAATGTGTAAACACAGCGCCGCCCTGCTGGACACACAACTCATCACCTGCACAGCCAGATCACTGCAAAAATCATCTCTGAGGGCATCTGTCAACAGGACAGCAGCGTGGATAGCTGAGACAGAATAACCTCAAAACCATAACAGTAGTGTCCCTTTAAGGGCTGAAACCAGAGGACAATAGCATAATCTATATATATGCCATTGTAACTCTGCAGGGTTGTGTAATGGGATTAGAACACATTATCCTTCTCCTCAGATCATAATGTTTTAGCGCTGCTGTTACCCGCAGTTATCACCTCCCTGTCATAGGTAGGATCATATAATGACACCCTGCTTGCTGCGGTATTATAAATGTGTCACACACCTGTGTATAGGAGACATAATAATAATTACGTATGGTTCATCACATAAACCGTGTGAATCAGGGTTACCCATGTGTGAGAGCGCCCTGCGGAGTGACAGTTGGACCCAGGCGTAATTATGGCGCACAATAACAACACGTGAATAACCAGCACTTAGAAAATAATCGTTATTGACTAATGTGCGGAGAATTTTGGTTACGTCAAGGTTGTGAATTCCTGATACATTTGGTTTATTGCCCCAAAAACTTTCCTAGACTGGATGCGGTGGGGCTTATTAATAAAGGGCGTGGTCACAGGGCCCAGTCACAGGAATCGGGGGTCCCAAATCCCCCTTTGAATGGGGTGGAGATCACACATTAAATGTCTATGTGTCGCTATGGTTACAGTCTACAAACAAATTCTTTGTGTAGTCGGATAGTTATGGACAGAGCTTGGCTATCTGCAGCAGTCCCAAAGACTTTCAGTGTGTCGCTATTTGAATGGTGTAGTGGTCAAGCATTAAATATATCCTGTCTACAGCTCCTATGCAGATCTATGTGTCTCTATGGTTACAGACTACAAGCAGATTCTCGTTGTAGTCGGATACTTGAGTGATAGTTGAGTACAGAGCTTGGCTATCCATAGCAACCCCATAACCTTTGAATGGAATGATAGTGCACATGTATGACCAGTCACCAGGGCTGTGGAGTCGGAGTCGGAGTCGTGGAGTCGGAGTCGGTGCCTATTTTGGTGGAGTCGGAGTCGGTATAAAATGGACCGACTCCGACTCCCAAAATATATAATAAATTGGTACAGTTAGTAGTACAATGCAGTATGTGCTGAATATATTTTCATAAGAATTTGGGAAAATGATGAAATGTTGAAAATGATGAAATGTCCTGTAAAGGTCTGTTCTATTCCTCATATAATGATGGGACTGAGTTCTGAGTGAACCTATAAGGTTTAGCACCATTATCTGGAGTAAGCAAAAGATACAAGTGTTGTGATTGTGAGGACTGAAAAGCTTGACTTTATCTGTAATTGTGCTGGAGACCCACCCACAGCCCGAGGACACAGAGTGACTGCTTGTCAGCAAGTGAATCATTGTGCTGAGACTGAGAAAACTGTTTTTGTTGAAAACTGTTTTTTTACCACTTACTGCAGCGTTTTGCATATTTGCAATTTATTAAAGTTTTTTGTGTTCTAAAGTTGTATCCAATAAATATATTTTATGTTCTACCTAAATAGCTTGATTATTGTATCATAAGGATGATAAAAAGCTTAAATTAAGTTATCTCTTAAACATGCGCCATGTATGTCGGAGTCGGAGTCAGGGGAAATTGAGGAGTCGGAGTCGGGGCTTTGGCGTACCGACTCCACAGCCCTGCCAGTCACATTGACAAATCGGGACTCCCATTTAAAGGATCGGTGGGGGGGTCCCATCAGTCCAACCACCACCAATCTAGCATTGATCCCCACTTATTCACACCTCCCAGATTTCTCTTGTGTTGCACTTATTTTTTGCCTAAAACACTCCCATACTGTTCCTGCTAGCTGCCATTAAATGGTACGTTTAGTTGCAACCCAGCTTTCCCGGGCTTCTGAACAAACAACGTATTCCCTGATATCATGTATATGGTATATAACTAGGTAGGTTAGAGGCTCAAGACTGTGACAACCGCTTGAAAAACAAACAAACAAGCGGTAATGGCAGCCATATTGGTTGTCACCCAGCTTTTCCAGAAACCGTTATAGCCAGAAATGTCTGAACAGAATTTTTTTTTCTGCCATTCATGGATTTGTTTATGCAGGGATCAGACATTTAATAGTTAAATGAACCCCAGCATGGTAATCATGGCAGTTCTGCCTCCTCTCTGGTGCAGCCTCTTCCTGTCTGATAAGCAGAGATTACCGTATAAGAGGTCGTTGTTCAGATCTACTTGGTAATACCGCAGCGGATGCTTCCTCCTCCTGTGATGTCACCTAATAAGGGAATGGGACACACAATGAGACTCTGGCGTCACGCCAAGATGGCCGCCCTTGTGCCTTGTCACCTGACCATCACTAGGAAAGGGTCATTCATTGTAGGAATTCTGTACTAAACGACTTACTGGCAGATTCTTAGTCATATCTGTTCCTGAAAAAGCTGAATAAAACTTTGTTTGGACTACAGCATACCCTGGGGTTGCCACCCAGCTTTCCTAGAAGCCAGAAAAAAAGTTCTAGCAAGTTATGTAGAGGTGAAGGAAGTATTATCAGGTTGAATTGGCATTGAGGAGCCTGGGAAAGCTGGGTGACAGTCCCTGTGATAGCTGGGAAGATGGCCATATTAGGATATGGTTGAATAATTTTTAAAAATTTAGCAAAATAAAAAAAAAATAATGAAAGTGTATGTAGACCTTTGCAAACATTTTATAGCTCCAATAAATCAAAAAGGAAAAATTAATTTTGGAAATAGTTATGATTAAAAATCTCCTACTGTTTGGTTTCTACAGCTCCTATGCAGATCTATGTGTCTCTATGGTTACAGACTACATATAAATTCTCTGTGTAGTCAGATCCTGTAGTCAGGTGTTATTCCCTTTTCATTTGCATTCTGAAGTAAAAGATGATAGGATCAGACTATACAGGGTTTGATTTCTTACCTGACTCATAGTTCTGCACAGGAGCTGTATACACAAAACGGTAGGAGATTTTTAACAACAGCCACTTATAGGGCAAGGAGTCTCGAAAATGTAAGAAAAATGATCTCATTCTCCTCATACACCCAACAGGAAGGGTAGAAAATGAAGGGACAGGAAGAGTCTGTTTGCTGAATGTGATATAAATATTGCAATGGAAAACCCCAAAACAATCCATGTTTGCTTAGCAGGCAGAAGATTGGAGAGGGAGCAGAGCATTGTAAAGGTAGGGGCGTAGCCATGTCATAGTACCGCTATTCATATAACATATATGACACAGCAGCCAATTAATAGGCCTACATAGATCCTAAATCAACACCTTGTAGTGTCCATATAATACTGTCAGGTAGTACTCATATGGCATTGTCATACAGCATCCAAACAATAGTCCTATACAGAACCTAAATAATATTGCCAGGTAGTTTCCATATAATACTGTCAGGTAGCACTCATATGACATGGTCGTACAGCATCCAAACAATAGTCCTATACAGAACCTAAATAATACTGCCAGGTAGTACTCATATGACATGGTCATACAGCATCCAAACAATAGTCCTATGTAGTACCTAAATAATACTGCCATGTAGTGTCCATACAATACTGTCAGGTAGTACTCATATGACATGGTCCTACAGCATCCAAATAATAATGATATATGAAACCTAAATAATACTGCCATATAGGGCAGAAATATTAATAACATATAGCACAGTAATATTACTAGAACCTGAATAATTCTGTCTCACATTATCCTTATAGTTCTGGTATACTACTGCATTACTAATATACAGAATCCAAATAATAATGCTATACAGAACCTAAATAATACTGACATATGGGGCACAAATAAAACTAACATATACTATAGAAATAATATAACCTAAATAATTCCATCACACTTTATCCTTTAGAATTCTGGAATACTACTACATTAGTAATATACAGGATCCAAACAATAATGATATACAGAACCTAAATAATACCGCCATATAGAACACAAATAGCACTAACAAATACCATAGAAATAATATAACCTAATATAATAATTCCGCTACACAGTGCCCTCCTAGTTTGCCTGTAGTACCTTATGTAAATAATATTCCTGTACAGAACATAAATAATACTGTCCTATAGAGGTCAAATAATACTGTCATAAAGCATCCAAATACAGATCCTAATAAACCCACACAGAACTATCCGGAGTTGCCTAGCTACCACTATTATACAGCAACCAATTTAGCACTACCCCTTATAAGAGTCCAGGCTCAGGAGCAGAATGCCAGAAATACAGTGAAGACTGACACAGGCACAGACAACTCAGCCAGGGAAGAGGTAACGGTATTAAGCAGGATGAATGCATAATAATTTATGTACAGATTCATATGCTATTCAGTATCCTGGGAAAGATGGGTTGCGGCTCCTACGGGCACTATCACAGTGTGCACACAGTCCTGAGTTTTCAGGGTGTGTTCTTCTCCCATTAATACAACAGGAAAGGATTTTCCGTTTTTCGGGCAGACTCAGGAGTGCGGCTCCGCCCCGATCCAGCGCTGAATTCCTTTCTGATTATGCGACGTCTGCTGTAAAACTTATAGAGGGGTATTTATGGCGCAGCCCCCCGCCCTCTATTACTACACCGGTCATATATAAGAAGCCAAAAGGGAATCCTGTCTAACTATGCAGGAATACAGCTAGGTATATTTTTCATTCAGGAGTCTGGGAAAGCTGAGTAATAGCTATAATGGTGCTCAATAAAACAGAAATGGGTGAGGCATAAACCTGCATGTCCTGTGTGTCACAACCAGGTGACAACCAACATGGTTCACCATTAGAGCGCCCCTAGTGTTTGTCACCCAGCTTTCCCAGGCACCTGAATGGCCACTCTGAATGTTATATATTAGAATATAGGATACACAGCTTGTAACTAGCCAGATATTACGTTAGGAAAAGTTGGGTAGTAGAGTCATAGTGATGGTGCAAAAATGAGGACATGTTGAAACATAACGCTCAGTTAAAGGGGATGTCCGAGAGTAGACAAAACAGGCAAAAACAGCGCTACACCTATCTACAGGCTGTGACTGGTATTGCAGCTCATCTAAATGAAAGTGAATAGAGCTGCAATAGCAAATACAAACCTGTGTACAGAGGAGGCGATATTTTACTCCTGGACACACTCTTTAAATCATGTAGGACTGTGGGAGTTGTGGATATGGCACCTAGGTATAATGTAGAGTGCAGGGGGGGTGCGGATATGGCACCCGGGTATTATATAGCCCTGCGAGAGGTGCGGATATGGCACCCGGATATAATGTAGGGTGCAGGAGGTGCGGATATGGCACCCGGGTATTATATAGCCCTGCGAGAGGTGCGGATATGGCACCCGGGTATTATATAGCCCTGCGAGAGGTGCGGATATGGCACCCGGATATAATGTAGGGTGCAGGAGGTGCAGATATCGCACCCAGGTATAATGTAGGGTGCAGGAGGTGCAGTTTTGGCACCCAGGTATAATGTAGAGTGCAGGGGGTGTGGATATGGCACCCGGGTATTATATAGGCCTGCAGGAGGTGCGGATATGGCACCCAGGTATAATGTAGGGTGCAGGAGGTGCGAATATGGCACCCAGGTATAATGTAGGGGGCAGGAGATGCAGTTATGGCACCCGGGTATTGTGTAGGGGGCAGGAGATGCAGTTATGGCACCCAGGTATAATGTAGGCCTGCGGGAGGTGGGGATATGGAACCTGGATATAATGTAGGGTGCAGAAGGTGCGGATATAGCACCCAGGTATAATGTAGGGTACAGGAGGTGCAGTTACGGCACCCAGGTATTATGTAGGGTGCAGAAGGTGCGGATATAGCACCCAGGTATTATGTAGGGTGCAGGAGGTGCAGATATGGCACCCAGGTATTATGTAGGGTGCAGGAGGTGCGGTTATGGCACCCAGGTATTACGTAGGGTGCAGGAGATGCGGATATGGCACCCAGGTATAATGTAGGGTACAAGAGATACGGATATAGCACCCAGGTATAATGTAGGCCTGCGGGAGGTGAAGATATGGCACCCGGATATGATGTAGGGTGCAGGAGGTGCTGTTATGGCACCCGGATATTATGTTGGGCTGCGGGGGGGGGGGGGGGTGTTTGGTGGGGTCAGCGGGATTGGTGCGGTTATGGCACCCGGGTATTAAGTAGGGTCCAGGAGGTGTGGGGAGGTAAGTACAAGCTGAGAAGGTCAGTTCGCCACTATAAGATCCACCCAGGACACAATTTTCAGATATTTTGGCTAGGGATGAATTTGAATTCCTTCCCTATATACCCGGACAGCCCATACAATCTCCGGTCGCCTCCCATCTCCAGACTTTCTCCACTACAATAAGTGTTTTCATTTTGTGGGTTTTCCTACAAGGACGCTGTGTGCCCCGCACAGACCTCGCCCTCCTGCCTGGATCATATATCAGACAGTTATTAGTTACAGCCTCTGGGCTCAGAGCTCGTGGGAAAGACGTCAAGACCCTCAAAGGCTCCTTTAAGAAGGTGGTGGAGGGGATGGTGAAGCTCAGGGAGGACTTCAATGGGGACTTGGTGGAGTCTGTCCTGAGTCACCGCAGCGGCTGCAAACACTTGTGTCATTGTGTAATAATATGGCAAACGGGAGGAGGATGAGGTCATACTGGGAAAATATCTGCGAGGATTGATGAACTGGTTGTAGTGCTGGTGTAAGACAGCGGGGCAGCCAAAAGGGGACCTACCTAATAGGCATAGGGGGCAATATCCTATATTCACCTGTGCAGGTTCTTGCCCATTGAAAGGGGCTGCAGTGTGGATCTTATCTGATGTTTCTGATTTCCTTTTCACTATTGACTTCAATGGGGCAATAAAATAAAGGTCATGAGAAATTCCTCGAAAATTAAATCAGTAATAACATCATAACTGCACCTTCCGTAGCCCTAAATAACTACATGATGCCACGACAATGCGTATAGGAACAGGCAGCATGAGGGGATCAGAGAATGATGGGTTACAACATGTATGAGCACAGTAACAGAAGCCCTGTTGGTTGTCACCCAGCTTTTCCAGGAACAGATACAGGGTTTTTATCATTAGAGAAGTGTACAGATATCACTCTGTATGTAAATTGTCTTGTTAATTTATAGCCAGGGTGACGTAAGGCGGTGATACATGTGACTGGACATGAGGAAATAAGCAGATTAACTCATAAGAGGAAGTGACTGACTCAGTGCTGTAATACAGAGACCAGACTGCTGCACAGAGTGCCGAGAACAGGCACCAATCACTGCTAGCCAAACAATACAGCTCACTCTCGTGACATCACATGACAATTATGGCCTCTAATGACATCAACTAATCAATAAAATCTGTTTGGTGAACAGTCTTATTCCAGGGAATGGGGCTGAGCTGCAATACCAGACACAGCCACTCTACAATGTATGGCACTGTGCTTAGTAGTGAGAAGGCTGTGTTCTGAGATCTCTTCAAATAGGTGATTGGTTGGGGTACAGGGTGTCGAATCCCGCCAATCTGATAGTGATGACCGATTCTATGCATAGGTCAGGGGTCAGCAACATTTGACACTCCAGCTGTTATGAAACTACAACTCCCAATATGCTCCATTCACTTGTATGGGAGTATCAGGAACAGCAGAGCAAGTGTACATGCTGGGAGTTGCAGTTTCACAATAGCTGAAGGCAGGGGCGTAAACACTACACCCCATAGCAAGCTTTTGGCAACACCCCCACAGTATAAACACTCTTTACTGATCATCTCCCCCCCACCCCCAACACAGTATAACCTAATTATTGGCCCCCCCTACATTAAGTGCCCCCTTATAGGCCACCACGCTGAGGCCTCTAGGAGGTGTCACATAGTAGCATCAGGATGCAACGCCCCCTGGAGGCTTAAGCAGAGTCAGCCGTGGACAGGAGCAGGGATAGGCAAGTGAAATACCAGTTCTTAAAACTAAACCCACCCCGATAGAATATATCCCATACAAAAGGGGTGTGGCTTAGTAAGAAAGAGGTGTGGCTTGCACAAAGATATAGCATTTTAAGACAAGATTGCTTTGCTGCCTGGATTGGTTAGTGCAAAATGCAGACCAGGAAGCAGACAGGGGAGGGCTGAAAAATTTTGCAACTACAAACCAAGCCCTAACAAAAATAAAAAGTTTCATAATTTTTGCACCAATTCAATCAATTTTATTATACAAAACCCAATACAAACATTTGCTGTGACAGCAGCCGAGATCCTGGGATCAGTGTGTGGCCCGTCCTAGCAGTAGAAAACAAAATCACTCACACCCCTCCAGCAAGATCCATGTATGAACACGGGGCCTACTGGATGTAAATGGAAATGATTGAGAGCAGATTTGTAAGAACCCGCTTCTCTGTCCTGGCGAGTGCTGAACCTACACAAATATTAGAGAACTACATAAACCAGATATTGCCTAATATACTTCCATTATGGAAATAGCTCCCCCTATAGATGGGAGGCTGCAGAGAGACTTTCCACAGACTGTGCAGGCCATCATAAGTAACCCTACCTCTCAGAGCTCTATAGATATTTATGTCACGCTAGTAATTCCCTAATATATATGTGTAGGTTCACCCACAAGCCCAAGCTAAAATTCTAGCACACGCAGTAATGTCGCTGGCTGGCGGGTTGCCTGTAATGCCGCCCATCAAGGTTATAAGTGCTGTATCCCGGCGCTCAGTGTCTCAAGGTATCCAATGGGTGATCAGTTCTAATGTAGTACAGCGCCCTCTGCTGCTAGCTCTCAGACAGTGGCTGCATGTGGATGATGCTCCTGGTCTTCAGCTGAGACTGGGCGATGTCGGCAAGTGCTGTCTGTATCTTCTCCAGCAGCATGTCCCCCCTGAACACCACCTCCTCCAGACGGGCAGCTGCTGCGTGGTTCTCCTCTTCTAACTGGTACAGACTGGCTGCCTGAAGAAAGAACATCCAATAAAGGGGTTATCCAACACAAAGAGTAATGGATACAGACGACGTAGCCACAGGATCTGTCATTGGTATTTAACTGGTGAAGATCCAAATCTGGAACCTTTATTGATCAGCTGAGGTGGCTGCTAGAAGCCATATACAAGGTGTACGACAGGAAGCAGCTTTACTCCTATTCAAGTGAATGGGAACATAGCTGCAGTTTTCCAGCACTATGCTACAGTGGGCAGAACCAGACGGCGCTCCATGCCGTGGAGGGGCTTCCAGCAGCTGATCTGTGTAGGGTCTGGGTGCCAGCCCCCACCAATCTGATACTGATGACTGATGCTGTGGATAGGTCACCAGTATCAATTACTCTTGAGTTTTGGGCAAACCCTTTAAGTCCCCTAATTCAGCATCAAAGTGACTAGAAATCCTTATAATACACTACATAATAGTCCCATCATGAGACTGACAGATAGACACACAGATTAGATCTACTGCAGGAGGAAGAAATCTTTATCTCTAGTGCCACCTACTGGTGGGAGCTCCAAAAGAA
Organism: Leptodactylus fallax; assembly: GCA_947044405.1. Classification (NCBI taxonomy): domain Eukaryota; kingdom Metazoa; phylum Chordata; class Amphibia; order Anura; family Leptodactylidae; genus Leptodactylus; species Leptodactylus fallax. Next base: position 2,943,281 of record CAMRHE010000063.1, read on the forward strand.
ACAGTACACCCCAGAGCTGCATCAAAGGCATCTAACTTAGTCAAGCAGGTCCAGTTCTGTACTACTGATAGTGGGCAAGAATCCAGTACACCACTGTTTTAGGGTCTTCCCCGAGTCAGTTTCCCTTTTGGAGACGTTCCCGATTTGGCCAATATCCTTAGCCAAGTGGCAAGGCCTGTTAAAGGGGTTTTACGGGACTTTTAAATACATGCTCTATTCTTCAGATAGGTCAGTAACTGAAAATCTGTGGGAGTCCATCATCCAAGAACCCCGCAAATCAGTTATTTTATGATTTTATTTTATGTTCAATGGTCACATGGCCTGATTGTAACTTAAAGGGATTGTCCAGTTTTTTTTTTGTTTTTTTTTTTTAAGGCCAGGGAGGAAAAAAAATAAATAAAAAAATTATAAATAATGTTTTCTTGCGGTGGAAGTCCTTGCAGGCTGAGACGTCGCACCAGGGGTCCCTTTCCTTAGGCAAGCTGATTGGCCTCAGCGGTCACGTGTCTGCTGAGGCCAATTAGCAGCCTCAGCGGCCTAAAAAAAGGACCTGGGAACGTCACATGTAGTGACATCCCGTGTCCTTCGCTGAGGCCGATGATTGGCCTCAGTAGTCATGTGCAGCCAGGACTTCCGCCAGAAGAAAACATTGGAGAAGCAGGACTGGACGGCGCTTGGAGACACCCCCCAGCCTTAAAAAAAAACAAACAAAAAAAACAAATTTATCCTTGAATGAGCTGAGCTGCAATAACCAGCACAGCCACTTTACGACATATGTCACTGTGATAGGTAAATACTGAAGAGGATGCAATGCTCACCCAAGCGCTGCAGCCTCTTCAAACAGCTGATCAAACCTAGGCCGGGGTGTCACAACTCTGCTAATCTTTAATTATTTAGCCTGGAAAACCCCTTTAAAGGTCAGATATAAACTTATTGGGTAGCTTCCTCCAATAGGTGGCATTAGTGAGACAGTTTCTTCCTATTTCGGTGTAAAAAAAACAAAAAAAAAACAAAAAGATACGAACATTAGTTCTCCTCCGAGACCATTGCCCGTAAAGCTCTCTCTAAGACAGCTGGTGGTCTCTGCAATGAGAAATTTAGGGACCCCAACCAGAAATTATTGCTACACATTCAGTAACATTTCACACTGGCTCTCACTGACCCGCACTTACAATAGTGATCGTATCCCTCATGAGTCTGTACACGTCTCACCTGTAACGCAGCTGTAGATTCCTCACTGGGCAAAGAGTCAATAAGAACATCAATATCTTTTGCTGTGCGAGCGATGAGAGCGGCAAAAAGCTGAGCGTATTCTGCAGGATTAAAAATACACAATGAAGATGACAAAGCATCAGAATATTTGATAATCTAGAACAAAGTGTGCTCCAAGAACTCTGGATTATCAGAATAATACATTAATATTACATAATGTCCTGGGAAGTGTGCTTACAGAGACTGACAGGAGGAATATACAGAGGATTCCACTCACCTTCTGTGGGGTTAGTAGGCTGCTCCTTGTTTACTGTTGTCTGAATGTTATTGAAGGAGGCGGGAGGAGCGCACTGCTGGAGGACCCCGATAGAATTACAGAACTGATCTGCAAGCTGCAGGCAAGAAACAGCCAGAAAGTCACCGATCCATACATTACATATCCTGTATTATACTCCAGAGCTGCACTCACTATTCTGCTGGTACAGTCACTGTGTACATACATTACATTACTTATCCTGATCCTGAGTTACATCCTGTATTATACTCCAGAGCTGCGCTCACTATTCTGCTGGTGCAGTCACTGTGTACATACATTACATTACTTATCCTGAGTTACATCCTGTATTATACTCCAGAGCTGCACTCACTATTCTGCTGGTACAGTCACTGTGTACATACATTACATTACTTATCCTGTACTGATCCTGAGTTACATCCTGTATTATACTCCAGAGCTGCACTCCCTAGTCCTCTGACAGCTCTGTGACAGGTGATGATGACCTATGTCCCTCCTCTAGATGTCCACCCCCCTATACACACTGCCCAGATATCCCTCATACAGTATAACAGATATATTACACATACTTCCCCCTCTATATTACACAACTCCCCTCAGAGCTATACACTATACCAGGGAGGCCACCAGCCCGGTTTGGCGGACTCCTGTAGCGGGAATCACTCACCGAATTGAGCGCATCCTGTAGCTGCGTCAGGCGATCCGCCATCTTTGATTCGGGCAGCCCCGAAACTGCGCCCAGAACGCGGCGAGTTCTTCTATTGGCCAGCAACTTGTGGGCGTGACGTCAACCTTGGACGTCCTCTTTTCGTTGTATTTTTTATGTAGTAACTTTATTGATAAAATTCATAATTAACACTGATTGTAAAGTGTCTGGAGATCCTGTATAAATCCCGGCGTTGTCTTTGTTTGTTCTTATTCTGAAATACTTGGCAGTCCTAAATGATGATATTTCATGTTTTTTGTGGGTGCTGCAAGTCATTAAATTCTACCCGTACACTGCTTGGGATGAGAGGGCTGACAAAAAAAGTGCACTATTTGACCACCAGATGTCACTTTGTATCCATTAACTTTTTAGGCTTTGTTCACACGCGCAAATCAGTGCGGCTTTTGAATTGAGTGCAACTAAAAGTACATGGATCGGTATTGACCACAAGGTGATTATACTAAGCTAAGTAAAGTTCTGGATTGACATGATGGGCCATTAGATATTCCTTATTTTTGGGCCAGAAGGGATAAAAAGGGTTAAAAATCTAATAATAAATGCTCCTGTCCAGGTATTTATCACATACATATAAATACTTGCAAATAAATATAAACACACATATCATGTGGAAATACAGAGGCAAAAATATCAGACCAGGGTACTGTGGCTCCATTACAGGGAGGTACTCTAAGGGGCCAATCCTACAGCTCTGCAGTAACGTTTGGATGTCCCCTGACATGATGATAGGTGATCTGTCCCAAAGTCGGCTCCTGATGACAGCTATAATTCTCCGTTGCAGTCCATTATAGTGCCTGTTAGAGGATCCTGAAGCATAACATGAAGCTCCTAGAGCTCAATGCAAAATCTGTAAAGGGACCCCGACTTAGCATGGGGTTTAATCATTCTGAAGAGGGGCCTTTGGGCCTTCCTAGCCTCCATGGCCTGGTAGCAGCTGCTACCTCTGCACCCCCTATAGCTACACCTCTGAGAGGATCCTCTAGTCCTAGTACATAAACATACACATCGAGAATGGGAACCATATTTCTCAGGTCGTTTTGTAAATTGCTCATAGTTTCCATAATACATCAAACTTGACCGTGATAAATTGTGTCAGAAAACCACACGAAACGCGCATGGCCTTCACAACGGAAGAGACAACTGCGACAAGATCTGGACATGACTGAAATGATAACGTCACATGATCTGTCTTCTGTGATTTGTATGGTGGGGCGGCCATATTGTTGTGCTGCAACCCCTTCTAGCGTTGTGCTCTCCACAGGAGAACCAGACCTCTGTTTCAGCGGTTAAACATGGACACCATCAGACCCCCAGCATTGACTATAATGAGGTCCGCCATTTCAGAACTGAAACCAGTGGAGAGAAAGGTCCTCCATCCAGGACTTTTCTCTCTGCCAATTTTCGGCTGTTTCTGCAATGGAGTCTTCAACAGTGCAGATGTTTACCCAGCCTGAGAAGCACAAGGCCACCATATTTTTCTAAGTAAATTGTAGGTACAGGAAGGATACAGGGTCTGTGCAGAACTGATACCGAATGTGAATGGTCACATAACACAGGCCTTAATGGTCATGACCCACTATGTGCTTATATATGTATTTATCTACATATATTAGTGGGTAAGATTACCAAGATTTGGTTACAATCCTCCATGCAGTCCTATGTCAGGGTTACCACCATTAGCATTTGTCCACTCTTTTGTCAATAAAGCTTTAGGCTACGAGTAAATATATGGCCACTTTGGCCCCAACCCACAGCCAAAAATCACAGATTCTGCCTTTACCACATCGTACATGGGGGTGAATATGTCTCAGGATACTGTTTTATGCCGCGTCTCCTTCTTACTGTGAGCGAAAATTTTGTAAAACGCCGCAGGGTTAGGACTCAGGATCCGTGCACACGGCCATGTGGTTTATTTTTATGGTCCCCAATCAGACCCGAAGAATGGAAAGCCGAATGCTAGTGTGAACCTAGCCTTGTTAGCCTTGTTTTTCACGATTAGCACACTAACCCATTCATTTCTATGGCCGCACACACAGGCCCATGTATTATCACGGGCCTGTGCATGCAGCTGAGAGCCTGGGGCAAAACTCAGGACAGTCCTATGCCTTCCCATTTTTCGGCCTAGGCTCACTGTCATCCAGCTGCCATCTGTGCTGTGCAATTATAGCCAATGCCCATGTAGCCTTATTCACATGTCCGTGTTCGTTTTTCATCCATGACAGAACTGTTTTCCATAGACTATGAATAAGAGCCATTGTTTTCAGGAAAAATGACCAATGTATCGGATGGATTTATAGGTTCACACGTGGCACCGCTGATCTTAACTCCGCTTTAATTCAGTTGAAATGAGCCATGTTCGGGCCTGTAAATTCGGCAGATACACAGACTTCACGGACCGAACACGGTCATTGACCTATTAGGTCCATGAAAAATATCTATCTATCAAAGAGTTAATACTATAACATGAGGAAAAAAAATCCTCAGTGCACAAAACAGGTATGTTATGGGTATCCTGGCCAAGTGCTGACTAAACATTGTCCCATTGCCTGGACACCATGAGGTTGGCTGTTATGGACAAGGCCAATGAGCATCTTGCATCACATGGTATACACAATGCTCTTTTTGGTGGGGGTCCCTTGCTTAGAAAACATGTCTAATAGAGGGGGCAGAAAATTTGGCAATCAGACTCTTATCCCTTATCCTGTGTGTATGGGTTGAGGGTTTCATTGTTTTGGGTCCTAAAATCAAGCCCCTCAGTGATAACAAGAACAGTGGGCCCCAAGTGTCCCATGTGAATAGGTCACATCTCCATGGAAAATGGTGGTAAAGCAAGGATTACTCAGTAACCCCAATGACATGATCACTGGGGTTCTCAGCATATAGTCAGACGTTCTTAGAATTAAAGGGGTTCTCCAAGAATTATAGGAAACTCAAGGACTGCAGGGGTGGGTATTTAAAAAAGTATCCCCTGCGCTCCATTGTACAGTTCCAGTCCCCTTTCCCTCCTGTGCCAGGAATCCCCTGGTCAGAAGTGGAGAGGCTTACATGATTGCTGAGGCCAATCACTGGTGACATACCTGAGTGACATCACTGGTCTGAGTGACATCACTGGCCTCAGCAGACATGTGAGCCTCTCCTCTTATGGTTGGTGAGGCCCAGCATTGGAGTGGACAGGGACTGTACAACAACAGGGATAGATGAGTATCATTTATTATGAGTTTCCTCTGATTCCTGGAGAACCCCTTTAAGATACCTTGTTTGAGGCCTGGTAATTTAGGACCTTCTTAAAGATGAGACCCTCGATCCTTAACTTATCAGACCTCTGGCCAAACACATAAACTAGGTGAATAAGGTCTGAGGTGGTCTATTTGAGGAGTCTGGGTTTTGATTATTTAGAGGGCGGGTTAATAATTTAGGATTTAGGGTCAGATAACTTATGGGCCTGGAGTCTGTAGTGTCAGAGCTTCCAGGATGCCGCTGATCTCTGCTGTATGTAATCTGTATTGCCGCCTTTAACCCTATAGTTGCTTCATACAGGGTTAATTATAGACCGGAAAGGCAATAATGGCTGTTATCTGCAGTGTGTGAATACCATGTAACCAGATCCACTATGTAAATGTTTATTGGTCTTTCCTACATTAGAGGAGGGGGCAGCAGGTGTTTGTATACAGGCGTGCCCCTCTCTTTGTATGGGCCAGGTCATTGTAATGTAGATGAGGTCCTAAACTAATCCAAGGAAAGCCAGAAATACACACTACGAATGTGAACCCACCGATACTGGTTGCAACAGCTGTCCATCTACTGTCTATAGGGGTGTCCCAACTTTCCCCAATGACAGATATTTTTGTGTGTTATTACATTGCTATTATACAACACTGATTATTATCCCTGTACTGTGACACCACTGTGTGTATTATCCCAGTACTGTAACATCATTGTGTGTATTATCTCTGTACTGTGACATCACTGTGTGTATTATCCCTGAAGTGTGGTATCACTGTGTTTATTACCATGTAATAGAATTGAAGGGATTTTACAATATACTGCAGTATATTAGTATTGAAACTATATTGTATGGGTAATCAGGCCCTCTAGGGTCCAAAACCCCTAAAAAGTATAAAAAGTAAATGAGAAAAACATTGATAATATGTCAAATTAAAAATAAATTAAAATTAAAAAAGTAAAAACAATCACAGTTGTAATTTTTCAGGAGAATACAAAACGAAATCTGCGCTGTGATTGGTTGCTAAAACTAAGACTGTTTTGCTTTTAGACCATTTAATAAATATGACCCGATGAGTCTATTTACATGTCCGGTTTTTTTGACACTCTGTATTGATGGACCATCAAAAAATATAACTTATCCAATGTGTTATGTCCAGTTTCACAGCAGTTCCTCTCCTAAATTGTGTGAATGTAGTCATACTGTACAAGCAAAACACACACACTCATATACACACATATACTTCACATAGCAGTACTTATATATTCATACACACACATATACTGTACAAAGCAGTGTATATATATATATATATATATATATATATATTCATGTACACCCACATATTGTATACACTCTGGTCACACAGAAATAAGGTACACATTTAGGTCGCACAGACACAAACACTCAGGTTACACACACATACATACAGACTCAGGTCACACACCCAGGTCACACATACACAGAGACTCAGGTCACACACACAGTACACACCTAGGTCACACACACACACACAGTACACACTCTTGTCACACAGACATACAGTACACACTCAGGATACACACACACACCTAGTATAAACTCAGGTCACACACACATAGATACACACTAAGGCTGGGTTCACACTAGCATATGGTTTCTGTTCGGGGATTTTGTCCCCCATTCAGCTTGAAAAATGCATTCAGGATACATTCACACACACACACACACACACACACACTACACAATAAGGATACATACACACACACACAGTACACACCCAGGTTACACAGATATATGGTACACACTCAGGTCACACACACATTCAGTACACACTTAAGTCACACACACACTAAGGCTACAGCCATACACAGTACACACCCAGGTCACACACACATTCAGTACACACCCAGATCAGATCAAGTCACTTGCACCAGCAGCATTTTGGACCAAATCCGGCATCAGGCGGGGCCATGAAGGGTTAACAAATCCCCTCAGCCTCAGCCAATGGCAGGTGAAGCCCAGGAGGGGGCGTTGCAGGAAGCCGCAGACATTCGGTGACAGCCGCTGTCTCCACCCACTGCCTGTATCACAGCAATGAAGAAGAGAAGCCGGATCATGGCAGAGAGCTGCTAGATCTGCAGGGTGTGCACGGCGGCATCCCGAGCCCCGGGAGTAATACTGCCCTCTGCAGCCTGCCCTGGGATTACATTGTGTGCAGGATGAGCTGGACATGGAGGGCAGAGCATGGTCCCTCCAGCCTGAGAGGTGAGGGGGGCACACAGTAGGCATCACTGGGGTTTCCTGCTGCTTTGTGCTGTGCCCTGTCCTGCTCGGCCATGCTGCCCGGGGTCGGGGTCTTTGGCACCAGCCTGACCTCCAGGGTCATCATCCCTCTGCTGAAGGACGAGGGCTTCGCGGTGAAGGCTTTATGGGGCAGGACCCAAGAGGAGGCAGAGGAACTGGCCAAGGAGATGAGCGTGCCCTTCTATACCAACCGTATCGACGACGTCTTACTGCATCAAGATGTGGACCTGGTGTGCATCAACCTGCCGCCGCCGCTGACCAAGCAGATCGCTGTCAAAACCCTAGGTGAGTCTGCCCAACTGCATGCCCTGTGCCCACTGCTGTCACCGCCATGCCCCTGGGTACCCTTATGGGTAGGTAGAACTGGGCACCCTACAGCCCTACTACATTATATCAGGCGTGACAGTATTGTGTTTATCGCGCCTAAAGACTGGCATCATTGCCAGTGATCTGAGTTTTAGGGTATATTCACACGAGACCGTGTTTTCTGCAACTGCAGATATCTGTGCCACTCAGATGAACGGAACTGATCACTTAAACGTTACACATATTGTATGAGTGACGCTATCATAAAAAATTCCTATACTATATGTGCTGAAATCAAGACCCTAATCCTGATACCTAAAATTAACCAGACCCCAGTCCCGACCCTTGAAATGATTCAGACATCAGACCTTATACCAACAATTTAACAGACTTGACCCTTAATATTACTGAGACACCAGACATAACCCTAAAATTACACAGACCCCAGAGCCCAGATACAACCCTTAAAACCTGACACCTAAAATTAATCAGGTCCCAAATCTGACCCCTAAAATTATTCATACCCCAGATCTGACATCTGAAATTACTCAGACTCCAGACCTTATACCAAAACTTAATCAGACCCTAAAATTATTTCAGACCTCTAAAATTAATCACAGACCCGACCACTAAAATTAATGAGACCCTAGACACTCTGTGCGCCGCAGGTCAGGTCTCCATCAATGCATCTATGATGGCCGGTCTGCGGGTCCATACAGCTGGCTTCCCCTGACCGCAGTCCACCAGTTGTGGACGGCTGACGTATGGTCTACTTTATCTACTAAGAACAGTGTAGTTTTCATGGGCTCATGATGGTCATCTGGACGTTTGTACCACAGGAGGGTACAGGCAAATGATGGACATCTTGTAAGGTGCAAAAGTCCAGAGGCCCTAATCTTCAGAAGTCCTACATAGCAACAAGGACTTTTTATCTAGACGTGGAGCATTGCGCTTAGTGGGGTAGACATCTCTGTTAGTTGGTGGTAGACATCTCTCTTCACACCTGTGGCTTGAAGCCAACCATCATTCTAGTGGAAATTTATGTCCACAGATTGCCTCTTGGTGTCACCCGGGCATAATGAAAGTCAATTCAGCGGTCATGAAAGAGGAACCCAGTGAGAAATTGCCTCATCCGTTGAAACGTGATGTAATTGTGAATGGTTATTTCAGTAGGTTGACTAAATATGGTACTTTTTGTACAGTCTGAGCACCACGTGCAAGAGTGACTGAGATGTGGGGAGTGGGACTATCTCCTACTGACAGTATAGTGAAGGTACCAGTAGGATGTAAGCTAGCTCCCGTGGTATACCGTAGTTTCTTCTGTAATATGTGTTGATGTCCATTCTCCGTGACGTGATGTCATCAGACTACGACCAAAACTCTTCCACCAAATCTTATATTTTTAGTTTTCATGAAGTGTAAAATTATTACTCTAGAGATTGTCTTCATGACACCTTCAAAAAATTGATCCACGCCTGAATAGGTCTTGGCTGAGGGACCTCTTCACCAGAAATCCGGGACAAAAGAGTCCTTCAAGCTTTTTCATATGGCAATGTCAGAGGAGAAATTAATGGACGTCATAATGGTCATTCAGGTCACTCAGGATCCGTTGTTTGTCATTAGATGGACCATTTTTCCTTTTCTCTGGTCCTGCAATGGATCAGAAGAACAGACAGAATGACTTGTTTGTGGCCAGTAAGGCCGCGTTCACATGACAGATGTTTTTTTTTCTTCTCTGGTAAGATGAATTTGTGGTGGAATCAGCAGAAGAAATCTGTAGCCGACCTGTGGATTTGTATGCTGTACCAAAAATCTTCTTGTGTGTTAATTCACATAAAGCTACCCACCATAATTTCCATATGGAATCTGCCTCAGTAAGGGAAATATATATATTTTTTTGATTCAATATTTAAAATCAATGGGATCTGGATTTCAAGCAGATTTCGGCATCCTGGATTGCAATTCAAGTAAAAATAAGCTGTGTGAACATACCCTAATATTCTGTAAATCCAGAAGAAAAATAGAGTAGATTATCTGCTACGTGTGCTATTAGAATTACAATAAACCCCTCATATTGTTGAATTTATCGCGCCTTAAGCAGGCCATACATTTTACATCGCTGTAGGCTGAATCAGAATTCAGGCGACGGTCATTTTTCCAAATTTCCCCCCCGTCATTGCTCATGCTTGGTTTGGCTGAGGGTACGTGTGTTCTGAATGGGAAGAGGGGAGTAAGGATATCCGACTACGGCGATCATTTTTTGCTGATATTTGCCATAAGTGGAAAGTTTTGATACCGCCATTCCCACCAACAGGTCCCACTGAAATTGGTGCGTTCAGCCTAATGACCGGGGCACAACCATAAGCTTTTGTCCATGTGTTATCCAGATGACCCATTCATTTCTATGGCCCCATACACACCGTGATGTTCATAGGTACATTTGGTGGCCATGGGGTCGGGTCACAAACATGTCCTATTTCTGTCTGTTTTTGTGGTCCAGGAAACACACGGACGGTACATGGATGGCATGTGTGCCACCCGTGCTGTTTTTTTCACAGACTCAGTCGTGTGCATGTAGCCTAATATGTATGACCAGTGTTAGAGATTGTAGTGAATACGTCGCACAGGATGCTACAGTTCAACAGGAAGTACCATGACAGGAAATGAGCGAATCGGTGAAGGTCACAGGGTCATTGTACGGGCAGGAGCTTTCATTGTCATACATGACTCTCATTCTATGAATGTACCAGACATTCATTCATAGGGTGGGGAATGAATGAATCTGGTATACAATATATTAATTTATAGAGTCCCATTGTCTCATCCACAATAACCCCTTTATTAGCCAGTAAATAACTCTTATCTCTAGAGTCTGACCACTGGCGTATCCTTCAAGGACTACAATAGGTTTCCAGAGCCCCCATTCCGAAGGGGATTAGGTGGATTGACTGTCACGTATGTATACTGGCACTCTCACCAATTTCTGTGAGACTAGCATTGTCCTTGGCTATCTCCATAAGACCCATAGGCCTTAAAGGGATTGTCTGGGCTTATCCACTGAGATCAGCAGATTCTAACACTTGGGAGTCCCACAGATCAACTCTTTAAAGTGGCAGCTTCGGCTTTACAGGACATGTGACATCACTTTCATTGGTCACATGGCTTTATCGTTGGTCAGTCCCATTCAGGGGAATTGGGCTGATCTGCAATTCCACGTACAGCCACTATACTGTGTACAGCGCTGTGCTTGGTTTTGTGTGAAGAAGCCGCAGTGATTGGGTCTCTTCAAAAAGCTGATCGGTGAGGGGCTGGACTGTCAAATCCCTAAGCTCGGAATACCCCTTAAATTCAGAGGCAGAATGGATGAGAATCTTTTCATGATCGGTTGGACTTTAGCGAACATCTAAACGGATAGGTGGTAAATGTTAGTCTTCGGCCATCCCCTTTAATATATGACATGAACGTCCACACCGCGCCTGTTTTTTGAACTTTTGTTTACTTAGTAATACGTGTTAGTTCTTCGTAGACGGGTGACTGCGGGATCTTTCATCTCTTTTCTATGGCCCTGTGTGCAGATTATTTCCCTAGAAGTGGAGAATACCGGCATTCGTCTCAGCTCGTGGCAGTGCACATGGCAGGCGGCGGCTTTGTGAGAGATCTTCTGTCACCAGAAATTCCAGCTTTTCCACATTGCTTGAAGGTGTTTGCAACTTGTGACCGAGAGAACTGTTTACTTTTTACAGACGACCTTTTTGTGGTGATTCGACATTAGTCAGGATTAGTCGGAAATACTTTTGAGTGTCCCATTACTCGTACCTTGACCAAATCTGGAATAAAGATCAAATTTGTTTTCTAATAATTTTTGATAGATGAACCATCCAGGGTGAGCTAGACAAATGGTGTTCAATGGGTACCCAAAATAATAGATTCCTGTGAGCCTAAGACTGAGTTCACATCTGCACTGGGTGTCCATATGGTACAAATTCAGCGATTTCAATGAAAAAGAACGGCCGCCCGATGGAGCCCATTATAGTCAGTGGGGCACACTGTGGCCTCTTCATTACTTACCAAGCACAGTGGCTTACATTGTATAGTGGTTGTACTTGGTATCACAGCTATGCCCCATTCACTTGAATGGGACTGAACTGAAAACTAGCCAAGTGACCAATGAACATGATGACAGAAGTAGTGCCACTTCAAACAGCTGATCTGCAGAGGTCCTGGTGTCAGACCCTTGCGGATCTTCCAATTGATGATTTATTAGGATAGGTCGTCTTCAATTAACTTCCAGAAAACACCTTTATGGTTATATCCCTGGTGGATGGGGCAGTGAAAGGGTAAATGTTAACATCCCTGGTGGGCTAGGGCAATGACGTGCTTAATGATAACATCCCTGTTGGTCATAAACAATTATTGATGGTATCCCTAGTGGTCAAAGTCAGTGAAGGGATTCAATAACCACAGGCCTGGGATGAGGCCCTGTGGGGTAGTGACCACAGAAGCAAGATACTATAGAGTGGGTCTCCTTCTTCTTTTGGGCCCATGTGTGGTTGGGACAACCTGTGCCACCATTGGTTCTTGATCTGGCAGTTCTTGATCTAGTACCTATGGTTGTCAAAGTGGAGAGGTCCCTATTTAGTAAAACTCTGACCAGCGCTGTTGGGATCGGCAACTGATTTACTGATTTCCGAATCATTTCAGAATTCGCCAGCTCTAGGATCCCTTCTGATCTCTTCTGACAGGTATCTAGGTTAGTAGGTCATTTATAGTGGAATATCATATTACGTATAGCTGATCGGTACACGTGAAATAACTACAATGTCACGTCATTAGGGTTAAGCTTACAATACACACCCATCAGCGGATCAATAGGCCTCATGATTATGGGTGTATACAGGTGTATAGCCAGCTTTAGATTGGCATCTTAGTCATGGGGCTAGATTTAAGTTTTTTTTTTCTCTTGCAATAGATATATATTGACTGAACTTGCCAATTTTGATAAGACCGGGCCGACCCTTCCAGTGTGTATGGGGACCTCCCGACACTGGTAGACGGAGGAGAGAAGGATTTCATCTACCTGATCCTTTTGTTCTCTGGAAGATGGCCACTCCCAGAGGAGTCATGTGTGCATATTTTTGGGGCTGGGGGAATAGGTGTTGGCTAATTGTGCTGTTAAGCCTCCTGCATGTGGGCATTTACAGTCCAGAAAATATGGTCAGTTTTATGGCCGTAGTTCCCAGACTGCACACTTCCCAAAGACAGTATTGTAGCTAAGTACTATAATCATGACGGGTCTATAATACTGTGAGTCTGGGTCTTGGGCCAGAGTGCAGGTTGGGAAATAAGGTCTATATATGCACTGCATTTTCCAGCCTCACACAAATGTGACTTCGTATAGTACCCTGTGGCCATACACGTTGGATAATTGGTGGCAGACCCTACTATTTTTGATATTTTGGTATCTGTGCTTAAAGGAGTCAGAACTAGCATATCAATCCAGCAATGCAGACAGATAGGGTAGTGTCACCTGAATCATATAGTTTTTTTCCCTTGTGAATTGGAGCCTCCATTGCTGAGATATCGCTGTTTTTGTCAGTATGCAAATGACTCTTTGAACCTATAAGGGCGCCACCATTGCTCCCACAAGCTCATTTGCATATGACAAAAACAGCGATATCTCTGCAACAGAGTCTGCGATTCACAAGGGGAAAACACCATTTGATTCAGGTGACCCTATCCTATCTATCTGCAGGGTGTGTGTGTATGTTGAGTTCTGGTGACACACTCCCTTTAAAAGGATGGATGTGATTTTTATTTTTTCAATATTTTAAATTTTTCTCGACCTGTCAATTTTGCCATTTCTCATGCTGCTGGTTTTCTGTCCATGGACCCAGGTGGGTGGTGGTAGCTGTATATGTTGACCCAAGGATTAGTATTTGCTCGGGAAATGCTCCCAAAGGAAATCCTTTCTCCCTGGAGTTTGTCAATTTCGCTGTGTTTAGTTTTATACATTTCCTGGAAGTTTAACCTTTATGATAAATGTTACGAGCTTTATATAAAACTATAGCCACCTTTTCAGTTTTTCTGGATAATAACTTTTATCCTATTTTTTTTCATTGACATGGTAGTATGAGGCCTTGTCTTATGTGGGAGAAATTGGATTTTTTTCAGAGCTGTTTATGGGTAATTTCTTTAGCTTTTTTGTGGTACAAAAAATTTTTTTTTGCCTTTTTTTCTCTCTTTCTAGATTAACACTTTATGCAGAAAATCTGTTTAATTAAATTAATATTTTTGTTTATTGGATGTTTTTATATAATTTTATACTAGATTTTTAGATTTTTTTTAGAATGAGATTTTTTTTGTTACATTTTTTTAATCAATATACTGCTGTATTCATTACCTCTGTGTCACTATCACTCAGATTGTTGGTAGATCCCCGGGATCCGCTGAGTTTTGCCCTAGGGAGGACACCATCTGCACAGGGACCCCCTAAGTCCCCAATAAGCTCACTAGGAAACCTAATGAAGGAAGGAGACCCCCATTATCATGCTGTGGTCACAAATGTAGTCAGTGCATAAAGTCTATAGTCTACACACATTTTCACAACAATAAACAAAGGGTTAAATCGATGGGATTAGAGGTTCTCCCAATCTTAGAGTAGGAGGCTTTAGCAGTGTTGGTCTGGCCCACCAGAGGATCCTCCAGTAGGCCCAGGCTCTAACACAATAATGGTCCAGTAGAAGACATACATATTTGAAGGGGTACTATGATCTATACCCTAGGGGTTGTTGGAGGGTGGACCCCCGAATCATTTTATCTGGAGGGCTCAAGGAACCTCAGTCCGACCATGGGCTCTAAGTTACAGGTTATTCTCGGAGTAGGGGTTCACAGTGAAGCTCCCGCCCTTCTTTACTGCTGCATTGTAGAAAGATGTTGTGGCAGACTGACCACCTACACCACCCCTCGGTCCATTGGTGGTGCACTGTTAAGTTGTTAAATTCACAATAGTCCATAAATTAGTCCGTTAAGTTGTTAGAAATTCACTGGAATGGTCTACTTGGGCTCTGTTCCGATGACTCAGTTTCTCGAGCAAGTTGTGTCCAGTTTCATTGAACCGTTTCACCCATTGATGTGAATAAGTCTGTGAAAAACCGAACCCACACAAGATGCAAATCAGCCGTGACCAACACAGCCGAGTAACGGTATGGTCGTGTGAATACGGCCTAATCATAAAGCATACATCTGGTCGTATGCCACAAACAAAGGTAAAGTGGTAGAGTAGTAGACGTTCTACACCCGGGGCTGAGTTACCCATTGATGGAGTGCCACTGTACTAGACTAGTGACTATATAACATCGTCCTCCATTATCTTATTAAGATGACTAAAATCAATTTCTGTACTCAAAAATACACACCCCGTGTACCCGAGAATATATATCTCGTTGTAATGACTAGTTAGTTCAAGTTTCCAGAGTAGTTTTCATAATGGAAATTGGACTCAATTGCAACAATGCAATTTTTTTATGTGAGTCATTTGACCTATGAGGCCCTGTGAAGAGAAGTGTAACCTCCTGTGGAACCCCTTCACATAACCTATCCTTATTGCTGCTATATGAGTATGACTAACCATGAGTGATGTAATATATCCTACTAACAAGACAGAAAAGACTAAATAAGGACTTGTAAAAGTCAAGAATTACTTGTAAAATACAAAATTGTGACTCATTATTACAAGATGCAGCTATATTTATCACTACTGTGTCTGATGTTGGTGAATGATTGTGACTGCACCAGCAGAATAGTGAGTGCAGCTCTGGAGTATAATGCAGGATGTAACTCAGGATCAGTACAGGATACGTAATGTATGTACACAGTGACTGTAGCAGCAGAATAGTGAGCGCAGCTCTGGAGTATAATACAGGATGTAACTCAGGATCAGTACAGGATACGTAATGTATGTACACAGTGACTGTACCAGCAGAATAGTGAGCGCAGCTCTGGAGTATAATACAGGATGTAACTCAGGATCAGTACAGGATAAGTAATGTAATGTATGTACACAGTGACTGTACCAGCAGAATAGTGAGCGCAGCTCTGGAGTATAATACAGGATGTAACTCAGGATCAGTACAGGATAAGTAATGTAATGTATGTACACAGTGACTGTACCAGCAGAATAGTGAGTGCAGCTCTGGAGTATAATACAGGATGTAACTCAGGATCAGTACAGGATAAGAAATGTAATGTATGTACACAGTGACTGTACCAGCAGAATAGTGAGCGCAGCTCTGGAGTATAATACAGGATGTAACTCAGGATCAGTACAGGATACGTAATGTATGTACACAGTGACTGTACCAGCAGAATAGTGAGCGCAGCTCTGGAGTATAATACAGGATGTAACTCAGGATCAGTACAGGATAAGTAATGTAATGTATGTACACAGTGACTGCACCAGCAGAATAGTGAGTGCAGCTCTGGAGTATAATATAGGATATAACTGAGGATCAGTACAGGATAAGTAATGTAATGTATGTACACAGTGACTGCACCAGCAGAATAGTGAGCGCAGCTCTGGAGTATGATAAGTAAAATTCAAAATTAGTTACTGTAATCGTGTCTTACAGTGTAATAGAAGTATAAATTGTAAGATGTTGCTCATACGTGGACATTCCCTTTTAGATCAGTGTTTGTGGTGGGATTTCTCTAATTCGGGGTAATAGATATGTTTCTACAACAAGGTGTGATAGTGATAATATTCTCGCAGTACTTGTGTAGACATACAGTAGTGATAAGTTTCACACTGCCATACAGTAGATGTACTTTATGAACCTGATATATTTGATGGTTTACGTCCACTATTACTATAACATGTCACTGCTACTTTAGTGCTCTTGTAAATTGCTTGCACAGTCATAGCTGTAAAGCCTTAAAAGGAAGCATTGTGTATGGTTTGCTCGCCACATGCCAGATACGTGCGGATTTGTGTATATGGATATCTGTGTGGAGCTGAGATAAGACAGGCTGTTATTCACACTCTATAAATATTATGCAAAGGTTTTTTTTTTTTTATTTTTAGGGAAGAAATTTTGAAAGCTAAAAGGAATATTTAACTCCTCAGAAACCTCCTCCATGTATACAGTATTAGTGCTTAGTAGTTAGTGGAATCTGCTGTATCTATATTATGCGGGTTCGTGCAGGCGCAGCACCTCCACTGTCCACAGTGGGCGCCAGCTGTATGTTGTAGCTGGTACTCCGCTGCCTCAGCCATAATTGGAGGTGACTCTAATCGCAACCGTTTAACCCCTTAAAGGAAACCTATTAGGTCGATTTCAGACGCAAATCTACCTATAGGTCCTTAAGGACGAGTGGTTTAGTGTCCCAAATAGCCCTGTCCATGTCTGATGAGTGTTGTGGGGCTCATCTCTGGTAGTCCTGGCTGTCGGCACCTGCACAGTTGTTCATTGAAAGTGAAGAGGTACACCTTGGCTCACTGCGTATGTGCCTGAAGTTCTGCGCATGCGCACCAAAGCTGAGGTGTACTTCCCAAGCTTCACTAACAACTGCGCAGGTGGCGGGAGTACGGACGCTAGATAAGTACAAAGGCATTCTTTTATTTAATGTAGGCACGGACAACCGAGCTTTTTGGGACACTGAACCCCCAGTTCATAAGGATCTGGCAACCTGACAGGTTCCCTTTAGGGATGTTACCTGTTTTGACAGTTAGGATGTGTAGATTATTTTCTCTTTTTATTCCTACCTTCTGATGGTGATATTTTTAATTTTCTCATATGAGGGCTTATTTTGTGTGGGACAAGATGTATTTTTTAATTGAACCATTTTGGGGTAAACTGTAATATATAAAAATAGATATTACATTTTTATTTTTTTGGGAGGGTACGTATGGAAAAAAAAAAAACAGCAGGTCCACATTTGGCTTTTGGGTTATATATATTCTTGGGATATATTTTTGGTGCTGGACAGATAGGTAAATGTAATGACGCGAACACTTACCAGATCACTTATCTCTGGTCTGTTATTCCTTCCTCATATGAGATGTGTGTGACAGTCCAGTTAACCCTTATTGTGCCGGCTCAGAATAGCATTGGGTATAGGACATGGGTCAGAAAGTTAATGTCAGGTGTATATTCTAACATTAAAAATTAACTAATTTATACAACGATTCATTTTCGTTCTCTCCGAGGACCTAGTGTTTGGTGCTTACTTTCAATGAAAAAAATGTAAAAATCTATTTTAGGCATCCTTCAGTAGTCCAGTTCATTTAGTTTTATTGATTGTGAATGAAATATGGAGAATGTAATGAGCTTTTGAGCTCCTGCACCTTTTAGTAGGAATGATAGATGATTTCTGGACTAGTGACTGTATCTGACATTTGCCTCGAGGCTTCTAATTGTTACCTATTCCTACGTCCACTTTCATACGCATTTATGTTCCAATGTATCTTAAAAAAAAAAAAAAAAAAGAAATGAAGGAACTTTATAATAGGTTTTAATGAAAAATGTCCTATTGTTTTGGTTCTGCAACTCTTATGCAGACTATGCATCTCCATGACAGCAGACTACAAACAAACCCTGTGTAGTCTGATCCTTTAGTCATATTCCCTTTTATGTGTCCATTAATTTTGTCATGATACCAAACTTATGTTATCATAAAGTAGGGTACAAATTATCCACCCCGTTGCATATCTACCAATGGGGTGAATGAGCTCGGAGTCATCAAAATGGGCACAGGCCCAAATAACTGTGCAGCTTCCTTGCCCTAGTTCTGCAGCTGCATGGTCCTACAATGCACTTTTTTGGATAGGGCCTCATTTCTGGCTCATTCTCTGACCATCATAATCTCTGATGTGTTATTTTCCAGTGTGAATACCCCTTTAAGATTATTAGGAGCTAAACGTTTTTCGTCAGCTAGACTTTATCTACTTTCTGCATTGTGTGGTTGTAACGGCAAGACCTGCATTTTTTTGACCGGCCCCTTTATCCTGCTGAATTAAAAAAGTAATTTCTACGGCTAGTTGTAAAGTTGTATAATAGAGCAGAAGAGGCAGGTTTTCAATAAGTGGCCATTTACTTCTGCGGGTGATCTTCAATACCAGTCAGCGACTAAGGATCTGTTTAGCTGTATCGTCAATAACGTTTTTCCGTGCATATGCAAGCAAATAAAAATCTTCTAGCAGCAGTCCGTTATTGCAGGGTCCTTCGAAGTCCTTAGGATTTGCAGGGTAGTTTACGTTCCCGGTGTCTGGACTATAAAGAGAATCTATCACCAGATAGACCTTTTAAAATTAAGCAATTGACAGAGTTTAATCGTGCCGCCATGTATTGCATTTCTATTCATTGAACCCAGTTAGAAGTGGGTCATGTGTCAGAGTCCTCTGCCCATTAGACCAGAAGGTCTATCATTTAGGTGCCCTTTTGGACAGGAATGTGGAGTTAGTAGGCCAAACAACTGACTCCGTCTCTTTTTCCACAGCCTGACTACGACTACAACTTCTGTTCTGACTCCTTTTAACGAAAAAGCTCCTCTAAATCACGAGAAAAGCTAGTGATTGGATTCCTATGAAATTAAAAATGCAAAAACTATGCATCTAATGAAACAATATTAATAAATGTATACTAGAAATAAAAAAAAAAATTGATCTTTTTTTTTTTCCAAGTCCACCCAAGACTGGTCCTGACTACGACTACAACTTCACAGCTCTGCTTAGGGAGGGAGGCAAGAATTCAGGTGGGGTTAGAGTCCAATAGATACGAACCTCTGGACAGTCTCTCAATCACTTTCCAACCTTAGGTACTGTTCAGACTTGAAGACGAAGTAAAGGCTGTAGAGGAAGACAATTCTAGATGACGTGAGTTGGCAAAAAGTGTGTGGTGTGATTATATTGGTGCAGGTATTGGACACTGGATGGTAGTATTATATAGCCACTGTAATGCACTTTTATTTGCACACTGTGTAAAGGTACCTTATTGAGGCACTATATGGTGGTATTATGGTGGATGGTATATTTACATACCGTATAAAGGTACCTTATTGAGGCACTATATGGTGGTATTATGGTGGATGGTATATTTACATACTGTATAAAGGTAAATTATTGAGGCACCATATGGTGGTATTATGGTGGATGGTATATTTACATACCGTATAAAGGTACCTTATTGAGGCACTATATGGTGGTATTATGGTGGATGGTATATTTACATACCGTATAAAGGTACCTTATTGAGGCACTATATGGTGGTATTATGGTGGATGGTATATTTACATACTGTATAAAGGTACCTTCCTGTGGAACTATATGGTGGTATTATGGTGGATCATATTATTACATTGCTTTTGGATACTTTTATTGCAGTATTGTTCACAAAAAACAGGAATACAATCCACCCATGTGCTCACAAACAAAATCACTCACAATAAACCACGTGTAGGATAAGTGTTCCTGATATCCCGTGTCTTTTATAAATAATATAGTCGCTCATATATTGTCTTCTATGACATCAGATTATGGAGCTGTATTTTTCAGCTTTGTAGAACATTATATTACTTATGGAGGAAATTGCACGGTGACCACCGTCCTCCACCTACTTCCTAAACAATTGTTCCGATGTTTAGAACAGTGAAAACAATAGTGTAACGTGCACATGTTTCATTCTGTGCCAACAAACCCTGGGATTTATATGTATGAATTGTGCGCCTCCGCTTCAGTATTTGTGTACACCAGACGGACAGCACTGTGTGGGGGAAAATGCGGCAAAGTGACGCTAGGTTCACGCTAGCGTTCGGATTTCCATCGTTCGGGGCTGCATGGGGAACCGAAAGTCACGGAGACCCTGTCTGCTTAAAAAGCGGTTACACGCGGTAACTATAGACTACAACCAGCGGAGAGTTTTCTCTCTAACGATTTTAGGCGGATTCGCCAGCAGAGTCTCCTACAGTGACTCCAACACTAGTGTGAATTCAGCCTAAGAATGTTTCCAAAAGATAGAAGCGAATAAAGAGAAATGTAAATCCCATCAATATTGGGTGTGACCTCTGCCCTTTGGAGGAGGAGTCCTGGAAGTGATGATACGGCCCGCACAGATCTAGCCCTGAACTCATCATCATCCAGTCTGTCTGGGATGACATAGTGACAGAAGGATTGGAGCAAGCCTACATCCACAGAAGATCTGTGCTTAGTTCTCCAAGATGGCGGGAACAACCTCCCTGCTGAATTCTGCCAAAAACTGTCTGCA
This sequence comes from Leptodactylus fallax, assembly GCA_947044405.1. Lineage (NCBI taxonomy): Eukaryota > Metazoa > Chordata > Amphibia > Anura > Leptodactylidae > Leptodactylus > Leptodactylus fallax. The sequence continues at coordinate 2,964,583 of CAMRHE010000063.1, forward strand.
AGTACTGATGGAAAGCAAAGGTCACACCAAGTATTGCTGGGATTTAGATTTCTCTTTTCTTCATTTACTTTATTTTGTTTAATGACAAAAATACACTATTAACCCATTTCTGAAAGTATTCTTACGCTAGGTTCACACTATCGTTGCCTCCCCGTTTAAAAAAAAAATAAAAACGAAGCATTTTCTGTCAGTTCGCCTCTCCAATGTTTGGGTCCCCTGAGAGAGACCGGCCGCTAAAACAGCAGTAACACAAGGAGCCCAGCGGACCCCCATGAATATAATGGGGTCTGTCAACTGTCCATATTTTTTAGATTGAAACTGGCGAAGGAAAAAGGCCTTTTTTCCTCCACTGATTTTCAGCAGACAGTGGGACGGAGATTCCGGTGCAAATGTGAACTGTGCAGCAATTTTTTTCACACTGGTCAAAAACTTTCACACATTATTGTTTTTACCCAATTTTAGTAAAAATCTGCACCCCTGGGTTTGTGGTCTGGTAAAGGTCGGAGCTGAGCACCACCAGTAAAGATGTCTACCAGGTGACGTTTATAGAACTTTATGGAGCGATATACATTAAGATTTATTATATACTGTTAGTGAGAAGATCAGACCAGACCCCAAAATTAAATCAAAGCTTTGACCAGACCCTAAAATGAATCAGAACTCAAACCAGCCATGAAAATTAATCAGACCCCAGACCCAAAAGATTACACATTAGATCAGGGGTCAGCAACCTTCAGCACTCCATCTGCTGTGAAACTACAACTCCCAACATGCTCTATTCACTTCCAAGAACAGCAGAGCAAGTATGCATGCTGGGAGTTGTAGTTTTACAACAGCTGGAGTGCCGAAGGTTGCCTACCCCTGCATTAGATGGTCGCTCTGAAATTGGCTCGTTCGACCCACCTTCATCTATTATGTATGGCCAGCTTACTCCTTCCATCGGCTCTTGCACAGTGTACACATTTCAGAGGTCTATGAGGCGTTATTTCTCACATTATTTTTTAGGTATCCGATCCAAAGGTGGACACAGTTTAAGACTTTAGTAGAGAACAACCCAAAATATAGGTAAATTGGAGAACTTAAAAATCAGGATTTGTCCAGCCCTCATCCAGTAGATGTTATATGTATCTGCGGGGAGTGGGGAGAGACGAACCTTGAAGTAGACAACGAGAAGGAAGAGCTTCGATCCCATTAAAACAAACAAGCAGCAAAGCCCAGAGGATTTCTAGTTCTTTTATGTATGCTGTAACCACTCTCGAGTCTAAAGGGCAAATGATATATATAACAGACTGCTCGGTGAGGTCACCGGCTCAATTAACCTGAATTGTAGATCCCAATCTCAGTGTATATACTGTAGCGTAACATATTGAATTAAAAAAAGGCATGTTCGGGACTTTTTTTTTTTTTTTCCTGGGGTCTCTATATGACTCTTTAAAAAATACACTAGAAATATACTTGTTGGAAATGTAAGAAAATAAAACAAAGCCACCAGAAACACTTTTAGCCTTAGGCCCCATGTAGAAGAGCTGCGGGAAAAAACGTGGTGGAAAGCATTGCATTTTCTTCCCGCAGCGCTTTTCACAGAAAGTCCGCAAAGTTTTCCTCTGCTTAAATTATACCTTCATGGAAACCGCCGGCGTTTCCGCAGATATAATTGACATGTTGCAATTTACAAAAACGCAACAGTTTTTGAAATCACAGCATGTCTGCTGCGGATATTTTTCTGCAATGTGTGGATGGGATTAGCCGGAATCCCATTCACTTTGTAGGTACTGTAAAATGCTGCGGTTTTTGCCTTAAAGAGAGTTTGTCACCAAGGCACAGCATATCCACCCAGTCCTACAGATACATAGGTTAGGGTCAACTGGCCCAAATGGTGTTTTCACCTTGTGAATCGCCGCCTTCACTGCTGAGATATCGTTGTTTTTGTCAATATACAAATGAGCTCTTTGGAGCGGCGAGGGTGTTTCCACTTAACTATTTAGAGCAATGGTAGCACCGTGGTTGCTCCAATATGCTCATTTACATATTGAAAAAAAAACTGCGATATCTTGGCAACGGAGACAGCGATTCACAAGGTGAAAACGTTGTTAGGCTGGGTGGATGTGCTGCGGTCTGGTGAAACTCCCTTTAAATGAAGACCATAAAAAATGCTAAAAACAGATGTAAGTGTGAAGGACACCTTCCAGTAACAGATACACAAGGTCAATTGCTGCAAAATTATCTTGGGTGCAGAGTCAACACCTTCAGAGATTTCTATCACACGCACTTTTTTTTCCAAAAAATTGCAAACACTTCCACCAATGAAATGAGATTAGGGCCAACCTAATAGTATTGACTTTAGAGGAAGCAAAGCAACTCTGAGGACTTCCTTCCATTGAAATTCAAGGAAAACATTGACATAGGGCTGTGATCTATTTGTGTTTTACTTAGTATTTCAAGTGATTCTTTAGTCTAGTTTTGGGAGAAGATAGAAGGGTTTCTGTGAAAGGTTTTTCTAGGATATTCAGTTGGTGGTCTATCCTTAGGATAAACAATCTTGGGTGTTTGTCTGGGACCAACAATGATTCCGAAAATGAGCTATGCAGCCTCTTCCAGTGAGCTCCATAATCTCTTGTTCTGCAGTTTGGTGGGCACTTGGGTTGGATCTCCACTGATCACACTGATGGGCCACCAATTGAAATCGAAAGATTGTGGTGGCTTCCTGGAAGGGGATTATCAGGTAGTATAGAGATATGACTCAAATACCAGATCTTCTGATGTACTCATACATGTTAAAATAGTGTTTCATACTACATCAAAGAAGAGATCTTTATGCATGACCATTTTTAATGGGTACAATAGAGATTCCTCGATTTGAAGATGGAGCATGACTGGGAACCACCGATCACTGCTAATTTTTTTTTTATACTAGATAAACTACTATGTTAACATTTCCCTTTGCCCATCAGAGAAAAACCTACCAGGTGGCACTTTTCACATATAGCACCCAAGACCTGGTTCTCTGTTTTAGGTACTCTGTTGGTCCTAAGACCTCAGTGGAGGAACCAGATGACAAGGACAGTAGAAGATATGGAGATGTATCAAAGCTTTGGAACTTAATCCAAGGATTGTGGGGTCAGTAAGCCAAACCTCTGGCTCCGACCCCTATTTTTCCACATCCATCTCCTGCTCTGACTCATGGGCATTGAGTATGAGAGCGAGAACTCGCTTGACTGGTTTCTGAAACAGAAGGTTATGTCGAGCTTGAGGTCTTCTTGTAGAAATAAACTTAAGTGGTGTGCCAGGTTCCCCTGGGCTATGGCACAATAGATTCTAATGATGTAGTCACGTCTCCAGCTCTGTTCTCAGGCTTTATCTTCTAGGTGTGATGAGTTTTTTTGTCTAGTTGGTAAATGGCGGGTACCTTTCTTGTGATTTTCCATCATTTTCTGGTGAAAAAGTCAACAAAGCTAGTTTCAAAAGCCCCTTTTCCATTGCATGGTATCGAATCCCTTCAGCTCACTTTGACCTGCTTTTGTTTTTCTACTGTGGAAAGTGCCTGGCATGGGGAACTTTTTTTTTTTTTAGTACCTGCTTTAGACTAGGTGCAAGGCAAGCCAACGCGTACTAGGTCATGTGCTCATACACTGCTTAGCTGGTTGGTTGTCGCTATAAAGGGCAGCAGTGGAAAACAAGCTAACTAGTACCCAAACAGGTTTAAGTCAAGTTGCATCGATCACGAGCCGGTACCATGCAGTGGAAAATAGTCTTCTCATACACCAGCAGAAGGTTGAATGACCAGGATCAGGTGGTTTGAAACGCTGGAGCAAGAGTGATATTGACTAAGCAGGGTCCCTGGTCGACCTGCCTTATTGAGGGCATGTAATTTAGGACACCTTGGGAATGCTTTCATTGCATGCTAGAACTTGTAGTTTTTCACAACAGTGGGCAGGTCTCAGATTGCAGAAGAACAATGTACATGATTTAGGCTGATAACAGTGGTTACGAGATCACAGCCCAGGGCTCCAGGCTTGGTTTATAGAATGGGGGGGGGGGGTGGGACAACAACCTGTTGATCTTGATCAGCGAGTACTGAGAAGATCACTGTGGATAGAAGCTCTGTGGTGGAGTTATTAAAGAAGAACAATAACCCTACTGAGATCTGGTGGTGTCTGTTTCCTGTAAAAACTCTTATTTTTATTGTATATTATGGTCATATTATTTTGGGATTTTGTAGCATCTCCAATGCTCATGCCTCTGGATTATGTCACTCACATCTCTACACAATGAGAGGAGAGGGAAAATAGGTAAAGCATTGTCTTAAAGTAATAGGGAAAGTTGAGAAGGAAGCGAGAAATGCCCCAGACTTTAGCCCACCTGGACATATGCTTGGGTAAAGAAAAATCCCAAACCAAGTGACTGAAGACTCTGTTGACATCTGAGTTGTGGTCTCTGTTTATCATACAAGACGTAGTGCAGGATCGATCGTAGCCTCAATTTCAATGGTGCTCATTGATTCGAACAACTTTGTCAACCTCATCTTTTGGATTGTCTTGGTGTCCATCATTTTGATGTTAATAGTAGTGGAGTGCTGCTCTGTTTTTTTCCTAGTACATGGAAGAGAATTTGCTACAAAGGCATTTTATTAGGTTTTGCTAGTACTAGCCTAAGGACTCTTGTACACGACTGTGTGTCATTCTTGGGTCCGTAAAAACTGGCAACACATTGATGCCACGTAGCGAGCCGCAGCTAAAAAGCACTGCGGAAAAGACCACAGCAAAAACGCACCGTTTTCAAAGAAAGTCCGCAGAGGAAAACTTTCGGTCCCTATTATACTATACCCTATTATTTCCGCTGCACATTTTTTTCTGCAATGTGTGGATGGGATTAGCCAGAATCCCTTTCATTTTGCAGAGACTGTAAAATGCAGACTTTTTTGCTGCGGCAGAGTAAAACGCAGTGTTTTTTCGCAACATACAGCCCCAGTTTTAATGTGTTTTCTGGCCCCCCAGACGGTTTTTTATAATGATGACCTATACATAATATAGGACATTATTAAGCAATTAGTGGGTGTCCAACACCCTGACCCTGCACCGATCTGGCACCATAAGTAAATATTATATATTTTTCTGTATATAATCCATAATCTATTGTAATCCAGAACCTGTCAAATCTCATTATTAAAATGTGTGTATTTTATTATTAGTGATCTATTTTTATATGCATGTGTTACAGATCTTTCACTTGTGACATTATCTTTAGGCCTGCATATCTTACTAAATGGGTAACACAGGAAGGAAGGATGCTATATTCATTACCCGTGTCCATGAGGGGGTATTTTTGCTTAAAATAACAAGGTTCTGCATTTGGACAATGAGCGCTCATGTTAGATGTCATCTGCTTCCTTTCCTCTTTTATAACAGCATCATAACCGCAGAAACAGAAACCCGACAGGGTGTGTCATACGTTGCATCAGTGGCGGCAGGCATCTACATGTTAAACTATATTTCCAATACTTCCGTGAAGTTAATGTGCTTCCTCGCAATTAAACGTGTCTTCCAGTTTCAGCAATACTAATCTTATGGCCTTCTTCGAAAACATTTTTTGTACATTTTTACTGTGCTGTATATAAAATATAAAAAGCAGCAACTTTGCAGAAAATCTTTATTAAAAAATTCCTATGGTTTTCTTTCTACAGCTCCTATACTGACTATATGTCTCCATAGCAACAGACAACAAGATTTGTGTAGTCAGATAACGCTGTCATGTTCACGTCTATATTTCTACTACTTCTAGCCAAGCTAAAAAATATACGCAAGCCAAAGTAGACAACAAGTGGAAGAAAGCTTGAGACTGCAGGGTTATACTACAGAGAATGCGTTACCAAGGAGACACATTCAGGATTGGTTGGTCCCAGTTGTCAGATCCCCATCTATATAAAATTTTAAAAAATGAAGGAACTTTGCAATAAATCTTTATTTAAAAATTCCTACAGCTTCGATGCTCACTATACGTCTCCATAGTAACAGACAACGAATTAGCTCTGTGTAGTCAGATCCCTCAGCCATGTTTGCATATATTTCTGGCTAATCTAACAAATATATGCAAACACAAAGTGGAAGAAAGTATGAGGGTGCAGGATTACACTACGTAGAATTCATTCAAGATGAGTAAACCAGAGCCCCCATTCTCAGGATCTGGGATGGTTCGTGCAGTCAGATCCCCGCCTATCTATATATAATCATAAATGAAACAACGCTGTGATAAATCTTGATTAAAAAATTCCTACTGTTTTGTTTCTACAGCTCCTATGCTGACTATACATCCCCATAGCAACAGACAACAAACTAGCTCCATGTAGTCAGATCCTGCAATTACATTCACTTCTATTTTTCTACTACTTCTGTCTAATCTAACAAATGTGCATAAGCACAGTTTAGGCAAGAAGTGGAAGAAAGTATAAGATTGTAGGACTACACTACATAGAATTTGTTGTCTGTTACCTCAGAGACATATTCAGAATGAGTGAATCAGGGTCCCCTATTCTCAGGATTGGTGGGGGTCCCTTCATTCTGATCCCCACTGATGTATGTAAATTGAAAAAGTGAAAAAAATTTTTAAAAAAAAATTCCTACTGTCCTGCTTCTACAGCTCTTATGTTGACTATATATCTCCATAGCAACAGACAACAAACAAGATCTGTGTAGTCAGATCCCACGGTCTTGTTCATGTCTATTTTTCTACTTCTGGCTAATCTAACATATGTATGCAAACACAAAGTAGACGACACGTGGAAGAAAATATGACGCTGCAGAATTACTCTGCTGAGAAGTTGTCTGTTACCATAGAGACCCATTCACGATGAGCAAATCGGGGTTCCACTGATCTGACACTTATTCCCTATTCTAAATGCGTTTTAATAAATATCTTTATTCTAAATGAAATAATTTGGCAGCATCTTCTCTGGCGGTCTGCATTGTGCTGTTCCTCTGTTATTCCTCCTGTAAATGTATAAATAAATGGACAGCGGTTTTTTTGCTATTCCACTTGTGTATAGGATGTGTTCCTGCTTATCCAGACACTGCCAGTACCGATTTCACAGTGTCGGTCCATGTAGGGGCACGCTCCATGGAAAGGGATTTCCTAGTAGTCAGTTTTGTCATACATTTCCAAGAGGAATTGCACAACAAAGTTCTTCAGAAGATGCATCAAAATGATTTTATTGAGAAGGGAGGTAGAATAATAAGTAATAAGGGAACTAAATATTGTGAGGCCAGATTAGGGAAGGCCGTAAACCTGGCGGGGGGCGGATTTCACTCCCTGTGACCTTATACACTAGCTGTGTGTTGCGATTGCTTGCATCTATTGAGGGTTGCACCACAGATTGTGAAGGTTCACACAGAATTTGACACAACACCATGAACCAGTTTCTTACCACACGTCAGTTTCACATTTCCCACGCATTTACGGTATACTTTGTGAGAGAGACAGGTCCGCGCCTGCTTCCTTCTGGTTTTATCTGTCATCAATGCAAGCACAATGCAGAAAGGAGCTACTTGTCCAACTTTGGTGGAAACGTACAAAAACCTTTTTCTGAGCAACATATTTTAAAGGGATTGTCGCCAACACCCAGCATATCACCCCAGCCCTGCAGATAGATAGGTTAGAGTAACCCGCATCAAGTAGTGTTTTCCTCATGTGAATCGCTGCCTCCATTGCCAAGATATCGCCTTTTTCTTAATATGCAGATGAACTGTTCAGAGGAACAAGGGCGCCGCCATTGTTCCAAAGAGTTCATTTGCATATTGACTAAAACAGTGATCTCTCGGTAACGGAGGCAGCGATTCACATGAGGAAAATACTGTGTGATTCAGGTGATCCTAACCTATCTATCTGTGGGCTGCGTGGATATGTCGGGTTCTGGCGACACACTCCCTTTAAGGTGCCCATACACGTTAGATGAATCAGACAATTTTTGGCTTGTAGTATAATGTTGTACCGTGTTAGCCATTGAGAGTAGTGGAAGTGTGAAGAAATCAGGCGATACCTTTTAGAGGCTAACTGAGTATATTTATAAGTAAGCTTTCAGGAGTACTCGCTCCCTTCATCAGACATGGTGTGATACAAGAACTGAAAATTCACAGATTTTTATACACATGGGCTTCAAAGCATTTTAGAGTCCTTAAAAAAAGCCAAAACAAAATGCAATCTAAGTAGAGAAGTTATTATAATTTTTGGCTTGGTCAGCCGACCATCATGTATATGATTTTGAAATTCATCATCCCCAATCTTCTGTTCTCAAGGAAGGTAAGCCGCCACCAGAGATATCTGGCACTAGTGTACTTCCCTTTACCCATTCAGAGCACATGCACACTTTTCCAAGCTGAGCATGTATATGAGAAGGTTAAGAGGAATAGCTGTCGGCTGTGACAAGTACAAGGAGGCCCAAAAGTGAGAATACCCCTTTAGGCTAAGGCCACACATAAAACACAGCTAAAAAAAAAAAAACTGCTGCAGAAAAAAATTCTGTGGAAAAGCAGCATTTTGTTTTTTAAATTTTTGCCTCCTATGTGATTGGACGGCACATAGATGACATCCATGTGCTGCCATGTGTCTGCGGAACCATTCATTGAGATCAGTGAGCATGGGCCGCAGAATAGACAGGTACAGGATTATGTGATCGTGTGTATAGGACCATAGAAATGGATGGGTCAGTGTGCTAGCTGTGAAAAACTACCATCTAATAGTGTCAAGCTTTACCATGAGACAAATATTTGGCGCAAAACTTCTGTAGACAAAAAACTTATATAGAGGGTAGGCCAAAATGAAAAATGCAACAGAAGTCAGCAAAAAAAGCAGGTGTTTTTGCCGATATTTTTTTTCAAAAATGCATGTGTTTTTGAAAATTCTGTTTTCCACAGTGTTTTTTCAGCAATGTGTGGATGAGCCAACAACAACACAACATCCAAAAGCCGTTGCATATTCGCAGCTTGTGTCCTTGGCTTTAAAATACGGACTTTATAAAATGAGAAGCCTCCAGGAGAGACATCAGTACCTGCGTCAGAGCAAAGGAAATGACGGACATCAATATTCATTGCGAGCTCTCATTCAGCTTCCAGCTTTGTGACTCTCTGCAGGCTCGTAAATTGAGCTTTTCAATCAAATTCAGTGACTGTATAAAAAATGAATAAATTTGTAAAATTGTTGACTGATTCAAAATTTCGCTATTATAGATTTTTTGTATTTGACAAAGAAAACATAGCAACGGCACGACAGGAGAGATATGTGAAGTGTGACGGACGCGGCGGAGGCCGGTGACAGTAGGAAATGTCCTTAGTTGTGCTTACTATATCTATGGCTTCAGTGTGTTATTTTTAGAAGGTTTATGTAAGAAGCCGAGCTTGGCCGATTCCCCACTCCAGAGCACGTCGTCCATTTACATTCCTGTAGGAATAGTTCTTTACGACCCAACATGACAAGTCTGTGTAACCCACAACGATAGTGTTGAAAATATTGTTTAAGGCGCCAACAATTTTTTTCAGTTTTTTTTTTTTCATTGACATATTCCAAAAGCCATAACTTTATTTTTCTGTCTATGCAGCCATTTGGGAGCTTGTTTTGTGTGTATTTTTTATTGACACTATTCTGGGTAATATAATGTATTGTATACCTTTTTTATTAATTTTTTTTTTTGAATTGTGGGTGTAAAAAAAAAAAAAATTTTGGGGGGTGGGGGTTTGTTTTTACAGTGTTCACTGTGCAGAATAAATGACCTCTGCATGTTATTCTGCAGGTGAGTACAATTACGACAATACCAAATAAATATATTTTTTTAAATGTTTTACTTTTGCTCAATTTTTTTTTTTTTTTAATTATTGCGTTTCTGCATTCTGAAATCATTAGCATTTTTTATTTAAATAGCTGAGCTGTATAAGGGCTTGTTTTTTGCAGGGTGATTTGTAGATTTCGTTGGTACTATTTTGGGGTACATATAACTTTTTGATCATCCTTTATGCTTTTTTTTTTTTTTTTTTTGGAAAGGGGAAAAGTAAAGCATAAAAAAAAAAACTATTCTACAATTTTTTACATTTTTTGTTATGTTTTTTTTTTTCCATGGTGGGATCATTAATGGGTCAGGGTTCGGATAATTTAGGAGTGGGGTTGGAAGGTCTGATTATTTAGGCGTTTAGGGCGACATATATTAGGCATTCGGAGACTGATAGCCTAGGTACTTCGGAGGCTGATAATTTAGGGGTCTTAACTTATTTTGGTCACCCAGATCTGGTAAATGCCCATGCTTGAGGGGGTCAGCCCAATCCACTATTTGCTTTTGGGCCCAGCCTGTTTTGTTTTTGCCCCTGCATACACATATATTGACAGGTGTAACATTCACGTTATGTTTTTCCGTGTACGATCTTGTAGTGCTATGCTGTGACAAATAAGGTTCTGGCCATGGCCTTTGCTCAACCTTAGTCACTATGCGCAGTCACTGGAGAGCGGCGAATATATTACCAAGTACCGACTATGTATATAAAGTTCATGTAAAATGTTCAGCAGGTCACAAAAATATCACGCGGTGTCATCCGACAAGCCCATAACTCGAAGAGCATTCACTTTTAGCCCATCATTTATACAAGGAAATAATTGGAGGACTTGTGCGCTTGCCAGCGCAGACATAGAGCGTTCTCCAAATAGTTTCCTCAGTGTAAGGCGTCCTCAGCTCCACCAAGGTCACAGACAAGTCTGCGCTGTAACGTGACAATACAATTCACCAGGTGTACTCAGCGGGAAATATTCCAGCGGGATCTCAGCCTTTACCAGGCCCCGAAGGCATCATTAAAATGTTATTGCTGACTGTCAGGCGCGTCAGTGGCAGCTACTGAAATGGGGAAACACGACATACACAATAACAATACTGTTAGTCTTATATTATAATTTATATAGGTGTAATAACTAGTAATCTGACTGTAAATGATGTATATAGGGTTAGCAATAGTTATATAGGTATACTATCTAGCGATATGACTATATTATAATAGAGTTAATAGTCTTTTTATATAGGTATACTGTAATATCTAGTGATCTACTGTATGTTATAGGGTTAATAGTACTGTTGTATAGGTGTAATATCTAATGATACGACGGTTATTAGTACCGTTATATAGGTATAATTTCTAGTAATCTACTGTATATTATAATATAGGGTTAATAGTATTGTTATTTAGGTATGATATCTAGTGATCCATTGTATTTTATAATATAGGATTTACAGTAAAGAGTGTCTCCCACTCTGGAGGATTCATCCTGTCCAGCATTACACAGTCAGCCTATTGATTTGAATGGACAAGGTGTAATACTACATTTCTCCTGTGGAGGTGCTGCAGGGAAATCTAACTCCTAACTCACCGAGGGTCACAGCAGGGGAATTCTTATTGTCAAAGGAACTATCTAATAGCTCCCAAGGGACCCCATTGACTATAATAGAGGCTATCAGGAATCATATTGTTTTTCTTCAGAATTTGGCCAGACGAAGAAGTTGTGCTTGCAGAATATTTTATCCATGATTTTAGATGGGCTCTGGCTGGAGGCTACAAACACAGAATAGAGTTCATATGCAAAATTTTTGGAAAAGTTCTTGGACGCTTCCCCCCCTTCCCCACACTCCTACTTTGTCTAGCCCCATAAATACTGTCCAATCCTTAGACTGCATTCCCCACTCAATTTAAAGTATGTGCATTAATGGGTTTGGCCAGAAATGTTTTATTTATGGTCTTTCCATAGGATAGGGCATAAATATCTAACCAGTGCCAGCCCAACATGGAGCAGCTTTGCGGGGCCGCTTTCGACCCCTGTACTATATACTACACTGAGCTGGAAGCAGATAGCTCCCTGCCCTGTATGGTGACATCACTTTAGCTCAGCTTTCAAATACTTAATGGGGTTGTCCAGATTAAAAAAAAAAAAAAAAAAAAAAGTTGCGTTCAGGGAATTCCTAGACAAAAGACGCTGTACTTACCTGTCCTGGCTGCATGTAAGGGTTGAAACCTGGGCCAGCGCCACCTAGGAATGGAGGCTGAAAGCTAGCCAATTTTGGCTGTTTTTCGCCACAGGCAGGTCTGCTGCAGGATGCCCACTATGAATATCCTGCAATGGATCCGAACCGTGTGGCCTTTGCCAAAGACTGGTTTCACGGCGGTATGTTTTTGTTTTGCACTTTTTTAGTCCTACATGTAATGCATGTCGGTTTGTAACTTTGTGATGGCTTTTTTTTTTCTTAGAGGGGGGCAGTCCCTTCTTTTAATTGCACCATGCTCTGGCCTTTTATTTGCATTTTCCCATCGGCTTATCAATTAAGATTTAAAAATGCCAGAAAAAAATTATACTGGAACAAAAATAACACCAAAAATACCAGTTAAAATTATACTAAATAATAAAAAAAAAGGCACTAAAAACGGCATTAAAAATTATTCAAAATCAAAAAAGGCACCAAAATCGACAATAAAAATAAAACTGTCACTAAACAACATAAAATATTCCAGTAAAAATTATACTGAATAAAAAAACAACATCAAAAAACATATCGTAAGTAAAATGCCAAAAACAAGCAAAAAAAAAAAAATTAGAGTTTGGTCAACATGTCTGACTCCAAATTTCCCATACATTGAAGGACAGCTGGGCAGTCCCCACATACTAGATCCATTATTTATCTACTACTTATGGTCAGTCTAAGTGTTTTTATGCTTATTTTACATCCACAATTTTTGAGGTTTTAGTTATTACAGTCTTGGAGTGGACGGGCCTTGTTATCATGTTGTTCATGTCGATTGTCTTTTTAATGACCTAATGCCTTATTATACGCTTTCATTACGCTGCCTTTCCCTGCCTTGAGAATTTATAGCTTTCGCCTTTCACTTTGACCTGTAACCTATGTAAGGAGCATCAGTCCAGTCGGAGGAGTTTATTAACCCTTTAATTATCAGCCTGTTTTGGACCCTAATAATCAAATATATATTTTTTTCCTTTTTTCACTGTCACATGCCAAGAGCCATAACTTTTTATTTTTGCATTGGCTTTTGTCTCATGGTTGATACGATTATACCAATGCCATTTTTTTTGTTTTACTACGTTCATACAATATAAATACTTAAAGGGGTATTCCCATCTTAGGATGAGAAAATTAGCATTTTTTGTTGCAGAATTTGGGGGGAATGGGGGACAAAACTCCCCTATTCTCCTGATTGTGGGTCTATATATAATTAAATTTTTTTTTCACATCATATTCCAAGTCCCATTACTTATTTATTTTAGTTTGAGGACTTATTTTTTGCTGGATAAGTTAAAGTTTTTATTAGGACCATTGTTGCTTACATTCAGAACGACTTAGTTTTTTTTTTTTTGGTGGGGAGGTGGGATAAACGAAAAGAACCATATATTTTTTTTTAAGCGTTCATAGTGTGAGTTTACAAGTTGAGCCCCCTCCCTCTGTTAACCATTTAAGCGCAACAGTTGACTGTGGCATCAAAGTGTGGAATGGGGGAATGGAGCTTCCACCGATCCCTGCCACTAAAGCAGATGCTTGGTTGTCATTAGACAGCTCAGTACCTGCTCCATCCAACTCATGACACGCCATGCGGGGTTTATTCCACAATGCCGTAAAAACATGGCAGTATATACTACTGGCTATACTATATGGCTACTATACAGCTATCTTAAAAAATTGTGTTGGTGGATGTTGAAGGGGTTAATTGGTGGAGCCTTGGCCAGACTTTTTTGTTTTCCTGCCAGTATTTAGCAGATTTCTATCCTCTAGACAGGAATATGAGCTTTCAGCAGTGCAGGCCAGAGAAAGTGCCGTTTCCTTACATATAAGGAGCACAAAGTGGTGTAAAGTACTTGAAGAAAAAGTGGAAATGGCTTGTTAGGTCCTGAACAAAGCGACATCCTGAAAATAATCAAGGCCGGAAAAAAGGGGACGTTTTCATTGTTACTAAAGAAGAACGGTTAGAATTATCTGCCCCTTATCCACATGACCGATTCTAGCCGAAAAGAATGTTCCCCCAGTAATTGTCCAACCTTAAAAAATGTCACTTGTTGACCGATAGAGAATTGGGGCGGAATTTTGTTATAAAAGATCTGGTAATCGAGAAGAGTGAACTGGTTCGTAATTAGCCGGTCTCCTTAAAAATCTTGGAACCCGAGATTTTTGGGTTTTCCCACCCATCAATCATTATTATACTCTGAGGTCACTTCAGACCGAGGCGTATAATAAATGAAGGTCCAGGGGAGGTGTATAGGTACATGCCCGTCCACCTATGAGCTTTCTGCTGGTGGACACACATGCTCAGTTACTCTCTACACTGCCCGTTCTCTGCAGAGTGATCCTTTGATCACTGCCGAGCAACCAATAGAAATGTCTTTCTGTCCTGCTTGTCAGAGAAGGAGCAGAGCCGAGGGGGCAGCATAGCTAAGAAGTAAGAGGCCAGTGTAAAAACCACAACTATAGAGTCAGTAACCACTAACTCTATTTCCACAGTCTTACTCCGGCTCCTTCACAGCCATGGTCAGTCAGAAGCAATAAATATCCTCTAATTCATAAGAAAAATCTAATGATTGGTTCCTATGACAGTTAATGTGTAAAAAAATATACATAATAATAATAATTACACACTATTAATAATTCTATGATATAATTAAAAATAATGAATCATTTTTTTTTATAGCTGGAGCTGATAACTTTTTTCCAACTCCGACTCCAACCAATATTGGTCTCGATTCTGTCACCACATTTATATTACTTAGTAAATCCAACTTAAAAAATGACAATCCATATTCAAGACACCCTTGCCCAAAATAAGTAATGGTCCAATTTTCTCAGACTAATGAGCTATAAGCTGATATATGGAGGTACGGAGTGGTGGTTCCTGTAGCGCAGGTCATGATATGCACATCCATATCCATTAGGTACAGTGATCACCTTCTATGGATTTGGGGTATTTGTGCAAAAAAAATTAAGGTAAGTGCTTTCATTCAAAAAAAAAAAATTCAGCGGTGCTGGATCCTTGTCTTTGTAAATGGACTGATGAATTGGTAGAAACAGAATGGAAATAGAGGATCATTAAATATGCAGCCAGCATCAATAGGACGGCAAATGGTTCTGAATTTCTCTTGGAACACGAGCGTACACGGATCGTCATTCATCAACATTGCTGAACGATCGCACTAACAGAATGCAGAGATATATAATGCCGCTAGCTGCTTCTTTTCCAGAAGGTCCCTAAGCGGCACTTAGTTTTTAATAACCATTTATAGTGCTCTGTATGGATCTGGCAGATACAGCAAATTTTGTTGTAGTCCATGCACAACGAATTCACGGCAACATCCGGAAGTGTCAAACAAATTTTGTGTTGGCATGCATTGAACAAGGGAAATCTGCAGTGAAATTTTGACAGTTTTTTTTTTTTTCCACAATGCGTTCATGTTGAATTTGACATGGATTTCGGCACAAATCTGTTGTTGACCCGTATTCCATGCAAGTGTATAGCATATGAAATCAGGGCTGTGGCGTCAGTCAGGGCCAGTTTTGGGTGTTGTCAAAGTCGGAAAAGAGTTACCAACTCTGCTTAAAAATAAAATTAATTATTTTAAATTATATTCTACATTTTTTGATATTGTATAATTTACTTTCATGGATTTCAAGGATTTTAATCAGTAGAAATATTTTTTGTGAATTAGAGGAGATTTACTGCTTCTGATTGACTATGGCTGGCAGCCATTTAGGAAGGGATTGGAGCAGGAGTCGTAGTCGTAGTCAGAGTCTGTGGTTAGGCCTACCAACACTACAGCCCTACCGGTACTAGTAATCTCTGTTTCTTAAGAAAACATATAATGATATAAATACTGTATAAAATTCATCTCTTGTGGAGCTACCAGTTGGGGTCAGAAATCTTGGGGGGGGGGGGATGCAAATTAGTTCTTCTCCAGAAGGAAGAAGCTCACAGCTGTGCCCTATGAGTCAGTGTCTGAACCATTAAAAAGCCCTGAAACATGACTAGGGATATTAGTGATGATTCAATGATGATTTGTCTGCCAAGAAGGAGAACAGACAGAATAAATCATCTGGAAAACAAGTCGCTTGAATGGGTAATAAAAACAAGACCCTTTGTCCGCTCATAGTCTGGTGTAGATAACACGTTAGCTGTATACATAAATCAGCAGTCAGAGCTGCACAAAAAAGAAGAGTACGAAGAGCTAAACAAAGTATTGCCGCATTATTGATGGTTATATAGGTCTATCAGGTTCGTTTTTGCCGGATAATTTTTCTGTGCAGCATTGTGGACCTGGGATAATCCCCTGGTGTATCCGCCAAAACGAAATCTTTTATACCACCAGAGCGGTGGGTTCAGAAAGCTGGTATCTCCTCTCCAGATGAGCCAGTTGAGTATCTCTGCCATAGGCTAAGAGCTTTTTTAGAGATTGTATGGGACACCAGAAATCTGAGTTGGTTAGATGTCTACTTGTTACAGGTCTTCTCATATGTCCCTCGCTCTCTTTGCAGTTGATTCTATCCTTGGAATGGGTATTGAAGTTACAGTGTTATATACTATCACATGGGGAAGATAGATATGTCTAAACACTTTCCTTCTTGTCCTGCAGGTATTGGTAAGAACGTTATCTGTGACAGAACAGCAACACCCCTAGACGCCTTTCGCATGATGTCGGCTGCCCACTATTATCCCAAGCTTATGAGCATCATGGGAAATGTCCTGCGGTTCTTACCTGCTTTTGTGAAGATGAAGCAGCTGATCCAAGAAGGATATGTGGGGGAACTTCAAGTGTGTGAGGTCCAGGTCCACGGTGGTAGTCTACTTGGAAAGAAATATAACTGGAGCTGCGACGATCTGATGGGTGGCGGTGGGCTACATTCTGTCGGCAGCTACATCATAGACCTCTTGACTTTTCTAACTAACCAGAAAGCATTGAGGGTCCATGGACTCCTGAAAACCTTCGTAAAGCAGACAGACCACATCAAAGGGATCCGTCAGATAACCAGCGACGATTTCTGCACATTTCAGATGGTCCTCGAAGGTGGAGTGTGTTGTACTGTGACCCTCAACTTTAACGTCCCCGGGGACTTCAAACAAGATGTCATAGTTGTCGGATCATCTGGTAGACTAGTTGTAACAGGGACGGATCTTTATGGACAGAGACATGGCTCCTCAGAGCGAGAATTACTTTTAAAGGACTCCACACCCGTCAGCAATTCCCTCTTGCCCGAAAAGGCTTATAGTGACATTCCCTCCCCGTTCCTGAAAGGGACTATCAAAATGGTACAAGCGGTGCGACAAGCGTTTCAAGACCAGGAAGATAGGAGAACGTGGGACGGCAGGGCGCTGACCATGGCGGCGACCTTTGATGACTGTCTTTATGCTCTTTGTGTAGTGGACGCGATAAAAAAAATCAAATGAGACTGGCGAATGGCAGACTATAGTCATTATGACAGAGGAGCCAGAGTTAAGCCCTGCCTACTTAATAAGCGAAGCCTTACGCAGGAGCCGCATGTCTCTGTACTGCTAACCACAGGGGGAGGTTTTAGCTTTTGTAAATATGTGCTGCTTTGATGGGTGTTCATGTACCTGGACAAATGGTACAGGTCTAGGGTATAACTTATGCATCTATCTATTACTGCTGTAGTTGCAAATTAGCTCTCCTCCAGATGGAAGAAAGCTGGCTCTCTAGTGCCACCTAGGAAAGCTAATTTGCATATATTTTTTCCCAGGGAACATTGCTTGTAATGGGTCTCTATAAGAACCAGTATTCCAGAGAACTGCTGTAGTTGGAAGTTAGCTCTTCTCCAGAAGAAAGAACACTAGCTCATTATTGTCACCAAGGAAAGCTAATTGGCATAATCTTTCCCTGGTAGCATTGCCTGTAATGGGTCTCCGTAAGGAGAACCAGTATCTTCCGAGAACTGCTGGAAATTTGCGCTCCTCCAGAAGGAAAAAAACTGTTTTTCTAGTGTCACTTAGAAACGTTACCTTTTTCCAGGGAGCATTGCATATAAGACCTATACTAACTGAATCTCCCTAAGGAGAGCCAGTATACCCTGAGAACTGCTGTAGTTGGAAATTATCTCTCCTCCAGACGAAACAACATCTAGTGCTATCTAGGAAAGCTAATTTACATAATCTTTCCCAGGGAGCGTTGTCTGTAATGAATCTCCATAAGGATGAACCAGTATTACCCTAGAATAGCTGTAATTGGAAAAATTAGCTCTTCTCCAGAAGGAAGAACACTCACTCTCTTGCCCAACGTAGGAGAGCTAATTTGCATATTTTTCTGGAATGTTTATGGAAACTTCCTATAGTGGAAAGCTAATTTGAGTAATCTTTTCCAGGGAGCATTGCTTCTAATGGATCTCCATAAGGAGAACCAGTATCCACCCAAAACAGCTGTAATTGGAAATTAGCTCTCCTCCAGAAGGACAGAAACCAGCTCTGTAGTGCTTCCTTGGAAAGCTAATATGCATAATCTCACCCAGGAAGCATTCCTTATAATGGATAAGTATGTTTCCCCAAAAACTGTTATTGTTGGGGAAGAAGAACACTGGCTCTCTGGTGCCACCTAGGAGAGATAATTTACATTCTATTTCTCGGGGCGCATTGCCTATAAGACCTATATTAGCTAGAGCTCTGTAAGGAGAACCAGTATAGCCCAAGAACTGCTGCAGCTGGAAGGAAACTGAATCTTCTTTTTCTGGAGCAGACAAACTGTGAACATTTATCGGAATGTATTTTGGTGTGAAATTGTACTTCGTAGCAAATTTTACATGTAAATATAATTGTCATGAAATTTTACATTCTACATGAAATTCTGTGTCCCGTATACAAAAAGTGTGTTGGATTATTTTTCAAAGCTCACTGCACAAAAACTTCACTTGAACTAGCGCTCCTTGTATGTAGTCTACTGTTTAGGATGTACTCCTATCTGAACTACTGCAGTCTAGTCTGTGGCCACCATGTTATAGAGCAGGAGGAGCTGAGCAAATAAATATACTATTCACTTAAATCTCTGCTTATTTCAGGCTTAGTAGTCAGTAGGCGGGGCCTATTTGGTGATTGACAGCAATCCCTGTAGCAGTAGGTCCGCCCACTGGACTCCTAAACCAAGAATAAGCAAATGTTTAATTGCATAAATGACTAATTCTGCTAAACCTTTTCCCACGATATCTCTCAACCTGCTCAGCTCCTACTGTTCTTCACAAAGAATTTCCACCATAACTTGGAAACTCTTGTTCCCACCACAAATACTGGACCTACCTTGTGGTAAAATATCAACCATTTATTTAAGTGTGAGATTCAAGATCTCCTGCAGTCATGATACAGTGCTCTCCAACTACAACTCCCAGCATGTCCTGAGGTTGCTTAGAGTTTAAGTTTTGCAATTGATGGAGAACAACAAGTTGGAGACCATTGCAGTAGAACATAATTCTCCAGAAGAATGTGCCACGCAACGCAATGGAGGACCCAGACGCCTCGGCACTACTTCAGAATTCATCTATCTCATTAAATATAACACTGTCATTGACTCTATGATGTCTGACGATAGATTTAAGTGGAGGTCCCCTTTAATCAATATTATCTACTGTGACTAAATCTGTAAAATATGCATCCACCATATTAAAGATATCAAGATGTGTTTCTTTATTTGGGTTGACATCAAAATTGTACACATGTGAAATGTCATACAACTTTAAGTGTAAAAATGGTAGCGTGGACTCTTTGCCAGTAACACATGCTGGATGAGAGTTCTATTTCCAAGATGCTGCTGCCTTCACTAGCTGTCGTGTATTGGCATTCCTTCATTCCTGGGCTGATTTTTCTTTTTACAGTCTATGAAGAATCTCATATCTCATGTACTGACTGACACTGAAGCTGAGGAGTGTGCAATTCTCCCCCCTCCCCCTGCAGAGTCTGCTGTGGGTTTTATCCTTTTGCTTTACACCTATACACAGCCTATGTGATTCACCCCCCCTCCCCCTGCAGAGTCTGCTGTGGGTTTTATCCTTTTGCTTTACACCTATACACAGCCTATGTGATTCACCCCCCCTCCCCCTGCAGAGTCTGCTGTGGGTTTTATCCTTTTGCTTTACACCTATACACAGCCTATGTGATTCACCCCCCCTCCCCCTGCAGAGTCTGCTGTGGGTTCCTTCATTTCTCTCTATACTCATACACGGCCTTTGTGATTCACCCCTCCCTAAGGCCCCTTGCAGACCGTGGGCGAAATCCATGTGCTATCCGTGTTTTTCGTGGATAGCACACTGACCCATTCATTTGTATGGGCACATTCACATGACCATGTTTTTCACTGATCAGTGTGCGAGTTGTGATTTTGCGATGCATCAGATAGAACAGGTCCTATTCTGTTCAGTTTTTGCGGAACGGACTCGCCCATAGAATCCTATGGGAGACTAAAAACCTAGGACAGCACACTGATGTACTCAGTGTGCCGTCCGTTTTCGCGGACAAGCTAGGGATATAATTATGTCTCCTGTGGTTTTTTTTTTTTAATGGTTGATCCGCAAACTAGGATTACACACTGATGGCACACTGAAGACACGCTGTCCGTTTTTGCAGAACTACTTCACTGATGCTGAAGCCCACTGAACACGCACTGAATTATTTATTATGCTTACTTATATAGCGCCATCATATTCCGCAGCGCTTTACAGACATTGACAGTCACTGTCCCATATAGGGCTCACAATCTACATTCCCTATGAAGACACACTGTCCGCAAAAACTGAACACTAATTACTAGTTTGCTGACCGCAAAATACACACGGTTGTCTGCAACTAGCCTTACACACTACTTTGTATGTGCTTTCCTCCCTATCTACAACCTGTGTGGTCTGCCATGTCTAAAGACTTGGACGATAACCCTTCTCCACACTGATCTGCCATATAGATTCTCTTCAACCTTCCTGCTGCTATGTCTTACACTAATGCTGGACATACCCATAAGATAGCTGTCCACCAATCATTTGACAGATAACTATCTTTCTTGATACTTTGCTAGACTAAAAGTATTAGAGAACCCTGCTAAGATGC
This sequence comes from Leptodactylus fallax, assembly GCA_947044405.1. Lineage (NCBI taxonomy): Eukaryota > Metazoa > Chordata > Amphibia > Anura > Leptodactylidae > Leptodactylus > Leptodactylus fallax. The sequence continues at coordinate 2,985,675 of CAMRHE010000063.1, forward strand.
AGAAACTTTAATGGGACAGGATTTGGGCCAACCCATTTAAACCCACAAGGTGCATTTACAATGGAGAAGGAGTAAAGCCCAAGTTAAGGCGGTAGATTTTGTATCATTTGATTTCCTGTGCAAATGTAGGGTTAATAATTCATGGAAGCAATACAGTAAATTCTGTGCTTATCTGGTGCCCAAGTCCAAGGCTTCTGGAAGTTTCCTCCTTGTATACTTGGCAACTTCTTCACATTAGGTTATATGATATACCGGGGGTCCTAACGTTTAGTAAAGATCTGCTTATTAGGGTCTGGTGAAGGTCCGAGCTAAAAACCAACAGCAAAAATGTCTTAACAGTTCACAAACAATAGAAATTTCAAGATTCATTATTATTTGTTATTGGAAAAACCATAAATAACCCCAAAATGAATTATGGCCCAAGACTTCCAAACTATTTCAGACTCCAGGTAAGATCCCAGAATGAATTCAGTTGCCAAGACTTCAATAGAAGTGAATGGGGAGAGCATTGCATGTGAGTGGCCACCTCTTCGCTGGTTCCACTAGATGAGATAGAGGTCGGGGGACCCTCATTCTGGCAGTATGAGAGCCAGCAGAGACTTTTTTTTATTTTTTTTTTTTAAGTCCGATGACTCCTTTCTGTAATGCTGGCTATTACTTGGGCTAAGGTTATGCTGTGTATAAGCAGTGTTACATCTCTGTCACTTCTATCAGTCATATTAGCAATGAGTGCCCTCTAGAGGACACAGGCAGAACTTACTCTTAATGAATAGAGATGAAGGAACCAGTTCGTATCAAACCAAATTAAACCTAAATTTCCAAAAGTTTTGAGCTGAACCGTAACTTGAAACTTTAGTTTTTTTTCAGCCACACAAGCACCATGACAACGGTGCACCCCATATGACCACTGAGACCCAACCACTAGCCTCAAAGGTCCCCCTGTAAGCGTGATGTCAGCGAGGGAGTCATGAGGGAATCCAGTAAGGTTTAGGGAAAGTGACTTAACTTTCTGTCCCCATGATAGCTGTGCCCTGTGGTGCAGCACTTCATAGGGTTGTGGATCCAAAGCCCCATCTACATCAATGTCTATATGATAAATACTATTCCAGAAAACTGGTACATTGAAGGTTATGGTGATTTAGATCCACCCAAATCCCCCTCTCTTCCCTGTTCTAGATGCCTCCTATACCGAACTTGCTAGTATTGAAAAGATCCTAGAAAAAGAGTATCAGTAAAATGTGCAAAATGTTCTGAATCCGGTTATTGGTATATATGTAGATTAGACATGAGGTGGTGTAAGAAAAAAGTGTCTAATATGTTGCTCCACATTTATCCTGCTAGGAAAGACATTTTGATAAATTTGGTGCAATCCAAAACTCTCATATATACGAGAGTAGCCGCTCTTCTTGTCACCTCTATATGGAGAAAATACAGTTCACATCTATATATTTCAGTACCAGTGGCGTAACTAAAGTCTTGTGGGCCCTAGTGCAAACTTTTGTCCGGGGCCCCCTATCCCCTCCCTACAGCAAATTCTTGATAGTTATGGTTACGGGGCGCCCCACACAGTATAATATGCTCGACAGTGGCCCCAACACAGGATTATATGCTCCACAGTGGCCCCCATACAGCATTATATGCTCCACAGTGCTCCCCCCACACACAAAGTAAAATATGCTCCACACAGTGGCCCCACCCTGTATTATGTGGTCCCCACCCTGTATTATATGCTTCCCACAGTGGGCCCCATACAGTAGTATATGCTCCACAGTGGCCCCCACACAGTAGTATATGCTCCACAGTGGCCACCACCCAGTATTACATGCGCCACAGTTGCCCCAACCCAGTATTATATGCTCCACAGTGGCCCCCACGCAGTATTATATACTCCCAACAGCCCCCCCTCCGTTTCGGTGCTCCTCTCCTCAGACCCCAGAGTATAATAATCGAAGACCCAGGGAGGGTGATTAAAAATAACACTCATACTCACCTTTCCTTGGCATCCTCACTCCATCCTGCCGTCTTCAGGTCCTCTTCAGATGTCGCTGCTGAGGCCTGTGATTGGCCTCAGCGGTCACGTGGGGGCGCACTGATATCATTACGCTGCCGCGCCTCATGTGACTGCCGGGGCCTAATCACAGGCCTCAGTCACATGACGGAAGAGCGCTGGAGAGAACGCTGTGCCCAGGAGAGGTGAGTAACATGTAGTTATTATTTTCAGTCACCTCCCATGGGCTGCCATCTATTGGAAAGGGGCCTGGCAATATGGTCCAAGCTTTCCCCGACCGCTATCATAGTATCATACCCTGCGACCGCTACGCCACTGTTCAGTATTGTACAATGAGGAGAGCAGAGAAATAAGCATTGGCTATAATACATTTGTGGAACAGGAGACAAAGAGATGGCCCTGATCACAGGAGCTTACACTCTAATGGTGGCCGAGTATAGATATGGACAATGCAACTTCGTTCCTATAACTGCAGACCGGAAATAAGATTTCTTCCTATAGATTATAGGGTTAAAGAGATATCTAGGTAGTGCAATGATATGTGCTGGAACACTCCCTATAAAATATGCCTTAGCTTAATTTCTTGTAAATCCTGAACGCTGAAGCCATGGCGTCTGCTGATCTGAGAGATGAGCTGCTCTGCTCCATCTGTCTGAATATTTATACAGATCCTGTAACCCTGAGATGTGGACACAACTTCTTCCGGGTCTGTATTGATCAGCACCTGAGCACACAGGATGAGTCTGGAGTTTACTCCTGTCCTGAATGTAGAGCAGAGTTTTAGGAGCGGCCTGCACGTCAGAGGAACATAACTCTACATAATGTAGTTGAACATATCCTGTTGGGGGCGTGGCCTGAACCGCGATGTGAGCGGTAGTTCTCCGCTAGTGCTCCTGCCCGCATTTGCCACAACTGGGTCCATGGGGAAGAAATTGCCCCGCACGACCTCCTCTGGGACCCCAGCACCTCCGACCGCCGCTACACAGCCGTCCCTCCTCTCTTACCTGCGGCCGGCGATCCTCATCTCCCGGACATCCGCGAGGCAGCGGCCATCTTGCCAGGCCTCTGCCTCTGTTCTCTCCGACGCAGCCCCAGCGGGGAGCACCGCTACATCGGAGCAGAAGCATACACCGGGGCGGCGGTGTCGGACCCCTGGAGCATCAGTGTCCACGCCGGCGGTCCAGACAGCTTCATCGCCGGGAGAACCATCAGGTACCACCCGTCCTCCGCTGGCGGAGGGCGCCATGTCTGGGAGGCCATCATCACCAGGGACCCCCTCCGGGCAGGGGATGGGGGGCTCCCCGCCGGCTTCTAAGCTGCCTGTGCCCCTGGGAGCAGATAACCCTGCCTCATCACCTCCTGCAGCTATTATCTCTGCATTGGGGGTGCGTGGGCCTCCTCCACCGGCCCAGACAGGGGTTTCTTCCCCATTACACGACACCCAGCAGCTCCTCCAGACCACCCTGATGCTTCCTGGAGGGGATGATGTGGATTTGGGGGCGTCCCCCTCTCTGTCCCCTTTTGCTGAGACCTCACCTGGGAAGCCTGCCCCCAGTCCTCCGCCTGGGGCCCACCAGGGCCGTACATCTCCAGTAGCTCCTGACCCGTCTCAATGGCATCAATTGCTTGTTAACTTACCGTCAAGGGACGATTTTCAGTCTCTTGTTTCTGAAGTCAAATCCGCTTGTCGGGCAGAAATTCGTGCGGAAATTTCAATGCTGAGAAAAGACCTCCAAAATATCGCTTCTAGGGTTGATACCCTGGAGGATGACCACGATCAGACCCGCATCTCAGTCTCTCAACTTCAGGACTCTGTTTCTGTCCAATGCCAAGTTATCTCGGAAGATCTGGACAACAGAGGCAGGCGCAATAACATTAGAGTCAGGGGCCTTCCTGAGGCTAACCAGGCGGAGGACTTACATACCACGTTAGAGGCCATATTCAACTCCATTTTGCAGGAGCCTTCATCTCACAAGATCAAGCTTGATCGAGCTCACCGCGCCCTACGTCCTAGAGGCACTGGCTCTACTCCGAGACGTCATCTGCTGCGTGCATGACTTTGCTCTAAAGGAAACTATCCTGGCAAAAGCCAGGCAAATCAAGGACCTTGTCTTTGAGGGTGCGAAAATTCAGTTATACCAAGATCTCTCTTGGATTACCCTCCAGAAAAGAAGACATCTCCGCCCCTTGCTACAGCTCCTTCAGGAAATTCAGGTGCCCTATCGCTGGGGTTTTCCGTTTGCACTCACGGCTCGGCGGAACGGTTGCTCGGCCACTCTCCGTTCACATGCAGATTTGGGACAGTTCTGTGAAACTTTAGATATCTCTCTTCCGGATTTGCCGAATTGGGAATTGGCGACTCCTCCACCCCCTCCTCTGCCTGTGTGGACTGTCTCAACATCTCGAAGAAGATCCCACCCTCCCTCGGGCGCAACTCCCCAAAGACAACGGATGGATCCTCCACCTCCCTTGCCCCACTCGGGTCTTTCCTTTTCCCCCCTCTCCCCCTCAAGAGACGCTGTTTAGTTTTTAATGCTTAGTATGGTTGGTCCCATAGCTACTTTCTCTAGCGCCCTATCTAGCGGGTAGGGCGGGTGGTAACTCCCCTTTTAAACCATAATATATATCTTTGCCACTTTGGTTTCCCTCTGGTGGCCTTACTCGGTTCTCTGTCGACGGTTCGCCACAGCTCCCCGTATTAGGGGGCTTAGTCCAGTTGCGAGGCTTAGTGAGTAGGTCTTGCTGGGTGCACTGGTTGCACCTGCTTGGATCGGGTACTTCTGCCCCCGGGCAGGAGATTTAGTCTTGCCCATGTTGATTTTGACATATGTTCTGTTTTCTGTCCCCCTGTTTGTCTCCTTCCCTTATGTTCCCATCCTCCCCCTTCCCCCTTTTAGGTTCGGAGTCTCGAGACCCTGGATAGCTTCTAGACGGTTCCGCTTCCTGAGCCCTCTCCTTTCAAGCCTCCCTCCCGCCGCAGCATCTTGGGTGAGACCTGCCTATGCTACATTACACACTACATTTGACATTACTCCCTTGATCCTCCCTTATGGCTAAGTGTATTACGTTGAATGTGAAGGGTCTGGGCTCTAATCTTAAACGACGCATGGTGCTGCGCGAGCTTAGGTCCATCCGGGCGGATGTGGTTTTCCTACAGGAGACCCACTTTGATCACACTGGCTCCTTTAATTTTGCCCGCCACTACTACCCCACTGCTTACTCAGCACATGATAGTCGCAGGAGGGGAGGAGTGGCTATCCTGCTGTCCCGGTCATGCCCAATCTCTATCGTGTCCTCCCATCTGGACCCAATGGGACGTTATATTATTCTAGAGGGACGCCTTCATGGCCAGCCTATGGTCCTTTGTAATGTTTATGCCCCTAACTCCTCACAAATCCCCTTCCTTAAGCGGGTCCTGAGGAGGCTTCGGGATTACTCTGGTGCAGTGCTGCTTCTGGGAGGAGATTTTAATGCTGTCTTCTCTGAGAGGATGGATCGACTGTCTCTTACTGATACCCCTGTGAGTGCCCCCCGATTGCGCCTTGCTCGGGAGTTTCGTCACCTCATCAGGTCCGCATCCTTATATGATCTTTGGAGGGTTGACAACCCTACAGCGCGCTCCTATACTTTCTATTCCCACCCCCATGGTACGCATACTAGAATTGACTATTTTTTTGGTAACACCCTTACTCTTCTTCTCATGACAGGAGCGGACATTGGCCCCATCACGTGGTCAGATCACGCTCCTGTTCAGCTTTGTCTCCCACCCTTCTTCCTACTAGGCGCTGCCATTGGCGGCTTAACGAATCCTTATTGCATTCCCTTCCCACCCGGGAGGCCCTCCGAGCCCACCTCTTAGACTATTTTAATACTAACGTTGGCTCAGTCTCATCATCTTCCACTCTCTGGGAGGCACACAAGGCTGTGATGAGGGGACATTGCATAGCTACGGCCACCCGGCTTAAAAAGGATAGGTTGGCTGAGGAGGTGGCCCTGAGGGCTCGGATACGATCCCTGACAGAACGTCTAGCAGCCCGTCCCTTCGCCTCCCTCCTCCGTCGTGTAGTACTGGCTCGGACGGACCTACGCGCAATAGCTACCCGGGCTACGCAGCGCCTTCTCCTCTATAGTAGACAGCGTTATTACGAGAGAGGGAATAAGGCCCATACCCTTCTAGCTAGGGCCCTCCGGGAGCGGCAATACTCTTCTATCCCACATGCAGTTCGTGATCTGAACGGGGTCCTCCATCACCATCCTGATACTATAGGGACTCTTTTATGAATACTACTCTAAATTGTATAATCTCCCTCCACCAGCCCTCCCAGGTCAGACGCTAGATTTGGAAGCATACCTAACTACCTGCCATCTTCCCACGCTTCCGACTTCGGCGTTGGATTCCCTAAATGCCCCTGTCACCAGCGAGGAGGTTATAGCCATATTGAAGGACCTTCCTAATGGTAGGGCCCCGGGCCCGGATGGGTTCACATATTTGTATTATAAGGTCTTCCAAGTTGAGTTAATTCCCCATCTGTGTAGCCTTTTTAATTAATTTCTGGAGGGCTACCCTATCCCTCAGACTATGCTCCACTCCCACATTACCTTAGTCCCCAAACCAGGCAAAGATCACACAGACTGTTCTAATTACCGCCCTATCGCTCTTTTAAATTCTGACCTTAAGCTTTTCACTAAGCTTCTGGCAACTAGGCTTAGCGGTTGGCTGCCCTCTCTTGTCCACAAGGACCAGGTGGGTTTCGTCCCCTGCAGGCAGGGGGGAGACAACACCAGAAGGGCGGTGGATTTGATTGACGTGGCCAACCGTTCGGCCACCCCCGCCCTTATCTTAAGCCTGGATGCAGAGAAGGCCTTCGATCGCCTTGACTGGTCCTTTATGTTGGCCACTCTTGAGCATTTCGGCTTCTCTGGGGCTTTCCTAACTGCAATTCGAGCTTTGTATTCCACTCCCTCAGCAGTTGTCAAACTTCCTAATGCTACCTCTCCCCCTTTCCCGATCGGTAATGGGACACGTCAGGGATGTCCCCTCTCCCCTTTAATTTTCCCCCTCTGTATCGAACCCCTGGCATCCCGGATCAGGTCCAACCCAGATATTAGGGGCATCGCGGTTCGTGACAGGGAATTCAAGATATCCCTATTTGCAGATGACGTCCTTTTAACCCTTTCCAACCTCCACATCACTCTCCCAAACCTCCTTAGTACACTCAAAGATATCAGTAACGTGTCAGGCTATAAGGTCAACCCTGCAAAGACTGAGGCCCTCCCTATTAACATTTCGGATCCTATCCTACAAACACTTAAAACCAATTATAATTTCCATTGGAGGGACCACTCGCTCCGCTACCTGGGTGTTCAGCTCTCTACAGACTACTCTTCCCTGTACTCTGCCAACTATCCTCGCTTATTCAAAGAGCTCCACTCCCTCCTGGATAAGTGGCGTCCCCTTCACATCTCCCTACTTGGGCGGATTACAGCAGTCAAGATGACCCTCCTCCCTAAACTCCTTTATTATTTCGAAACACTCCCAGTGGCAGTCCCAAGGTGCGAATTAAGATCCCTTCAAAAGGCAATTTTCCAGTTTATATGGAACGCTAAGCGCCATCGTATCCCCCGTTCGGTGATGTTGACCAGTAGGGCTGAGGGGGGCTTGGCGGTGCCACATATTTTGCATTATTAATGGGCAACCCATCTCCGGGTCCTCCCGTTTTGGGCAGCACCACGGGCATATACCAGATGGGTTGAAATAGATAAGCTTTGGTTGGCCCCAGTGCATCCGAATGCCTTCCTGTGGTCTCGCTTCCCCCCCTCGCCTGCTACTCCCCTATTGGGACCCATTAAATTTACAAGGACAGTCTGGAATACATGTTCTAAGCAATTTGCCTTAGCTTCTCGCTCCTCAAAAAAACGAAAAAAGTGTGTTATTGCATTCTACTAAGGTACCACAAGGCGGAGACAGAGTACAGTTCAATTTAAATAGCCACACTAGATTCTATGATGGATTATAAAGAACACCATTGACTGCCATCTTGTGGCACGTGAGCAAACTACAGGTATATCCAAGCAAGGAGACGTTGCATATCATATTGGGGCCACTGGGCGATGACAATGTAGGGTACATCTGTTTTTTAGAAACACAGCCAAGAAAGAAAAAGAGAAACACTTACTGCCACCTAGTGGCTGCAGAGTAGTAGTAAAAAAAAGTTCACAAAATTTACTTCAAGGTTAAACACTATTGTATCTGCCTTGGAAACAGATTTTAGTATTATTTCATAAGAACCTACTAAATTTACAGAACAATTTCTCTTTGAATTGCTCTTTTTTAGTCATAAACCCACATTGAGGCAGTATAATTCTGTGTATTTTTAGTTCTTCAGCTGAACAAATATATTTTGTTGTTTTTTGTCTTGTTTTCTATTACCATTCTTATGGCAATGTTTTTTTGCTTTGTTTTATCAATGGTAATTTGTCCAAAAAGATACAATGTTTAACATATGTTTTTTTATGTCATAGAAGACATCTGGGGGACATTCAGTCTTTGTAAGTTTTTTTTTATTTTGCAGCTCTCCAAGGCCAGGAAAAGTGAATATAAGTGTTTTTATTTTGTATAGTTTTCAGCACCTCCCCATAGCCTCCAATTAATATAGTTTGGGGTCTGTAGAGACCCTGAAGTTTAATAAGGATTAGTGAGTGATGAGCCCCAAATATTTTGGGTTCAACTGAACCTGGTTAGTTATAAACTGGTTTGTTCCCCTCTAATCATAACCTAGAACTGAAGTCATTTTGGTCTATACCGGAGAGCGATACCTATGGGGCCATCCCTGTTCCCGCTTCATAGACTAGCCATTCAGGTTTGGCAAGCAGCTAAGAAAATCGGACAATTCGAGGACATTGTAGGAGACATACCCTTATGAAAAATCACTATTTTTGACACGCACACATATTGCATTCAGTCAGTACAACCCGGCTACTCCTACCCGAAGTATACAGGAACATCAAATAAGTTAGATTATCCCCTATTACCCATTAGTATAGAAGAACCGAAACTGCCCCAGCTAATCTGAACAAGGTCTGGGTAGTGTGATATCAACCCCGGCTCAGTAACTTTCAGCCATGATTTTGCATTGCTCTGTATAAGCGACTTAGAGCACTTTCTTATAAGTTATCTTCTATACGGAACTGTAATTTGGATCTCACTCACTACTTGGATCAACACTTCAGACACTCCTTTACAAAGGTCAGGAATGTCCCCCAGCCTGTTATACTGCATACTGTCCACACTACACACAGCCATACACTATATACAGCTTCTGGCTCTGTACACTGTAGCTGTGATGCCGGAGAACTGCAGTTCTGCTCCCATTCACTTGAATAAAAGCAGAGCTGCTTCCGGGTATATACCTAGTAAACAATTTCTGGCAGCCAAGTCAGCTCACTAATGTGGTGTCCGGCTGCCGCACCCCCACCAATCTAATACTGACGACCATCTGTGCCGCCTACTTCCATCCACCATCCATAAGTAGGAAAACTAGTCATACTGAACTTCCCAGAGACCAAAGAGATCTTAGCAAGATCTGACCCCATTGCACACTATGTAAATTACTTGAGAATAGTCATGTGGGTGGTCCTGAAAAGTCAGTCTTGACTTGATTGACGTCCTACAGGCCAGGATATGTCATTACAAGTGAGCTTCAGCAGCATCTGATGCATGTACCATGAGCAGATGGAGCCGAGGCTGGCACACCTTGCTATACTGCACATGCACTGAAAGGTTCTCTATAACCTCAGGATAAAGCAAAAGTATGAAGAGGAAGGCAGAGGATTAATGTAATGTACAACACTCAGGCTGCCAGTCTAAATAAGGACACAGTGATTGGCCATGTAGTCATCCCAAACTACTACAATAGGGAATTTTAATAGGGTTAAATTCCCAGAACAACGCCTAGATTCCCAAATGGATGACCAAGCACCAGAGCTCCAGGGGAAGGCAAAAAATAAAGAAAACTTCAGAGGCATTGGTGTAAAGCTGTATAGAAGGGCTATTGGATTTGTATGATTGTCAGAGAAATTATTACCAGAGGCACAACGTAATCGGAGTCAATGAGTGTTACTCCATTATCATCAGTTTGGTGCAGTCACAACTATCTCACACCAGTCACACTCTGTAGAAGTCTATGGAGAGATCCACCATCGTACAAGAGTATCACCGCTTTTCTAGTCACATCTACAGTATCTATCTATCTATGCATCTATTCTCATTATTGGTAACGGAGGTCTTCATGCTGCATTATGTCTATGGAGAGGTTCTATAAAGATATTGGGGGAGCAGCAGCTTTGAGGATCTGTCATAGACACAGAGAGGTAGATTTATTATCGGCTTATATCAATTTTTAAAGTAAAAAAGTTGCAAACTGCAAAAATTATTGCAATTGGCGTTTTTACGGCACCTTGTCATTTACCGAAATTGGGTATAGTTAGGGAGTGCTGAGGGTGGGACAGATCATTTATGTTTTATACCAATTTTATAGATACAAGCTGGTATAGATGGTGCATGACCTGCTGAAGCATATGCCAGATTTATGTGTATGGTGGTGGAAGTGACCCCATTCAACAAGTACGGTCCTAAATGGGTGACCCATACTGGGTCCTCGCCCACAATGGGCTGAGTATGTTTTGTGTGTTGTAGTGTTCATGTTTTACTATTTACATTACATTTTGCTTGTATTTGATGACTTCTTGCTATTTTGTATTTTACACTACAGTCACTTTCAGTATTTGCTTCTGAGTCATCGCACCTTCTTCAATCTATCTGGAAAGATGGCGGCATATTGATCCTCCGGACCGAGCAGGACCTACTTACACTTATTGGCTGTGCAGTAAGCAGTGTCCTGTTCACGCCACTCATGGTACAGCCTTCGCACACTACAGCCTGACACTTTCCTGGGAAAGCTGATTTCACGTTGAAATAGGTTCCTTAGTATTCTGTCACGTTAGAGCCGCTGTTAACCCCTGCTGTGACAGAGAAACTGCTGTTAACTAATATTGTGCCAAACTACTGTTGCCTCAGTAAAGGACCGGTGATAAGACAACCTGTGGAGGTGCAAGTGTGCTTTCTTCGGCCTTGTATCTGCAAGCACAGAATAGAGGGGACCCAGCAGTCTTGTCATTTGGTTGGCTGCAGATAGGGGGCATAGTTGTCCCCTTACTTATGAGGAGACGTGCACGTTGAAAACATCAGTCTTCAAAAATCTCTCCCAGAGTGTAATTCACCTCCTCATACTTAGAGATCGGAGGGTTGGAGTTGCCTGGGGCCTCCCTGTTGATGTGAGGAAGGGGCTCAGACAATGGTGGTGCTCATGGCTATGAGGCAGAGGTGACAGGAGTAGGGTGTACTTACTTATTTTATGCCACAAGTAAAAACCAGAAACTAGTTTTATTAAAGCTTTATGTTACTGAGTTCTGAACTATTCAGGTAAATACCAAAATACAGCTCTAAATGTGTGCCCTTATTCACTACACGTCATATGCTGCATAATGTTTTGATCAATGATTTGCATCAGGAGGTGAGACCATCATATTAATAAGAGGACATTGATCTCCCAAGTGTCCCTCTTTTGGAATGTTTTTTTTTGCCATCTCACCTCACAAAACATGGTATAAAAACTGATCAAAAAGTCATACATACCCCAAAACAGTACCAATAAAAAGCACAGCTCATCCTGCAAAAATAAGCCTTCAACCAATTCTGTCAACCGAAAAATAAAAATGTTATGCTATTCACAGAATAAAGGTAACATGTTACTTATGCTGTATGCTGCATGGCAAAAAAAAATTTAAGGTAAACAGCAATGCCAGAATAGATTTTTTTTTTTTTTTATCTACCAAGAAAGAATCATTACAAAATGCTTATCATCCCGCAAAAAAACAGCTCATATGGCTACAGCACCAGGAAAATAAAAAAATATATATTACACAATGTGAAGACAAAAACACCAAAAATCACCAAATCATTAGGACAAAACTGTCTGTGGCAGGAAGGGAATGTATAATCTGTGCGAGCATATATTAGGGAACACCCCATATTTAGAAGTTACAAGGGAAAAGACACCAGAAGTGACCCCCCCCCCCCAATCATAGGAGCTACTGGGGAAATAGTAGGGAATTTGGTGTTCCCAATGTACTCCGCACAGCTTACATATTTATTCTTCACCATCCGCTGTGCATTCACGTCTGGGAAAACTAATGTTTACTACATGCCCAGGATAACCCCATAACAGTTTTTGGGGTGTGTGTCACAAGTTGGGCACAACATATCAGTCAATAAAATGACATATCTCTGGATTCCAATTTTCACTTTTCACTCCAAAGTGCATTCATTTCTGTAGTTTCCAAAATGTGGTCACACGTCTGGCGATTCCACTTTACTGCAGATTCAGGGGCTCTGCAAAAGTGGCATGATGTCCAAAAACCAAACTGCTTCAAAGCCAAAACCAGCGCGCCTTCCCAGCTGTACCCAAATAGCAGTTTATACCCACATAAGGCATTGTTAAGTACGTTATCCTGGGTACACCAGTGTCATACATGTGGGCATAAACTGCTGTTTGGGCACACAGCAGGGTGCAGATGTTAAGATGCGCTGCGTGGTTTTTGGGGCACAGATTTAGATTGTTGTTTTTTTGGATATCATGTCACATTTGCATACTGTCATAAATGGCACAAAATGGGGTCACTTCTTGGGGAATTCCAGTTTACTGGCCCCACTGGGGCTCTCCAAAATCAACAAGGCGTCCAGAAACCAGTCCCTCTAAATCTATACTCCAAAAGCTAAAAAGCACAGAGCTCCTTCCCTTCTGGTCCCTACTGTGTGCCTAAACAGCAGTTTACACCCGCATAAACTTTTTTGTATGCAGATTAATCCACTTAAAAGTTTTAGAAGTGCATATCTCTGTTGACACAAAGTGGGCACAACATATTGGGCACTGAAATGGCATATTTGATAATTTAATTATTTGATAATAATACCCCTTGAGAAATTCTGTGAGGAGCGTAGTTTCTCAAATCCGGTTTCCATTGTACAGGTACTTTAGGGGCTCTGCAAATGCGACATGGTATCTGATAACTATTCCACCAAAATCTGCCCTCCAAAAGCCAAGTAGTGCTTTTGGAGGGCACTATGAGCCCCACCATGTACCCATACAGCAGGTTACAACCACATATGGGGTATTGTCGTGCTCAGGAGAAATTATGTAACAAACTGCGGTGTGCTTTTTCTCCTTTAACCCTTTGTGAAAATGAAAAATTTGGGGCTAAATTTATGGTTTATTGGAAAAAAAAATTATTTTTAATTTTCACGTCTTAATGTTAATAAAATTAGTGAAAAAGCTGTAGCATCAAACTGCTCATTATATCCCTTGATAAATTGTATAGAGGTGCAGTTTCCAAAATAGGGTCACTTTTTGGAGTTCCATTGTATTGGTACTCTAGGGGCTCTGCAAATGCAACATGGCACCTGAAAACTATTCCAGCAAAATCTGTCCTTCTGTGCGCTGCGGTGTGCCCAAACAGCAGATTACATCTACATGTGGGGTATTTCCGTGCTCAGGAGAAATTGCATAACAAATTTTGAGATGCATTTTCTCCTTTAACCCTTGTTAAAATTGAGAGATGCAGTTTTGAAAATGGGGTGATTTATGTTTTTTTTTCTAATATATAGGTTTTTAAAATCCCCTTCATTGCTGAAGTAGTCCCTAACAAATAACTTTGAGAAATTTTCTTGTAAATCTGGAAAATCACAGTAACACTTGTAAGCCTTCTAACGTCCACAATAGATTAATGACAAATAAAAGATTATGCCAATACATAGAGATATGGCAGATAATATTTATTAACGTATTTAGGTGGCAGAGCATTTCACATTTTGAAAATTGCGAATTTCAAAATTTCCTTCAAAATTCATATTTTTTTTTATAAATAAATGAACAAAAAATATTAATCAAGGTTTACAGCTAACATGAAGTAAAGATATATACCCTACAATACACCAACTCTGCAATTTTGTTTATGCTTTTGTTGCTGTTGCAACTAAGAATGTTGGTGGCAACCGTCCGGCAAGTAGTAGCCGTTGTCCGATGCTTGCAGTAGGCAATAGCACTTAACTATTTATGTAGGAAGCAGATAAGATTTTGTAGTATATGGCTCAAATCATCCTCTCAGTCACACCAGGATGATGATGATGATGATGACAGTAACACTGTGACTTTAAGCCACTGTTCAGCAACTTCAGTGCATTCTTCCATTTGTCACGAAAAAAACAAATCTCAAAATCACTAAGTGACAGATTTTGCTGCGTTTTTTTGAGCCAAACCAATGAATGACTACAAAAGGAATGGGAAATTTATAGGGAGCTCTTACACTTGTCTTATACTTCTCACTTCCACTCAATCCACTCCTGACTTTGGCTCAGAAAAAAAAAAAAAAACGCAGCAAAATCTGAAACATAAAAAGCAGCTTTTCTGCAACGTGGGGCCTTAGGCTAAAGGATCTCCAATTTGTCCAGTTACTACAGTGTCTGAATATTTGAGTAGTAGGACTAAAAAAGGTTCTAATCTCTTCATACATCAAAAAGAAGATTCTTTGACTCAATTTTAATTTCATGTGGTTCTTAAAAAATATTTTCTGCACTTAGACTTAGGACATAGATAATTTTTTGGGCATTCATTCTGGACTGGAGCGGCTACAGAAGCGGCTTGTTTAGGATTAAGTGAGACTGATTTTGGACGACTGGGTAGATGGCATTCTCAATGGTTTAAGTCATATGTACCTTAAATTCTTGTTTTTTGATTGAGGTTTGTAAGTTTTTACAGATCAGTCCATCTGGATTGTGGGCAGAGAGGAGAGCGACAGATCTCTATTACGGATGAAATCTTTCTCTTCCACCTAATCGAGTCACTATCCATTGGTGTGGAATTAGAGGTCAGAAGTGGGATGGCATTTTGGACCAGATTATTTGGAGTAACAGATTTCCGGATCCGGATATAATAATCATACACCTCGGTGGTAGCCATATTGGATGTTTGAGCATTGTTGAAGAGGAACCTCAAAATGAAAGACATAAATTTGGCTAAGTTTATAACATCAATAGGTAGCTTTTTCTTTCGACACGTTGACCTTGAAGGTGGGGTGCCTGGCCTATATCAATGTTTTGGTAAATCTTTCTGATATCGGTTTAAACATTTTCAGCCTAAATTTACAAAGAATGATTGAAATTGTTTTAAGTGTGGTGGGGCTAAATTTGCATTGAGGAAAATTTGGCCATTTGGGTTAGTGTTTCATTTCCAGTGAATGGACATTTGATGTTTTATGTTGAAGCTGCTGAAGTGCAGCACCACCTAGAGAAGGCAGCGGAGGACGGCCTGGACAGGAGTGTGGACAGGCGAGTAAAAATTATTGGCCGCTACATATTGCAATAACACAATAAGTAGCAGGTGATTAAAAAAACGCTGCCCCCCAGTTTATTCCATGAGGCACCGTCTGACACTACAGTGTCTCATACCTCTGTAATGAGTTTTGTTGCATCAAAAGTGTTACTGTAACGTTTGTATTTTTTTTTATCTTGTCAAACACCAAAAACCCCCCACTAAAGATATACTACATCACCTCTGCAAATTTGTTTATGTTTTTTGTTGCTATTGCAAGTGAAGAATGTCAGTGGCAACTGTCCAGCAAGTAGTAGCAGGAGGCCACAGTTGTCCGATGCCTCAAGTAGGTAATAGCATTGAACTATTTATGTAGGAAGCAGATAAGATTTTGTAGTATATGGCTCAATCATCCTCTCAATCACAACAGGATGATGATGATGATGATGATGATGATGATGATGATGATGATGATGATGGACAGTGACACTGTGACTTTAAGCCACTGTTCAGCAACTTCTGCACATTCTTCCATTTACTGCCGCCCTGCCACTATTATAGTTGAATACCTACAGAGTAGATTTTCTATTTCTTTTATTTCTGTCTTCACTGGTCCCTAGTGCGGGGCCTTTTTATCTCAGAGGAGACAACTCTTGTCAACATAGTATTGCAGGTTTTGATGAGTTTGATGAGAACAGGATTATAAAAAGCCCAGCTATGACTGCCAGATAAGAGATTGCAGAGAGAGTAGCTCAGTAGCATTTTTATACTGCTGTTAAATACTTTTCAGTTCAGTGTTTGGTTGCATAAGTTGCATATATTAGGTGTGTATTATTCTGCGGCAAGTTTACATTTATACTTAGCTACTGTAGATGCCCATGTCTGTCTATGACCAGCTGACTAAATTACTTCTTTTACTGCCCGAGTGCCAAAGTGCAACATGTCCCCCCTTTTTCATTTTGCGCTCCTATTGAAATATTTTTCAAGTTGGTCAAACAAGATTTGGAAACTAATTAGGTAGAAAATTCCAACTTGACTAGGACACAGATTGGCTCTCCGCCAAGATGAAGGACATTGTCAAACCAGCGGATAAGGGGGGAAATGTGATCTGGCCTGAACATATGTATGAATGTGAAGCTTTTTGGCAGTTGAATAACCGCAAATGTTACCAAAAACTTAGTGATCCTTCTGATCCATTTAAAAGTGAATTGGAACATATCCACATATCCTTAGGAGGGGTGTTGAGGACAATGTGATTACATCCAGATTAATGAAAGGATTTTTAGTTGATTTCCCAGTAAAACCAACTCGTTACCTAAAGTTCAAAGATGCCTCCAATCCTCCGGGAAGACCCATTGTCTCGGGGATTGGTGGACTTTGTGAAAAGATCTGTAAATATGTAGAATTACAGCAGTGTGTTGAAACATTACCTTCTCATACAAAGAGATACCACCGATATGCTTTGTCTTAATGGCTTGCATTTGGAGGATGACATGTCGCGTGCAACCTGGAGTCCCTGTATACATCGATTGACCATCATCAGGGCCTCTGGGCATCCGAATATTTTTTACGTTCTACTGATTTAGATCCAGATTTGGTTACATTCATTAAGGATTTATTGCGTTTTGGTTTTAAACAAATTTTGTATTTAAGCACCACTTCTACCTACAGCTCCAGGGTACAGCTATGGGGACCACTTGTGCGCCCTCATATGGTCCAACATACAGTTGGATGTGAGAGGGTCTTGACGTGGTCACGCTATATTGATATTCTGTTCATTTGGCAGGGCTCAACGTCGCACCCCGATTTGTTCTTGTCCATCAGTCATGATCATGTTGAATTCCTTGTTCTCACAGTGGAATGCGACTCTAATCGGAATATTGTAACCGATATATACAGAAAATCTACCAATTCTCTACTACATGTAACCTCTTCACCCAAAAGTCAAGCAAGCTATACCAGTGGGACAATTTCTGCGGATGAAGTGTATCTGTTCTAGTGACAATAGATTTAAAAGACAGGCTTCCGACCTTACATCTAGGTCTCTTAACTGAGGTTATAGTAATTAAGTTATACGCCGGGGAAACTTGAGAGCCAAACAGTCTCCCTGGGATACTCTCTTGGTAAGTAAACCTATCAAGAAATCGAGTGATACAAGGATTAGATTTATTACATCTTTCAATCAATGGAAGACTGTGCGCAGTTTTTTACATTAACACTGGAAAGTGCTGTTGACAGATCGTGACTAGAGACAGAATTTACCTCCCAATTCACGGATTACCTGGTGTAGATATAAAAATTTAACGTGACTTACAAATGGCTAGCCACTATGTACCTAACATCCCAAAATACATTTTTGGGAGTCGTGATCCACCTTGGGGCTATTTTTGTTGTGGAAATTGTACTGCATGTAAATATTTGATTCGTAGTTGCACTTTTTGGAACTCAAGGGGTGACAAAGAATATAAGATCGTACATCATATTTCATGCAGTACTGAGGCGGTTATCTATTTTGCAACGTGCCCCTGTGGGCTTATTTATGTTGGAATGACTGGCCGAGCCTTTAAGGTGTGTGTACTGGAACATGCTAACAAAATAGTGGCAGCGGCAAAGGCTAGGGAATTTGAAAAGTTACAACCTATACCACGGCATTTTCATGTTCACCATTCTTGTGACCCACGTGGCTTGTAGGTCAGAGGTATTGATAGAGTCCTTTTGGGTAATAGAGGGGTTGATGTCTGTAGGGCTTTATTGCATAAGGAAGCACATTGGATTGGATAAGGTGTCACTGTTTGGCCTCAATGTGGCCGTAAGATTCAGATCTTTTTTGTAAATATGTACAAATTTTTTTTTTTTGGGGGGGGGGGGGTGGTTGTGTGCGCTTTTTAATTAAAAAAAAAAAAATTTCACTATTTTTCTTTTAGTCATTGTTTTTTGTGTAAACGTACTCCGCTTTTGTCTATCCATTATAAATAGTGTGACTCAGTATGTTATTCTTTTAAGGTCATTTTACTATATTTTTATGGTAAATGTTGGATGTGGGCCGTCGAAAGTCTTCTGATCTCCAGAGCTTCTTTGAACTCTTTGGAACCAATCTTTAAATTTTTTTTTCTTCATTTATTTGTATTGTATTTTTGCATTATGTCATGTCAATATGTATGTATTTACACTATATTTTCACTAATATATGTATTCTTATGCATCATGTATTCACTATTTTATAAATCAGCACCTTCATATCATATATACGTGTCACTTATTTTACATCTGCATTTTTATTCTCACTTAGTTTATCATTTCACATTTTTAAATTTATGCCTTTGTTTTTGGTTTCTTTATTTTAGATATTGTTATAATGGGGTGTTAGAGAAGGAAGTTATGGAGCTTTTTTACCTTACCCTTTTTGTTCCACTCATTCACGTACGTGTGCGGTGCCTTTATTCTTTCTATTATATATAGGCGTGACATCATGCTACGTGTACATGACGACGTCATCGCGCATCTGTCTGGACGCTGTAGCATATGGTGAGTTACACTGTTTGTATCTTGATGGAAGCAGGTGTATTAGCGCTTATATATCCCACAATTCTATCAGTTTATTGCTCCCTGACAAAGCCAGTGGTGTGGTGAAACGCGCATTGGGCGAGGGCGTTTCTTCCTCTCCTGGATTCCCCATTGATGACTGTTTCTTCCCCTTGAGCATTATATATTATGACAGAAGGTATGCATATTGTGTCGTGTTTTATATTTGCTGATTTATCAGCCTGCTATTTACTATCGTATTCATTCGCTATATACAGCCAATTAGTTAGGTTATTATAATATTGTATACATTGGAGTCTAATTGTTAAATAATATTTGACATGCAATATTCAAGACCTTTAAGGGTTAATTGTATTTTGCTGACAAAGCTCTTGTATCTTATGGTGCATGGGTATGGATAAGGTATGACTATTTTAGTACTGTCCAAATACAGTAGTAGAAAGTATGAGGATGTTGGGAAACACCCCCTTTCATGAATATAAATGACTGACAGACATACATGTATGGGTCTCACTCTCGGTGGGGGTCTCCCTCTCCCTGTGGGGATCTGTCCCTGTCTCTCACTTTGGGTGTCGCCCTCTTCCGACCTGTGTCTACTTCCTCTAAGACCCTGGAAGAATGGCAGAGTCGTCCTGCAGAAGACCAACACACATTGATGAATAAGCATGAGCCAAGATGACGCAAGAGAACCACTTTGAAGAATCCTAACACTACACTTCTAAGAAATGTAAGACATTGACTGATGTTTCTGTTATGCTGGAAGTTTCCATGTATCTGTTTTTCCATGAAGACTTCAATAAACTACTACGGCTTTTGGTTTGCACCTTCAACAATTCTGAACAAAAGTTGTATCTAAGATAAAATAACACTATACCCTAATATAGAGAAGTGCAGCTATACTAAGAGGACGGGTTCCCGCTCAAAACGTCATAAAATCCCCCACTACAGCTACTAATCCCTCATATGTATCAAGAGGCTGTGTGTTCTGCCTGGTATTTATAGGAGATGCTCCGCCTCCTCCACAGCGGGTGTGTCCATCTTTGTGCAAGCTGTAACTCTTTCTTCACCAGAGGCTGCAACAAATTCACTGACAACTACACTGCGGCACTTTACAGCTGGGACATGGTGCATGGGTTTTAAACAAATCCCAACCGCACCATGTGCTGCACCAAAAACCTGCAGTGAAAAGTGACTTATGCGGTGGATATTTGTGGTGTGGATTTGTTGGGTATTTAAATATGGCGGCAGCTCAGGAGCTGTGCAGGCCACCATAACCACCTTGTCTCCACTGTATAATACTAATAGTGAGCATTAACCCTACTAATGCACCATTTTCCCAGCGGTACATGGGTGCTGCCATTTTAGGAAGTATATGTTTCTAGGGAAGTCTAAGGATTTTAAAATACATTGCAATACATTACCATTACAGTACAAGTGGTCAGAAGACCCCTAGGGAATCTAAAAATAATTTTTAAAAAAATTATGGAAAAAACCTAAAAAATATTTTAAAAATTTTAAATATTAAAAAGAACTAAAAATTCAAGTCCTCCCCATTTCTCTAGAACACATATAAAAGTAAATAGACAAAGCAAAGATAAAACACATTAGGTATCCTAATAAATACTTGAAACACAACTTTTAAAAAAATGCCAAACTGCAATTTTTTCGCTGTTTAGACCCCCACAAATATTTAAATAAAAAGCGATCGAAACATTAAACAATCCCAAATAACTAAAAATCTACATCTGGTTCTACAAAAAAAAACCTCTTAAGCAGCCCCATATAGGGAAATATAATAAAGTTCCGGATGTCAGAATTTGGCAACTTCAAGAATACATCATTTTTTTCAAAGATTAGGATTTTTTTTAAGGTGTTAAAACATAACCAAAACTATATAAATTTGGTATTGCTATAATCGTTCTGACCAGAAGACTATAGGTAGCATGTTATTTTGTCAGCACAGTGAATGCCGTAAAAACAAAACCAATAAGAAAGTGACACAAATGCAGATTTTCTCTAACTTCACCCCATTTTGAATTTTTATAAATATAAATAAAATATAAATAAAAAAGTTAGGGCTTTTGGAAGGAGGGGAAGCAAAAAAAAAAAAATTCAGAAATGTCTGCGGTAGGAAGGGGTTAAACTTGCAACATGTGAATTATTTCAGAAGGTTTTCAAGCAGATTTCAGCCTTTGCAATGCAATGAGTGAACCTAAGCAGTGGGGACTGCAGAAAAAATATGCAGGTGAGCCATAAGCAAAAAAACACCAGATTTTGGTTGGTCTTTACCCCAGCAATTTTTGCAGTGGAAAACACTGCAGACATTCAGCAGAGGGTTTTGCTGTTTTTTTTTGCAATGGTTTACAATGCATATTTGAAAAAGACATATATTGCCACTGTGAAAAGCATTATTTAACCCACACAAAATTAAGAAACCAGAAATTTTGGCCAAAAAAATTGAATAAAAAGTAATAAAAACTTTGTATGGATTCCAAAATGGTATCCATAAAAAGCATGGGTCATCCTGCAAAAAACAACAATCCCAAAACCAGCTCCGCAAATAGAAAAATAAAAATGTTATATCCATTTCAGTTTGCAATATGCTGTGCCCACTTTTGTCAACAAAGACACACGCTCCAAAAGTTATTGTACCCAGGACAACCCATGTAACAGTTTTTGGAGTGTGCGTCTCTGCTGACACAAGCTGGGCACCATATATTGGCCACTCAAATAACATATTTCTGGAAAAAAAATTAAATAGCAATTTTCACTTTTCACCATCTGCTATTCATTAATTTCTGGGAAATAAATTAATGCAACACTCAAGGGGTAAAAATCCTTCATACGCTTGATAAATTCCTTGCCAACAGCCAAACATAGCACACAGATGCCAGGAACTGAGTAAGCATGGTCGCTGCATGCATACTGCAGCCTAGTCTCTGTGCAGAAACTAAGTGGAGAGAAACACAATGTGCTTGTGCTGGAACTTATTCGCAGGACCGATACCTGATACAGTCATATAGATAGATGATAAAGTCAGCAGGCTGGAAGTATGAGTGTACAGATATTGCAATAGCTGCAGTTTCTTTTGGATGTAATGGATCAACAAAGTCTTCAACTAGTTTCTGCCAAAAGTTTAGCTTAGGTTCAAAGCGGTTCACTCCAAACCAAAAGTAAAAATTACCTTAAAGCGGTTGTCCAGGAGTCTTTTATTTTTGACCTATCCTTAGGATAGGCCATAAATATCTGATTGGTAGGGAGCTGCCAGCCAGCCCCTGCACAGATCAGCTGTTCAAAGTGCTTCCAGTCTGTGTACAATACAGTGCATGGAGCAGGAAGCAGTTGGCTCCACGTCCTTTATATAGACTGCAGCTCAGGTCCCATGGCAGTCTCATTCAGGTTTTGTGCACTGTATATGGGGGTATGTATGTATGGGGATCAGATGTACCCCCCAATAACTGATCCATACAGAGTCTTTCTGTTGGCCACCACCAATCAGATATGTATGGTCTATCTTAAAAATATGCTATAACTAAAAAAAATCATGGACAACCCCTGTAATAGGTTAACTCTATGTTACACCTTTACACAAACACAGTTCAAACTGCTTTTGTGGGATCAGATGCCTGTGGGGTGTTTATACACACATTTCTATTGGAAAAAGCAATGGCCTTTAGGATAAGGTTCCACGTAGTGAGCCACAGTCAAAAAAACGCTGTGGAAAAGACCATGGCGGGTTTGTACAAGTGACAATTTGATTGATTCTGGTGACTTCCTGTATTTACAGCGGACTGTATACCTCCCCTTGCAGTTACTTTGTCCCATTGACAATTTGTCAAAAAAAATGTAAAATTTAAATATAGTTTACATGATGGAAAAGTATTTTTATCCGTAGCACTTTCCTGACCCACATCAGTAAACACACATCCACAACAAGCGTGGAAAGGATTACATTTGTGAAATGGAGTATAACATGAATCCATGAGGATTTTCACATACCTCCAGCTAATGCCAATGAATAGGTCTGCCATTGCTGACAGTGGGGGAGATGCCACTGCTGCTTTTTGCCTGTCCATCATGTTCCATTCTGTGCTGCTTTTATAGCCATAATTAATATTCAAAAATGTTCATTAAAAGAATACCAAATAATACCATAAGGGATAATTTTCGGACTGTTTGTAAGGCTGGGACCCCACGTTGTGAAAACGCTCTGTTTTTATATTACCTGCACATTGGATGGGATTCTGGCTAATGCCGACCACACATTGCAGAAAAGAATCTGCAGCGGAAATTCTGCACGCTGGTGTTTTCCTTATGGATATAATAGAGGCAGAAAGAGGAAAACTCTGCAGACTTTCTGAGAAAAACGCTGTGGAAAAAAAACAATGCGTTCCCGCCATGGTCTTTTCCACAGCGTTTTTTTGACTGTGGCTCACTACGTGGAACCTTATCCTAAAGGCCATTGCTTTTTCCAATAGAAATGTGTGTATAAACACCCCACAGGCATCTGATCCCACAAAAGCAGTTTGAACTGTGTTTGTGCAAAGGTGTAACATAGAGTTAACCTATTACAGGGGTTGTCCATGATTTTCTTTAGTTATAGCATATTTTTAAGATAGACCATACATATCTGATTGGTGGTGGCCAACAGAAAGACTCTGTATGGATCAGTTATTGGGGGGTACATCTGATCCCCATACATACATACCCCCATATACAGTGCACAAAACCTGAATGAGACTGCCATGGGACCTGAGCTGCAGTCTATATAAAGGACATGGAGCCAACTGCTTCCTGCTCCATGCACTGTATTGTACACAGACTGGAAGCACTTTGAACAGCTGATCTGTGCAGGGGCTGGCTGGCAGCTCCCCACCAATCAGATATTTATGGCCTATCCTAAGGATAGGTCAAAAATAAAAGACTCCTGGACAGCCGCTTTAAGGTAATTTTTACTTTTGGTTTGGAGTGAACCGCTTTGAACCTAAGCTAAACTTTTGGCAGAAACTAGTTGAAGACTTTGTTGATCCATTACATCCAAAAGAAACTGCAGCTATTGCAATATCTGTACACTCATACTTCCAGCCTGCTGACTTTATCATCTATCTATATGACTGTATCAGGTATCGGTCCTGCGAATAAGTTCCAGCACAAGCACATTGTGTTTCTCTCCACTTAGTTTCTGCACAGAGACTAGGCCGCAGTATGCATGCAGCGACCATGCTTACTCAGTTCCTGGCATCTGTGTGCTATGTTTGGCTGTTGGCAAGGAATTTATCAAGCGTATGAAGGATTTTTACCCCTTGAGTGTTGCATTAATTTATTTCCCAGAAATTAATGAATAGCAGATGGTGAAAAGTGAAAATTGCTATTTAATTTTTTTTCCAGAAATATGTTATTTGAGTGCCCAATATATGGTGCCCAGCTTGTGTCAGCAGAGACGCACACTCCAAAAACTGTTACATGGGTTGTCCTAGGTACAATAACTTTTGGAGCGTGTGTCTTTGTTGACAAAAGTGGGCACAGCATATTGCACACTGAAATGGATATAACATTTTTATTTTTCTGTTTGAGGAGCTGGTTTTGGGATTGTTGTTTTTTGCAGGATGACCCATGCTTTTTATGGATAACATTTTGGAATACATACAAATTTTTGATCACTTTTTATTCAATTTTTTTTGGCCAAAATTTCTGGTGTTAATTTTGTGTGGGTTAAATAATGCTTTTCACAGTGGCAATATATGTCTTTTTCAAATATGCATTGTAAACCATTGCAAAAAAACACAGAAAACCCTCTGCTGAATGTCTGCAGTGTTTTCCACTGCAACAATTGCTGGGGTAAAGACCAACCAAAATCTGGTGTTTTTTTGCTTATGGCTCACCTGCATATTTTTTCTGCAGTCCCCCCTGCTTAGGTTCACTCATTGCATTGCAAAGGCTGAAATCTGCTTGAAAACCTTCTGAAATAATTCACATGTTGCAAGTTTAACCCCTTCCTACCGCAGCCATTTCTGAATTTTTTTTTTTTTTGCTCCCCTCCTTCCAAAAGCCCTAACTTTTTTATTTATATTTTATTTATATTTATAAAAATTCAAAATGGGTGAAGTTAGAGAAAATCTGCATTTGTGTCACTTTCTTATTGGTTTTGTTTTTACGGCATTCACTGCGCTAACAAAATAACATGCTACCTATAGTTTTCTGGTCAGAACGATTATAGCAATACCAAATTTATATAGTTTTGGTTATGTTTTAACACCTTAAAAAAAATCCTAATCTTTGAAAAAAATTATGTATTCTTGAAGTTGCCAAATTCTGACATCCGGAACTTTATTATATTTCCCTATATGGGGCTGCATAAGAGGTTTTTTTTTTGTAGAACCAGATGTAGATTTTTGGTTATTTGGGATTGTTTGATGTTTCGATCGCTTTTTATTTAAATATTTGTGGGGGTCTAAACTGCAGTTTAGCATTTTTTTTTTTTATAAGTGTTGTTTCAAGTATTTATTAGGATTAGGATACCTAATGTGTTTTATGCTTTGCTTTGTCTATTTACTTTTATATGTGTTCTAGAGAAATGGGGAGGACTTTTATTTTTAGTTCTTTTTAATATTTAAAATTTTTAAAATATTTTTCAGGTTTTTTCCATAATTTTTTTAAAAATTATTTTTAGATTCCCTAGGGGTCTTCTGACCACTTGTACTGTAATGGTAATGTATTGCAATGTATTATAAAATCCTTAGACTTCCCTAGAAACATATACTTCCTAAAATGGCAGCACCCATGTACCGCTGGGAAAATGGTGCATTAGTAGGGTTAACGCTCACTATTAGTATTATACAGTGGAGACAAGGTGGTTATGGTGGCCTGCACAGCTCCTGAGCTGCCGCCATATTTAAATACCCAACAAATCCACACCACAAATATCCACAACATAAGTCACTTTTCACTGCAGGTTTTTGGTGCAGCACATGGTGCGGTTGGGATTTGTTTAAAACCCATGCACCATGTCCCAGCTGTAAAGTGCCGCAGTGTAGTTGTCAGTGAATTTGTTGCAGCCTCTGGTGAAGAAAGAGTTACAGCTTGCACAAAGATGGACACACCCGCTATGGAGGAGGCGGAGCATCTCCTATAAATACCAGGCAGAAAGCACAGCCTCTTGATACATATGAGGGATTAGTAGCTGTAGTGGGGGATTTTATGAAGTTTTGAGCAGGGACCTGTCCTCTTAGTATAGCTGCACTTCTCTATATTAGGGTATAGTGTTATTTTATCTTAGATACAACTTTTGTTCAGAATTGTTGAAGGTGCAAACCAAAAGCCGTAGAGTTTAAGTTCAGAATTTCCATATAAAACACTGAAAATATTGCACCAGACAATACCTAAATAACACTGGTTAAGTCACTTATATCATTTCCATTTACCTTAGTTTTATTGGTTCAGTACCTGTACCAATTTCTTGTAGATCGTACATTCTAGTGAAACTTACCTTTCCTATTAGGGCACTTGTAATTGACTTTGCAGGTGGTCGATCACCTGTGTGGGCTCAGTCTGCACTTTGTAGCCAGATTTTTTTTATACTTCTGTGAAATATAAAGCTTTCTGATATATATTTCTACCTCTACTTCTGAATTTCTCTTAAAAGTTGCACCAAAAGTGGTTACATGGCGTCAAAGCCATTTGTTTTCAAATAGACACTGAAATTTTGACAATCTCAGAATAATTTTGATGGTTATTTTTTGCTAAACCAGTTAACGATGCCTCAAAATGCCTTTAAAATGTCATGGAAATGCTGCAAAACCCCATTTTAGGCCACACACTGCAGATTTTTGTTTTGCCGAAATGCAGCGAAAAAAAATGCTGTGACAGCGAGATTTTATTTAATCTTTTACCTATGTTGTAGGAAATAAAAACTCTGCAGAAAAGGGTTTTCAAAAATGCGGCGTGTAAATTTTACCTATGAAAATGCCTTTTCCTCACTTATGCAAAAATAGAAAAGCAGCGTATTTTTGCAGTGGTTTTTAGGTGCATTTTCACTGTGGCTTTACCTTTACCTTTAAGAGGTCCTTTTTAAATATTTGGGGAAAAAATACCATGAGTTTCAAGTGTGTAGAATTTTTACAACAGTTTTTGGGTTGGTGAAAATAGGACGTGAATGTCCATTCAGTTCAATGTCTGTCTTCAGTCCATTTGTTACTTATAAATTGACAACGCACAGACAGTCGCTGCTTTCTAAAAGTGCCCCTTGTAAATTCTATGCAACCAGCTACAATATTGGCAAAAAACGCAAACAAAATGCCTTAGTAATAAAACGAATAGAAATAACAGCCTTTGCCCATAGAAACAAAACATTGCACTTTAATTTTTTTTTCTATTGTAGCTTAAAAAAAAACCTTTTGGGGGGGGGCTGGCTAGCCGGAGAAGCAACAGGACGTACATTTTCCAGCTCCTATTAGTCACATTTGCGATCCACCACATATCACCCTAATCCTGCACATTCTGGATCCTTTACTCACCCAAGGGCTTTCCCCTAAGCCCTAGTAAGCTGATCTTGGGTGTTAAAGCTGCTTTTCTGGCCTTTCTGCAGTGGCTCAGAGTCGGGGCCTACCTGCGCCTTCCTCCAGACCCGCCATTTTCTCCGCACCCCGGCCGTCAGGACGAGCATCTCCTGCACCGCGGACCTCCGCATCCTCCTCTGCCTCCGCTGACGTTGCTTTCTGCGGGACCAGGGAGTGACAGAGGCGGCAGCCCTGCGCGGTGCTGGTTGCCGCGCGGGGCGACAAAGCGGCGGCTGTTGAGGGCAGCGGTTACTGCACTAAGGCCTACAGCGGGGGACAGCACAGCGCTCCCAACCAGAAGAGGGGGCCTATATCCCTGAGCAACGCTGCACATCCCAGATCCTGGACGCAGACCTCGGACACAAGGTACACTGCAGGCAGCGCGGGCAGGGGGAGTGCTGGGATCCCTTACATACATCAGGGAGACTCAAAACGAGGCCCAATTAGCGGCAAAGCAGTGCCTGCACTGTGACCCTATCCTGGGTATCTCCACTCATACAAAATATAGGCCTTACCTGACCTATCGCTTTGGCCCCAGGGCAGCCAGAGCCGGGCCCTGTACAGACGTAGTCTATCCCTCCAACCTACGAATAATCAGGCCCTGAGCGGACCCTCACCTGTACTCCTGCCCTACTAGTCTTGTGCAGGCCTGCATCTCCACCTCAGCTCAGCAACCCCTAATTGGCCTCCACACATACAGCTCTAGCTGAAACTCCACTGAGCTGCAGCTCAATTTTTCCCCACAGAATTCTCGTAGGTACCTCTCCCCTTGGGTGATGGCGACTTAGTTCTGGGGATCCAGTGCACCCTAAGCGACTCTTAGCGACAAACAGCCTGTCTGAAAATATCTGCCCTTTAAACGCTGAATTGCGGGAGACGAATATCTGGCAACATGGTGAAGGGTAGGAAATCCGTCAAGAAACCTGATAATAACCTGACTAACTACTTTGAGTGGGACCGTGGCGTGGAGGGAGAACCGGGACCTACACTTGACGACCATACAGAGCGCACACTCTCAACGCCTACGACTGCCATAATCACAGCGACATTTGTAGAGGGGGAAGGCCTTAACCACACCAAAGCTCTAATGGATCCTCTTCTACCTCCAACCCCTGACGATATCCGATCAGCAGCACCACAAATCCATTATACATCCACTCAATCCAGCAAGGAGCAGACCTCCCCCTTACGACACTCACCATCTCCGAGTACCAGTCCGCTCAAACAAAAACCTCGTCTGGAACTCCCTGGAGACCTAACCTACTCCGAAGACCAACCCTCCTCCGAGACCTTTCCATCCACTCAAATGACTGGCCTAGACGGCTTCCCGACCACTAGTGGTCCCGCCTCTGAACATACTCTGAGAGATATGCTTCTGGCCCTCCGCAGTTCCCTTCAGGCGGATTTTTCACAATTGCTTCAGCCTCTTCAGTCCTCAGTCAATGCACTAGATGGACGAGTAACACATATTGAAACCAAAATGGGCGATTTCGCTGCATCGCACAACAAAATCATCGATGCACACAATGACCTTGAAGACGAGGTTGAGAATCTCAAAGCCAAAGTGGCTGACATGGAGGACCGGTCTCGCAGGAACAACATCAAATTCAGAGGTATTTCAGAACAAGTCCAAACAGCTGATCTGCTTCCATACCTACAGGATTATGTCCGATTTCTACTACCTGACTCTACTAATACGGATATCATCATTGACAGAGCACATAGGCTTCCTCGCCCCAGACATCTGGGAGACGAGATCCCGAGAGACGTCTTGGCGAGATTCCACTTCTTCCATATAAAAGAAAGATTACTAGAAGCTGCTCGTAAGCAGAAATCTTGGCCTCCCAAATTCAAAGAGGTGCAGTTATACACGGACCTCTCAGCTATGACCCTTCGCCTCCGCAGAGACTTACTCCCGGTCACAACAACGCTTCGCAAAAACAAGATCCAATATAGATGGGGGTTTCCTGTGAAATTGATTGTCGCTAAAGACGGGACCACCTTCACCATCCATAACTTGAATCAAGGCAAAGCGTTATTATCGACTTGGAGAATGCCAATCTCTCTTCCTCAAGAGGCGGCAGGTCCCTCTCCTCCCTCAGCTACAGGGCGTAGATCTCCCACAAACCGCAAATGATATTCTAGGATGGCTATCCCTATCCACTCAGGTGCACAACCCCCTTTGCTCTAGTGGCTTAACCGGCAAGCCTATAACCAATACCCCCACATATACAGTAAAGCTGTATTCGTCTTTGAACTGTTTGTTCATCTGTTTTGTCTATTGATCTTCTTACTTGCAAAACTGCCTACTCGTCTTCTGCAGATTCAACATCCCCACGACGTCCATACTCTTAAGTGACACTATGGTGATCAAGTTGGCCTCTCTCAACGTCCGTGGCCTAAACAGTCCACAGAAGCGAACGTATATTTGGAAGGAGGCTCTCTCACTCTCCGCGGATGTTTTCTGCGCACAAGAAACCCACCTTCTACAGAAAGACGCCTTCAGGGTAAAACACCCATCCTTCCCTATAATCTGCCACGCACACCACCGATCTAAAAAACGGGGAGTCCTTGTCGCTTTTAGAGACTCAGTGGCATTTTCCTTAACGGCACAAAAAGCGGACCCCCAAGGCAGATTCCTCATAATTGTTTGCCTCCTCAATAACATCCCCTATACAATAGTCAACATATACGCTCCACAGCGAAAGACCCTGGCATTTTTACACAAAGTCCGAAGACACATTCAAGAAATCCAACAGGGTGCGTTAATAATTTGTGGAGACTTCAATAACATAGTGGATCCCTCTCTGGATTCTACCAACGCCAACAGAGACAACACTTCCTGCCTGCTCCAATTTCCGAACACTGAAAATCTTTATGATATCTGGCGCGCACATCATGCGGGCGAAAGGGACTATACCTATTTCTCAGCAGTACACGGTTCTTACTCTCGCATTGATATGTTCATGGTAGACCTTCATACCCTGATGAGCTCCAAAACATCCACGATTGAATCTATCACATGGTCAGACCACGCAGCCATCACTCTCACCATAGAAGAAAAGATTCCACCTTCTGCTGCTAGACTCTGGAGAAACAATACATACCTAATGAGTCACCTTACTTATCGCCCGATAATAGAAAAAGACCTCCAGGATTTTTTCCAGACCAACTCCATATCTACAGAGGATCCCTACACTCTCTGGAACGCTCACAAAGCGTACATTCGTGGCACACTTATAAAAATCGCACATAGAAACAAGAAAGAACGCCAGAAAGCGATTACGGTAGCAATGTCAACACTTCGCACTTTAGAAGCCGCGAACAAAACCAATCCGAACCCGAATACTTCTGAACAGCTCACCCAGGCTAGACAGCAACTGCGTCTCCTTCTTTTACAAGATTACGAAAAGGCGTTAAAACGATCTAAAGCGCGATTTTACTCCCAAAGCAACAAAGCCGGCAGACTACTGGCTAGACAACTTCGGGCAAGGGTAGTTAAATCGCGGATTCCATACATCAAGCACCCTGTCACTAAAGTACATTTAACAGACCCAAGAGACATCGCCAACTCTTTTAAGGACTACTACGCACAGTTGTATAATCTACAGGAACACACCCCTCTTCCACCTGACCATTCCACCTTGGTATCCGGCTTCTTAAACAACTTAAAGTTATCAGGCCTGACAGATGAACATCTCTTGGCCCTAAACACCCCTATTACTCTTCCAGAAGTCCTACAAACCATAAAGTCCTTACCTAAGGGTAAGTCACCAGGTCCAGATGGTTTCTCCAACGAATATTTTATCTATTTCCAGCAAATTCTTGCTCCATCTCTCCTGAATTTCTTCAACCATGCCATGTCGGGTGCACCGCTTCCGCGCGAATCGTTGACGGCATTAATTGTCACCCTTCCTAAACCCGGTAAATCAGCAGATGTCCCACAAAATTTCAGGCCAATCTCGCTGCTAAATTCGGACCTCAAGCTTTATGCGAAGATCCTAGCAGCACGGCTAGCTCCCATTCTTCCAGACTTAATTGGCACAGACCAAGTGGGCTTCGTTAAAGGCCGCCAAGCCTCAGACAACACCAGACGTGTCCTACATTTGGTAGATCACCTGGAACGCAACAAGACCCCATCCCTAATGGTCGCCTTAGATGCTGAGAAGGCGTTTGACCGGATCAACTGGGCATTCGCTTTCTCCGTCCTACAGAAACTGCGATTCTCTGGCCCTATCCTC
This sequence comes from Leptodactylus fallax, assembly GCA_947044405.1. Lineage (NCBI taxonomy): Eukaryota > Metazoa > Chordata > Amphibia > Anura > Leptodactylidae > Leptodactylus > Leptodactylus fallax. Next base: position 3,017,446 of record CAMRHE010000063.1, read on the forward strand.
ACTGCTATCTCAAACCTATACTCATCCCCATCGGCCAGAGTGTTTACTAACAGCACACTGTCGGACAGCTTTGATATCAAGAATGGAACGAGGCAGGGGTGCCCTCTCTCTCCATTGATCTTTATTCTCACCATTGAACCATTAGCACAAGCCCTGAGACAAAACGACAGAGTCCAGGGAGTGCACATAGAGGGTTCCTCTCATCTCATCTCCCTCTACGCTGATGATATCATATTGTCCTTAACCTACCCAGAAACATCTCTACCAGCTGCTGTCGAAACTCTCAGAGATTATGGGGCTCTCTCTCTTTTATAAACTCAACGAAGCCAAAACACAAATTCTCCCCCTGAACGTTCCCATGCCTCTTTTGGAACATCTCAAAGAGAGGTTTCCCTACGACTGGAAATCGACAGATCTGGACTACTTGGGAATAAGGATCACTCCCTACATCGCACAGGTGGCCAAAGCAAACTATATGCCTCGGCTGACGGATCTGGAGAGAGAGTGTCGATCCTATTCAGGACTCACCCTGTCATGGCTAGGTAGGGTATCTGCCTTTCAAATGATGCTGCTCCCAAAACTGTTATACTTATTTAGAACTATACCTGTAGCACCCCCCCTTACGTTCCTCCAGAAAATTAACGCTATGCTCAACAAACTTATCTGGAACTCCAAAAAGCCGAGACTCCCATCTTCTATCCTGCACAGAAAACGGGGAGTGGGAGGCTTGGGAATACCAAACATATATGATTACTACATGGCCTCACATCTTTCTACTCTAAAGGACTGGTGGCATAACAACGCCCATAAATCCTGGATCACCATTGAGTCTCGTATGATACCACATCACAGTCTCAAATCTTGGCTCTTATACTCCCTCTGGACGGATGTGGTACCCTCTCTCACGTCTCCAATTCTACAACATCTCATAGACAGCTGGCGACATATCCATCACTCTACAGGCAAGACGCAGATACTACACATCAAGCAGGCCCCAATTGAATTCTTAGAACTAACAATCCTGGATCTCAACTTATCCATCTGGAAATCATCAGGTATCACCTCTATTTCAATGATGTGGAGTGAGGACTCATTGATACCATTCCCATCGCTACAATCCACCTTCTCCCTACCCTCCACTTGCCTCTTTACATATCTGAGAATCAAGCACTTTCTCACCTCCAACTGCAATAAACAAGTAATATACAATAAATCTCTGTTGGACCTCCTCAAAATTCCAAATCCGGCTACAAAAATTCTCAGCTCCATCTACAATACTATAGGATCTAAAGATCATCTGGTCAAATCTACCCCACTACTTAGTTGGGAAATGCATCTTCAGCAGAAATACTCGGTTATACAATGGCAGAAAGCCATGACCTTCACGAAAAAGACCTTCCGGTGCACGACCCACTATGAAACAACTGTCAAAATTCTCCTCCACTGGTACTATACTCCAGAGCGACTTCACCGAATTTATCCGCAGACCTCAAACTCCTGCTGGAGGGGATGTGGCGAGAAAGGAACACTACTGCATTTACTGTGGACGTGCCCCCGAGTGGTGCTGTACTGGCAAGACGTCTTCCGATGGATTTCTTCACTAGTGGGATTCTTCATACCTCCCTCACCAGCTTTAGCACTACTATTTCTGCAAATCGACTCTTTCCCAGCAACACATAGAGTGTTGATTGGCCACGCCTTGTTATCAGCGTCATTGGCTCTGCTACGCAACTGGAAGTCAGCCACTATTCCGACTAGAGGAGAGCTAGTGAACATGGTGGAGCAGACCTACCAATATGAGAAGATTCTCTCTCATGGAGTTCTTGGGGATAACCACTTCCAAAAGAACTGGTTTCCATGGACACTGAAGGCTCATACACATCTGCCGTAACCCGGCTGTGCCGCACTTGGAAGATCAAAACTTAATAATTATTGTCACCTTTTGTTGCTTTATACTTGTACGCACTTGTTTCTTTAACTCTAGAGACTCTCGAACTCTTAGATAACTATATGTTTATTTGACTTCTAGCTACTTCTAGCGCTTACATGATAATACTTTTTTTGAATGTTGTTGTTTGACCTGTTAAAAAATCTCAATAAAACTGATTGAAAGTAAAAAAAGACCTTTTCAATTGCCATGGGCAACAAGGCAGCTTTGTTTTTTGGTAAATGAGGCCCAAATGTAGTGTGATGCATTTTCTATGGTATAGCACTAATATATTCTGCACCACAAGTCAAAGGCTTCATATACAGACAATGAGACTTTAGAGTAATTCACACAATAGCAGTGAGGGCCCTGCTCACAAGAGCATAGAAGTGCTTAGTAGTCCAGCCATTATGACCTAAGGTCACATAAATATGAGCTGGTCACTCGCCAGCTAGTGTCCTCCTTATGGACAGATCCAGTGTGTTACACTTAAAGTCATTATATTTTAGTGTTGCATAGTATTATAGTAATGATGGACCTGTCTTCTTCCAATCGCAAGTCCAACCTATAAAAAAAAGTTTTCCAGAGGAAGGCAAACTGATGCCAATTGCCCCATGTCAGGGGGAAAAGTCCTTCCAATCCGTATAAAACCCCAGATTAAGAAAGGCATCCAGGCACCTCCATAAACTTTTTCAATGTATCCACCATCTTCACAACCTGTGGCAGTGACTTCCATGGTCTCACTACTCTTACAGTAAAGAATCCCCTGTTAATGGTGAAAAACATTTTGCCCCCTCATTGTGATTATATCTCCCCATACTTGGCTTTTTTTCCCTTCTAAACTAGATAACCCCACACTTAATCTCTGTTTTCCAATCCACTAATTCTAATATCATTTGTCAAGTCTCTGTCCATGTTTCCAGATTCCATCGATACCCCATATAGATGATCTACTATTCACTTCAGTTTTAAACTTTACAGAGTTTAGTATCTAAAATATGGACCCCTGCTCCGTAACCCTCTACCAGGTCATTACTAAACCTAATAAAAAGGAGAGGACCCAATACTGACCCCTGTGACACCCCAATGGTGACACTGACCCAGTCTGAGTATTTACCATTACCAATCACCCTCTGTTTCCTATCTGAGCCAGTTGTGAACCCAAATGCATGTCTTTCTCCAGTCCCAACATTCTCACTTTGTATACCAACCTTCTATGCGGTAAAGTATCAGACTTTGAAAAGTCCAGATAAAACATCTACCACATTACCCATGTCTAGTCTAGAACTGACTTCTTCATAGAAGCTCATTAGATTAGTCTGACAGGACCGATTTCTCAAACTCATACAGATGGGGTGTAAGGTTTTTTTTGAGATGCCCTTGAAAAGAATCTTAGAAATCCTTCAAATATTTTACCTGCCACAGAAACTGAGTTTCTGAGCTCACTTTTTGTCCCGGTTTTTGTATGTATACGGGCACCACATCTGCGAAGCACCAGGCTTGTGGAACAGACCTTGTTCTTAAATATTAGATATATAGGGGTCTAGCTATATCTAAGATCTGCGGGAAGTAGCTCTGTACGGTCTCCAGCATACCAATGAAAATCGGTGCATCTCCTGTTAGGGTCCAGGTACAAATCCCTATTTTTAGTTACAACACAAGGGATCAATATGTCCTTTTATAAGCAATTTTGCAATGAGAAAAAGTCTACTCCATAAAATATAAAGTACAATAAATGTTCAGATTATATTACATTGGTAAATGATCACAAATCTACTTTTAAAAAATATTTTGCTTACTCATCCTAAAGGCTCGCTCACTACTTTTATTAAATATTCCTGGGTATTTGGCCACAGTTTGAAGTCCAAACCAGTTTGTATTGTTTCCTTGAGCCATTTATTTTCTACACTAAGTTCCTGAGCCCATCCAGATTTAATATATTTGGTTAAACACAAATTAAAAATTTCACTTACATTACTAATTGTATCAAGGTCAGTGATGTAACAATGACAAAACCAAAAGGAGAAGATACGTATGGAAAGAACCAAACGATATAAAAAAACCCAAATTTTATTAATATATAAAATATATGTTCAAAGATCAATAGAAAATATCACAAATCACAAGTAGAAGTTGCAGTAATGTCACCCTAAAAAAAGCGTGACCCAGATACAAAAACCTCACCCCCTCCCGAAAAAACCCACACACCGACACCCTTGTATAAATATCAGGAGGTCTCTATAATAGAAAAAATGCAGATGCAAATATATATTAGACTCCAATGTATACAATATTATAATAACCTAATTGGCTGTATATAGTGAATGAACAAGATAGTAAATAGGCAGATAAATCAGCAAATATAAAACACGACACAATATGCATACCTTCTGCCATAATATATAATGCTCAAGGGGAAGAAACAGTCATCAATGGGGAATCCAGGAGAGGAAGAAAAACACACTCGCCCAATGCGCGTTTGCCACACCACTGGCTTCGTCAGGGGGCAATAAACTGATAGAATTGTGGGATATATAAGCGCTAATACACCTCCTTCCATCAAGATACAAACAGTGCAACTCACCATATGCTACAGCGTCCAGACAGATGCGCAATGACGTCATCATGTACACGTAGCATGATATCATCACGCCCATATATAATAGAAAGAATAAAGGCACCGCACACGTACGTGAACGAGTGGAACAAAAAGGGTAAGGTAAAAAAAAAGCTCCATAACTTCCTTCTCTAACACCCTATTATAACAATATCTAAAATAAACCAAAAACAAAGGCATAAAATTAAAAATGTGAAAAAAACTGAGAATAAAAATGCAGATGTAAAATAAGTGACACGTATATATGATATGAAGATGCTGATAATTTATAAAATAGTGAATATGATACATAAGAATATGTATATTAGTGAAAATAGTGTAAATACATAAATCATGATATAACAATGCAAAAATACAATACAAATAAGTGAAGAAAAAAAAATAAAAGATGATAAATTGGTTCCAAAGAGTTCAAAGCAGCTCTGGAGATCAGAAGACTTTTGACGGCCCACATCCAACATTTACCATAAAAATATAGTAAAATGACCTTAAAAGAATAACATACTGAGTCACACTATATATAATGGATAGACAAAAGCGGAGTAAGTTTACACAAAAATCAATGACTAAAAGAAAAATAAAGTGAAGAGAATTTATTTATTTATTTTTTTTAAATTAACACACCCCCCCAACCCCCCCCCCCCCCCAAAAAAAAAAATTTGTGCATATTTACAAAAAAGATCTGAAGCTTACGGCCACATTGAGGTCCAACGGTGAAACCATATCCAATCCAATGTGTTTCCTTATGCAATAAAGCCCTACGGACATCACCCCCTCTATTACCCAAAAGGACTCTATCAATACCTCTGACCTGCAAGCCACGTGGGTCACAAGAATGATCATGAAAATGCCGTGGTATAGGTTGTAACTTCTCAAATTCCCTAGCCTTTGCCGCTGCCACTATTTTGTTAGCATGTTCCAATACATGCACCTTTTAAGGGCTCATCTAGTCATTCCAACATAAATAAGCCACAGGGGCACGTTGCAAAATAGATAACCGCCTCAGTACTGCATGAAATATGATGTACGATCTTATATTCTTTGTCACCCCTTGAGTTCCAAAAAGTGCAACTACGAAACAAATATTTACATGCAGTACAATTTCCACAACAAAAATAGCCCCAAGGTGGATCACGACTCCCAAAAATGTATTTTGGGATGTCAGGTACATAGTGGTTAGCCATTTGTAAGTCACATTAAATTTTTAGATCTACACCAGGTAATCTGTGAATTGGGAGGTAAATTCTGTCTCTAGTCACGATCTGTCAACAGCACTTTCCAGTGTTAATGTAAAAAACTGCGCACAGTCTTCCATTGATTAAAAGATGTAATAAATCTAATCATTGTATCACCCGATTTCTTGATAGGTTTACTTACCCAAGAGAGTATCCCAGGGAGACTCTTTGGCTCTCAAGTTTCCCCGGCGTATAACTTTACTATAACCTCGGTTAAGAAACCTAGATGTAAGGTCAGAAGCCTGTCTTTCAAATCTATTGTCTAGAACAGATACGCTTTATCCACAGAAATTGTCCCACTGGTATAGCTTGCTCGACTTTTGGGTGAAGAGGTTGCATGTAGTAGAGAATTGGTAGATGTAGTTTTTCTGTATATATATCGGTTACAATATTCCGATTGGAGTCACATTCCACTGTGAGATCAAGGAATTCAACATGATCATAACTGATGGTAGAAGTAAGAATACTGCAGTCATTGCAATTGAGGGAGGACAAGAACAAATCAGGGTGCGACGTGGAGCCCTGCCAAATGAACAGAATATCAATATAGCGTGACCACGTCAAGACCCTCTCACATCCAACTGTATGTTGGACCATATGAGGGCGCACAAGTGGCTCCCATAGCTGTACCCTGGAGCTGTAGGTAGAAGTGGTGCTTAAATACAAAATTGTGTGTTTAAAACCAAAACGCAATAAATCCTTAATGAATGTAACCAAATCTGGATCTAAATCAGTAGAACGTAAAAAATATTCAGATGCCCGGAGGCCTTGATGATGGTCAATCGATGTATACAGGGACTCCAGGTTGCACGCGACATGTCATCCTCCAAATGCAAGCCATTAAGACAAAGCATATCGGTGGTATCTTTTTGTATGAGAAGGTAATGTTTCAACACACTGCTGTAATTCTACATATTTACAGATCTTTTCACAAAGTCCACCAATCCCCGAGACAATGGGTCTTCCCAGAGGATTGGAGGCATCTTTGAACTTTAGGTATCAAGTTGGTTTTACTGGGAAATCAACTAAAAATCCTTCCATTAATCTGGATGTAATCACATTGTCCTCAACACCCCTCTTAAGGATATGTGGATATGTTCCAATTCACTTTTAAATGGATCAGAAGGATCACTAAGTTTTTGGTAACATTTGCGGTTATTCAACTGCCAAAAAGCTTCACATTCATACTTATGTGCAGGCCAGATCACATTTCCCCCCTTATCCGCTGCTTTGACAATGTCCTTCATCTTGGCCTGAAAGACAATCTTTGTGTCCTAGTCAAGTTGGAATTTTCTACCTAATTCGATAGTTTCCAAATCTTGTTTGACCAACTTGAAAAATATTTCAATAGGAGCGCAAAATGAAAAAGGGGGGACATGTTGCAAGCAGCTGCACAAATGCAGGGGCAAAGAAGAGTCTTCGCTAATTTTGTCCATTCAAATGGTCCATAAGATCCCAGAGAACCAGTCTCTCCCCCACATCATCTGAAAGAGGATTCCTCGTTTTTGGAGAATTGTTCATTAAACATCAATTTTCGGGAGAATAGTCCCAAATTTTTAACTGTATTGAAATAATTACATTTGGCTGTAGGGGAGGAGGACAGGCCCCTACTGTAGACCTCCAGTCGAGGATCTGTTAGGGTATATTTAGGAGGATTCATTACCTTTTATGACCTCCTGGGTCGTTTTTTTTCTCTGAACTTTCCTCTGGTCTTTATTTTTTTGCGACCACCAGTTGAGGAGTATGTAAGTTAGTGATGTAACAATGACAAAACTGATTACATGTGAACTAAGGCCATTTTATTAGCTGTAGTGGGCACATGAATGGTCATTGACATCAACTTCATACATCATACTTTGAGTTTTGTCTACAATATAATTCTCAGGGCAAGGCCAAAAGTTGGATTACCAAGTTGTGGGTACCATGGAACCCTTCAAACTTGGGTTTCAACTGTGGGACTATCATCCCCTGGCTATCTGGTGGGCCAGTTCCACACAATTTAAAATTGGGGTATCCAGAAGAGTATAAAAACATGTCATGGTATACCCCTGGTTTATTGTGACACCTTTTATTGAGAAGCTAGCGTATTATTGAAGTTCAGAGCCTAAGGATTTCTACAGATACAACATACAGAGCCAGAGGTGTATCGTGGTCCCAGGTTATATAATGTAGACGCAAGAAATTTAAACACTTGGATAGCTACAATCCTATAAGAAATTGTAAGATTTCCGTTGCATTCAAATTCCTGTTGGCTGACTTATCCTAGAAAGTGTACAAGTTCAAGGAGTCTGTTATATATTAATAGATAATATTCCAGGTACTCCATTTTACAGGCTAAAATTTTATACAGGTGGCATAAAATGTCAAAGGAGATTAAATCATGTAGACAACCAGGTCATATGAAGTCCCAGACGTTTCAGTGACTAACTTCACCTTCAATGGTAGATGGGATTACCATACAAGGAGATAATACAGCAGCGATCACAATGGTCTGAGAGGTACAATACATAAAATATAATATATACTATACCACAAATGTCACCTGAAAGGAATGGGGAAAAGTAGAATAAGGATGGTAATGAGTATATACTGGAAACAATAAGGATATACATCTGATGGAACAGCCAACAAATGGCTACAACAATATATGGCATGGTATGTAAGAAACATAAGAAATAGTAGGGGCATAGTACAGTAACGTATGAGTACATATGGTAAATAGTAGTAGACGTGTGCAGAGGGAAAACAAGTGCCACCACGGAGAAAGGAACAGAGTCCAGGTGGACCCGTCCCTCGTACAGTGCTGATGAGGCGTTCTGGTGAAGCTAGTGTGAGGTAGGTGTGCTATGCAAAAGCGTTCTACCATGCGGGAAACACAGGCATGGAACACATATGCGTTCCAGACAGGAATGGGAGGAGGTGGAGAACTCAGTACATGACTGGAGCTGGGTGAATACCCACGGTGGTCACGTTGAAGAGTGCAAGGGGATGCAATAATTAAGAAATGGTGTCAAACGCTAATAAGGGATGCAAGAATGGGTATAATACACATTAGATAATGGGGAGAACATGGAAAAATACTGCATTGTTGGACGTGTACTGTTTCCTTGGTACATTCTGATACATTACCTCTGCGAAGCTGTGCAAGGTTGTAATGTCCTTCTGTATTGTGGCCGCACCGCCCATTAGTGTGCCCAGAAAGTATGACGAGGGCATCTGGCTCCCTGCTTCCAGTGCTTCACAAGTTTTTAGGCTAAAAAGTAGGTCAGGTCATTTTGTCACAACCAGTACTCTACTTGAAGCTGTCTTCAGGCACAACAGAGGTTAACAGCAGTTTCTTGACAGCACCTTCTTAGTGGGGAGTGTCAGTGAAGACACCACAGCAGGGGTTGCTCCCAGCTCATGCAGTCCTGTCACGCTAAAGCTCACAGAGCTGGCTTCTGGTTAAAGCCTAGTCTCTAACTGCTGGACTGAGATGTACACTCTACCGATGTGTGGCAGTAATAACAGCAACTCTGGATGGACTGGCAGAATGCCAAACTACAAACCCCAAAAAACACAGAACAAACGCCTTGTGAAAGGTAGATTTTCCTACTCCAGCATAACTGTAAAGCTTCTACACCCATCATGAATAGGCTGTACTACAAGAAGTGTGAAGACTCCTCCACCAGCTGCAGAGCCAATGGGGACAATAGGGTTCTGCCTATTTTAGGAGAATCAACCAGAAAGTTCCAAAAAAGATGGCACAATAACTCAGCATAATCGTGACAGGAGCCCAAAATTTATAAAGATTGAGAAATTGACTTCAGGGATGTGTGGTGGGGGATCCTAAAGGCTTCCAAAGTGATCGTCAATACGCTGGTAGAACTGGTTCACTCTGATCTTTGTGGCTCCTAAGCACTTGGCTGGATCTCTCTGGAAGAGTTTACATGACTAATCTAGTAACTAAAAAAAAAAAAACTATCAAGAATCACTAACCTACAGTACATTAGAAGAGACTACTTTATTCTGAATGACCCCCTGCCCATTAAAATGGGAAATCCCAATTTTTCTAATTGTGACCCATATTTCCTGAATAACTAATAACCATAATGTACTAATTATTGTGCTGTCTTTCCAGTGTTTGGATACTGTTCACACACAACCGTAATCCATTTTATTAATGAACCAGTCCACTTTGGCGTTATACTCCTCCTCAGCCAACATCTGCCAGAAAGGCAATAGTCGCTGAAACATTTCTACATCTTTGTCACCACAATCTATAACTTAAGTAAAATTGAATATAATAGGAAGACAGCAAAACATAAGCCCCATGCCCTAACAAAGGACCCCTTCTAGAACTTCTCATCCATGTAGCATTATTGCTAACTATTCTGCTTTTTGCATTTGTATTGCTTCCATAGCTCCTCAATCATGAATATAGTTATCACTGGGAAGATTGGGGAACTTGGCCATGCTTTGAAATCCTGCTGCAACCTGTAGCCAAGTCTTTGGCTGAGAATAGCAGCACAATGGGATGCAACTGTTATGCTGGAACTGGTTTGCTCTGTTACTGTTGACTCCTCCGAAGCACTTGGCTGAACCTCTGTGGAGGAGCTTTTCCTGCAAATATAATTTTTAGTGACTAGAAGTATTAAGACTCTGTAGACTAATTTTTTTTTATACATTTCCTATATAAGTAACTGTAATAACCATAACATACTGCATACTGATCATTTGTAGTGCTGTCCCCAGTACCGGAGCTTATCTGACTTAAGATCTCTGTGGTGGAGAAACTGGAGTCCACATGAGTTCAGCAGCATAAAAACTGTGTCTAGGCAGTCGGAACATTTGGAAAGCCTGCTGCAACCTTTAACAGTCTTAGGTTGAGGAAAACCTCACAATAGGCTGCAACTTATGTCTATCACTACTGGACAGAGGGCTGCAGTATGGAGAATCAAAAACTCAAACCAAAAATACTGCACTTTTTGATTCCTGTAAATTACCAACAATATAAATAAACTTCTTACCTCAAGGTGATGAGCGACTGTTCTTCAGCACCGATAACTCCATGTTTTGTTAATCAAATCCTGTTCGATTGAGGCAGGTTGTCAAAAGCTGCTACTTGAAGACAATTGTTGAAATTTTTGTGGATTAAAAAAAATGTAAAAAAAAAAAATTGGTAAGCAAGGTAAACAAACTTTAAAACCAAAGTTATATAGTCCTGAGATTTAACTCTCGTTTTTTTTCTAATTTCTCATAACTGGGGCTGATACATCTATAACTGTACTCCAGAGCTGATTTGGGTCCTCTAGCACCCAGCGGCCCCCTAGTGGTGATGTGACCGATGGGTCAGAGGGGAGCCGCATTATGGTGGCTCTCATAGCTGTGCACATCCCTGTCTTCCCAATGGGATGTCCAACTGTAGTAATAGGCCAGGTGGCAGGATGGGGTGTGTGTATGTGTATGTGTATGTGTGTGTGTATATAATATATATGTCCTTGCAGAGGTGGATTGCCAGGACGTATATAGTCTATGAGCAGTCCAGAACTGGTTAAAAATGACAGCCAGCCAATGAAGACTGCTGTGAAAACTACAGTAACCATTACTTACTCTGCTATACCCATACATATATACGACTCGTACACCGTTTTCTATTGGGTAAGTAGAGTTGGCCACCGCTTTTTTTGAACTTAACATATGAACCAAACATGACCTCCTTAAGGCATAATCTTTAACCTTAAACAAAGACATCTTTCGTGCCCAGGTGCATTTTTCTTCCTCCTCCTTCGCCATGACTGCATGGATGTACCATTTAACCCTTTAGTTTTTCCCCCTTTTACATCTACCAAATAAAGACCAGGACACACTGTTCTCTTTATCTGGGTGGGTAACGGCCACAGCTTTTAATTTTGCTTTTATCAAACAACATGCCAGAATGAACTCAATTTATCTCCTGAACAGGAGAGGTGGGCCCAGCCCCGGCTTCCGGAGGCCCGTCAAACTCCACGTCCACCCCTTATCTCTGGACCACCGCACGCCAGCTGTGACTTTAAAATAAGTATCGAGGTTGCACTGCAAAAGATATCGCAAGGTGAAAACACCACACTTAAACCAAGCAGTATCTTTCCACCACCACACTGCCATTCTCAACCTTGATAATCACCTAACTTAATTATTTTTTCTTTTTAAAAGGAAGCAAGGCAGCTGGAAAGAGACCGAGGCTGCCTGTTTGCCTTTATAAGGGGCCGTACCGTACCAACTGTAGGCCCGTCCCATTTACCGAGGAGGGGGAAACTGGGACACTTAACAAACCAAAAAACGTTAACCAACAAAAAGGGGGGGGGGGGGGGGGGAGTGCAGGGATGTTAACGCATAAACAACCCACATGCAGTCCCTGGCATCCTCCCTAATTCGTGCGGTGCCTGTCCAAAATGCCAACCGCTGTATGGCAGCGGGCGTGGAAAAATTCCCACCACACTGTGACAACTGAGAACACCTAAATGAAAAGACTAAAAACCGTGAGGGAAAGGATGGTCGGGAGTTATCTGATAGGTGAATCCTCCCCCACCTGGCCCCCTGACATCACCCCAGGGGGGTGTTGAGTCGGAGTATCCATTTCAAAACACTTGACCTTTTTCTGACGCTCGTAGATGTACAGCAGTTCTAGCCCTTCACTATTTGTTTCAAGGGCTCCTATACGTGTGCAAGTGGCAGAGACGGACTTACAGCTGGGGTCCCCTGTGCTCTCAGGACAGAGCACCCCCTTATGTCTTCCAGCATTCATTAGTTTATGTAGTTACCCCTAATCTAATACAATAAAGCTGCTGTGACGTTGATCAGGCCTCCTGACCTATGGGACCCCTTTGGAGCTACACAGGTTGCACTAATGGTATGTTTGTCCATGAAGTGCATTTTTACTGCACACTTTGATTCCATAGGGCAGGAGCATATACAAGTCCTGTACTCTGTGCTCCCATAGACTGAAGGAGCAGGGTGCATGCTTGGACTGACATTCCATTAGTACAAGGGAATGACTCTCTTCTCAGAATTGATGGGGGTATGAACGTCCAGACTCCCACCAATCCTACTGTAGTTATCATATCAATGGGGGATAACTTCAAAACTTTGTATTATTCCTGCATGTACAATGTCATTGATCACATGCGGATTATACTTGACCATGACTGACACTTCCCCAGAACAAGGTAAAGCTCAGTTCTTCTAGATTAGGGTGAGATTCATCACATAGACTTGGCACCCACAACAACCATTACCAGGATTTTCAAGTCCTTTTTGGACCATCTTGTAAATCGTAATGCTCACCAGGATCTCCAAATGGAACTTCTCCCATAATACTTCTGACAATACTAGAGGTTTCTTCTCTAATTCACCTGATAGTAGCAGGCAGCTGAACTGTGCAATGATCCTACAAGGTTAAGGACATAGCTAATCCACTTGGGTTGAGTATGGGTGGACACTGACAAAGGGGCCCCTGTGCATGGTGTGTGAGGGGATTTTGAAAAAACCCATCTACACATGTAGTTATATAAAGGATATCCCACAATGTAAGTAAACTGTATATCCCAAAGTTTTTATTTCAGTTCAACCATTAGGGGTCCTCAGTGTCTTAGATATGTTGGCTTTAAAGAGGTTACCATCCTTAATAGCCACAAGATGTCAGAATACAGGGTTCTCTATATATGAAACAAAGCTGAGCACCACATAGCGTAAGACTGTACAAAAAATAATTACGGTGCTGGAAAGGAGTGGTCTAGATGTACTGTCACCTGGTTAAGTTGTCAAGCCACAACTACTTATCAAGGTGTAGAAAGTGTCAGGTAGCAGCAGGACCTCCGAAGTTCCAAATGGGAGTAATAGAGGAGATGGAGATCCCCAGAAAAATGGTGTCTGCACTTACCAGTAGAAGATCCTTTTATTAACCAATTACACGTTTCGGGGTGGTCCCTTTTATCAATAGTATATATGGCAACCTTGCTGTAATTTTACAGGGTCAACAGGATTGTCTGATCAAGAGCAACTCCGCATACACACAAATGCATGATGTTCAAATATAGGGGATACCCTAACTTACATGAATTACCCAAAGCCGCATTAGAACCATGATATTCATCACTACACCTACACAAGGTGTGTGCGAGAGGGTTAGTGTGGCTCTTTCCCTTTGAGACACACCAAGGAGTTGGTGCTAGTTAGTGCTACACTCAGCCTGATATTGGCATGGATGACCCCTGACCTCTACCTAGACTAGCATTCCTGAGTCATGCGTACTACACATTAGGTTTCTTATGCCCCCTAGGTTTAACTAAATACCCATGAATTGTATCCTATAGGAATACATGAGGATGGGGGGCGCTATAAAAGCTCATAACACTTTTTACCTCTCGCTAGGGGTAGTACTACTTCCAGGGCCTGAAATTTAATGGTGGCAATGTTGGCATTGACAGTTAACATGTAGTGCTACAGGGGTATCTTCCTTCCTATTTTTATATCCGCTACATGTTCAAGGATCAGTCTCCTGAGTTCTCAGTCTTTTCTCAATATATTGGATGCCACAGATGCATGTCAATAGGTATATTACTCCTTTTGTGCGGCAATTTGCTCTGAGTATATATTTACCTCTGGTGATTTTGTGTGTGTCTTACTGGAGATAATGTAATTGCAGACTCGACATGAGCCAAACCTAAATGTACCTGTGACGTGACTTCTGTCTAACCAAGTGGATGGTGCCAATCGTGGTGACAGATGGCTCTGAACCAGGCGATCCTGTAGGTGATTGGAGTGTCACCAACCAGATGTCCCACATCTAGGTATGTTTTTAGTATGCCCCAGTAGGTCTAGAGGATGTTCTGTTTCTGCTGAGCTGAGTTGAATGTACTTATTACCCAAACCACTTCATCCTTTTGTATTGTCTTGTGAACTAGTAACGTGCAGCGATAGGCCTCATTCAAGATGGTGTCAGGATACCCCCTCTCCTTGAAATATGATTGGAGATAGTTAGCGGCCAATCTATAGTTTACAAAAAGAGTGGTTGCAGTGAGCCCGTAAGTACTGGCCTTTTGGTATCCCTTTTTGCATGGCTGCAGGGTGCCAACTGTTTCAAGATAGCAGACTTAGTGGCTGTATTTTTTTTACAGAATCTGGTAACTTGATCACTGTGAAGTCCAGGAAGGTTATTGAGAGATCCTGAATCTCATGGGTAAAATAGAGGCCCAGGTTATTAGAGCTGAGAGTGGTTGGTTACCAACTCTACCAAATCTCTCCATGTCCTGCCATAGAATCAAGATATTGTCGATGAACCGGACCCACATAGTCGCTGCCCCAATCCGTGACTCCAGTTCATCGGTGAACACTACATGTTTCTCCCACCAGCCCAGGTAGAGATTTACATAGGTCTGTGCACATGGGCAACTTCCCTGAGCTGTTGGTCAAACAAAGTTGTGCTTGGGTACGAACGTCAACAAAGGTGTTATTTCTGGTATATTGTGTACCCCAAGCTTTGAGGAAGGTCTTCACAGCCTCATACCCTTGGTCCTGGGGTATAGAGCTATAGAGTGCCTCCTCATTAAGGCTCATCAAGAGCATTCCTGGTTCGCACACGACCCCCTCAAGTTTTAATAGGACGTCCGTAGTGTCTTATGTAAGATGGCAATTCCAGAAATAAAGGTCTCAATATCTGATCAGCATTTGTTCTGTCAGACTGATACCTGACAACATAGGTCATCCTTTCAGGGGTCTCGTGCCTTTGTGTATTTTGGGTACGCGGTAAAAAGTCTCCACCTGATTATTCGGGCAAAGGACCTCAAACTCTGTATCAATCAATTTTCTTGTTTTGCCTCAGAGTATCTGCTTTAGTCTGACCAAAAATCTGTGGGGTTGGAGGGTAATTTACGATTGCAGTCCTTGTTCTCCAGGATCTGCCTGCACATCTGAACATTATGTCTCCTACATTGCCACCTTTTTATCGAAACTTTTTTTTCCCTCAACGAGCTAGTCACCTCAGACAAATTGGTCAGATGATTATAGGGTCAGCAGACCGAACAAGCAATACGTCTTTGTGTAACTTCCGTGTGACAGTACATGATGGAACTGTGATTTCTGGTGCTTCTAAAGCCAGTTGGCTGGACACGGAGTCTTCTGACAAAATAGATTGCAATATTTAGTATACTCCATTAGGGCTTTCATTTTAACACTCCTTACTGGACTTTGGATGTATAACTATTTATCTAGTTATATTATAACTTTTATATCTAGCAGCTCTCTTACCTCATTGGGAAAGCCATGACCCCAAGAATTTCTGCCAATGGAAATGTAAATCTTTATTAAAAGAAAAAAATATAAGCCTAACAGAAAACTCCTCCTAGGGGGCAGTACATTAGACCGTGATTAAACATTGCAAAGACCTCATTCCTATATGTTAGAAATGAGCAATGGGACCATTAGAACAACTTTATACTCTTCCAACCATATTGGTTTATGGATAAACTATATTGTGCGCATCCACTGAATTGCATTCTGTTTTTCCATGTCTTTTGGCATAGAATCTAATAAAGATAATGAATGACTTTGGTATAAAATCCTGAATCACACAGAACCTCTGTTGGAAAATTTCATGTAATTTGTAAATTCCTTGTCCTACTCATCGTAATGGATCCTGTGTTAACACGACCAAGACATGTTATTTTCTTCACTTTAGACCATTTTATCTAACATCTCACAATTTAAAGATGCTTAGCCTAAATCTTTAGCTTGTGCAGCCTTGTGCGGGGGATGTCAAGTTGCCCCTTTCATATATTTCAGCTCAAGAGACACAAGTATCTGTAATATAGAATAGACATATAAGGACGTCAGTCAATATGAAAGTATAAAATTTTATATTTCAAAACCTACAATTTCTCAGAAACATGCATATATATTTTTCCTCGGTTTGTTCGTTCAGTAAGAAGGACTGGAAGGTCTGTTTATGGTTAGATGCAAGGCCACAAATAAAGAAGTAGCAAGAGATTGGCTGATAACTGTGAGCAGTAGACAGCTAATTAAAACTAGCCCACCTCTGCGAACCAAGACAGATGCCTTCACCAGAGCTCACGCGAGGCCAGTTGGACTTGCGCTGAATCTGGGAATCTGAATTGTCACCAAAGATGTACCAAAAATGCACCGCTCCAGAAACCAAACACAAAATCAACTAACACTTACACAGCGACTTACAGACGAGAGAAGTCGAACAAGCACAGGTCAAGACCAGGAGACGAGAACAGTATCTGGGAAACCAAGCCAAGGGTCACAAACCCAAATGGGCACATCAAAGCAGAATCAGGAGGCAAATAAGGAATCCAGGGAGCAAGCCAGAGGTCACTAAGTAAACAGGTATACACAGACAAGATGGAGAGCCAAACTAGGAAGCAAACTAAATTAATCGGCACCTGTATCAGAAAGGAGTGGTCTTTATATAGACCTCTTCAGCTGCTAATTGTCCAATGCATGGAAGTAGACAACACTAAAGCTTCCCCAAGTTATCACGGCTACCTTTAAAAGAAGCAGAAGCTGAAGTGACACTGTCTATACCTAATGTAGCTTCATTAAAAGCACTCTACAGCTACTTTACACAAATCTCAAACATCACAACTACAGTGGGTATATCATGGAGGTTTTTAATTGTACTTTAGCTTGGGAGGCAAAGTCTGGGTGGATAAGGAAGTGACTTCCAGATGCCATCTGTAACAGTGTTCTACCATCAGGCCCACCACATCACATTCAGCTATCAGGGATTAGTTCCTGATTTTTACAGTAACTCGCCACCAGCTTGCTTTCCTGTAAGTTCCCTGGGTGAGCACATTATGGAACTGTGATCTCTGGTGTCAGCGGTGCCGCTTGTGAAGCACGTTGGCTGGACACTAACTGGGACTTCCTAAATTGTAATATTTGCCAATCATTGGTGCTTTCATTTTAACTCTGCACTGGATTTTGATCTATAAACCATTTTTTATATATCTAGAAAACCTATTCCCTAAATGGGGACAGTCGTGAACTTTCTGCTGCATCTGCAAAACTTTTTTTTTTTTTTTTTCCTTTTTCACACCAGCCATATCCATGGACTAAATGAGAACGTAGGCCATTGGGAATACCCTGAATGTGAATGCTAGTTTGCCCAGGAGATAAACCTTACTAGAAAACACACTATACAAGCACAAAGCAAATGATTAAATAAATCAGTGAGAAGATTGAGAATCCTCCTTTTTTTTTTCTATATCAAATGTGATGTCCTCGAAGGAAAATCAACATATGGGTCCTTCGTGTTCTACTCATTCGGAACCCTTAACTATAGATTCACAGATTATAGGATTAAAATATAACTTGAGTATCATTAAGAGAAGAGTCCTCTGGCCAAAAAATTACTAAAAAATGTCACCTATAATTAAAGCGCATTGATGGTGAATATATGTCCAATATCAAGGGAACATATCGTTACTGTCCCAAGTCTTGGATATCATCACTACTAAAATACCACCATACAGTCATTCTATCTAGTCAAGAAAGACTATTAGTGAAGAAAACTAATACTATTTCTTTACTAGATAAGGTCCGTTTGCAAATGAGAACGGCACCTATTGAAACATGCATATAGCGAGATTTGTGTCAAGCCCGCTTGTATGGCATGAAATCCATCCCACAGTCAGAGACCAGGCAAGAGTCTCCTCCCAGCTGGGAACTAAGATTAAACCACCTCGTATGTAGTAGAAGTGTTAACACTTTCATAGAAATTTCTCTCTACACGTTTCACCCGCTTGTTGGGTTCTTCAGGAGAGATGAGGACAATGAAAAGGTGCATCAAGGAATAGGTACAGCCTCAGATAAGTGATGATGCAGTAAAAACTGCAGTTCCTGGGACCCTTATGATGGAGTCCAGTACTAGAGAGCACTGGCGCCGACTGACTCCTCGGCTCAGCCTTATAGGGCTAGCCTAATAGCCTCCTCCCCCTGTTACATTTCCACACACCCTCCAACACGTAATATGGAGGGGAGGTGATGACCAATGATGTCACGTAGAGGGCATCATGGTAACAGACGCTAACCCACGGCAGAAGAGGATCAAGGAGTCCATTACAGACACAGGTAAGTGAATAGCAAAGGGGTAGTGCACTGATTAGAGAAGATCATTTATCTGACTAATGACATCAGTACTAAACCAACATCTAAATGATAGTGGATGCTCAGTCATAGCATAAATATGGAAATTAAAATTGAAAAAAGGGTCAAATTCAATTTAGTGATGTCACAGTATATCCTCTATCAATAAAAGCATAGGATATATCATTCAGTCTCTTTGGCTTGACGCAGTCTAAGGTAAATGTCCATCTGGCCTCCTTTTGGAGGATGAGACTGTCCCAATCCCCCCCATGCTGTGAAGGTCGGACCCTCTATTCCCTGCTATTCCCAGACAAGGGTACTTAATCTTCGTTCATGTCTGTCGATATAACCAATATGGTCTAGTATCCGTCTGCAAAATTCTAGCTTTGTCTTGCCAACATAATTCAGTGGGCAAGGAAATGTGACCAAATAAATAACTCCCTTTGTGCGACAGTTAATATATTCTCTATTGTCAAATCTTACACCAGTTGAGACACTCACGAACTCCTTGCTTTGGAGAATGAATGAATAGGCCCGACATCCGCCACACTGTACTTTTAGGTTGTCAATCCAACCAGGTACCGCCTTGTTGTTCTGATGTTGAATGGCCGTGAACGAGCCTGTCACCTAGGTTCCTAGCTCTCCTGTAGGTGACTGAAGGAGCCTGGGTTATTAGATCTTTGATGTCTGGGTCTAAGCCAAGGATGCCCCAATGTGCATCTAAAATTAATAAGACCTCTGTTGCCCCACCATCAAATGTACCAATCAGTCTAATAGTTTTGTGATTGGTTGTTCTTTGACATGGAGTGAATAAATTGGACCAATCACATGACTCCGCATGCTCTCTGGCCTGTTTCAGAATCTTATTCTGATAACCACGTTTCACAAATCTCTGTTCCAATTCATTTGCTTGGTCTGAGAAGTCAGAGTCCTGGGTACAGTTCCTCCTGACTCTGAGGAACTGGCCCTTTGGGATACCCTTCTTCAAGGGAAATAGTGGCTGGACCATGAAAGGAGACTATTCGTGGCAGAGTTTTTTCTGTACACCTTGGTGATAAGATGACCATCTGACCCAATTTGTAGGTCCAAGTAGGAGATACAAGAGGGGTTGATAGTGGCTGTGAGTTGATCTCATTGGTGGTTAATATATCGACAAAGGCTCAAAATTGTTCCTCCGTGCCCAACCACTATAAAATCGACCTTGTCCACTCATCCTTTTTTTCTACAAACACACACCTGACGCTTCTCCCACCACCCCAAAAATAAGTTAGCATAAGTATGGTCAGCGGGGGTCCATAGTGGTGCCCCGTTGCTGGTGGTAGAAGCGTCTGTTAAACATAAAATAGTGGAGTCAAGATGAACGACAAGATCATTATGGAGTTGATAATGAGTTCCCCGTGATTCCAAAAAAAACTCTGCCTCACAGCCATATTGTTGGGGTATTGAACTGTAAAGTGATTCTACATCTAAACTTGCCAAATATGTATTAGGAGGTAACGCAATTCCCTCAAGGTGTCTAAAGACCATTGTGTCACGGACATAGGAAGGCAACGCAAGTACAAAAGGTCGTAGAATTTGATCGACATATGTGCTTATAGCTTGAGTTATGCTCCCTTTGCCGGTCACTCGGATGTCCTTTGAGGGGATCAAAACCCTTATGAATTTTTGGTAAGCAATAGAATGTGACTCTTGTGGGATTGACTGGATTCATTTAGGAAAATTCTTTTTTACCTAGAAGATTCAGTGTGGGCTTTATCCAAAATCTGAGTAAGTTCCTGTGCTCCTAAACAATGACAATTTTAGCATTCCGTGTAAAAGAACATACATTGGAGTCAAGGTGATATATTGCCAATGGTTGTCCTCAGTACTTGAGCTTCTGAGTAGTGGATGGTATTGACATCACAGCTGACATTTCCCAGAAAGGAGGCCATAGTGAACTTGTTTCTGTCCCATGAAGCTTAGGAGCTGAGCCAGCCATTGGGAGAGGATGTCTACTGTGACACAGTTGGCTACTTCCTCTTACAACTGTGGCAAAAAGATTGGCTGCCAATGATGACTGCATCTAAGGGGTCCTTGTTTGCCCTCATCATGGTGAGGGGAGGCCTACTGAAGACTCCCAAGTCAAGCTATGTTTGCCAGAGGCCTTTTCACTTTCATTTTGCATACTATATTATGTTGCAATGCAGCAGCATGAGACAGTGTGAATGTAAAAAAAAATTTAAGTATGAAATGAAAAGATGCAGTACAATTTATCCCACATGGTAAATCATGTAAAGTTTTTTTCACATTGACTCCAAAAAAAAATAAAAAAATGGTACCAATAGAAAAGCCCTCACACAGCTCTGATAGAAAACTAGTTATGGCTCTCCTAATACAGTGTCACTAAAACATTAGAACATAAACCAATATAAACTTGGAATCACCGTTATTCTGTCCAGTGCACTGTGCAAAATTTAGAACAAAGTATGGTAAAACTGACTTTGCTATCCCACTAAGGGTTAATTATAAATAAGCTAAATGTTTCCCAAAATGGTGCAATAGAAAATTACAACTTGTTGCATAAAAACAAGGCCGCCTATGGTTTTCAACATTAAAATTAAAGTTATGGGTTTTAGATTGTTACAATGAAAAGGAAAACCAAACAAAAAATACAAATTAACAAGTTGAAAAATTGACATTTTGTGACATCACAATCAAATGAAAGCATGACATAAGCCCAATGCCGTAATAGAAAATACCTGTTCCAGGAGTCCGCACAGAGCAATGTGTGATGGCTGTCCTAGACCTCATTTCTCTGAGAATCATGGGGCCATTAGAACATAATCTACTCTAATCCATATTGGTTTATGGATAATTTAGTTTTTTGCACAACCCCTGGATTCCTATTGTTTCCGTATCTCCTCAAAATCATGAATGTAGTTACCTCAGTAGTCACACAGCCTGCTGTCCTAGTGTATTCGGTGGCTGTTTTGGTCTCCAAACCATGTTCTCAAGTGCAAGACCAAAATCTGTCTCCCATTTCAGCCACCAGAATTTTCTAGGGTTTCAGGTCTCTGTGGATGATGCCCATTAAGTGGAGAAACTGGATGCCCCACACGAGGTCAGCAGCATAGACTCTGTAACAAAGATGTCAGTATAAAAGTTGATCCATGTCTTCCGAGGTTCTACTGGACAATTTCATATACATTTTTTCATACCTTTTTCATTATCATAATTGATACATTTCCTTCATTTTAAAATTCACATATACTTGGCCTAAATTTTTGCCTTGCATGGCTGATGTCAAGCCACCCCAAGTAGTATAAGTGTGTGTAATATAGAACACACACGCAGGTTGGTTTAATATGAACATATAGAATTCTTCTTACATAATTGGTTAAGGTTTTAAAAAAAATTAAGTAATTTCCAACATTTTTCTCAATTTCAGTCAGTAAGTTCTGAGGGGTTTCATATTATACCTTTTTTGTAGCTTTATTATAAACCTATTTTACAGATACGATACAAATCTACTATTCAAATGTCACAACTACAGTAGATCATGAAGCTGGTGATACCAATTGTACCTTAGACCAGGAACCTGGATTGCATGGACAAGGGAGACTCCCCGATGCCAGCTGTAACACTAGGTGCTTTACCATCATGCCAGCGACATCACATTCTGCTAGCAGGGCTTATCTTTACAGTAACGTGCAGCCATCTAATGGTGTTAGCTTTCCTGTAGTTTCCTTGGGCGAGCGCATGAAGGAACTATGATTTCTGTGCTATCAAGTGGTGCTTCTGAAGCTGGTTGGGTATTCACTGCTGTTTGGTAATAACATTTACCTTGGCATTGAAATGCAAAGTCTGCTTTAAGGAAAAGACTACCAGATGCCAGCTGTAACACTTGGTGCTCTACCATCATACTCACTACGTCACATTCAGCTAGCACTGAATTGAGCTTCCAATATCCTCTACCCATTTGGAGGAATTCTGACATTCAGAGAACAATAATGAAGAATTCCACTTACCTCTGATAGGTGAACCCTGAATGGCCTGGGCTGTGCCAGATATGGACATCCACCAGCATGCCTCATTAGCTATAAGAGCAACCCTATAAGTCAGCTTGTCTCATGGGAAGCTCTAATCTTGGGACCTTGTGACCGCATTGAAATCCCCCTCCAAAGACCACTTGCCTGCATGCAAAAAGATGGGAATTGATCCTCGCACTTCCTGTCCCACTTGGATTGAGGACCATATATGTTAAGAGGTCCTCTTGATGGGACAAGTGCTTCACCTTAGATCAAGCACCTCCCAATTTCTAACTGTTGCCTATTTGCATTCTACTGGTTTGGAAATAGTACCAGTGACTCGAAACCACTACGATGGTCCATGCGTTCACTCCACTTTATGTACAGCTGCCAAATCTGGCAGCCTGGTCTCTTGCAAATATAAAATGTCAGCTTCAACATGGTGGGGAAAATGGGATGCAAACCAGGCCTCAGACTATTACAGGCAACATTTAATAGATGCCAGTGATTGAGTTAGATAGCTGCCTGCCCCCTCCAAGGAACAATCACCTTGTTTTGAAACCGAATTATCCAAGTTATCAGCATCAACAGTTTTCCTTATCGCCAGACGTCTGGCCTGTTTTAAGCATCTGGACCAAGTGTTTTTTTTGTTTTGTTTTTTTTTTTACCGCACCCTGTTTGCTTATTCTCCAGCCAAATCCTGTCGTCCTCAGTCTATGAAAGTATGGATGAGAAAGATAAGGACTTGGCCACCTCTTCCTTCTCCAACCAATACTCGCGTCTGGGGCTGGACCAGAGGTTCAAGTTCGACGTTTCTCATCCTGCCTCATGTTAGAATTATTACTGCTCATCATTGGCTTCTCTGCCCTTTTGGCTCAATCCCTCCAAAGCAGCGGCAGTTTTGTCAGTAGTAAAGTAGAAAAGGCAGTGACTAAATGGGTGAACTAAGTCCCCACACAGGTGACTCCTAATCTTCCCACAAGCAGAATGCTCCCAGGGAAGCAGAGGAAGGTATGCAAGTTGCTTGGTTTTCATGACGTGTTACAAATTAATGTAGTTTTTAATGGCTTTTTTATTCAATTTAAGTGACTGAACAGCGAAAAAATAGTGATTAGAATTTTTTTTTCCCGCTATGGCATTCTGTATGGGAAAAATTTTTAATTTTGCAGTTTTGGGTATTTTTGGATGCAAGATACCTAGTAGTGGTTTACTTTTGTGTTTTCTAGGGAAAGGGGTGGTTCTTTACTGTTTTTCAGACTTGACTTGAACACTCATACATTGCAATGTATTGTAAAATTGTCTAGTACAGCCTGTAATAGAATCCCATTAGACACACCTGGGAGTCTTCAATAGGCTGCCTAGGCATCTCGTTGGCTACCCATAGATCTCACTCCAGGGGCTGACTATCTGACCCAAAAATGGCAGCTCCATACGCTGCCTATAAAGTGTTTGAGGCATCAGTAAGGATAACTCCTCTTCTATTCATCCTGTATTCAGTATATACAGATATAGCAAATGCCTAAGAGTTGTCACTTGAAAATAGATGTAAATAAAGATCAAATAAAAATCCTTTCCTGAGTGTGTAGTTTTTTTCCTCCATTTTTGTTTTGGAGCTCTAACACCAGACATGTATTTTTCTAGGTGTTATTTGAAGTGACCTTCCCCCTTTGACATTTGCTATATCCATATATACTATAAAACAGGGTGAAGAGCGGAGGAATCTCCCTAGTTGTATATATAGATTGGGTCCCTCATGATATGACAGAATCCAAGCTGATTTATAACAATAATCTTTATTTGTACAACGGAATATATCCTGCAGCATTTACATGTCATTTACAGACAAAATCAGACCTTAAATTCAAACTACATGGGTGAGGACACAGGGTATAATGGTCCAGCCATCTAACAAGATAGTAAACACAAAGCTGCATGAGCCAGTCACCAGATGTATATATGTACAGATATGAAGGGTCTTTTGGAGAGCATGGAGGATGAAATTTTATGGATTTCAGTTAATTCTATTTTAAATACATTTAATGTATATTGTACAATGACAGATTTACTGCATCAGACCAGGGAGGACATCCTTTTGGTCGGAACAAAAATACACATCAATGACGACATTCTACATTTTATAACTTTGCTGCACGCCATCACTCAATGTTTTTTTTTTTCCTTTTTTTTTAGGTTAGTCAATTTCTTTAAAAAGTTCACACTTGTCATGGGACCAATGGAGGCCTGTTAGCAACAACTAATACTAGTGTGAACATATCCTCAGAGGACCTTTCACCACCTCCACCAACTCCAACTCCATTTTTTTTTTCTCTAGCATCCACATTACTGAGCAATCATTTCTAGTGGTCAAGAACATAATTTTTGCTGAAACTGTCAGGTGGGCAACCCTAGGCTCGAGTGGAATAATTGTGCTCAAATTAAAGGAAATGATTGCTCAGGAACAGTGAGGGCTATAGAAAAATTTCCAACTGTGCTAGAATCGGTGCAGCAGTGCCGACTGAAGGTTGCAGAAAGTTGGAGGTGGTGAAAGGTCCTCTTTTTGAAGGGAAGGGTCAAACTTCTTCAGAGGATGTAAGCAGTGTAGGTCTGTTCCTTGAGTCCCAACAAATGCTACAACAAAGAGGACATATCATTCCTAATGCAGAATCTGTAAAACCTCCACACCTACCATATGCCATTTAAAACATGTCTTTCGTGGTGAATGGGTCTTTGGACGACCCCAGACTCCAGGGAACTGATTTATTTTGTGTACCTCTACAACTTATGTTTGCCCCTGTTTGGATCTTTCACTGTAGACTCAATCTACCTAGCTATATAATGTAATATCTGCAGCTGTTTTTGACAGTAACTCATTGACTATTGACATGTCCAGTGCCCATGCATTGTAAGAAATGCCTACTACCCAGCTGGCCATGCCCGTTCACAGAACAGTAGAGAGATGGGAACTGCAGACAGAGGTACGATGAGGAAATGAAGGGCTTCCACCTTCGGGTGAGTATTTGCGGTTTCGATTGGCCAAGATCAAAGTGCTCTTCTGAGGAACAAGCACCTGCACAGGAAGTTTTGGGGCCCAGTGTTTAAAGAGAGGAGGCAGAAAGTTTCTAAATGCAGAACGAAAGCGTCTAGAGAGAAGGTTGTAGATCAAAGGGTTGACAGCTGAGCTCAGGTAGAAGAAGACTCCTAGCAGAGAAAGAGAGGACATATATTACCATTGTCTCTGGAGGACCTAGGTCCATATTGTACTTCTCTAGAATGCATAAAATCCTGTATAACAGTGTGTATAAAATCTTTAGTATCCCCATCATATTCAGTCAATATGATGGTATTCAAGGAATGGTCCTCTGAGCGGTTATACCCGCTTTTGGTATTTATATTAATGTTCTTAAAAGGGTATATACAGAATAGTGGCGATGAATCCAGTGAAGAGGTAAACAAAAGGATAATCAATCTCCCTATTTCTTGGATAGAAAGAATCGCTGCTTTCCCTCCTATACAAGGACCATGAAAACAACTGGCATAACCCTATGTTACTGGGGAATTGGTGCCAGGACAGGAAACATTTGGGGGAATTCTTATACCAGGCTTAATAGATTCTCACGTGCACATGATCACATCTACTAATCTAGTCCGGATTTGTGAAATAAGTTTTCTGATGCCAATTATAGTAAATCTGTGGACCAGGGCGGATGAGCCCTAGATTTTTGACTTGTTCTCCACTTTTTCAGACAATGGAAGAGATGAGCCACAGTGTGCCTAAAATGCTCCAAGTTGAGGCATTTTTGGACACTTGAGTCATCCCCCTTGATAAGTGAGCCAGTGTCTTCTCCTAAGGAAGATGGAGCAAGAAGTATTGAAACCATCCTGGCAAATTACTCTAGGTATGCAATAATAGGTTAATATACAAAGAATAGTCACCTATTTGGATTATTTCAATAGATAACGGCTAATATTGATCCGCAACTCTCCCTGCCTCCAACCTGATCCCGAACATGTCTATCGGAGTCTGGACGTAACATGCAGCAGCTCCTGAAGCCATTCTGATGGAAACACCCAGACCTTACATCTGATGTGACTGTCAAGTATAGGGACCAGTATTCTGCATGTGGGGACACTAACTGGGCTTTATACTGTGTGGGGAAACTAAGGGGAAATACTTGTGTGAGGACAATAAGGGGGCACAATTAGGGGGACCCTCAGACATAACTTTGGGGTCCAAGAAAACCAAATCTCTACTTCTAAAAATGAGATTCATCTGGAATGTTGCCCAAATGTTGCTGCTGATAGTCCTCTCCATTGTGATTCCTCATGCAGTAAGTAATCTTTGAGGTATCTGTCTCCATGCAAAGGTAATATATCCTATTCATTACATGTAGTGTATAGATCGACCATGTTCTGCAAAACTTCTCCTTTCACATCTGTCCTATTCCCACTTATTGTTTTGATCCACCATCCAGGCACAGGAGGCACCTTCATTTCCAGGTGTCAGTGCTATTTAAGTGCCCTGCCATTGATGTGTAGCTATCGTCCCCTTCCTTTGCAGTGATGTCATGAGTGAGAAACCTGGACTGCTGAAAACTGGAATGGTCATCTCTAGTGACTAATCCAGGTTCTGTTTGGGATCTAGTATGGAGCGCTGGTATACTTGCATCAGTAGTATGCTGGAATCCCATATCAGTCAGTGGTTAGAAGGGGGTTTACATTTTAAACCAATTCCAGTTACCATATGACATTTATGTACACACATTATTCCATAAACCTGTGTAATGGAACTTACCGGAAACAACATGGATGAGGTTAAAGACATTGGCAAGGGGTTCAGTCCAATCCACAACAAAACTAAAGAAAAGTCTGTCCACATGGAAGGGTGCCCAGCAGATGCCAAAGACAAGGACTAAGACAACTGAGAAGAACGGTAATATTAGTGATCATCCAGGTTCAGGTTACAGCTGATGTTTGCAGAGTTATACATTAGGACATCAATAGTGACAGTGGAGATTCTGGATTTCATATGGCCGCCATTGTGGTGCATTAATACATATGTATGACTGATATATTAAATCTGGCCTTGCTATTGTGTGTTCACTGAAAGAACAGGTTATGAGCAGATTTCACAACTGATAGAGAACAATTCAGATTCCTTAACTCCTTGTGGTCACCAATACATGGTCTACAATCTTTATTCTATTACAGAAGGGTAAAGCCAGTGCTAGGTTAACTTTTATAGCATGGGCAATGGGGCCTGCACCATGTAAATAAAAGCATTATGTATTATCTGACATGACGCAATGACTTGATTTAAGTACTAGACTGTAGGGCGACTTTATGGTGATTTTTCTTAAACACCCCCCCCCCCCCCAAAAAAAAAAGGGCAGGGACAATACATTTTTACAAAGGGCTTCCAGAGACTTTGATCCAGTCTTGGATGACACTTGAAGAGAACCGGTGAGGTCAATTTGGGACTAAAAACCAATCACAGGTTCCCTTTTAAAGCCAGTCTCAGGTCCAAAATGCCATCCAAACTACTACTAATATTCCATAGGGGCCTTTAATAGAAATAGATAGATACCTTCGTGGCCACAAACAAATGAAGCAATGCAGAGAATCTCTCTATGGATATGCAAATCTCTTGTAAGTGCAATGGGTGCGGATCTGACGGGACAGATTTGCCACCTTACAGCCCTGACTCAGACTGAAAATTCACTGCTAAAGGTGTGATATATTAGGTGGCAATTTTGGAGGATATTCAGAGCACTTGTGGCTGTTTGTAGGCAAATCTGATCGATCATGCCCACCCACGTTGCACATAATGTAAAGTGGTTTACTTGGCCGCCTTATGTTGTATTGTCTGTATATGGAACAGTTTTATGTAATTTTTTCCAGCACATTTTTAGTCTTGAAGCCTATGGACACATTTCTTTTGTTGGTTAGAAAACACTTTCCATTCATCTCCATCGAGCACTGTCCAATATTAAACCCCTTACTTACACAGCATCTTTGTGACTGATTTGCGTGATGGTCTTTGGATATTTACAGACATTTTGTCAGCTTCCAGTGAATGGTCTCCCCTGAGCTGAAGACAAAGTGAAAAAAGAATAATCTGAAACAGCTGAGGTACAACAATGCAGGCACTCGCCTGACAAGTGAAATTAATCCAAGCCCCGGAATACTGAAAGTCAACACCAAGCTCGAATGAGCTATTCCTACAAGAAAATCATGTGTAGAAATAGTTTTCATAGCAAGTTCTATATATTATATACAATACAGACAAACATTTCAAGATTTGGTTCTAGTTCGGTTTGCCAGTCAGACCAAGAGTTTGGTTAGACTCCAAAATGGTTTGTTCCATACCAAAGTACAATAAGTCATATCTGACACACTCTAAGGGCTCTTAGGACTCTCATATAACCCCTTTGATATTACGAAGGCTGTGTGCTTTCATCTTCTGCAAAGTGACAGCAACAAATATGGCCATGGGTAAACGGCTGGTATCGGAAGAGATGGCACTTATAATCGCTCCAAAAATTGTCCCTTTTTGGGGAATAGCTACAAATTTGGTATTTGATTAAAAAATAAACAGTCTGCTTTGTATCTTTACACATTTTTTCTGGCGGAGATGTTTGCTTTTACATTAAAATGGTCATGAGGACAGTGTGACTGAAAGGTAGGTACAGACACCAGGCTTTATATGTAGTGTATATAGCATTAGCTGTTATACTTCTATCCCTTTATAAGTTTGCAGAGACAGTAGTGCTGTACACACAGCCTGTCTGTGCTGCAGTGCAGTGTGGACTTCTGTGGGTCACCTATCCTATCTATCTCAGTCTACAGTCTGACACCTTTATCACTCTTATCTCTCCCCACAAAATGACCACCTTTTTCTACCTGGGCTATTTATTCTGCCTCAGTGACATTAGACCTTATAGTCCCTCATGATTGGCAGTCCTCTCACAAGAGCTGTTTGCAAGGCATGGGTGAGCCCACCTTATCCCTGAGGTCATGTGAACCTTTTCTCTGCTTTCCACATGGTGGCCACCATTTTAGCCAGTTCATCGGAACCAAACTGCAATGGTTTTTTTTTTTCTTCTAAATTGTGGAATTAATTTGGTTCATTATAAGCTAGTTTACTTTTAATAAAAATGTTAAGACTTCTCTGGGTTCAATGGTGAAAAAATGAGAATGGGAGACTGAACTATTGTCTTACTCTTAAAGGGGGTTTCTAGGACTTTTATATTGAAGATCTGACACCCAGGACCTCCATGGATTAGCTGGTGGAAGCAGCAGTGACGCTCCCTGATGGCCACTTCTGCTCCACAGGTGAGGTGACATCACATTCATCAGTCACATGGTCTGATTGCAGCTCAAATATTTGGTGCTATGCTTGGTAAGTGCCTGAACATTGCCTCTTCAAGTGATCAGCTGGGACCCCTGGTGTTAATCATCAATTAAAGATCGATCAGCAGGGGTCTATCATTTTAAGTCCTGTAATACTTTGTTTCCCCTGTGGAGGCACTGCAGAAAAAGGGAACACTTAATACTAGATTCCGGAGAGCCCTAGCAATGCAACATCCATCTAAAAATAAGGCATTATTCAAGTTTGACAACCATATTATATAATTTAAGAGCATTTCTCCCTATAAAAAACTAAAGTCTTTAGGTCGCCTTCTTGTGTTAACTGATGCTCAACAACAATCGGTAATGGTTGCCATTACTGAAATCAGAGGCTCCAATTTATTTACACAGACCAAAAATTGTATACAGCTGTGAGAAAGTTGAACACCAAGGCACATGTTAAAGGAGATGTCCACAATTTAGGATTTTATTTGGATAGGCCATGAAGTGTAATTAGTGGGAGGCCGACAGCCGATCTCAGCATCGATCATAGGGATATTAATAGTTCAAGGCAAGCAGGGGTAGCAGTTCAGAACCCTGTAACTACAAGCCCTTCAGTCATCGCATGACCTACCTCCTATGGTAGGTTCTGATGACAATTTAAAGGGATCATTCGGATTAGAGATTTTAAGTTTAGGGACATTGATTTATATAATTTCAAACCATGAAAAATGTGATCTGACTTCCAAGGCCCTTCTTTCCTCCTTCAGCCTCCCTTCCACAATTTGTTTGCCATTTTATGATTTAAAGGGGTTGTAGGAAATTGAGATTTAAAAGAATAGTTCCACTCTTATCCCTAGGAAGTCCAGTAAAATATTTAAAAGGGATGTATCACTACTTTTAATTTAAAACTGGATATAAATAGGGAAATCTTTTAGTAACTTTATTTTCTGCACATGATCATGGGGGTTGCCATCTTGCCTGAGCTTCTCCTCTGCCCACTTTTCAAAGGACAGAAAGAGGGACAGTACGTGCGGTGTGCCATGCACACTGTGGACAATTTAGCTCCACCCACTTCTACATTGACTCCACCCACTCTAAATTATTTTATTTTGTGCCCCCTGTGACAATTGGGGGTAATTTAGCCTCAAAGGTGGCAGCTTCCTGGACTTCACAGAGGTGTTGGTGGTACTGGGTGCCAAATAAGCAGCATAATCAGGTCATAATCCAAAATAAATGGCTTTATTCAGCTTGAGTGAAAACAGGAAAAAAAAACAACAAAACATCCTAGCCCACACACAGGGCAATACCTCACTACTTGAACACTGTCTCACTTATGAGGGCAAGCTTTACTGAGGTTTCTTCTTAGTGGTCTGGCTCACACTAGAGCTTAACGAAGTTCGTTGTGGAATCCAGTCCTCTTGGGACAGACTGCCTTGTCTCTCCAACTGGATCCACCATCTACCTGCTCCCTGCAGGTCTCCAGCAGCTCTCCTGCTGCGTACACTCTTTGGAGTTGGGCCCCACCTATGGGTGTGGTTGAGGACCTTTTTAACCCTGGTCCTTTAGGTTCACTCTCTCACACCCCACACAGTATAATGCTCCTACAGTCACCCTTTATATGCCCCCACATTATAATGTTCCTCTCCAATTACCCCACAGTATGAAGTCTCTCTCTTCCGATGCTCCAGTTTAAACTGGGGGAAACTAGAGGGGGACATTAAACTGGGACAGGACTCACAATCCGGGACTGTCCCGCTGAATCCGGGATGGTTGGGAGGTATGCTTTTTAGTGATGCTTTACAGCATAGTCATGGCCACAGACCACAGTAGACTGGAGCTGACTGAGGTCTATGGGAGAGTTTTCTGGACTTGCTCTGTGCAGAGAGGGTAAGTAGATAAGCCGTAACATCCATTTAGTAGTGGATACAGTGATGGCTCAGTGGTATCTATAGAGGTGTTAACGTTTATTGTAATTCTGTCTGATATAATGAAGTGCAAAATACAAAACTCTACAGTATTGACAGTTGTCAGTTTTAGATTTATTGGCCAGAGTGTAAATTGCTGTTTAGTGTTCTGTAATTTGGACTGTATTAAGCAGAGGATACAGAACAGGATGGACATGCTGATAGGTCAGCTATATTGGAGACAGGCGATTACAGACAAATTGTCAGAGACCAGTATAATTCTATAGATCAGAATATAGAAACAGGATCAATGTGCACAGGGTGCAATTAGTCTGGGCTATAGATGTGTCAACTAATGGTTAATTCCTGCATTTTCCTGCTTTTTACGAGACAGCAGGTTTATAGCACTGGAGGCTGCCAGTGTTTAGTTTACTGACAGCAAAATGACTGTTACACAATGAGACGTTCACCAAATGACCTCGGTTTATTAGCAGTCTGATCTGGAAGACCACCTGGTATTTGCAGTCTGCGGCTATTATGTCCCCCTATTTCTGCATGATGGGTAAGGGCTATTTCAGACAGTGGGACATTCTCATGTAGCTTACAGCTGTCATTCCTTGCTAAACACAGCATTAAATTCTTTTTACTTATGTCAGGAAAGCAGATACAGTGCCTTGCAAAAATATTCACTCCCATTTAAAGTCTGTCACCAGAACCCAACGTATTAACCCAGCCCTGCAGATATAGGTTAGGATCATCTGAACCAAATGAGAGAATGTTGTCTACTGATTGTCCTTGTAGACAGGAGGAATCCAGGTTCACATCACCAATAAGGAAATATATAATCTCAATCCCACCTGGAAGACGGCTATGGGAACCTCTTATTTCCATCCATCCTTGATATGAAGGTCTCATGGTAGGAACTATGGGGGACGTTTTTAACGCCAGTCTTCATATCCCCTGTCTGGAGACTGTCAGTGAGTGAGTCTGACGTCAAGTGCTGCAAGTCTGAGTGTTTCAGTTCCATTATAGTCTGTTTGCTGTTTTTAGTGGTCTAATGTTCTGGTCCTCCTCTGGACAACATGGGTGCAGATGTGAACATAAAGTAAAGCCAGCCCCAATAGTACAGGTAGTTACCTGTGAACACTGGGGTGGAGGGAGAAGGTGTTGTGACATGGGGGCCAGGTGATGGTTCTTATCATATGACTGGACAGTCATAGAGAGGAATATACAAGTAATGACTTCTTATACAATTATAATCTCTCCTGTGAGGTGGGCGGTCCTTGGCTAGAGCAGATTGTCAGGGACCGCCCACTTGACCATAGGAAGCCTAATTGTGCTAAAACTAACTGAAATAATTGCTTGGGAATGGCAGGGGCTAGACAGAGAATGCCAAGTTGAGCTGCGCCTATTTAAAGATGTAATGGGTTGGAGGTGGTGAAAGGTCCATTATACTTATGCCAAGTGTAGTGGACTACCCAAGTAGTCACACAGGTAAGATTACTTCTATAATTATATATATATAAAAAAAAAAAAATCTATAAATACTTCTATAAGCACTTCAATATTGGTCATTCATTCATTTAAATGAAGATAGAAGGGAAAGATTTTAGTAATGGATCTCGTGAATTCAAGGAACTTTTGTGCCAGCTGCACTAAAGTCTTCTCTAGCAGTATTCTGTCTATTGAAACAAACCAATACAAGCAATTGGCATACTTCCTATTGATTTGACTTATGTCCTGGCTTTAAGTCCATGAAGATGAGTTGAGTACAATGGTGAACCAATGAGATGTCTGCTCAATGACATCACTACATTGTAC
Source organism: Leptodactylus fallax (assembly GCA_947044405.1). Taxonomy (NCBI): domain Eukaryota; kingdom Metazoa; phylum Chordata; class Amphibia; order Anura; family Leptodactylidae; genus Leptodactylus; species Leptodactylus fallax. The sequence continues at coordinate 3,051,435 of CAMRHE010000063.1, forward strand.
TCGCTGTTCCCAAGGTATCGGCAACAGAGACAGGAGTGGACTGTGGGGAAAATGGGTATTACATTTTTTTTTTTTTTTTCTTTATAGTGGTGAGGTTCACAATATGGTGTGCTCTCTCAAAAAAAAAATAAAAAAAAAAAAAAAAAAAAAATAGCCGGGGACCAAAGAAAAGGGACCGCGGGAGTTGGGGGGGCGAAGGACCCAAACCCCCCCCCCGCCCCGGGGCCGCGGCCCGGGGCCCCCGCCCCCCCCCCCCCCCCCCCCCCCCCCCCGGGTGGTGGGGAGGAGGCAACACAAAAAAGGGGGGGGTCGCCCCCCCCCCCCCCCCCCCCCCCCCCGCCGCCGGGGGGGGGGGGGGGGGGCCGCCCGCGGTGGTGGCAGACACAAACAAAAAAAAAAAAAAAAAAAAAAATTTTCCTTCCTTTGTGGTGGTTAAAAAAAAAAAAAAAAAAAAGAGGTTTCTTCCATACAAAACAACGGGGTACGCCTGGTGACACAGCAAAGTCCTGGGGTGCAGGGTAGACTTGATGAAAGGTGTTCCTAGCCCCTTATACTTCAGTGTTACAGCCCTGAGGTGCATCTGGGCTCCTATTTGGCACATAGGAGGATGCCCACCATGATACTAGTACATAATATTCCCCACTCACGTTATGTGGTCCTGATAGCTCAGAGTTTCGGGGTGCAATAGTCAGGGTGGCAGGATATTCCACAGGTCTGGCCTTGGCCCCTGGATCCTGTGATACTTGCTATGGAGCACGTGTTCCAGAATGTTCTCTCCACAGTCTCAGGCTGACAAGATGATGATGCTTGACTTCCTTCAGGGTGATGGCTAGGCAGACAGGGGACAGGATCTTCTGAATAGCTGGAGTATGTCAGCTCTCCAACCTTCCTGGGCCTGTCTAGGACTTGAGATTCCTGCACTAAACTCACTGCTTTCTTCACAGGACATCACACTTATCTCCTCACCTCCTCCTCCTAACACTCCACACTTCTAACTCCTCACACGCAGGACCTTCCTGCAGGGGTGTTACCATGGGGACCCAGTGATCAGCTGACTCCTCCCCTTTTCCCAGGCAATGTCCTCCCATTGGACATTTGGTTACTATTCAATCCTATGGGAGGTGTAATGCATGTGTGAGGCTCACTAGGTGGCGCTGTGTTGTGTGAGACTCAGGACCCCCTGCTATGTGTCACAGGCTATGAAGCAACAGGAAATAATACAATGCACAGAGATCACCTCAGCCCAGCCATAGCCAGCTCTGGGATGCCACATATATATATATATATATATATATATATTATACACTGGGGGAGCATTATACTGTACTGACTTCATACTGTAGTGACTACAAGGGGGACATTAGTGGGGGCCACAAGGAGCACAATACTGTCAAGGCCCCTAAAGGGGGGGGGAAAAGGGGGGGGGCAAAAAAATTTGGGGGGGGGGGGGGGGGGAAAAAAAGGGGGGCCGGGGGGGGGGGGGGGGGGGGGAAAGAAAAACTTAAAAAACCCCCGGGGCCTGCGGTTTCCTTTAAAGATTTTTTTTTTCCCCCCCTTTTTTTTTTTTTTGGGTGGGGGGGGGGGAGGAGGAGAACCCCCCCCCGGCGGGGGTTGGGGGGGGCAGACACAAATATTGTGGGGCGAAAAAAACAAAAAACCAAACGGCGGCGCAAAAAAAGGTTTTAGTGAGGGAGGGGGGGGGAATTGAAGGGAGGGAAAAGGGGGGGGGGGGGGAGGAGGGGGGGGAAGAAAGGGGGGAGGGGGGGGGGGGGGGGGGGGGGGGGGGGGGTGAGGGGGGAGCGCGCGGGGCGTTGAGTTATAATAAATCATGTTCATATGTTTACTATATAACCTGTCACATATAAGGAGCAGTATAGTATGTTATGAGTGGAGGACATCAGACTTACTTTAATGCCCATCAGACAGTAGAGGACACTGATGACTCCCATTGGCAGCACATAGAAGAGCAGAGATGTGACTTGGATGATACAGTTGTAAATCCATAAGGGTTGGACCACAGTACAGGTAGCAGAGTCGGGTACAAGACTTCCATTGGGGAAATACTGCAGTAGGATGCCATGTGTGCTGGTATTGGGAATGGAGAAAAGAATAGAGAAGATCCAAAGTGTGATGAGTATTCTAAGTGCTCTTCTTCGGGTGCTCTTGAGCTTGGCTTGAAAGGGATGCATAATGGCCACGTATCTTTCCACACTGACTGTGGTCACACTAAGAATGGAGGCAAAACACACAGTTTCAAAAAGAACAGTCTTAAAATAACAGCCCCAAGCACCAAAAAGAAAAGGATAATTGCTCCACATATCGTAAACCTCTAGAGGCATCCCGAGAAGAAGGACCAGAAGGTCAGAGACAGCCAGACTGAACAGGTAATAGTTTGTCGGAGTCTTCATGTTATGGTGCTTTAAGATCACCAGACACACCAGCATGTTACCACTGACCCCCACCAAGAAGATGACGGCGTAAACCAGAGTCATGGGCAATGATAAGCGACTGCGCTTTGGTCCACACAAATATGCCAAATATTCTTCAGTGCTGTTCAGATACCTCAACAAAGAGTTGTCCAATGGAAATAGATGACCTGGCCATGTAGAATTGATGTCCTGCTGATTATCCATGGCTACGGCTTGATGAAGTCTGGACGGCACAACCACTTTGGTAGTCAATGATAAGAATGTGTAGGACAAAGGTAATAAAAGATATGGTTGGGTAATGGTTAAAACTAAATAAAAAAGATGAGGCAAATGTGATGCCTTAGACTAAAACAAGAAAGCCATGTAAAAGGCAAATGAGAAATTGAGGTAAAATCACATAGCAATATACATGTAGAGATGTCTAATACAGAGAAAGCACTCAACAGAGAGAATGGAACATGAATGAACTAAGTCAACAATCAACCAAAATGGAAAAATTAAAAATATTACATTAAAAACCAGCAAATATGACAGATCTTCTTTCCAGCACTTGCATATAAAGACTGGAGTCTTCGTATGCTGCTTAACTCCCAGTTTGTGCTGCTGTGATCCTGTACACCAGATCTGTGGTTTTTTTCAGTAGAGTCCCCCTCCCCTGAAGAACAGCGATTGGCTGCTCGGATTTATTAAGTATTCTCACAATGACTGATAGCAGGCTTCACCATGGATCTGAGATGAGACTTTAGGCTGGATATTGCAGGTTTGCTTTCATGATAAAATTCCATCGACTACAGTTTCCCAATGTTGTAAAAGAAAAGGTTAAATCCTATCACGTACATTCTCTGCTAAATACTCTGAGGAATACAGGACATGTAGACTTACAGAGCTCATTACTTGCAGACATGTACAGGTCGCCTCGTGAAAATAATCCATCCAATGTCTGATCGATCTTCAGAACATTAGCTATATACAGGAACTGATATTGTAGTTGTGAGATTTAAAGATATCAATATGAAATTTATAAGCAATGTGAATCATTGGTCAAGCAGAATCTCACTGATGGCCATCATTGATGATCTCATTATTAAAGGGTTTTCCTGGTTTAGAAAACCTCCTGTATTGTCATTAAACCCTAGCACAGTTGGAATTTTCGCTCTAGCCCCCACCATTCCTGAGCAACAAGCGCAGTTAGTTTTGGTGCCTAATGTGCTATTTAAGCTCTGTAATGGCAGAAGGGCGGTGTCAGGCAGGGGGTGTGATTCAGAGCTCCAGTCAGAGGTAGCCAGTGTCAGAGCTCAGAATCACACCCCTTGTCTGCTCCTGCCTGTCAGAACCTTGGTGTATTTTTAGAATTTACCACAAGTGGCCGCTGTTTCTCTCACTCTGAACTATTGTTGCAATTCCACTCCTCACCACTGGAGGCTGCTTTGTTATCCTAGGATTTGCCCTGAACCAAGATGACCGATGTGTGCCAATTTGAAGCCATCTTGTTTCCTGTTTGGGCCTATTTATACCCATGAGGCAATTCAACCATTGCTTGAGTATTGTGACTTGTTTCCATTCTCCAGCATCTCTAAACTCTTTCCCAGACTTTCTACTCCTTGCTGTATTACAATTGCGATCTACATCTCAAGTCACACTTCAGACTACTTCTCTACAACATCTAACTGCACCTGGTTTTCTTCCATCTGGCCACTGGATTCCAGCCGTGGCCAGATGGTGAGTACAGTGAGTCCAGTGAGTACCAGTATCCTAACACCGCCCTCCTGACAGAGAATCTAAATAGCATATCAGGCACCAAAACGAACAGCACTGATTGCTCGGGAGCGGTGGGGGCTAGAGAGAAAATTCCAACTGTGGCGGAATCAGTGGAGCAGCAGCTATTATATGATAAAGAGCTGGACTTGTTGGAGGTGCTGCAGGAAAATTTAAACACTTACTGCCAAATTGCTCTTCCAGTTAAATGACTGGTGGTTTTCCACTGCTAGGACACCCACCAATAATCAGAGTATCATATCTGTCTTTTTGATTCACTCTTCTGCAGGTTCTTATTCTTATTTTCCCTAAAATTTATTTTTTAACATATCTTAGTTTTTGGGAAAGAGTACAACGAATACCTCATTATGCGAGAAGTGTATTTTAATTAAAGGGTATAATAGAATGTTCTCCATTGTACATGTTAATTACGAGAGTTCCAATAGGAATCATCATGTGATTGAGGCACCACGGAGAACATCACAATGAAAATCTATTAATGTGTGTCTGATTTTAGAGGATGCAAAAGCATAATCAATAACTGGGTCCAACTTTGGCCTTGTATTCTGCCATCAATAAAATGTATGCCAAGTCATTTAAAACATACAAATTGGTTTTTCTACACATTGACTATTACATTCACCACTGTGATAAATTTCAAAAATAATTTGACACCTCTATTACACTCAAAGCTTACCTCCAGTACCTTCTCATCTGTTTTTGAGCACCTTTTGTGGCAAGAGCATCTGTATTAAACCTATGCTGGGTTTTTCCTAGAGGAACGACGTCTGACGGGCTCTGAGTGGACAGATGATGGTCCTGGCGGTGATTTTTGTAGACGTGTCGTCAATGTTGGTCACCAGTAAGGTTGTGTTTTTTTTCATCTTTTTCATCATTTTCAAGTGTCATGGGTGCTTAAAATGATGAAACAAAAAATGTAATTATTCCAAAAATAACTGTATATACACTTTAATGAATACAATTTCAATTATACAGTGTTAATTTTTATTAAAATGATCAAATGATTTTGTACAGTCACTATCTAGGACATATGGTAGAAAAATTTTAAAATATTCAAATACTTAAGGTTGAGCATCCATGACTGATTTTAAGAATGCAGGCCATGGGTATATAGAGAGTTGCTCCATCTTGTTTTGATGTCTTTTAACTGTCAATATATGTAATATAATTTAATGATAAAAGAATAATATCTTAGCAACTTGACCATAGACATAACATGTTGCCCTCCTTTCCTCTGCATTTCATACTTGGTGAGCAAATTCACTAATGTGACTCAAGTTCTTTTATGGTCACCAACTATACAAGTATACAATGAGGTCTCTGCCCCACATTACCCAAATATGCAATAAGACCCTTCTATGTGCATATGATACAGGTGCATCTGAGGTGTTATGTAAGCTCAGGTTGCTTTGAAAGTGGCCTTCAGCTCATCTGCCTCGTTGGATCTGGTGTCTCATCTTCCTCTTGACAACACCCCATAGATTCTCTATGGGGTTAAGGTCAGGCGGGTTTGCTGGCCAATCAAGCACAGTCATACTGCGGTTATTAAACCAGGTGTTGGTACTTTTTTGCAATGTGGACAGGTGCCAAGTCCTGTTGGAAAATGAGTCATCTCCATAAAACTTATCAGTCTAAGAGAACATGAAGTGCTTTAAGATTTCCTGGTAGACGGCTGCGCTGACTTTGGACTTGATATAACAGTGAACCAACAGTTACCCATGGACCCAATAGATTATAATGGGGTTTGCCCGGTGTCCATGCAGGACTTTTCGCTACGCCGATTTCTGGCGATTTGTGCAGCGGAGTCTCTAACTTAGGTGTGAACTTAGGCTAAGTTGTAATCATACATATAAGTGATACCAGATGCACATTCATGAAGGGAGAAGGGAAGGGCTGCAGTTTATCCCATCAGACTCTCTGATGGATTTTATACAGAATAAAGTACAGTAGAGCAGCTGATCATTGGGTCCCAGAGGTTGAACCCCCCAAGCAATCACACACCTATCCAGTATGCTATAGATAAGGAAGAAACATTTAGTAGTGAAAAACTCCTTTAGGCTAAGGCCCCACGTAGTGAGCTGCTGTAAAAAAGCGCTATGGGAAAAACTGTGGCAGCAACGTAGGTATAATTGACATGCTGCGATTTCCAAAACTGCAATGGTCTTGGGAATCACAACTTGTCCGCACCACGTATTTTCCCGGGACTGCAGGGACTGTAAAACTCTGCAGCGTTTACGCCACATGGGGCCACGGCCTTTTAAAGGCGTTTTTTAATCACTAAACTGCCAGCATGCTGTTGAGCTACCAGGGTTTAGGTTCCTCTGCATCTACTACCGACTGTTACCTTACCAATCAAAGGTTGAAGAGGAAGGGACTTCGGCGCATGCGCAACATCAGCTCGAAACGTGAGCTCAGCTTCAGTGTAGGCAATGCATATAGGATACTAAGGTTTAGGACTCTAATTCCCAGATGCTTAGTGGCGTACTTGGAATTTAGTGGCGCCAAACTGCCTGGCAGGTTCCCTTTTAATAGAAATAACTTTACCAATATAGGAGAAATACAGTGATTTACAAGCAGCTTTGTGTAGATTTACATTGTACAGTCATGGCCAAAAGTTTTGAGTGATACAAATATAAATTTTTACAAAGTCTACTGCTTCAGTTTTTCTAATGGCAATTTGCATATACTCCAGAATGTTATAAAGAGTGATCAGCTTAACAGCAATTACTTGCAAAGTCAATATTTGCCTAGAAAATGAACTTTATCCCCCAAAACACATTTCAACATCATTGCAGCCCTGCCTTAAAAGGACCACCTAACATCGTTTCAGTGATTGCTCCATTAACACAGGTGTGGGTGTTGATGAGGACAGGGCTGGAGATCAATCTGTCATGATTAAGTAAGAATGACACCACTGGACACTTTAAAAGGAGGCTGGTGCTTGCCATCATTGTTTCTCTTCTGTTAACCATGGTTATCTCTAAAGAAACACGTGCAGTCATCATTGCACTGCACAAAAATGGCCTAACTGGGAAGAGTATTGCAGCTAGAAAGATTGCACCTCGGTCAACAATCTATCGCATCATCAAGAACTTCAAGGAGAGAGGTTCCATTGGTGCCAAAAAGGCTCCAGGGCGCCCAAGAAAGACCAGCAAGCGGCAGGACCGTCTCTTAAAAGTGTTTCAGCTGCGGGATCGGGCTACCAGCAGTGCAGAGCTTGCTGAGGAATGGCAGCAGGCAGGTGTGAGTGCATCTGCACGCACTGTGAGGCGGAGACTCTTGGAGCAAGGCCTGGTCTCAAGGAGGGCAGCAAAGAAGCCACTTCTCAACAGAAAAAACATCAGGGACAGACTGATATTCTGCAAAAGTTACAGGGCGTGGACTGCTGAGGACTGGGGTAAAGTCATTTTCTCTGATGAATCCCCTTTTCGATTGTTTGGAACATCTGGAAAACAGCTTATTCGGAGAAGAAGAGGTGAGCGCTACCACCAGTCTTGTCTCATTCCAACTGTAAAGCATCCTGAAACCATTCATGTGTGGGGTTGCTTCTCAGCCAAGGGAATCGGCTCTCACAGTCTTGCCTAAAAACACAGCCATGAATAAAGAATGGTACCAGAATGTCCTCCAAGAGCAACTTCTCCCTACCGTCCAAGAGCAGTTTGGCGCTCAACAATGCCTTTTCCAGCATGATGGAGCACCTTGCCATAAAGCAAAGGTGATAACTAAATGGCTCAGGGAACAAAACATAGAGATTTTGGGTCCATGGCCTGGAAACTCCCCAGATCTTAATCCCATTGAGAACTTGTGGTCAATCATCAAGAGACGGGTGGACAAACAAAAACCAACAAATTCAGACAAAATTAAAGCATTGATTCTGCAAGAATGGACTGCTATCAGTCAGGATTTGGTCCAGAAGTTGATTGAGAGCATGCCAGGGAGAATTGCAGAGGTCCTGAAGAAGAAGGGTCAACACTGCAAATATTGACTTGCTGCATTAACTCATTCTAACTGTCAATATAAGCTTCTGTTACTCATAATATGAATGCAATTCTATTTCTGTATGTGATAAAAACATCTGACAAACACACATAAAACCAGAGGGCAGCAGATCATGTGAAAATATAATATTTGTGTCATTCTCAAAACTTTTGGCCATGACTGTACACGGTTTGAGCCCGTGTGACATTACGTCATGGCTCCATTCTTACACGTCCATTATATGTTGTCTAAAATGTAATTTAAATCTTGATCTTTTAGGGGTCGGGGACTTTACGTGGGATTTCCATTGCATGCTTAAACTGAGAGATCAATGCCTGCCCCAGTGGGGATCTTTACCAAAGAATATCCATTTTGCATTCTAAAGAAATTGAACAATTCCTTAGGGATAGATAAGATAAATTACATTGGCAAGTTTCTAAATAAGATTTTGTCCCTGTTGAATTACAGATCAGGAAACCGCAGTATTTAACTGAGACTTTAGTTATTACATCACATAAGATGAAGTGATACAGCCGGGTAACACTGAGATCAATGAGATATAATGGATTGCCATTGCATACACTCATTTTTGTTGTTATGGGTCTATTCATCTGGTAATTTATCAAACATACATAGCCATCTTTGTACAGACCGCACTGGATATAGTAGAGGAAACTATTCTCATGGCCGACCTTCCCATCAATACAGGAGAGTGACAATACTGTAGACAAATAATCTGCAAGGTGAACTAAATTTGTGAATCAACCCAAAAGAGATTCTCGAAACTCAGTAAAGTATTTTAAAGTCAACTTCAAATTTATGTTCGGCTGGATCTTAAGTGATCACCCCTGGAGCGCAGGCCAGGTGAGATTTATACTGGGATGTTTTGTTATTCTATGCATATGTTTTGAGCTTATTGGATCTGAGTTATATCACTGATTGTTACCATATATAATTGTGTGGCTCTTGTTTTCCCTAAGATGTACTAGATAGACTGTGATTGTTAATGTTTAAGTGGTTTTCACAGACCCTGCTCCAATATTATCCTATATTTATATCTATATACCCCTGTAATTCTCATTTTGGCTTTTATCGTGTGGTATCTCCATTTTTCACACCCCCTTTCCTTTTTGTGTTCATGTATTTATTAAAATGCAATTAATTTATTTAGTGGTCATGATTTTTTGGATTTGGTTATCGCATGGTCCACAATTGTTTTTGGATTGGCGCAGTATTAGCCTTTGTTCATGGTTAAGTTAAACCTTTTGTGAGGATGCCTGGTGGCGACTCCAGAGCAGAAATTGGCTCATATGCAACTCGACTGGCAAGACAGTACAAAGTAATTGCCCTAACCAAATAGTAGCTAAGAACATAAAGCAGCAGAAGGACATCTGTTGCTCGCAACACTTTGGGGCACATTTATCAATACTGTCAACTTTGTCTAAAACAATGAATCCTGTTCGAAGTTTGACATTTAAAATTAGTTGTATGGACAGTCCTAAATCTCACTGTCCCACACGCCAAAATTCTAGCTCATTTTTCTGATGCGCCAAAAACTCTCAATTGAATCTTCAAATAAGTTTACACCATTATAAACTTGGTCTACTTTGCACAAGAATATCTGCGCCATAATTTTTTTTTTTCCATAAATGTATCATAAAGTGAGACACTTTTAAACCGCGCCCATTTTTTTAAAGGTGTTGAGCCAATTGAATTTTTCTGTTTCTGGCGCACAATGTTCAAAAATGTTGCAAAATGGTTTGGATCAAACTGGATTTAATATTTTCCAAAAGTTTCAGGCTAGGCCCAAAACATTTGGGGCTAATCATCCATGAATTGCTAATTTATCATATTCTGAAATCTGAGGAGACCCCATAATATAAGTGGAGACCCATGGTAGGTGCTGAAACATAATAAATACCTAGGCTGAGGTCCCACATTGTAGCATTTTTTTGAGCCAAAGCCAAGAGTGGCTACAAAAGGAAAGGGGAATATATAGGAAGTTCTTATTTCTACCTTTTGTTCTATCCACCCCTAGCTTTGGCTCAAAAATCCACAACAAAAAAACTGCTTTTCCACAACGTGGGGCCTCATTCTTCCTGGGCTCCCTCAGGGTCCTCTTTGGTGGTCATCTGGCCTTTTGGTTGACATCAGGGTTTGATGGGGGGGGTACTGTTGAATCCTGTGATTGGGCGTCAGCGGTCATCTGGAGTTCAACAATGTCATGATGCCGTGGGAGTGTCGGACACCACAAGGCTAAGAGGTGAGGGGTGGTGTTGGTTCCCGCACCACCTCTGGGCCTCCACTTTTTATTCTCTGGGATCTGAAGAAACTCCCAGAGTATAATTTAGTGATTTGTGATTTAACAAACCCAAAAGTTTCAGGTTGGAGGTCTAACCTGAAACTTTGTGAAAATTTTGGGTCCAATTAAGTTTGATCCAAACTGGTTGACTCATCTCTAGTAGAAATCTAAAGTGTTGCCAGCAACAAAGGTTAATAGTAGCTCCAATTTTGCCCAAACCCAAAAGAGGTGGCTAAACCCACAAATACTAAACTTTTATCTTGCGTTTCGTTCCTCTCTAGCTTTTACATTTTGAGGAAGATTTACATTTTGAGTTTATTTTTCAGTTAAATTGGATGTTCCCTGCCTTTATCCAAGCTATCCAAGATTTTATTTCATTTTCTATAAAGTTTAATATGAATGGTGAATGAATGACGGCCACACAATAAATGCATCGGTAGGTCTACCACTTATCTTGAATGGATTCTGAGCACAAAATCATTTGTCTGTAAAAAGTAGATATTTACCATATCCTGAAACTGCAGAAGATATCCATCTTTTAAAGGAACTCTGACTGTTTTTCATATATCGCCTAAATGTACAAAACAAATTTATTCGGGGGCAAAATGTAGGACATCAAATGGAAACTACATGTGGGATGTTGTACAATACAATACATGCAAGTACCTGATGGATGCCCTTTCCTTGGCAAGCATTCGCATCCATTTTTTTTTTTGGCATGAACAGTATTCTACTGTGGTGTGAACCTGGCCTTACAAACAAAAACATTAGGACAGACTAAGACATTTCACGCACCACTTTTAATAAAGGCCATGAACTGCCTGAATTGTCAAGAGGTTCTTGAGTCAAAATTCATTCCCAGGCTCCATCCACATTGAGTGCCATATGGTGCATCCTTAGCGCAAAAAAGGGCTAGAAAACTGGTGTAGATCTGTTGATAGATCTCCCCACTGTGTATAGTTATAAAGAATTTGTAAAATTTTAAACAAACTTGGCAAACAAATGTTCCAATACACTGTGTATGTATATGTAATATATATATATATATATATAATGAATGTAAAACAAAATTCAAAATGATCTTTTTACTTTGATGAAACCAGAAAAGAAAGAATTGCTAACACGGCACAAATACTTAAGGTTGTGCAAAACAGTTTCCAGACTGAATGGATCATTTGCGACTCTATAAAGCTTTATATACAAACGTTCCACTGTATAATCTGCCATACAATAGGGACTGTGGGCTCAAAACCTAAACATTAGAAAAGGCTCCACAGATATTGTAGCTTAACTTGTGCCATTAGGATAGGATAGTTTGTAAATGTGTGTTTACTTTTTACAAAAATATGCTATTAAATATCCCAAATCTATTTTTATAGATACCTATCTATACAGTGTACAGATCCTTCTACCTCCAGCTCCATACACTGTACAGTACGGGGATCAGATGCTGCCCACAACAGATGTTCCATGTGCCCGACAACGATCTTTACATTAAAGACCCATCCAAATAGGCCATGATTAAAATCCTGGACAGCCCCTTAACTTAGATCCTATCACTTTGATGTATCGTGAAGTAGTATTGTGCAGAAGCTTTCATATTTGATATGGGCTGCACAAGCCGAGGACTATACAAAAGCCGGCCATTTTAAAGCTAATTTGTAAGGGGCGTTCACTTTTTTTTCACTTTAGTACTTTAAAAACAAAAAACTTTTAGTATATTCAAGTTTTTGACTCTAGTTCTTGACTTTGCTCTCTCCAGTCACTTATGACAGCCACTGTGTTTTTTGTTTGGTAGGGTTCATCATGAAGTGCTAACAAAAGATGAATGAACCAGATTCATCCCGAATCTTCCAAAAGATTCACATTTGTCCACACAAGTTTTGGGGTTTGTCACCTAAAGCGAAATTAGTTTACTATAGGATCTCTTCAGACCCCAGAGTATAACATGCTGAGGCCCAAGGGAGGTATTAAAAAACAAAAACCTTTTGATCAGTCTTCTGGTGTCCAGTGCTCTCTTGGCCTCCTGGATGATGTGTGCCCAGGATCACCACTGAGACCGGTCATTTGGGCCTCAGCAGTCACATGCTGGTTGGCATCCAGCTTCTGTATCTCTGCGTGAGACAAAGACCATTCCAGAAAAGTCAATAGAATATAAGAGGATTCAAAGGCTTATATTTTTCCCTGCAACTTAAAGCTGATCAAGGTCCAACCTCAGGGAACCCCACTGATCAGAATAACAAGAAAACTGTAACTCCATGTTGGCTAAGGCTCATTGCACATCTTATGTTGGCTTGGAAAAGCGTTCGCTATGTGTTTGTCAGGGATGGTATGGTTTATAGACGTTTTAATTAATGACCTATACTTAAAGGGATTGTCCAGGCAAAAATGGACAACCTGTTTTAAGTTCTAAAAAGGCCAGGGGCAGTGAAAAAAAAATTTCACACTCCTCCCTTCGTGGTCCTGTCGTCTTGGTCCTGTGCTGATGTGTGGCGGAAGTCTTAGCCACACGTGACCGCTGACTTCACAGCCAGTGAACAGTTTCACTTTAAGACATCGGAGCATTGGGGACAGGTGTTTTTTTTTTTTTTTCACCTTCCCTTGGTTGTCCAGGCACTAAAAAAAAAAACGGAACAATTGAAGATCCGTGGGGGTCTGACACCTGGAACTCCCATGGATCAGCTGCATGAAGCGTTCTTGAGCACCACTTCTGCTTCACAGGCCATGTGACGTCATGTTCATTGGTCACTTAGCCTGATCACAGCTCGGTCTTCAAGTGAATAGGCAGAACTGCAATACCAAGCACAGCCACTGCACAAAAGTATGGCGCTATGCATTAAGTTATAGTATAGTGGTCCCACTCACTGTATGTGTCTGAGGGCTGGGATCCAGCAAAGGGCCTGTCATGGCCAAACTTCACTCTAAGTTAACTGAGTTATTGAGGAGCTCTGACCTCTTAAGAATTCTGGCGCATCTTGGGAGATCACATGCGGCAAAACAAAAATCCACACCAGGAACTGGCACAGATTTCAGGTATAACTCAAGCCAGTTTTTGGAGTGAGTTATTGTAAATCTCTTGGGCCGAAATTTCCTTTTTCTGGAAAATGGCCACGTGCCAAAAATGTGCTATTTCTGCCCCCAGAAAACTGACGTGCCTATATTAGTAAATTCCCCCATCACAATAGGACCCTACTTTAGAAAGATGTTCTTGTCTGAAGTTACCTACTGCTAATCTCAACTGGAGAGAACATACGACGCATTTTATCATATGGCATCTTGTTTTCCAACTCTCTAAATACGTAGGCGCAGCGACACTACTGTACGTAGCTCAATATATTGTCACAAATGAAAATGAAGACATAAAGAGCGTATAGCAAGGTAGTTAATGTGATATGTGAGAGCTTTACCTGGAAGGATAAAGAACTAATTTATTTTATTTTGTGGGAAATAAGCTATTCTTAAAATCAAGCATAAGACAGCCCTGCAGTGTTTCTGCTCACTGCTGCTCTGGATAAACAGGATTATTACTTTTCTCTTGGGCTCAAAAGCCTATTGATTTTATATATATTCTGCTGCACTCGAATTAAATTTGTTCACTTTTATGTGTTGCTTTTTACCAACCAATCTTTATGGGGATTTTGCTGCTTGGTTAATAAATTGAATGTTGTCAGAGCTCCATTTGTGTTTATATAGAGGTAAAACATCCTCAGCATAAATGTATAACCACGTCACGCTCTGCTCCGTACTACAAGCCCAATTCCCAAAAAGTTGGGACGCTGTGTAAAATGTATAGAAAACAAGAATGCAATGTATTGGAAATCTCATATAACCGTACTTTGTTCACAAAGGACCATAGAAGACTTAACAGAAGGTGAAAGTTAGACAATAAAACAGATCCTATATGAGAAGGTGAAAGTTGAAATTTTTTTTCATGTAGAAATTAATGGCAGCAATGCATCTTAAATTTGGGACAGGGTTAACAAGCTGAAAAAGTGGTATAAAAAGAGCATGTTAGAGAAGCAGAGTCTCTCAGAAGTAAAGATGGTCAGACGTTCAACCAATCTCTGAAAAACCATATCTAAAAATTGTGGAACAACTTGAGAAAAATGTTCCTTAACGTAAAATTGCAAAGACTTTGAATATCCTTCATCTACAGTACATAACATGATAGAGAATCTGGATAAATCAATGTGCAAAAAAGACAAGGCCGATTGGTTAATATTGGATGCTCAAGATCTGTGGTCCTTCAGGCGGAACTGCATTGAAACAGGCAAGAATTGGTAATGCAAATCACTGCATGGGCTCAGGAATACCTCCAAAAATCATTCTCTGTACATAGTTTACTGTGCAATCCACAAATGCAAGTTAAAGCTGTATCATGCAAAGAAGCAGCCATATATCAATTAAATTCAGAACCTTCACCATCTTCTCTGGGTCACCCATGAATCATTATTTGTATTCTAGGGTGCCTTTAGACCCCAGAGTATAATAATTGGAGGCCCAGGGGAGATGCAGAAAAATACTCATACTCGCTGTTCACCATTCTTTGTTTCGCAGATGCATTCCAGGTTTCTTCAGACATCCTGGGTGAATCCTTGCTTCACTACTGAGACCTGAGTGGTCACATTGGCGCATGTCGATGTAATAAGGCTTACATCAAAGCGTCATGATGTCCATGTGACCCAGGGCCACTGATGTTACCCATGAAGTTCACAGGACACTGCATGGGATCCCAGAAGAGGTGAGAGAAGTGGAGTATGAATTTTTTTATTTTTCTGGACCACCCCGGGCCTTCAATTTATTACATTCTGGAGTCTAAAGAGTCCTCAAAGTATAATAGTATTTCTAGTTTGGACTAAACAGAGCAATAATTGTGGGTGAATCTCCATAAGGTTAGACCATCTCTAGGAACAATACAATGCATCATACAGGGAAATCACCACTTAACAGCAATTTATATAGTCCAGATATTTTTTTTTACAATATGTGAAATCTATTTCAATGCAGATGGGTTAAGGGTTTAAAGCACAAAATATCAGAAAACATTACGTCAAGTTTGGTTATTTTTATACAACCTGACACTACTGTCAAGCATCCATTTCTAATTTTTCTTCCCAAAGATATTACATGTATCAACAGATAAAAATAATTTTTTTTTTCTACTGAACTTTCTGCTATTTCTTGCTATTTACGTCATCTGACATATGTTCAATCTAGCAGAAAATAAAGCTTCAGCTTTGCTCAGACTTCATACTCCTCAGACACACAGTATCTGTACAGTAACTCAATGTCTAAGAAGCTTTTACTTTAGAACCTTGAATCATCTGCACATAAAAATTGCCGAACACTTTTTTAATTTCCAATAAAGTTGCCTTTCTGGTCCAGGAGCTACTGAGTGTCTGAAATTAACTAATACCATACACTATGTAGTGCAACATCGGTATGGTTGAAGGCTGTGCTTGCCTTCCATACACAAGGTCTAGGATTCTAGACCCAGAACTGACTTAATGAAAAATTAAAAACTATTCTAAGTCAATGGAATGTGTTGAGTGTTTGTGGTATCTCTGGTATGGCATTGCAGTTTCCATTTTAGATATGCACACAGTCTACATTCTGAAATGTTGCAATCTGGTTGTATTTTGAACTGGATCAAGAGAAACATGTAAAAGTGGTGCCCTGACCCGGTTCTGCTGGCACTGCAGTGATGACTGCTCCACTAGCCATGTGACCCTGCGCCAATCACTTATGGCAATTCCTGCCTTGGTCAAATCTTATTTATTTTTTAATAAACTCCTGTATATAACTTTTTTATATTCATGATTTATATCTTTACCGACTGGCACCTATCTTCCTGACTATGAACTTGCATAAAAAGTAGACATAAGGACCTCCTGCATAACCAGCTATACTTGCTACTCTGAAGTCAAGTGAACTGACTGGTCAGTCTGTGCAGGTTAGTACATACATTTTGTTTATAGAGCAGTTCATAGGACCAATTTTGCACATGTGTGAGAAGACCACTGCCTTTACTAGACCAGATTTCCTGTGACCAATATTCAGTTCAATTATGCATACTGGCCGCCTTCTATAGTGAGAGTGTTCTAAAAGATGACCATTTTCAATGCAATTTTTGGAAATTTCATTATTGTTGCTGTTTTCTTATTCCAAATTTCACTTGAGACCAGCCATATAGTAGTAGTCCGCCCTTGAACTTAGAACGGAAGAATGTTGGTTCATACTTGGGTTGACAACTCATTTTTTTTTACAGGCTTATCCTCCTCCTGTCACTGATGCTAAATTTCTGAGTACCAGCAACCAGATCCTCCTCCTCTCAGGGAAGCTGATCACCATTTCTCTTTTACAGAATGCTGACCAATATCTTTCAACCTGTACTGCAATCCAGCAGAGTTGAGACCCCAGCAAGTCAAGGACATGATGTCCTCTGGTAGGATCTGATGTGCCCCCATTACTGGATATGACATTTTCAGATTAACAACAATGCTCCTTCACACTGTGTGTGGGTCAGACCAGACTGTAGCGGGGGAAAAAACCCACCATGAAATTCCTAATTTTTAAAAAATTTTTTTTTTAAGATTTGCACAGGCTAGACTTTATATTGAGTGAACATTGTATAACAAGAAACTTCTTTATATAACGGATTTGTGTTTTTTTAAGATTTGCACAGGGCTGTATATAGGGCGAACGAGAAACCGCTTGTATGTGTATATATATATATATATATATATATATATATATATATATATATATATATATATTTTTTTTTTTTTTTTTTAAGAATTGCGCATTGTTTAACTTTTGCCCAAAAAAGTCAGGATTGTCTTCAGTACAAAAGTATGTTTAATGTTTATAGATTAAATTGCTCTATTGCCACAGCAGCCAGTACTCTGACAATATAGACTGCCTAGCAATGAAAGGGGTAATTGTCTGCAGCAGAGTAGAATCACTGACTAAACCTGTTATATCTAAGTCTGTCTATTAAATTCTATTCTAGCACCACTTATCTGCCTGTGTATAATGACTTGATTCTCCTATAACAATTGTGCAGTTTTCTGACTTTTGCTGCCTAGAGCCTAGCTAGCTAATAGCTGAGATGCAGTGAGAGAACACAGATTTGTGTGCATGTCCACCATTTCCAGCAACTGAAAGTGAAAGAATGGACAGCCTTAGTCTATATGACACCAACACTTTAAGGTCCACCTGTCACTGTCTATTGGCTGAAAGATTGTCAGATGAGTCATTGCGTATGTGACCTTGTCTGCTCTATTTCCTGGTCTAACATGTGGTGGCGGCCATTTTCTCAGTTTCATTAAACAAATAATTTGAAATGTTTGGGATGAACCCGGCATGTTACAAACCACACCTTTTAAAAATGGATTAAAACATAGTGTAGAACTCTCTCATGGCTCCTAGGAAGCTATCTATCCAATTTCTAGCTCTCTAATGCAAACACAGCTGAAGTTATATCAAAGTGAAAAGTAACATTATTATACTCTGGGGTATAATAGGTGGAGGCCCGGGGAAATGACAAATTAAAAAAAATAAAATACTCACCTACTTGTTACCTCTTTTGGGCCTCCTTGCAATGCTGTCGCGCTCTTCACCTCCCTCGGTGAGGCCTGTGATTGATTCTCAGAGTGTGACTGGTGACCCAATGGCAGACTCCAGACCTCAGAGTATAATGCGGTGGCCATTTTAGTCCACCTGAGACTATACTCCATTTGTTCAGGTTGAACCCGGCTCGGTTCGCCTACCTCTAGTATTTATCGTGTATCCTATGGATAGAAGCGACATACTTTTTGCGGCATAACACCTTGAAGGAATGTGCCTTCAGACCTGGTGAGAGCATCACAACCATGCAGCAGATCTCAGAAAAATGAAACAGTCACACTTCATCTAGGAACCGCTTAAATTCACTGAATTTCCCCATTGTGGGACTATTAAAAGACTTATTATTATTATTATTATTATTATTTCCTGCTTTACATCACTTGTCTTGTTCCTATGTCCTTTGTGTATAAACATGTGACCCTCAGATACTGTTATACCAAGTCTCATGGTGACCCAAGTCAGAAGCTTGATATTTAACTTTTGATGGCTAAATGAGAAGATATCAAATACTGAAGACTCAATTTTTCTCTAATACGGTACAAAGATATTTTTTTTCCTTTAACTGAAATGACAGGACAATTGTGTATTGAGCATGGTTGGTCATGATAGATGCAACCTTGGGGCAGATCTATACATGAGTATTATCCGATAATTTCCCTCTTTTACACTTGAATGGTAGCCCTAATCATTTTTAGTGCAATGATCTATATTTACTGCAAAATAAAGATTTCCTTTTAAAATGAGTCTTGTAGTGGAAACGGGGTCAGCCTCTCCTTTTATTAAGAATCCTTTGTAATCCAGCTAATGTTATGGATGTTTCCTCCACTAACATTTCATTGCTCATTATATTTCCTCTCCAGTCATTTGTTATATCCAAAGTCGGAGCATTCTGACTATTAATGCATCTTAAATGACTTGGAATATGAGGATTTGTAATGCCAACGCAATGTATGATGCAGGTATTTTTCTAGAAGCAAAATAAGGTACTGTAGACTAAACATGGAGGGCTCGCGTTCTCCAAGCAGGACTTTCCATAGCAAAAACATCCAACAGGGGTCCATAGTTTGTTTAACCCTTACGATGTACTGTTATATTAAGACCGATGATGATTACTGCAGACAGTTTGCTAATATAGGGCATGCCGAGAGCCCCTTGCTTGAGAGTTCGGCTCTAATTCCTGTAGGAACCTCGGTGATGTCATTGCCACTCATATATACCTATATGTAGGTGTTTGTTTTACACTATTTTAATGACTTAGATTTCTGGAGCTAGAGGCTTTGGAAATAATGCCAGTGATAGGTTCCCTTTAACCCCTTCCTGACTTTACACTGCAGCATACTTTGGCATACCATAAAGTAAGAGTGCTTTCAGAAATAGGAAAAAAAAACCTAACACTTCTGTCAATTAACAAAATGAAGAGCATGAGGAAAAGAAAAATCTAAATCCTATCAATATTTGGTGTGACCTTTTCCCTTTTGCCTTCCATCGGTTCTTCTCAATATACTTGTGGACAGTTTTTGAAGGAACTCGGCAGGGAGGTTGTTCCCACCATCTTGGAGCTCAGATCTTCTGTGGATGTAGGCTTGCACCAATCCTTCTCTCCATGTCATCCCAGACAGACTGGATGAGGATGATACCAGGGCTATATCCGTGGGGATCATATCACCACTTCTGGAACTCTTCTGACTGAAGAGAATTCCTAATCACATTCTCCAAATTTATTCTATAGCAGGAAAGCAACCCCAAACATACAATCCGATGCCTCCCTGAAGTACAGAATGATGAATAAGTATCTGCCTTTATTTCCCAGCATTATTTACTGAAATGCAGCCCCAAACTTGCAAGAAACCTCCACCATGCTTCATAGTTGCCTGCAGACAGTATTTGGTTGCACTGCTCTAAAGGCCTCTGGCCCCTTCCCACTCTGCACTGTACTATTACGTCAAGCTGAGCATATAGTTAACATATCTCAGTAATAGTACAGCGCTGTTGTACCTACGGCATTACATCCTACTCTCGGCTGTGTTACATAGTCAAGGGCCAGGACCAGCTGGCAGAGTTGGAAGATACTTCAGCTACTGCGGATTAACCCCCTGGATGCCGTGATCAATAGCGATCACGCCATCCAGGGGGTCTGGGGACAAGTTCAGACCACGGCCTCCTAGGGAACTACTATGCGATGTCCTTCAATACTATGTATTGTTAGGTGAAGATAACAGGGTCTTCATATAAGGATTTGGAGCTATGACAAATCATTCCCCTAATTTTCCCTTTTTAACAAGGTTCTTGCAAACCAATTATTTTTTACTTCATGTCCGCACATTACACAATGGTATCGATTTTCTGCATCAGGGTAGAATAGATTTGATCCCTTTACCACTGATTAAATTAGCAATGGCACATTAGTAAAATCCTCTGCTCCTCACTTCTACTGAAAGATCTACTCTCTCATGGGGAGGCATCACAGGAGCACCGGAGAGTGACGGAAGATAAATGTGCACTACTTAAGGTCCAGCAATTTTTCATCATATACTATACACAGAGCCTAAGAGGACGAGTTTTCCTGCTAGTCATAGTATCCTGGATAAAGCTGGACCTATAACTACTGGAATCACACTTCTGTACACCTTTAACCATTTTTTTGCTGCTCCAATAAACCTGAAATAAAAATCTTTACCAATATTATTCATTCACGCTTCCTTCAATCCAACCTGTTCCCTACTTTTTAGTTACTTACCAGAAATATATATTTAAGGCCCCATGCACCTGACAGTGTGCTTCTGATGTGGGGACGAGTTTTCAGAGGAATACAATCAGATGATATACTCAGTGACATCTAAGTGCATTCTTAGAAAGCCCTGAAATGGTTAAAGAAAGGGCTCTGGACTTATTGGCCAGTTGTAGTGTTATGTTTCAAAGACTA
Source organism: Leptodactylus fallax (assembly GCA_947044405.1). NCBI lineage: Eukaryota > Metazoa > Chordata > Amphibia > Anura > Leptodactylidae > Leptodactylus > Leptodactylus fallax. The sequence continues at coordinate 3,072,472 of CAMRHE010000063.1, forward strand.
GGTGATGTGAGTAATATAATGGGAGGAGTTTTGGAGAGGTCCTTAAATTGGGGGGCACGTAGGTGGTGCTTACCTTCTGCCTTAAACTGGTGAGACGAACGGAACCCGCGGTATGACGGATGCCTTGGAGAATAGCATCATAGAGCATGTGGCCAGCCAGGGCATGGGCTGGCTTTTGGAGGTCCTGAGGAAGAGTGAAGCGGCTGCGAGTGCTACCTCTAAGCGAGACGGCAGACCCCGGTTTGAGTCTCGTCCGCCATCTCTCGCCAGCATGCGGGAAGGCGGGGGAGACACGGCAACCGGGTCACGCATCGGCAGAGAGGGGACGGCGGCGATTGCCCACAGAAGATCCAGCTGTCAGGTGGGGGCGGCGACTGCGGCCTACAAAATGATATTGGCTCCACAACACCCCTTTCCGGCTGGCACCGCTGGATCAGGATCTCAATCCGGCTCAGCGACGCAAAAACCTAATGGGGCCTGTTGGCTTTTCAATGAAGGGCACTATTGCTTCCACAGCCCGTGTAGTTTCCGACATGAATGCTCCATATGCGGAGGGTCGCATTCCACGTTGCGTTGTTTCCGATGGAGCCGACAGCCCTCAAAGTTGGGCACCATGTTTCTGGTGTGATAATTTATCCGTGGTGCAGATTAAGGGGCAATCTTCTTCTTCTATCCCGGTTTTGGCTTTGCGCTGTTTAGAGTTTAATATGTGGTTTAAGTCGAAGCATGTTCCGGAGGTGGAGAATTGGGTTGCTGATGCTTTGTCACGTACTTCTTCCGTCGGCAGACAGGGATGGTTGGAGTTGCCAGGATACATTATGGAGCCTGGTCGAGAGCAACTGTTAAAGCTTATTCGTGGTTTGGTGTCGGAGGTTACATGGAAGGGGCATTGCAGTTCTTGGGTGGAATGGCTGGCCATCTCTGGCAGATCATTACCCGCAGATTAATATAGTTTAATATATCCTTGGGGATTTTATTGGTGTTGTGTGGTAACAGGGTTTCATATTATGAAGTACAGAAGAAGTTGGCTGGTGTGGCTTTTATGTTAAAGTTTTTGGCAAGTGTGATGTAACCAAGCATTTTGCTATTAGACAGGTGTTAAAAGGAACGGACTGGGGTCATCCGGTGTCAGTAAGCTTATTGGGTCGATTGATGGCAGTTTTGGAGGTGGTTTGCAAGGGATCTTCTGAGGTGGTGGTGTTCAAGGACCGCTTTCTCCCTTGCCTTTTTTGGGGTGCTACAGGAGGGCAAATTGCTCAGTCGCAGTAGGGCGTGGCTGGGGGGTTTGGCGGCTGGCGATGTGGTGGTGTCGGAATCTGATAAAATTTGTGTTCGTTGTTCAAAGACAGATTTATTTGGGAGAGGTTTTTGGTTCATGCCAGGGGTATTGACCTGGGACGGGTAAAGCTCGCCGACCTAATATGTCATGAAGCACAACCTGAGAAGGGTTTGTGATTTCTTTGCTATGGTAGTACTCATTTGGTTGGATATAGTGCTGAGAGTACAATGGCGTGGTGCCAGGGATGTGATGGTAATCGATAGGTCGCGCAGAGTTTTGAATGTTAGGGTGTCTAAATTCGGATCCGCCAGAGAATTGCGAGGGGACAATGCCGATCTGTTGCGGGATGGGGTACACCTTAACCTGATCGGCGCTGGCATTTTCTTATTGGGTTTGGAGAGGGCATTGGTATTATTGGGTGGGGAGGATGGTCTCAGGCAGGTGTAGGAGGTACACTGCCAGCTCTTTGGCGGGATACCATGCCCAAGAAATACACGAAGAAAGACGCTCCCACATGCCCGCTGTCTTCGAGTGATGGCATTCGGAAAGAAGAGGAGGAAAAAAAGTGCTGGTTCACTATGGGCACGGAGTGGTTTTTTGCTGTTGCAACGTTATCAGTTTACATTAAGATGGTTGATAATGTTTTAAATAAAGCTGTGGCCTACCCCACTTAATCTGGGTGCCTGAGTAGGAGCTGTAAACACGAAAAGCAGTAACTTTTTTTAGGGTGCAGATTTTGCTGCAGTTTTTTGAGCCAAAGCCAAGAATGGCTACAAAAGGAATGGAAAATATACTGCAAGCACTTCTACTTCTCCCTTCTGCTAAATCCATTCCTGGCCTTGGCTCAAAAAACTACAGCAAAGTCTGCAACAAAAAAAGCTGCATTTCCACAACGTGGGGCCTCAGCCTAAAGGGATTTTCCTATGCAACCGAAGCTGAGCTGCAGGAACTCAACCCTGTTCTCTGGGTAGTTATGCTATCTGCTTCTAGCTCTGTTCTCCACATAGTGGCTGGTGTGAACATCTGATCAGCCTCACAGATTTAATTTTGGTAACCTGTCTTATGGATAATCAATATCCTTTGCCTGAAAAAAACCCTTTAAGACACTGTGTGTATGAGGAAGAAGTACAGTCTGAGTAAAAAGTATATATGACTAATGGATTACTGCCATGTCTATCAAATCGTAAACTTCACTTTAACACACTCAAATTAACATTTCCTCCCTTATCTCTGTCTATCGCCCAACCCGTACTCTCCATTCACTCAATGACCTAAGACTAACATCCTCTATTATCGAACTTCCCACGCTCGTATACAAGACTTCTCCCGAGTTGCACCACTTCTCTGGAATGCTCTATCCCAGACTATCAGATTAACCCCCAATTTCCACAGCTTCAAGCGTAAACTAAAGACATATCTTTTCAGACAGGCCTATCACAACTCCTAATGTAAACCCTTCTGTAATTAGAATCCCTAAAACGTACCCTCTGTTTATACTTCAACATTACCTCACAGGATATGATGCCGTATCAGACTAACTTTATATGTCCAGGCACCATCTAAATGTTAAAGGACACGACTGGTGACGGCTCATACAGCTTTATATATGTGTAATGACAGTAACCTCTATTACAGAATTATCTGACCATTGTACAAACAATGCTACCTCCGATGCCGCCCCTGCTACCTCTTGTCACCCCCTCTACCTCATAGATTGTAAGCTCTTGCGAGCAGGGCCCTCAGTCCCAGTGTGTGAATTGACTTTCTTTGTAATGTATCTTTTTTGTCTGTACTTGAACCCTACAAATTGTACAGTGCTGCGGAATATGTTGGCGCTATATAAATAAAATGTATTATTATTATTATTGCTGTTATACATTGAGAAGTGCTATCGTACCCCATGCTGGGTCGCCCCTACAGTAAGCACCCAATATATACAGCATGGCTGACTTTCCTGAGCTTGGATGGCTTTTGTGTGACATTTGTTTACTGCTCTTACCACTCAGACCCCTACCATATCCTGTGTGAGCCACTCTGTGCAGTATGCATTGATCCTCCCACTGCTATGACATCACCCATCCTACAGGAGCAGTGCTCTATGGAGCTAAATATCCGCCCCCAGTGCACCAACTGCCTCGTTTGCACAAGCATTCAAGATGGATCTACAAGAGGGACAAACAGCATACCTGTCGTGTATGTCATTGTAATGTGCTCTGCAATATGGTGGTGGCAGGTAAAGTGAGTCTACCACATCCCCATATTTAAGTGCTTGTCTAGGATTTAAAAAAAAAAATTAAACATTCTAGAAACAGCACCACTTATGTCTACTGGCTGTGTTTGGTATTGCACCTCAGCTCCTTATGATGATCAATCTTATCTGAGAATGACTAGCTTTTTATGTACAGTATATCGTAGTATATCACAATAGAAATGAGTCGATGGAGAATACAGATTTGTGAGTAAATGTCACTTTGTTTTTTTCATCCAAACCTTCACGTACTTCTTGTAATGGAGTCATTTTATTTTTCTCCATCCTCTTCATACCAGATTTAAGTGGATCTTTGATGTTAGCCCCAGAGGAAAGAACTGAACATAAAAGGCAAATAATCTTTAATCTATACAGGTGCTAGTACGATTTCCACCAAATATATTTATAAATTTTTTTTTTATTGTGCCCCCTAGTTATCCTTCCATGGCAGGTGATTTTTATTATATCCACTGGATCCGGCAAAGCTGGGCTATTATACACCTTGCTTTATGGGCAAATATACTATACAGCTGGTGAAACATGTCTAAGACTTCTGTAATTCCAGCCCTTGTTTTAGGACTCCATTTTCTCTGCTTTAAGAAACAAATGATGATTTGCTCATCTCTATTTAAAGGAACAATCCAGGCAAAACTCATAATGTGTATGAAATAACTAGGCCTTGTACTTAGTATAGTAACACAGGTCAATTACACTATGTAGCCAAGTCAACACAGGTCAACCTATTATCCTGTAGTGTTGATCCAGTAGAAGGCAAGACAACTCCCATAATTCCTTATTAGATACATATCTGGAAATTTCTGGATTCCAATGTAAAATTAGTGACTATCCTTATCTAATATCTGACACTTAGGCTAAGACCCCATGTAGAGAGCTGCGGGAAAAACTGCGGCGGCAACGCATCCCAGTCTTTCCATTATAGCTATCTGGAAACTGCCGGTGTTTCCATAGGTGTAATTGACATTCTGCGATTTCCAAAACCTTCACAGTTTTGGAAATCACAGCATTTCCGCTGCATGTATTTTTCCGCTATGTGTGGATGGGATTCCGCCGTGGCCAAACCACGTGGGAACCCGGGTTTAGGCCAGGAGTCTTTGGATATTCAGATGTAGCTTTCACAACCGTATGACATCCAACAATATACACCCTCTTGTGACACCTCTGCTCTACTACAAGAACCTGAGACTGTCACTATTTCATGTCTTCTCTTTACCTGAAACTGAAGCTTTCAAAAACTAAACTTTTAGTGTTTTCGCCATCTACTTACTGACCTAAGCCTGATCTCTCCATCTCAGTGTGGTCTTACCATAACTCCTAGGCAGCATGCCCACAATCTCAGACCTTTCTTTCACCCCTCAGTTAGTCACTAGCATGTTCATGTCATCTGTACCTCTAAAACAGCTCCACAATCTGCCCTTTTCTTAAGGAAACATCAAAGCCCTCGTCTCTACAATCTGTCCTGAAAGCAGCCAGACTCCTCTTTCTGTCCAGTCGCTATGCAGACGCATCTACCTTGTGCCAGTCTCTGCAATGGTTGCCCATCCACCACAGAATACAAAATAAACTTCTTACTCACCTACAAATCCCTTCATAGCGCTGCACCTCCTTATATCTCATCCCTTGTCTCTATCTACCACACTTGTCATCCTGTTTGTTCTTGCAATGAACTTTAGACTTACATCTTGTGTTATCCAAACATAACACTCCTGTCTCCAAGACTCTTCTTGAGCTGCACCGGTTCTCTGGAATGCTCTACCCCAGACAATGCCACCAGCAGTTTCAAGCATGCTCTAAATACTCATCTTTTTGGGCAGACTTCTCACATTACAGATGTACTGTAGCATTTAACATTATATTTAGCTTGTTGCTTGCATAATATTTCGTTGCAGCAGCTCTGTCATATGTATTTCTACAGTGAGTCAGTCAGATCATACCCAGAAGACTCAGTACTTCATGTTTTATCAGCACTTTCCCTTTTTAATAATGCCATTAACATGAATGGGGAAGGATGTGAGGAATGTTTTATCCAAGTGAAAGTGAAGCATCAAAGGTAGTGTCTTAAATGAACTGCAAAAATATCATTCATCTACTATAGTCGGAGCATCAAACACTATCTACTAGCAAATAAAGAAGTCATTCTTCTGACATGTATTTCACTCTGGTAAAATGGGATCAAATCTTCTCTGTTAAATAAGGGCTAAGTAACAGAGACTTAAACAAATTTATCTATCGCCTCTCCAGTAATACATATCCTACGGCTCCGAGAGTTTCACATCTGGGTTTGGTCATAAACTAAATCCTTTAGTGGTATTGAGAAACAAAAAGGAACATTTATCTATTAAGATGTATTATATTCATATATGGCAGGTTCCATTCCAGTCTTATAGGATTACATTGGTTATTTCTGGCCGGCCAGCCAGCCAGCCCCGCAGATAAGTTAGGGTCTTCTGAATCAAATGGTGATTTCCCCTTGTGAATCACTCCATCCATTGCTAATAGAGATGAACGAGCAAGTTTGGTATGAACCACACCTTTAAATTGGCTTAAAACATAGTATAGAATGATCTCAGGGCACCTAGGAGCCCTATCTACACAACTTCTAGCTCTTTAAGGCAAACACAGCCAAAGTTATGTGAAAGTGACATTATTATAGTCTGGGGTCTCTTCAGACCCCAGAATATAATAGGTGGAGGCCCAGGGGAGATGTAAAAAATACATTTATACTTCCATTCCTTTGCATCTTTGGAGCCTCTTTGCAGCATCCGGGGCTCTTTTGTGACATGTTCACTGGTGTCATAGAAGGGTGCTGGGTGTTGCAAGGAGGCCCAAAAGAGATAACAGAAGGGAATTAAGAATTTTTTTTTTCCTCACCTCCACTGGGCCTCCTATTTATACTGAAGAGATCCCAGAGTATAATGTGACGGCCATTTTAGTTAGAGAGGAATCTCTATTTGTTCGGTTTCGGAGAAGAAACTAACAATTTGGAATATTGGGGGTTGAATCTGGCTATGTACAAGTTGGTTCGACCATTTCTAATTTCTGATATATTGCCTGTTTTATCAACATGCAAATGAGCTCTTTGGAGCAATAGCAACAACCCCATAGCTTCCTAAGACAACAGGGACAGGCCATTTAATAAATGCGGTGCATCCAGGTCCAGAACTCAAATTTGCACTAGCTAGATAGATGTCATAATTTCTGTCAGTTTATTACTATAAATTTATATATTTATGGCATAAAATTGAGGAAAATTAGCCATTTTGGAATGTACCAAAAAAAGTGTTTTACACAAAATTTGTTAATATTGACATTCAATACAGTTACTATAATAACTATAGAGTGGGTGGGCCAAAATCTTCTAATCGTCACTATTTAAAGAGGTTGTCCAGGATAAAAATAATTTAAATTAGGCTGTAGAAGGTTAAAAAAAAAAAACAAAAAAAAAAACACCTCACTTCCCTTATATTTCGGTGTCATCCAGTCCTGCTGCTCCGCTGTCTTCAGCAGTCTAGGGTAAGGACACGAGACGTCACAGATTGGCCTCAGCGGTCACATGCGGCAGGGACTTCCGCAGGAAGAAAACTGGACCATGCTTGGAGGCCCTGGAGCCCCGAAACAGGTGAGTGTTTTTTTTTTTTTGTTTTTTTTTTTTTTCCACCTTACCTAGCCTTATAAATAAAGCAGTTCTGGCCAACCCCTTTTAACTATGTTTATTAATAATAAATATTTTATATAGCACCAGCATATTCCGCAGCACTTTACTAGTCAGAGGGTACGTCACTTAGAATTTGTCACAGTGCCAGTCCCTGGAGAGAGTAACTATAGTTCATGATAACACTTCTTGCTGTAAGTCTGGATAGAGAGTATGATATGGATCACATTTCTATATAGAATAGACTGAACTCTTCACCGGAGGATAAGGTACATTTATCAGGACAAGTTGTGGAGTAACCCCTATGTGATAAGTCTTCACAGCATGAGATGCGCAGCTCTGGTGCTCTGCAGCCGTGTCATTTATCAGACCACCGGTCACCATATTGTTCACCTCGCATTCATATTACACTGTGCTATGGATGGTTAACCTCAGCAAGTTCACACTTCTGAGCCAGACTTCTCATATAAAGCAAAACATTATGTATTCCAAAAGATTTTACTCTATACTGAAACATCATTTTCTTAAAGAAAAAGTCCAATACAGAACATCTGTGCATGTGTACGTACATACACTCCTGAAGAAAGGCAGATACATTAAAACTGCTATGACATTACTGTGTGTTTTTTTTTAAGATTTAAAAAACCTCTTTTCTAACTGCATGAAAAACAAGATCACTTTACCGCAATGCTGAAAACTGTATGATCTTGATTAAAGTGTGCTACATTTGTGTGTCCTTGCAATTGCATATATGACTGTTCTCATCTGTATAATATAAAGATCATCGAATACCTATATTATATCACTAAACCAGTTACATTATTTTTGCTATGCCTCGAATATAATTGCAGGAAATCTTGCCTTTAAGGCGCTGCTGATTTATCTGTCATGAAATTTGCCCTTGACCACCAGATTCTCATCCAAATGGAAACATTATGGGGTTCATATATCATGGTTTGTGAATTTTTGTGCACCCCTCATGTAAGGTTTTTCATCACACAGGGCCATCTGCTATATTAAATTCTGTTTTCTAGTGTAAATGATGCAAAGGAGCTAGCACATGGACACCAAAGGATACACACAAAACTGGGTTCACCTTTGCGCTGGAGTCTGTTCAGTTGCAGTAGCCATCAAAAATTGACAGACAAAAAAGGCCTGCAAGGCCGACTTTATGTGGCGGTTTCATTTAGAGTGGCCACTCGATGGACCCCATTACACTCGATAGATCCCTTGTTCTGGTCCTCAGATGGCCATATTAAAAGGGGTTGGCCACTTTTTAGACCGATACATAGAGCACTCACAAATATATATGTACCTTCAGAGGTTTGGCAGCCTTGTATTCTTAACCAGTAGTATACTCCACTTGACGTCTTCTGACGTACTGTATTATAGGCTTCATCTTTACCCTGTCACATAAAAGTATAGAGAACAGAAGAGAGCTTTGTGAGATCCAAAGCAACCATAGACTGACATTTTATTATGCTTCTCAGTTACATTAAACTAAGGATGGAAGAGCTGGATAAAGTCTGGAAGGAGAAGAACAATGGTTTCCACTTACTGCAGCCCACATTGTCTCATGTCCTCGGAAGTGAGTATAGCCATATGTACAGGACAGAGCGAAGCAGTCTGAAATCCTATAATAAAATTAGAGAGGGAAAATTGAGGTAAAACACAATACATATTGGTAATGAATTAAACATTGTGACTGACACTGACATTCTTATCCTAGATTACACAGATAGTATGGTGAGGGCCTCAAATACATAGCCCTTGACTCCATCAATGGTACCATTTTCATCCAGGGCTGAGTCAACTATCTTCATTGGTGGCAAAATAGATATGAAGGAAACGCAAACTAAAGGTTTATACAAGTCTAAATGTAGATACATAAAAACATACCTGACAACTTTTGGAGATGGAAAAGATGTCACCGTGCCCCCTTAACAGAGGATGAATTGGAGTACTGTAGCTCTTCAGCCATGAGCACTCTTGTCCAAACTAAAAGAGCAGATCATCCTACTTGAGAAAGCAGATGCACCATATGAATTAGCCTTGGTCTGGACATTGAGGGCCACAAACCACTGTCCTAGAACCTCTGTGGTTAAAAATATACATGTCAAACATCTAGGGGTCAAAGTACACATCCAGAATATTAGATTTGAAGGTTTATCAACATTTTTCAAAAAACTATTGAAAGATAATGAAGAGTTAAAGGGGTTTCCAGGATCAGGAGTCGGACCCTGTCAATCTGAATATTGATGATCAATGCTTAGGATAGGTCATCTATATTTTTAGCCCAGAAAACCCCTTTACATTGCATTGTGATTTTTTTTTCTTGTGCCTCATCTTTAGAGACATCTTTCTAATTACTGTAATTATACAAAAAAAAAAAAAAATCTAGCTTTTAGGTTAAACATCAATTTTTGTAAATTTGTATTAGACTTAATGTGGCGGCAATTGTCCAGAACCTCTATCTCAGTGGCAGCTGTTATACATTTCCCCAATGCCAAGATCTCCATTTCGTCATAAAAAGCTTTGCTGCTGCAATTCTTGTGATCGAAATGGAATTTTACAGAAGATTTATTCCCCATAAACTTCCATTGTGTTTGGCGCTGTAGCACAGTGGATTACATTGGGAATTAATCACAGATATTGCTAGTTGCAGTCAGCTGTAGGAAGTTACTGTCTTGTTTTACAGGCCTATAATTTTATCTCTATACCTTTTATAACATGTAGGCTATAAACACTCAACATGCATAATAAACACCATGAAACATTCTTGAGCTTTAGGAAATAAAAAACAACAAAGAGATTATATGGTGCTCATAGCCCCTCAGAGCTATCATAGTGAGGCTTATTCACTGCCAAAAACTGGGTTGGATGCAAAAGGAGAAATATAAAGGGAAACTTTTTGGTCCTTTCCGTATGAATCAAAATTATATATGCCACATTGAGTAATGGTCATGACTGCTTGCTGCCCACTTGTGATCGCAGGTGGTGAAGTCTCGAAGAGCTGCATCGAGTAAAGATGGTGAGAGCAGCTGGGCCTGAGCACAGAGACATTGTGATACCCAGCTAGAGGAGGCGTTGTTTCAACTGTTCAATATGAGCCTACAAGAACAGAGTGTTCCCACTCTATGGAAGATCTCATGGCTGTTCCCAAGAAGTCTGGAGTCAAAGACATGGCCAACTTCCACCCGATTTGCCCTCACCTCACAAATCTTCAAGCGCATAATGCTGTCCTCCTTTTCTGACCAGATGCCATCTCCCTTGACGACACCAAATGTGGTGTTGAGGACGCAAGCAGCCATCTACTCCATAGAGTGCACTCTCATCTTAACAGGCATTGATCATTGTCAGGATGATGTTTTTTGACATTAGTAGTGCGTTCAATTCCATCGAACTTCATCTACTAAGCCAATAAATTGAGGCTGGACATGGGGAGCCCCCTACTGTCTTGGATTACAGACTACCTCATGTCAGACCTCAGTTTGTCAGGATGGGTAAATGCAAAAGTCATCTGTTGTTGTTGGCCTTATCTTTGATGGCGACGACTGAGTACAGGAATGCAGTGGAACAATTCTCTTCCTGAAGTCGTGTTAAAAAATGAAGGAAATGGTGATCACCTTCAGGAAAAAGGGTATCATTTCCCCTTCATGTACATAGAGGGCAAGATGCTGAGAAGATTACAGCATTCAAGCACCAGAGCATCTTAATAGACGACAAACTAGACTGGAGACTAAGCGCAGAATGTTTGTACAGGAAAGGGGCGAGCAGACTATTTTTCCTGAGATCTTCGATGTCAACAGCAGACTACTTGAGGTTTTCTATCACTTAATGTCAGACATCCTGGCACTACTCCCTGAGGCCAAGATGGCGTAAAACAGTGCTCCAGCGACAACTAAGAGGATTGAGAAACTTTATCAGGGGGGCTGGCCTTCATGATTGGGACCAAGCTGGATGGCTGGGATAAAGTGTTAAACAGAAGGAGTCTTAAGAAGCTCAACTCAATAGTGGCAAACCCAGCATATCCCTTAAATGTCCTGGTGTTCAATAGGAGGTTCATCCAGTTACATTGCCGTGGTGAGAGGTTGAGGAGCTCATTCATCCCCTCCGCAACAGCATGCTTTAACAGATTTATTAGTCCTGGTCATGGACCGCCGGGGCTCCCTTGGCCCGATCAAATGTACCCCTTGTGCCTGTGTCACTTTACCATATTATTACTGCTGTGGTCTATTTTTGTGTGTGTTTTTTGTGTTCTATGAGTTGGTATGATTATGGCGATACCAAATTTATATAATCCCCCCCCTTTTTAACCCCTTAAAAACCCCAAACCCCCAAAAATATTTTTTTGACACCCATAACTTTTTTTAATATTTCCGTGTAGAGGCATGCATAAGTTATTTCTTTTTTGCGGGGCTATATGTACTTTTTAATTATAGCATTTTGGGGAATATTTATTGCTTTGATCGCTTTTTATTAAAATTTTTGAGAGGCAAAAAAATGGTGGTTTGGTTCCTTTGATTTTTTATTTTTTTCCCCCGCTACGGTGTTTACTGTGCCGGAAAAATATTTTTATAAGGTTATAGACAGGGCGTTTTTGGACACAGAGATACATAATGTGTATATATTTATTGACTATTATATGTGTTGTAGGGAAAGAGATCGATTTGAAATTTTTGTCAGAGTGGGCACTGATCGTGGGCATTGTTTAGGGAGATATCTGTACAGGATGTCGGGAATGGGTTAAAGAAAAAGATAAACAAATGCCGCAACCTAATGAAGGAAACTGGAGGATGGGAGTAATAGTGACAGTGGTGAGGTAGGCCAAGTACACTCATCCGAGTTTTTCCAGCCCACCTCTCGCCCTGAGCCAGTGTGATGGAGTTTGGAAGGACCCTGACGGTAAGTGCAGAAACGACTCAGGAGGCAGTGGTGCAGTTTATCAAAGGTGAACTTATTTACTTACTCTGTGAACAGTGTAACTCTCAACTCGTGCAGCTTCCCAATGAGGGTAGTAGTTTCCACCTGGATGGCTATTCCCAGGCCTGGGATGAGGGATGCCCAGCCTATGATGGTATATGGTGCCTTTACTCCACTCCAGATTATACTGGGAAAGGCAGAGTGTTATACATTAAGTATGGGGGTTGAGTAAACCGAAGTCCTAGGGACCCAGATACCTGAATGCAATTGGGTCCTTGCTAATAGCTTCCTCCCAGGCACACTTGTTATCTCTTTGGGGTGGACAGCTATGTCTTCCCTGTCTCAGGGCTGTCTTGGGCAGATGATGGCCTTTAGCGGTAACTTCTCCCTCAGGGGTTGCCAAGGACACACTCAGAGGTCCAGTCTTAATGCTAGCACACACTTAACTGACATTCTAACGGTTCCCTGGAGACTTAGTCTCCACCCCCAGCCCTGTCCTAACACAGAGGGATAGCCAACCATGGGGATAACACAAATGGGAAGCTGCAAACACACAATATACAGGGGGAAACACATATAATACAATATAAAAACAAGTTGACTGTATTTTATTTTCTGCTGTTCTGTGCCATTGGCTGTATATATTAAGCAGCGTCCACTCGGATGCCGCACAAAGTGCAAATGAATGTAACAAAAGTAAAAAAAAAAAAAAAAGTGTTAGCAGGGAGCTAGACCAAAGGCTGGGGTGTAGTGCGGTCATGGCCAGGCAGGGGTTAAGGAATTGCATCAGGGGTGAGTTTGGGGGTGGAGTAGTAGTCTAGGTTATGATAGGTTGGTTTATTTTAAAGGTGGAGCTATGGAACAGTTGTGGTAAGAGTATAAGCAGTGTTGCCAGTTTTCCCATCCACCCGGTATGCAGTATACATGCTATTTTAGGGACTCTCTAAGGGGCAGACCCCGGCAAGAAATTATATAAATTGGCTTTGGTTCCCTATGGTTTTACACCACTTTAGCTGGGAAACGGATGGCGGCTAGTGGTTGGATGATAACATTTACATATTGTCAAGTGCATTTATCAAAGAGGTTAAGTTGTTTGGCAAGGACTGGGCTATAGAATTACTGTTTCATGTCAATGTATCTGGTGTTTTCTAATGTTATTTTTTTACAGATTTTATAGTGAAGAATGATATAATAAAGTTGTGACCATTCCAATAAAGTTTACTGTGTACTGTGTGTTTTAGTTAGATGGGTGGTCATTGGTCAGGAGGGACCTCTGGTTCGCCTCTTGCCATGTTATGAGAAATAAAGAATGTAAAGAAAATGCAGTAAATAAAGCCTAAGGAAACAGAATAACAATAATGCACAGACAACAGTCATGTAAGAGGGATCACAAACATATTGAATATATTCTATAAGGCAGAAACCACTCAGAAGATACAAAGGAAAGAACACGTTGAAAGCAAGCAATAGAAAATAAATCTATAAAACAACTGAGTGAAACCAACATCAGTAGACACAAGGTAATGTTCATCTTACATCTGTTCTCCTACACGTGGCAAACTCTTAGAAATTTGTCAATTACACTTATTCTGTGATTGACGGCGAGAGGAATGTATAGTAACAGTATTGATTCTGGACACTAAATGAATTCACCCATACACGTATTTATTCCCTAAATTATACAATGCTGAACACTGAGGAATTACATAATCCCAGGAACAATAGGAATGTAGCATAACCACATGTGATACAATAACCTTGCTCCAAAGAGCGCATTTGCATATTGATAGAGAAATTAGGTTAGGGTCATCTGAATTAATCTATCTGTAGGGCTGTAATTTGCTAAAATGTACAGTAAGAATTGGGGTGTTTTTTGTTTTTTTTTTTTGTTTTTTTATAGAGCACTGATGGAAGGTATACTAAATAATTCTGAATCTCTGGTAATGTTCAGCCCCCTTGAAAACATTACTAGTGAATGAGGCAGTTAGGGGACCTGTGAATCCGTCCCTTCCGTCCGCTTAATGTCTGACATAGACAACCATGCGGGCAGTCTGCACTGAAAGGGTTAATGTATTCCTGGTGGTTAATGTAAGGATCTCTGGGGTCTACAGAAATTAAGGGCTCTATGTAAAGACTCCCAATGGTCTAGGGCAATAAAAGGGACCATTTAAGGATGCCTTTCCTCTAAGATGTCTGGTTGAGGATATTGATTAATATCATATACAGGGGTCCAGCTAAGTTTCCAGGCTGCAGCCTTCCTTCTATGACTGTGCATACAGAGAGCTGTCAATCACTGATAGCTCCGCCTCCTAGACTTTAGAGCAAAGACAAAGCAGAAATTTCAGTGGAGAAATGACGGGTTACATGGGATCTTTTACCAATCTGCTTAGCTCCTCCTGCTCTATAACATGCTTCCTGCATTTTCCTGGTGACAGGTTCCCTTTAAGTTGGCCATACACTTGTGATAGCAGTTGACTGACTGCTTGTTTTATACACATGCACACCTGGTTCAGCTCTGTGAAAGATCCTCAGTGCGCCAACACCGCTTTGGCCCACACCTGAGACTTCTTTACTAAAAAAAACACACTCACAGCCAGTGAGTGCTGGGTCCACAAGATAAATACAAGACAAGCTTTCTAAATTTTGTATATTTATTAACCCCTAAATGGGTCGGCATTAACATCTAACACATGCAGTTCAGAACAGATATGCAGATGTATACAAGCATTAACAGTTACTAGTTACAATATACAGCGCATAAAATAAAAAGGGAATAAAAGTGAAATAATTACTTTACCACACATATCCTTGATGTGGCTCTATAGTCCAACACTCACACATAGCATGTGGAGATCACCAGTGGAGGCTCCTAGCAGCAGCATCACAGCATTCCAGCCTGCATGCTCATCACAGTATATCCTCAGTAGTCCCTCATAGTATTCTCTCTCACTGACTGTAAAATAATAACTGTCCGTAAACTATAAAATAGTCTACAATTGAATGAAATCCTTACTCACGTGTTGACCCCTAAGGTAACATTATTAGAGGACTCAGCTTCTTATAAAACGTGGAGATTTATTTAAGCCTTTATGGAGTAACAGATACATGGAAGCCTTCCAGCAAAACAGAAATATCAGTCAATGTCTTACATTTCATAGGAGAAGTTCAGAATTGGGTTTCTTCAAGATGGATCCCTTGCAGACATCTTGGCTCATGCTTATTCATCAATGTGTGTTGATCTTTTGCAGGACGATTCCGCCATCCTTCCCAAGGTCTTAGAGGAAGTAGCCAGGTTTGGAGAGAGAGACACCCAAAGTGAGAGACAGAGACAGGGACAGATCCCCACAGGGAGAGGGAGACCCCACCGAGTAGTGAGACCCAGACATGTGTGTCTGTCAGTCATTTATATTCATGAAAGGGGGGTGTTCCCCTACATCCTCATACTTTCTTCTACTGTATTTGGACAATACCAAAATAGTCATATGCTATCCACACCCATGCACCATAAGTTACAAGAGCTTTGTCAGCAAAATACAATTAACCCTTAAAGGTCTTGAATATTGCATGTCAAATATTATTTAACACTGACCTCTTACCTCATCTTTTATACCCTTGATTACACCACCCAGAATGAGGTCACCGGTGACGGCAACTCTGATTGATTAACTCACTCAAGTCAAGATTCTTTGTAAGGAGATGGGACCAAGTGAAATGACACAATGCCTTCTATATGTTATCAACCATGTCTGATCAACAGCCCAGGCTGAACAATGCATGTGTATTTGATCACCCAGGGCTATGTAGAAATTCAATGGAGCCATTCTGGGAGGAGTACAAAGCCCTATTGTCACATTGTTGCCAATACTGACAACACATACCTAGGATTAGAGCTACGCACAGTTTGAGTAAATGGAAATAGGAGGGAGATACGATACCCAGAGATCAAAATACATCTTTGAGTTATAGCCATATTTAAGTGGAATCATCACAAGCTCTGAATAGGGAGATAACCTGCAGCCAGAGGCTCATGGCAATGGCATCTTCCCTGACAAGAGAAGGATCATCATGTTAGTCCAACTAATCCTTCATCTCCTCCGCCATCTTCCATCAATGAGGAGCCAGGAGGCACCAGTATACATTAGAAGGTAGGCCGGTAATGCCAAAATAGAATTATATGTATAGCCAGCTTTAGTGCATGCATCATGAATGTCATCTTATAGGTTTCTATGACTTGGCTGAAAATAATTGGAATCCTCTAGTAAAGATTGGATACGATAGAAGATTGTGCCCTGCCAGTATTTTTATGGGCCTGTCTTGATTAAAAAACGCACACTGGCATCCTGTGCCGCTGGGCCAAGCATCGTGTCTTGGCTGTTATAACTATAGTAGTATTGTCTTTGGTTATATTGCTGTTGAGATACCCAGGTGTCTACTTTACAGTACATTGCTGCAATTATATTTCTATATGTAATTGACTTTGCCTGTTGCCTCCCAGCATGATATATAACTAGAGCTTTCTAGCTTCCAGCTGATCTCATACTCGGTTCCAGAACAGATCTAGTGTAAATGGTCTCTTAGATTTCAAGACCTGATAAAACCATTATCTTCTATCACAACTAGCTGACGTCTTAGTTCTACCCTTGCAGTCCTGATCTGACAACTCAAAGTAACTCAGGTGAAGAATACAGGAACAGCTGTATACCGATATCATCTTTATGGTTCCTTTTATGTTATTTCTGTAAGATCTCTACCTGCCAATCATTATTGGCTAAGAAGCTGTAAGGAAATGTTAGAATGTCTCCTTTTTTTTAGTTAAAAAACCAAAACAAATCAATTCGCCCCTCTAGCTTTAATTTGGATAAATGTAAAGATATGCACATGGGCAATGGAAACAAGTGTTATAATGATGTATTAAATAATAAAACACTAGGGGATATTGGTGGCCAGTAAACTTAATTTTAGCTACCGGTGCCAGGCAGCTGCTGCCAAACCAAATAGTTATGGGCTGCATTAAGAGAGGAACAGATATTCACAACAAGTGTATCATTTTGCCTATATACAAATCACTGATCAGGCCACATGTAGAATACTGTGCACAGTTTTGGGCACCTGTATATAGGAAGGATATAGCTGAACAGGAGCGGGTGCAGAGGAGGTGACCAAGGGTAAATATGGGGATGGGTGGATTAGGGGTTGTTGAGTTTGTATTAGGTTGATTCTATACTGTCTCTTTTCCAATGTACAAATTTATGAATAGACCATATGGAGATCTTTCTAATGTTCTCTTTATACCAAGACCTGGTTATGGGAGCTAGAAACTTCTGGGATAGGAGGCTTGGTAAGCAATTTTTACCTTTGATGGGGAGATTGGCATTAGTCTCATGGGTTTTTTTTTTTTTTTGCCTTCCCCTCGATCAGCTTGGTAGGTTTATAGGATGAACTAGTGTCTTTATCCAACTATATCTACTATGTCAAATAACCTAGTAACAATCAGTGCAACATATTGAGTAGTTTCCAGACTTGAGGCTGCCATATGGCTTTATTATATTTGGATACTTGGTGGATGACTTTTTATATGTGGTGAAATTCCTCACTATGTTGCACTAATTTTCTTCCTTATTGGCCTTACTGCATCAAAGATCCCTACCTCGAAGCACCACGCATCTGCTAGTGTGCTTAACACTGATATCTGATAACCCAATCTTAAGATAGAAATTAAAGTCCCAGAAAAACCCTTTAACTAGGACCCATGCACATGACTACCAAATTTATAGTCCGTGTGCCATCTGTTATTATGGATCTTTAATAACAGATAACATATAGTTACATAGTAGATGAGGTTGGATGAAGACATCAATCCATCATGTCCAACCTATAACCCTACAGTCCCCTACAGTGTTGATCCAGAGGAAGGCAAAAAACCCCATGAGGCTTATGCCAATTGCCCCATTTCATGGGAAAAAATTCCTCCCCGACTCCAATCTGGCAATCAGTATAAAACCCTGGATCAACGTGCCCTTAAAATCTAGAACCCATAACCCGTAAAGTTGTTCTGTTCGAGAAAGGCATCCAGGCCCTCTTTGAACTTGTTCAACGAATCCACCATCACCACCTCCTGGGGCAGAGAGTTCCATAGCCTTGTTCTTACTATAAAGAATTCTCATCTATGTTGCTGGTGAAACTTTCTCTCCTCCAGTCGTAGAGGATGTCCCCTTATCACTGTCACTGGCCTAGGGGTAAAAAGATCATTAGAAAGTTCTTTGTGCTGTCCCTTCATGTATTTGTACATTATTAGATCTCCTCGTAGACGTCTTTTCTCTAAACTGAATAACCCCAAGTTTGTTAATCTATTGTTGTACTCCAATCCACCCATTCCCCTAATAATTTTAGTTGCCCTTTTTCTAGTTTGATTATGTCTTTCTTATATACTGAGGCCCAGAATTGTGCACAATAGTCTAAGTGTGGCCGTACCAGTGATTTGTAGAGGCATAACTATGTTCTTGTCATGAGAATCTAGACCTCTTTTGATGCATCCCATAATTTTATTTGCCTTGGCAGCAGCTGCCTGGCACTGGTAACTAAAGGTAAGCTTATTGTCCACCACAATCCCCAAGTCTTTTTCATTGGCAGTCTTACCCAGTAATTTACTATTAAGTACATAATCATACATTTTATTTTGTCGACCAAAATGCATAACCTTACATTTGTCAATATTAAACTTCATTTGCCAAGTCTCGGCCCATGCTTCCAGCTTCCTTAGATCCCCTTGTAATATTCTACTATCCTCCTCATTTTTGATTACTTTACAAAGTTTAGTATCATCTGCAAATATGGACACCCTGCTATGCAAACAGTCTACCAGGTCATTAATAAAGATATCGACCCATTTACTTCTATAGCCCATTAGACATGACTGGATTTGTGAGGGAGTAGGTCCTACTCCTGCACATTTTGTGGCTCGGTCTCTTCTATTCAAACAATTGGGTCTGTGGAAAACATGGACAAAGAACGGATAGCCACATGTATGAAAGTCCTGAAAAAACACACAGAAATTTACATAGCAGAATCCACCGCAAAAATTCTGTCTTTCCATTCATTTCAACGAGTGGCAGAAGCTTCACTTTCTGCTAGATGAAAAAAACATGTGTCCTGTTTGATCTTTGGGAGGATTCTACCCAAAGCTCTCTTTGAAGTGAACAGGAGATTTCTGAGGTGGATTTTGTATGGTTTGTACCGCCAGTTCACCATGTAAACTTACCTTAGGGCCAATTGCAGATGACTGTGCTGCAACCGGCCTGCCGTGAATTAAAAGCACGGGCTGCACACTGGGACACGGGGATATCCCCGTATGCTGGCCGTGCTTCTGCGGCTCCTTTCATTAAATGAATAGGTGCCATGGAAGCACGGGACCGTGAAAATCACCGTTGTGCCGATAGAAAAGAATAGGTCAGTGTGCTATCCGTGAAATACACAGCACACTGACCCACACCACGGTCGTCTGCAAGAGGCCTTAGAAGGACACATGTATACATACCCCTAATCAAGGTCCACCTCCAAATCCCAAATAAAAGACCTAGATTTTGGTCATTATGCGGAATCCCAGTGGACACTGCTTATTGTTTTGCAAAGTTTATTATATTTTCTGTGCCACTGCAATGTAATCTATATGTTTTTTCCACTGTGGAGATACACCCTTCCTTTTAGGGAAGCTTGGTCCAGCCCAAAAACCCATGGGCTGGTGTAGGGTGAGGAGACTTGAGACCCCTGAGGATAGCAACATAGTGGGGTTCTTTACCAGAGCCTCAGTCCAGCATCACACCTTTGCTACAGAAACTTACCACCACCTTTAGGTACACGGCAGGCCCCCTCAACATTGCTCCAACTTGGGAGCTGGGCTGGAGGAGTTGGTTGAATGTCCTTGGCCTACCATTGACAAACACTACTACTTCCATCCTCCAATTCCCCCAAGTGATTTGTTACAACCTGTGCCACATACAAGATCTACTAGTAGCTACTAAAGTTCTATGCCCAGGGGCCAAAACCCACTGGGAATGTGACATCATAGCATTTAGCAGAGGTGCAACCATATGCTATTAATAACACCGCTATCCAGGCATTTGACTGGGGGACCTTGTACGTCCATTCAAGCAGCATGGGTTGGGGGCCTCTGCTACATCCCCACCCCTATATAGTGGCTACACTTCCGGTCATCTGTTGTAGGTTTTACAGTGACATTTTGAGCTATGGCTCAGAAAATAAAGCCTTAAGTGAATGATATTCTTCAAAGACTCTGCTGCAGAGAATATTATCTCTCTAAAACTAGAAGAAAGAGAAATAATAACCTCATTAAGAAGGATTTATTAGAAGAAAAACAAGTGATGCCTGAAAACAAATGATGCCTGAAAACAAATGGTATGTGTGAATAAGGCCATTAACACAGTGTGGACAAGTCTATTAATGTAGTGAATGATAGTCATTAAGGGAGCCCTCTACTCATTCATTGTCTATTATAGCTTGTAATACAGAACTGAAATTGCTTCAATTAGCAGAAATAGCTGGATGAGAATATTCATTGTGGAATATATATAAATTTATAGACATAAGAATTTGAGCAAAAAAGATGTAGAGATTAACTTGGCAGAGACGCCTCATACCAACAAATTTATTATATTAGGAACCGGCATAAATTTCCATTCCGGTGCACAGGATTGTGCTTGTTTTATTAAAAGGCCGGTGCCTCTTAATAGGTCAGGCGTGCCTAGTGCCAGTCTGGGACTATTGGCATAGGAAATAACAGTCTTATTAAATTAACAGGGGTTATACTGTTAAAGATTCTCATTCCATAGTGTTAGACTGCTGCAGGTCCGACTGCTGGCTCCACCATCAATGAGAACGGGGGAGTGAAAGTCCTCCATGTGAATGAAGCACCAGTGCATTTGCATCACCAGCAGCTCCATTTACTGGTATGGGGTAGCTGGGACTGCAGTATATATACTGTAGTGACCGTATTAAGGGACATTATATTGTGGGGACCACAATGAGCATGATACCGTTTTGGTGCAGCATCCCAATGGACTGCTAAATATTTTTGAATAATGTTAAGTGCCACATGTACATAGCTATTGTTTTGCAAGTTTCCATGTATATTTCCCCCTATACAAGTGTTGTTCATTCCACTTAGAATAAAAGTACACCCTTCCTTTTTGGGAGAGCAATGGCTGGCTGGGGTAAGGGAAGGTTACATTTTGAGTCTCCTCACAGCAGTCCATTCTAGACACTAGAGTGTGTGGACGTGTGTGCGTAGCTATCTGCTATTGAGGGCCATTACCAATGATTATTGCTGCAGCCCTGACACAGGGAAGAATCATTGTTGAGAGATGGAGGAGAAATTGAGGTGTCCTGGATCCTCACAGACCCATTGGGACTTATTCATTCAGCCCCCATTATAGTGGGATAGGTGAGAGTATAGTTGTACTAGAGTTGGAGATATTAGATACTCGGCATCCCTCGAGTAACAGTTACCTGGTTTATACCACATTCTACAGTGAAATCTCATTGTATTAATTCACTCTCCTGGAAGCTGTACTTGGAACTTTACTGAGCTAACTCAACACCAACATCTGTTGTTCAACTGCAAATGCTGTCTCCTGAGTCATTCTTGAACTTGTCATCAAGGGCCCTTCCAACCACCATCACCTGGCTCAATGAGGCTGTTTGGGAATGGACAGAGACAAAGCAGCCATGGCTGTATCTGGAGGCGTAGATTGCACACCTAAATTTGCCAATTTTGTTCCTCTTTTACCCCTTGGCATCATACATAAAATTAAGATTCCTTAGATCAAGAACAACAATCCAAACCGCATTCGATATCCATCTCCTCCATCATCACACAGGGAAGTCAAGTAAATAATAAGGCTTTATAAAAAGTAGACATTTTATTCCATGTAATAAATGCAGCTTGAAAAACTTGTGCTGACTATTTTGGGAAGAGAATTCCTGAATGTGCAACCAGGCAGCACCTTCTTAGGTGAAAGATGTATAGACCAAAAACAAGGTGGTGAGTAAATAAATCTAAGTTTAAAATATAGGTAATAAAAATCACAATATAGTCTCCAATAATTGTATAAAAAGGGGGGATCTACCTTTAATATTGGTGCTCAGATCTAATTCATATTCCAACTACTCCACTTGTAACATTTCCTCATGCAGCCCGTGCGTCTGTGTCAGACTGATACTAAAGGCATCTCACAATTGGCATTCACGATGCTTTCTAGCTGGTGTCTAAATAAGGATGTGACCATTAAGTCATGGCCGATTTGTACAATCACAACCCATCTGCTGTGGTGTAAAACATTCAGAATACAGAAGAAGCTGGAAAAATACTGATGTCTTCATATCTCCTGCATCAATGGGTGGTGCGTCTCTTAAGTCAGGAGTCTGCACACAAATCTACGCCAGCTCATAGCTCTTTATAAATGGCTGAGAGACATTAAAGATCCTCTAATTCATGAAAAACCCAATGAATGACCTCAAAATAAAATGATTAACTGTATAATATCAATTATTGCATTATTAATTATTTTATTAAACATGAAACAAATTATGCATTACTTTCATAGGAATCAGAGTTGGCAACTTTTTTCCAACTCCACCCAAAACTGGCCCCCGACGCACTCTCCATGGACATTAGACCCCTTGCAGACGACTGTGGGGTTGCCGCAGACACACGGATGTCATTCGTGTCTCGCCTGCACACCAGTCATGCTTCCGTGGCCCCAATCATACAATGAATAGGAGCCGTGGAAATATGGCCGCAAAACCGGACAGGAATAGGACCAAGCGCTGAAAGAAACGAATGGGTCAGGAAAAACGTGGATAGCACACTGAACTCGCCTACAGCAATCTGCAAGGGGCCTAAATATCAGACAAGGACCCCTTTTGAGGCTATAAAAGCCTCCACTCTTCTACAAAGGCTTTTTACAGGACTTTGGATTGTGTCAGTGGGATTTTGTACCCACTCAGCCAAAAGAGTATTTGTGGGGTCAGGCACCAATATTGGGTGATAGACTCTGACTCTCAACCTGTGATTCACATCATCCCAAAAGTTGTTTCATGGGGTTCAGAATAGGGCTTTGTGAAGCCACTCAAGATCCCCCCTACCAAACTTGCTTTACGCAAGGGGGCGCAGTCATGATGAAACAGGAAAGGGCCTTTCCAAAACTGTTGCAACAAAGCATATTATATACGGTCTTTACAGGCTGCAGTATATACTTTACCCTTTACTGAAATATAGAGCCCAAACCGTACAAATCAGCCTCAGACCTGTAATCCCTCTTCCCCCAAATGATTTTGACATTGATAGTATGTCATCAGATAACCATGATCACTGGGAACCCTACGGGCCTAATTTTGTTCAATTTACCATAATGGAGCCTGCCAGTAAATGTTGGCACAGGGCATGGACTGTAGCATGCTAAATTCACTTCAATGTAAGTGACCCGCAATCCCACAACCTATAGGCATTTATCTAAGAAAGCATTATTATTGTGCTAACCCAGAAAACCTTAGATCAAATGTGGAATAGCCAACAAATGATACATTAAGTTCTGATACTCAGACTCAGGTACACGACTACTTTATATCAATTGACTTCTTTATTAATTTTATTCAAGGTGTTGAAGGGAAGTCAGGGAAGTATGTCTTTATAGTGTGGGAGGAAACCGGAGTACCCGGGGAAAACCCACGCAAGCACGGGGAGAACATACAAACTCCACACAGAAGTTGCCCTTGGGCGTATTCACACCAAGGACCCCAGCGCTGTAAGGCAACAGTGCTAAGCACTGAGCCACCGTGCTGCCCATGTCACAGATGGTCGGTTGGTGCAGTAGATAACTCACTGGCTCCGTGAATATATCTAGCTGCCGAAAGTCCAGGTAAATGTCCAATCCGGTGACGAGAGCAGAGACGAGCCAGGTCTCTGCCCTCTTGATGCAGCAGATGTGTCACTTCTTCAGCGACTGCATCTGGCTGCGGAAAGTCCGGTAAAAAGGTCAAATCCAGTATTGACAGCAGAGAGCAAGCTCAATCTGCTGTGGAAAGTCCGGTGAAAATGTCATATCCAGTAATGGGGGCAGATCATCAGATCCTAACATAGTGGTCATCATGTCCTTGACTTGCCGGAGAGTCAGCATTCTGGAGAAGAGAAGGATTTGGTGGTAGCTGGTACTGAGGAATTCAGCATCAGGGACTGGAGGATAGGCCTGTAAAATAAAATCAGTTTGGTCAACCCAAGTATGAACCAACGTTTAAGGGCAGAATAATACTATATGGCTGGTTTATAGCCAAATTTGGAATAAGAAATAACATTGAAAATGAGACCGACCACCACCGATGAAGACCAGTATGCATAATATATGGTGGAACTGTATACTGGCTACAAGAGGGTGGTCTTCTAAGAATGGTGGTTCATTAATACAATGGCAGCAATATGCAAATTTGGTTCTATGAACGGAATGTATATGTACATACCTGCTCATACATACCTGCTCAGCCGGCGGTTTCCCTGTGGGTATAATGGAAGCAGAAAGTCTGCAGAGGAAACTTCTGTGGTAAAAACCGCAATGTGGGGCCTTAGCCTAAAGCCGACTAATAAGAGGTGTCAACTCTAGACTATGCCAAATTTATCCAACAGCATCAGACTAGCTTTTAGATACTAATAGTAAATCTGCCCCATTAGCTTTTGCATTGCAGTCACAATGGCTCATTTGTATTAGAACGGCTTAGAACAGAAAACCTGCTACTGGATTTTTCTCAGAAAAAAGGAGCACGGAATTTGTCAAATGACGGACATGACCTGCACCCAGTGCTTGTAGATAGACAGCTGGATAGCTAGACAAGTGTGGGAGCCGCAGGGCATGTTACACACTACTTATTCTTAGGACATGATATGTCTATGATATGTCTATAGAATTAATACTTTCATGTTCTTACCGTAAAGATTATCATGAAGATTTCTTTCTGTCACTGTGTGACCTCGGAGCTGAAGACAGATCTCATACTCTAAAGAAATAGAAAGAATAAAAGAATTTTTAAGTTGAGTAAATGGATTTTTTTTTTTTCTAATCATTTTTGCTATTTTATAGTGGTGTACATACCTGTTAATAGGCTGAATGGTGCCATATATTAATGCCATTAGATGTGTTTCTATGTGCAATCCTCCATGATGTCCTGCTTTGAGGTTCCTTGGCTTAGATGAATCAGGAAACTGAGCAGACCGTTGCAGGGTCCTGGTGCGCTGGAGCACTGTGGTAGTGTGCACTCCAAGCAGGACAAACAAATGGGACATTCTGGAAGAGCGCTTGGTATTTCATATTGTTTGGCTCTTCTTTGGCCTCACTGTGTGGTGCAGGTATCTGCCTGGTCACATACTCATCCATTGACTTTTTGCTGATATCGAGTGGTGACACCGCTTTTCCTGATTCCAATTCGTCCCAGTTTATTGAAGAGAAAAAGGCATGTTCGCGGATGTTTCCTCTCATCCCTAATCTTAGAGACCTGTCCTGGCAAAGACCTGTTACCAAGTCTGTAGTTGCAGGGTCAAACTGTTCAGATGATTCTTGGTTTTGGACCATGTCAGTGACTTGTAGCACCATCTCTGCAGGTCTTAGGCTGGCGACCAAGCCCATGGTGATTTTGCCTAAAGCAAGCCAGTCTTCTGCAGCTACATATGGTTCACCAATGATCATTTCTGGTACAGGGATGCCATGAAAGTCGTCTTCTGCGGTTATTCTCATAGCCAATCCAAAATCGGTGATTTTAATATGGCCTTGGCTAGTCAGCAAGACATTATCGTTTTTCAGGTCTCTGTGAGCGATGCCTTTGGAATGAAGGAATTGTATTCCGCACACCATCTCTGCTACTAGAAATTTTATGGTGCAGAGGCTTAGCCATTCCTTCTCTGCAACCAGGTCATAGAGAGTCCCGCCAGTGACCAGCTCCATAACAAAGTAGACATGACTCTCAGTGTGAAACGCTCCATAGCCATGAACCAAAAAGATGCTTTCCTGAGCCATCTGCAGGAATGTTCCTTCTGCTAATCCTTCTTTGTATCGTAGAAAGGACGACTTCTTTATAGCTTTGATGGCAACTTGTTCTCTCCGTATGGAGTCTGTGGCCAGCATCACCATCCCAAATGCACCTTCTCCAAGAACATGATGAAATGTAAATTTGTCCACTGTCAGAGGTACTGTGGCCTCTGCCCCTTCGTCTATTCTTTCTTTATCAGAACATTTGCTGTCTAACTTAGCCTTCTTTCTTGGCTGCAGATATTCATTTATGTCAGATCCGCAATCTATAAAGGGTCTTTTTCTCCCACCTTGGCGCTTCTCTGTTGTTTTCCCTTCATCCAATGCAACATTTACTATGTTTGATTTTTTAGTTGCACTTCCTATTTTACTGTGGGCACCATGGTGGTCGACTTCCCTTTCCCTTTTGCGGGATCCACTAGTTTGGACAGCTTTGGTTGAGCTTTGACACCCTGTTTCTGTTGTGTTATTGGGGTTGTCAAGCCTTAAAAGTTGCCTTCCTCTTTTAAGGATGCAATTTTTTTTATTCCTTAAGAATCCTGCGAACCTTCTCCATTGGTTCCGCAGTCCATGAAGACATGAGGAGTTTTTAGGGAGCTGAATAGCAGATTTGGGTTTGCTCACCTGCTGGCTGCATCCCTCCTGTGGATCCTCTAGGTCAATTCCTTGCCCGTCTTCATTTGATGGTTTTGGATTTTTTTCTCTTTCTACTGAATCCCATGTTGAGTTTAGGACACTTGTAGAAAAGAGTGAATAGCAATAGATAATAGCTAGCAAGCTGCAGTGATGTCCTTCCTCACTGAAGTGTTGAGACAAACTGAGGCAAAGAGGGAAAGAGTTCTGTGATGTCATTGTGATGTCATCAGTACAGCCATGGCCAGAGTAGAGAGAGGTTCAACCGGTTTGAACCGGTTGAATCTCAGTTACACTTGCATAAATCAAAATGGCCACATGAATGTTTTTCACAAGAAAATGACCACATTAAATATATTAACCCCTTAATGACGCAGGGTAGTTTGGGCCTTAATGTTCAAACCACATTTTTTAAATCTGACATCTTTTACTTTATATGAGAATATTTCACAATGCATTTACCTATCCAGGTGATCCAAGATTGCTGCTTCGTGACACATTGTATTTTATGTTGGTGGTAAATTTTGGTCATTATACTTTGTGTTTACCATAATAAACTTTCAAAATTGATAATTTTATGAAATTTTCAGTAAATTGTCCTTTTTTTAAACAAACACAAATAGTCGTATCACACAATTCTTAATAATTAACATTTACCATATGTCTACTTTTATATTGGCACTGTTTCTTCAATGTCCTTTTACTTTTCTAGGGTGTTAGAAGGCTTATAAATTTTGAAGCAAATTCTCGGATTTTCAAGATTCAGTTTTCTAGGGACCTGTTCAGTTGTGAAGTGACTTTGAGGGGCACATATAATAGAAAACACTCAAATGACCCCATTTTACAAACTCTACTCCTCAAATTATTCAAAAACAGTATATAGGAATTTTGTTAACCCTTTAGGTGTTCCACAAGAATTAATTCAAAATGGAGGTGAAATTTCCAAATGTCATTTTTTTTATGCACTTTTTCCACTTCAAACCAGTTTATCATGTATACCTACTATAATATTTATTACTCTGATTCTGCAGTTTGTAGAAATATCCCATATGTGGCCTACTGTGCAACTTGCATGTTTGACTGTGGCATCCAAGGGGTTAAAACCCCCGATTGGAGCGGCTCTCGGCTGAGCGTTAACTATATGCTCAGTGCGATGTAATAGTACTGAGCTGCGCGGGAGGGGGTTAAAGGGAGACAGGTCACCGAATGACATTTAGGATTAGAGATTGATGAACAATATGAATCAAACAATTAGTTTTGTATATACAGTTATCATATGTTCACCAGTTAAGCAATATATCCAATAAACCAGTATTATGTTGTGCTAACATTCACCTATACTTTATATAGGTACCAACAGTATTCATACAAGATTCAGAAGTGTTAACTAGTGCTCAGTAAAATAATTGACAAATTCTATTCAGAAACTGTATCTGTACAGTTTGAAGAAGTAGCTTTCACCCCTATGAGGATACACTTAGGCTGACAGATAGTTACGCCATGTTGACCAACAAGTCCTGTACACTGTAATGCACATGGGTCCGGCCTCTAGTGCTTGACCGCAGTTATTAGCACTAAATAGTATTGGCAGCGAGACAGGGATGTGACCTCTAATAATAGTCCAGACTGAGACTGATAGGAATGTACCAGTGCCATATTGAATAAGTGTGTGTAATGTCAATCTACGCATATAGGTGCTATCCAGCGGCAGAACTATAAAACATTTACTCAGTCCCGTTCCATAGATATAAGTATGAGTGGTCTACTGTGGTAGAAGACCATATATAAGTACTTGTATAAGCACACACAGCAATGTATCCGCTACTTTCCCCAGAGGTCCACCTTGTTGGACAGTGAGGAGTGCAATGTAAAATAGTGTAAAGGAGTGTATCCCTATTCCAGGTCACAAATATGCTAATATATATATATATATATATATATATATATATATATATATATTATATACACACATAGTGGTGCTTAAAAGTTTGTAAACCCTTCAAAATTTTTTTGTATATTTCTTTTATAAATATGACTTTAAACTACATCAGATTTTCATACAAGTCCTAAAAGTAGATAAATAGAACCAAATCAAACAAACACGTCAAAAATATTAGACTGGCAATTTATTAAAAGAAAAAAGCCAATGTCATGTATTTGTGAGGGGCAAAAGTATGTGAACCTTAGCTTTCTGTATCTGGTGTGACCCCTTGTGCAGAAATATGCAAGAAAAAAAACACAGATGAGAAAACTGGTTCGGATCAAACTGGATAAAATACAAATTTTCCAAAACTTTTGACATCCATCACCCACAAAACACTCTCTTCAGACCCCAAAGTATAGTAAGTGGAGGTGCAGCGACATGAACAGTAGTACTCACCTTGCTTCACCTCTCCTGGCCATCCTTGCAGTCCTGTGTCCTCTTTTTGCCTCTGGCTGAGGTTACGCACAGAGAGGTCACTTGTAAAGCCTGTGATTCGGCCTCAGTGGTTACGTGGAGTGTGCAGACATCATAACACTTTGACCTAGCAGAGGGGAGGCAAGATGAGTACAATTGTTTGGAGATGTGGCAACATAACACTTATTATACTGTGGGGTCTAAAGAGATGTAGTAGTTACTTAACATAGACTATGGGGGTGGCTGCCATATTTTATGGCCCTGAATCAGATATTGGAGAAACCAGTTATTAGTTGAACAGATCATTTTTAGTGGATATCAGCTAAATAATGTAATATAAAGTAGTAAGCACTACCCTAAATCATCAAGACACCCATCCTGCCTAGCAAGGGCTTTCCAGAAATGTGTCTGCCAGTTTACAACACTTCATTGGCCTGCCCGGCCAATTGAGCATTTATGAGACCAGCTGGTATAGGTAGCAGAAGCTGGTATGAGTGTGCAGGAACTACAGGCCCAGCTGCAATATCTGTGGGCAAATGTGCTACAGAACCTGTATGTCTCCATGCCCAATGGTATCTCATCTTGTATCCAGGCTAGAGTCACCCAACAGGATACTAGAACCTTCGCTCAATTTTACAGTTTTACTTTCACCCCAATATTGTGATCACTTCCATACATCATCACTACATTCACACTGAGAAAGTTTCATTCCATTCCAACAACTCCTCCTCAGGAGGATAATAATATCCTTTTTTGGAATAATAGAAGCAGATGGGACTTGGCCTGAGTCCACTTTTCATCTCATCTTTACAACCTTTAGCATTGAGTATTTCCAGTTTCGATGGGTGACGGATATTCATTTATATTCTGAGATCTTAATAGATGGTTATTATAGGACTCAAGCAGAAAATATATGCAGAATTGTCTGTTGTAAACTTCAGCAAAGACATTACTATAATTCTGGCCACTTTGAGAACTTTTCCGGCTTTCTGTAAGTAAATTATTCTCCCGACATCAGGCAGAGGGTTTGTTTAGCTCCTTTTATGCATTATATCCACACGACTAAAAAGCGATTTACTGTTCGTAGCTTAAAATGACCAATATATCTCCTGTTTTATATGGAAGCACTCAGTAATCGTAATCGGTGCCCTTTCCATGCCCGCACTGGAGGTAGAGGTCTGGTTAATGGAGTCTTGGAGCCGCAGTATTTAGCATTGCTAAGTGGGATGAAGAGTGAAAGGTCCATATTTTAGGTGTCACATTAGTTTGGTATTTCTGCTGACTCTTATGGTAAAGCTATCTACTACCAGAACTTTGTTGGACTACTAAAATACTAGTACTGTATAATCTGATCAACAACCATGAACCACCTAGTAACAGGTCTAAGATTTCAGATGAAAATTTAGAATTATATCTATAGTTAGATGCAATTTATCTATAATATATTGATTTTGTTGAATTCCAAAAACACCACCACGCTATACAGGTTGTTCATGGTATTGCAGTTGAGTCCTATTAACAGTCTTCCAGGCTGAACAAATGATGGCTGCAGTCAGGGAGGTCATTCCTCACCCCAGCTAGACTGTCAGGAACGCCCTTCTGACGGTGGACTGTGAAACTAAGACCACCGATAGCTGCAGCCCCGGGCACATAACGGGAAAGCTAACAGTGCACTGAATTCAGCGCGCTGTCTTCTTTCTAGCGGTATGTAAAACCGCATATACATGAGGACGTGAAAGGTCCTCTTTAACTGACGTTCTAACGGTACCCAGGAGACTTATAGGGATAGCCAACCATGGGGATAACACAAATGGGAAGCTGCAAACACACAATATACATATAAAACAATATAAAAACAAGTTGATTGTATTTTATTTTCTGCTGTTCTGTGCCACTGGCTGTATATATTAAGCAGCGTCCACTCGGATGCCACACAAAGTGCAAATGAATGTAACAAAAGTAAAAAAAAAAAAAAGTGTTAGCAGGGAGCTAGACCAAAGGCTGGGGTGTAGTGCGGTCATGACCTGGCCAGGCAGGGGTTAAGGAATTGCATCAGGGGTGAGTTTGGGGGTGGAGTAGTAGTCTAGGTTATGATAGGTTGGTTTATTGTAAAGGGGGAGCTATGGAACAGTTGTGGTAAGAGTATAAGCAGTGTCGCCAGTTTTCCCATCCACCCGGTATGCAGTATACATGCTATTTTAGGGACTCTCTAAGGGGCAGACCCAGGCAAGAAATTATATAAATTGGCTTTGGTTCCCTATGGTTTTACACCACTTTAGCTGGGAAACGGATGGCGGCTAGTGGTTGGATGATAACATTTACATATTGTCAAGCGCATTTATCAAAGAGGTTAAGTTGTTTGGCAAGGACTGGGCTACAGAATTACTTTTTCATGTCAATGTATCTGGTGTTTTCTAATGTTATGTTTTACAGATTTTATGCTGAAGAATGATATAATAAAGCTGTGACCATTCCAATAAAGTTTTGTTGTACTGTATTTTAGTTAGATGGGTGGCCATTGGTCAGGCGGGACCCCTGGTTCGGCTCTTGCCGTGTCAAAAGAAATGCAAAAGCAATAAATAAAGCCTAAAGGAAACAGAATAACAATAATGCACAGATGACAGTCATGTAAGAGGGATCACAAGCAAACTGAATACATTATACAAGGCAGAAACCACTAAGAGGATACAAAGGAAAGAACACCTTGAAAGGAAGTAATGGAAAATAAATCTATGAAACAACTTTGAGTGAAACCAACATCAGTAGACACAAGGTAACGTTCATCTTACATCTGTTCTCCTACACATGGTAAACTCTTAGAAATTTGTCAATTACACTTATTCTGTGATTGACGGCGAGAGGAATGTACAGTAACCGTATTGATTCTGGGCACGAAATTAATTCACCCATACACGTATTTATTCACTAAGTTATACAAGGACTATTAAAGGGAAAGGGACGAGCAGTACTGGGACATTACAATACAATAACCTTGGAGCATTTGCATATTGACAAAAACAGAGAAATTTCGACAACGGTTGCAATGACTCACAAGGAGAAAGCACAGTTTGATTCAGGTGACCCTAACCTATCTATCTGCGGGGCTGTAATTTTCTAAAATGTACAATAAGAATTGAGTTTTGTTTTTTTTTGGTTTTTTTTTTAATAGGGCACTGGTAGAAGTTATACCAAATAATTCAGAATCTCTGGTAATGTACAGCCCCCTTAAAAACATTACTAGTGAATGAGGTAGTTAGGGACATGGGAAACCGTCCCTCCTCTCCCCTTCCCTTAATGTCTGACATAGACGACCATGCATGCAAAGTGCACTGAAAGGGTTAATGTATTCCTGGTGGTTAATGTAAGGATCTCTGGGGTCTACAGAAATTAAGGGCTTTATGTAAAGATTCCCAATGGTCTAGGGTAATAAAAGGGACCATTTAAGGATGCCTTTCCTTTAAGATGTCTGGTTGAGGGTATTGATGAATATCATATACAGGGGTCCAGCTAAGTTTCCAGGCTGCAGCCTTCCTTCTATAACTGTGCATACAGAGAGCTGTCAATCACTGATAGCTCCGCCTCCTAGACTTTATAACAAAGACAGAGCAGAAATTTCAGTGGAGAAATGACGGGTTACATGGGATATTTTACCATGAAACTATTTATCAATCTGCTTAGCTCCTCCTGCTCTATAACATGCTTCCTGCATTTTCCTGGTGACAGGTTCCCTTTAAGTTGGCCATACACTTGTGATAGCAGTTGACTGACTGCTTGTTTTATACACATGCACACCTGGTTGAGCTTTGAAGAGGGAGATAACCTGCAGCCAGAGGCTCATGGCAATGGCATCTTCCCTGACAAGAGAAGGATCATCATGTTTAAGTCCAACTAATCCTTCATCTCCTCCATCTTCCATCAATGAGGAGCCAGGAGGCACCAGTATACATTAGAAGGTAGGCCGGTAATGCCAAAATAGAATTATATGTATAGCCAGCTTTAGTGCACAGATCATCATGAATGTCATCTTATAGGTTTCTATGACTTGGCTGAAAATAATTGGAATTCTCTAGTAAAGATTGGATACGATAGAAGATACGATAGAAGATTGTGCCCTGCCATTATTTTTATGGGCCTGTCTTGATTAAAAACGCACACTGGCATCCTGTGCCGCTGGGCCAAGCATCGTGTCTTGACTGTTATAACTATAGTAGTTTTGTCTTTGGTTATATTGCTGTTGAGATACCCAGGTGTCTACTTTACAGTACATTGCTGCAATTATATTTCTATATGTAATGACTTTTCCTGTTGCCTGCCAGCATGATATATAACTAGAGCTTTCTAGCTTCCATCTGATCTCATACTCCGTTCCAGAACAGATCTAGTGTAAAAGCTTGTGATTGTGGGGGTCAGTCTTATGTGTCTTGGTAATGAGTTCCAGAGTATGGGGGATGCACGGGAGAAGTCATGGAGACGCTTGTGTGAACAGCGGATAAGAGCAGAGCGGAGTAGGAGGTCTTTGGAGGATCGGAGGTTACGTGTGGGCAGGTAGCGGGAGATTAGGTCGGAGATATATGGAGGGGACAGGATGTGGATGGCTTTGTATGTCAGCGTTAATAATTTGAACTCTATTCGCTGGGCAACGGGTAGCCAGTGAAGGGATTGGCAGAGGGATCGGCCGATGAAGAACAGGGGGAGAGGTGTATTAAGCGAGCAGCACAGTTTAAGGTCGACTGGAGGGGGGCGAGAGTGTTTGCTGGGAGGCCATGGAGAAGGGTGTTACGGTAGTCTAAGTGGGATATTATGAGGGCATGGACTAGCATCCTTGTAGTTTCAGGGGTGAGGAAGGAGTGGATTCGATGGATGTTCTTGAGTTGGAGGTGGCAGGAGATGTTGAGGGTTTGAATAATAGGCGTGAAGGATATCAAGGTTATCCCAAGGCAGCAGACCCGTGGGACTGGCGTGAGTGTGGTTCCATTAAGTTTGATAGAGGGGTCAGCTAGAGGGGTGAATGTCGCAGTGGCCATTTTTATTTAAAAACCAAACAATTTGGAATATTTGTGTCAAATCAAAACAAATCAATTCAACATCCACTAGTAGCTACTAAAGTTCTATGCCCAGGTGCCAAAACCCACTGGGAATGTGACATCATGAAATTTAGCAGAGGGGCAACCATATGCTATTTATAAAACCGCTATCCAGGCATTTGACTGGGGGACCTTGTATGTCCATTCAAGCAGCATGGGTTGGGGGCCTCTGCTACATCCCCACCCCTATACAGTGGCTACACTTCTGGTCATCTGTTGTAGGTTTTACAGTGACATTTTGAGCTTCGAGCTGTGGCTCAGAAAATAAAGCCTTACGTGGATGACATTCTTCAAAGACTCTGCTGCAGAGAATATTATCTCTCTAAAACTAGAAGAAAGAGAAATAATAACCTCATTAAGAAGGATTTATTAGAAGAAAAACAAGTGATGCCTGAAAACAAATGGTACCCCTCCTGTTCTCCATCTACACCCTAGGCCTTGGCCAACTCCTAGAATCCCATGGTTTCCATTACCATTGCTGATGACACCCAAATATATCTCTCTGGACCAGACATTACCTCTCTGTTATCCAGAGTCCCAGAATGTCTAGCAGCCGTAGCCTCCTTTCTCTCCTCCCGCTTTCTCAAACTCAACATGGAGAAAACCCCTCCACCACTCCACGCACAAGCCCCCTACCTGACCCATCTATCAGAATTAATGGAACCAGGCCCGCTGCCTTGGGATAACCTTAGACTCTGAACATGTGGCTTGAAGGATAGGTCAAACCCTCAACACCTCCTGCCGCTTCCAACTCAAGAACATCCATCGAATCCGCTCCTTCCTCACCCCTGAAACTACCAAGATGCTAGGCCACGCCCTCATAATCTCCCCCTAGACTACTGTAACACCCTTCTCCATGGCCTCCAAGCTAACTGTGCTGCTCACCTAATACACCTCTCCCCCCCGTTCTTCTTCTGCCGCTCTCCTTTGCCAATACCTTCACTGGCTACCCCTTGCCCAGCGAATAGAGTTGAAATTACTAACACTGACATACAAAGCCATCCACAACCTGTCCCCTCCATATATCTCTGACCTAATCTCCCGCTACCTGCCCGCACGTAACCTCCGATCCACCAATGATCTCCTACTCCGCTCTTATCTGCTCTTCACACAACCGTCTCCAAGACTTCTCCCGTGCATCCCCCATACTCTGGAACTCATTACCAAGACACATAAGACTGAGCCCCACAGTCACAAGCTTCAAGAAGGCCCTCAAGACTCACCTATTCAGAAAGGCCTACAACCTCCAATAACACTACTGTCACCACACCACCATCTGTACAGCCTCTACCCCCACCTTCTGTCTCTATCCCTCTTCCCTCATAGATTGTAAGCCCTTGCGGGCAGCGCCCTCTATCCCACTGTGCTAGTCGGTCACTGTTAGTATTATCTGTTTTGTATATCTTGTGTACTGTATGTAAATCCTCAAATGTAAAGCACCATGGAATTAATATAATAATGTACAGCACCATGGAATTAATGGTGCTATATAAATAAACAATAATAATAATAAAGCCATTAACACAATGTGGACAAGTCTATAAATGTAGTGAATGATAGTCATTAAGGGGGCCCTCTACTCATTCATTGTCTATTATAGCTTGTAATACAGAACTGAAATTGCTTCAATTAGCGGAAATAGCTGGATGAGAATATTCATTGTGGAATATATATAAATTTATAGACATAAGAATTTAAATAAAAAAAGATGTAGAGATTAACCAGGCAGACACACCTCATACCAACAAATTTATTATATTAGGAACTGGCATAGATTTCCATTCCGGTGCACAGGATTGTTCTTGTTTTATTAAAAAGCCGGTGCCTCTTAATAGGTCAGGCGTGCCTAGTGCCAGTCTGGGACTATTGGCATAGGAAATAACAGTCTTATTAAATTAACAGGGGTTATACTGTTAAAGATTCTCATTCCATAGTGTTAGACTGCTGCAGGTCCGACTGCGGGCTCCACCATCAACGAGAACGGGGGAGTGAAAGTCCTCCATGTGAATGAAGCACCAGTGCATTTGCATCACCAGCAGCTCCATTTACTGGTATGGGGGAGCTGGGACTGCAGTCTCTGGCAGCCCAATAGCAGTGAATGAGCCCCCGGTCATGTAGCGCACTGGTGCTTCATTCACATGGAGGAGGCACAGGGAACTTTCAGCCCCCATTCTCTTCATTGCTGGGAGACCAGGTAGCTGGACCTATAGCAGTATAACACTTGTGTGTTTAATGGAACCGTCCCTTTAAATTAAATGGGTCTCCAGGCTTTTTTGAAGGCCTCTCCTTAGGACACCCAGCCCCTGGACTGATCAGCTGTTCAGAACTGCTGCCAGGCCTAGTACTATACAGTGTAAGGAGCCAGTTAGTGCTAGAATGGAGTGGGTAAAATCAGGTGCTGTTGGGCATCTAGTAGGTGGCGTCGCCTCCTGTAACTATTAGTATGAAGCACCACTCGCTGTATCCAAGTCAAACCAGGCGGGTTAGGGTTGTATATAGGAGAGGTGTAGTTAGCTTACTACTTCAGCAATACAACACCCGAATATGCTGAGACTCCGGGTGTGATAGGGCAGGCCGGCGGAGCCACTAACTGGATCCACAACATGGCTGATTTAAACCACTCCATTCTAGACTCAACCAATGCCAGCGTCCAAGATATTTTGAAGAATTAAAAAAAGAAGACCATAATGCATACCTCCCAAGCATCCCAGATACAGCAGGACAGTCCCTCTGACTTGGGCAGTGTGAGTGTGAGGCATGCCTCTGGAGGATGCAGAAGAGTTGACACTGGTGAAGCACCTTCACCATTTGACCCATGCCTCTGCCTGCTTGCCAAGTGTTGGGAACAATGTAGTGACATAACTACATGGTCTCTGCTGTTTCCTGAAACTGCCAGCAGCACAGACAGGGGAACAATTGTCCTGGAAAAAAACATGACACGAGTATTTTTTTTTTTCGTGCCATAAGAGGAAGCAATATATATATATATATACACACACACACACACTCGAAAAAAATTCAGACAGCACATCCCAATGTGAACAGGTGCACGCTACTGTGGTAAAATGTATAAAAACAAAAAGGTGTAGCAGCACTCTGACACAGCACATGGTCAGGTGTTCATATTGTAGACCTGTTCTGGGTCCAAGAGAGGTATGTTATTGCCCTGTGTTAAATTGTAGATTTATTTTGGGTTTAATAGAGGCATTAGTATAGGGTCCCACCTTAATGAGGTCGCCTTGTCGGGGCAGGTGGGCTTCCTACTGTTTGATCAAATATGTATAACTAAGAACCTCAAAATTTTAGTTTATACACCATATTAATTTGTAGGTGCCAAAAATAGCAGTAATGCTATCTCTGTTCTCTATATACCCTTGTGCTGTGTCAGAGTGCTGCTACACCTTTTTGTTTTTATATATATATATATATATATATATATATATATATATATATATATATATACTGTGGTGACCGTATTAAGGAGACATTATATTGTGGGGATCACAGTGAGCATGATACTGTGTTTGGTACAGTATCCCAATGGACTGCTAAATATTTTTGCATAATGTAATGTAAAGTGCCACATGTACATAGTTATTGGTGTTTTGCAAGTTTCCATGTATATTTCCCCCTATATGTGATGTTTGATCCACTTGGAATAAAAAGTACACCCTTCTTTTTTGAGAGATCTATGGTTCAGCACAACTCATGGCTGGCTGGGGTAAAGGGAGGTTATATTTTGAGTCTCCTCACGGCAGTCCATTCCAGCCCCTGGAGTGTGTGGATGTGTGTCCGTAGCTATCTGCTATTGAGGGCCATTACCAGTGATTATTGCTGAGAGCTGGAGGAGAAATTGAGGTGTAAGAGAACATTACAGACCCGTTGGGACTTATTCATTCAGCCCCCATTATAGTGGGATAGGTGAGAGTATAGTTGTACTAGAGTTGGAGATATTAGATACTCGGCATCCCTCGAGTAACAGTTACCTGGTTTATACCACATTCTACAGTGAAATCTCATTGTATTAATTCACTCTCCTGGAATCTGTACTTGGAACTTTACTGAGCTAACTCAACACCAACATCTGTTGTTCAACTGCAAATGCTGTCTCCTGAGTCATTCTTAAACTTACCATCAAGGGCCCTTCCAACCACCATCACCTGGCTCAATTAAGCCGTTTTAGTCCTCAAACTGAGTAACACCCTGGGAAAACTGCCACCACCACCATGAGGTACCTAGCAGGCCCCCTCAGCCCACCTCCTGAGTTGGTGCAGTGCTGGAGGAGTCTGTTCAGTGGCCATCGTTCACCGTAACTACAACTCCCTTCCTCTGGTTATCTCCAACATGTTGCTGTATTGGGTCCTCTAAAAGGGGACCATACTATGTGGGGGCACAATGGGAAATGTTTGGGAATGGACAGAGACAAACCAGCCATGGCTGTATCTAGAGGCGTAGATTGCATACCTAAATTTGCCAATTTTGTTCCTCTTTTACCCCTTGGCATCATACATAAAATTAAGATTCCTTAGATCAAGAACAACAATCCAAACCACATCCAATATCCATCTGCTCCATCATCACACAGGGAAGTCAAGTAAATAATAAGGCTTTATAAAAAGGAGTAGACATTTTATTCCATGTAATAAATACAGTTCACCGAAGGGGACACTAAAGAAATCTTAATAAAATATCACCGAGAAAATGGCTAATATGTAAAATAAAATACAAAACTTTATTGATATGCACTAAAACACTAACGTCCCAGATACAAGATAAAATATTGCGTAGCGTATCCCTAACTCAAAGAGTATAACGCTATGACACAGGGAGTACATAAATAGTTTTTAAGTAAAGCGAGCTGTGGAAGCATGGCCGCAAAACCGGACAGGAATAGGACCAAGGGCTGATAGAAACGAATGGGTCAGGAAAAACGTGGATAGCACACTGAACTCGCCTACAGCAATCTGCAAGGGGCCTAAATATGAGACAAGAACCCCTTTTGAGGCTATAAAAGCCTCCACTCTTCTACAAAGGCTTTTTACAGGATTTTGGACTGTCAGTGGGATTTTGTACCCACTCAGCCAAAAAAGCATTTGTGGGGTCAGGCACCAATATTGGGTGATAGACTCTGACTCTCAACCTGTGATTCACATCATCCCAAAAGTTGTTTCATGGGGTTCAGAATAGGGCTTTGTGAAGCCACTCAAGATCCCCCTACCAAACTTGCTTTACGCAAGGGGGCGCAGTCATGATGAAACAGGAAAGGGCCTTTCCAAAACTGTTGCAACAAAGCATATTATATACGGTCTTTACAGGCTGCCGTATATACTTTACCCTTTACTGAAATATAGAGCCCAAACCGTACAAATCAGCCTCAGACCTGTAATCCCTCTTCCCCCAAATGATTTTGACATTGATAGTATGTCATCAGATAACCATGATCACTGGGAACCCTACGGGCCTAATTTTGTTCAATTTACCATAATGGAGCCTGCCTGTAAATGTTGGCACAGGGCATGGACTGTAGCATGCTAAATTGGGATGTGTGAATTTCTAGCGCTCCACCTGTCCATAGTTTGAGTGGTATTGCCCGCTCAGTCCCATTCACTTCAATGTAAGTGACCCGCAATCCCACAACCTATAGGCATTTCTCTAAGAAAGCATTATTATTGTGCTAATCCAGAAAACCTTAGATCAAATGTGGAATAGCCAACCAATGATACATTAAGTTCTGATACTCAGACTCAGATACACGACTACTTTATATCAATTGACTTCTTTATTAATTTTATTCAAGGTGTTGAAGGGAAGTCAGGGAAGTATGTCTTTATAGTGTGGGAGGAAACCGGAGTACCCGGGGAAAACCCACGCAAGCACGGGGAGAACATACAAACTCCACGCAGAAGTTGCACTTGGGCGTATTCACACCAAGGACCCCAGCGCTGCAAGGCAACAGTGCTAAGCACTGAGCCACCGTGCTGCCCATGTCACAGATGGTCGGTTGGTGCAGTAGATAACTCACTGGCTCCGTGAATATATCTAGCTGCCGAAAGTCCAGGTAAATGTCCAATCCGGTGACGAGAGCAGAGACGAGCCAGGTCTCTGCCCTCTTGATGCAGCAGATGTGTCACTTCTTCAGCGACTGCATCTGGCTGCGGAAAGTCCGGTAAAAAGGTCAAATCCAGTATTGACAGCAGAGAGCAAGCTCAATCTGCTGTGGAAAGTCCGGTGAAAATGTCATATCCAGTAATGGGGGCAGATCATCAGATCCTAACATAGTGGTCATCATGTCCTTGACTTGCCGGAGAGTCAGCATTCTGGAGAAGAGAAGGATTTGGTGGTAGCTGGTACTGAGGAATTCAGCATCAGGGACTGGAGGATATGCCTGTAAAATAAAATCAGTTTGGTCAACCCAAGTATGAACCAACGTTTAAGGGCAGAATAATACTATATGGCTGGTTTATAGCCAAATTTGGAATAAGAAATAACATTGAAAATGAGACCGACCACCACCGATGAAGACCAGTATGCATAATATATGGTGGAACTGTATACTGGCTACAAGAGGGTGGTCTTCTAAGAATGGTGGTTCATTAATACAATGGCAGCAATATGCAAATTTGGTTCTATGAACGGAATGTATATGTACACACCTGCTCATACATACCTGCTCAGCCGGCGGTTTCCCTATGGGTATAATGGAAGCAGAAAGTCTGCAGAGGAAACTTCTGTGGTAAAAACCGCAATGTGGGGCCTTAGCCTAAAGCCGACTAATAAGAGGTGTCAACTCTAGACTATGCCAAATTTATCCAACAGCATCAGACTAGCTTTTAGATACTAATAGTAAATCTGCCCCATTAGCTTTTGCATTGCAGTCACAATGGCCCATTTGTATTAGAACGGCTTAGAACAGAAAACCTGCTACTGGATTTTTCTCAGAAAAAAGGAGCACGGAATTTGTCAAATGACGGACATGACCTGCACCCAGTGCTTGTAGATAGACAGCTGGATAGCTAGACAAGTGTGGGAGCCGCAGGGCATGTTACACACTACTTATTCTTAGGACAGGATATCCTATGTCTATAGAATTAATACTTTCATGTTCTTACCGTAAAGATTATCATGAAGATTTCTTTCTGTCACTGTGTGACCTCGGAGCTGAAGACAGATCTCATACTCTAAAGAAATAGAAAGAATAAAAGAATTTTTAAGTTGAGTAAATAGATTTTTTTTTTTCTAATCATTTTAGCTATTTTATAGTGGTGTACATACCTGTTAATAGGCTGAATGGTGCCATATATTAATGCCATTAGATGTGTTTCTATGTGCAATCCTCCATGATGTCCTGCTTTGAGGTTCCTTGGCTTAGATGAATCAGGAAACTGAGCAGACCGTTGCAGGGTCCTGGTGCGCTGGAGCACTGTGGTAGTGTGCACTCCAAGCAGGACAAACAAATGGGACATTCTGGAAGAGCGCTTGGTATTTCATATTGTTTGGCTCTTCTTTGGCCTCACTGTGTGGTGCAGGTATCTGCCTGGTCACATACTCATCCATTGACTTTTTGCTGATATCGAGTGGTGACACCGCTTTTCCTGATTCCAATTCGTCCCAGTTTATTGAAGAGAAAAAGGCATGTTCGCGGATGTTTCCTCTCATCCCTAATCTTAGAGACCTGTCCTGGCAAAGACCTGTTACCAAGTCTGTAGTTGCAGGGTCAAACTGTTCAGATGATTCTTGGTTTTGGACCATGTCAGTGACTTGTAGCACCATCTCTGCAGGTCTTAGGCTGGCGACCAAGCCCATGGTGATTTTGCCTAAAGCAAGCCAGTCTTCTGCAGCTACATATGGTTCACCAATGATCATTTCTGGTACAGGGATGCCATGAAAGTCGTCTTCTGCGGTTATTCTCATAGCCAATCCAAAATCGGTGATTTTAATATGGCCTTGGCTAGTCAGCAAGACATTATCGTTTTTCAGGTCTCTGTGAGCGATGCCTTTGGAATGAAGGAATTGTATTCCGCACACCATCTCTGCTACTAGAAATTTTATGGTGCAGAGGCTTAGCCATTCCTTCTCTGCAACCAGGTCATAGAGAGTCCCGCCAGTGACCAGCTCCATAACAAAGTAGACATGACTCTCAGTGTGAAACGCTCCATAGCCATGAACCAAAAAGATGCTTTCCTGAGCCATCTGCAGGAATGTTCCTTCTGCTAATCCTTCTTTGTATCGTAGAAAGGACGACTTCTTTATAGCTTTGATGGCAACTTGTTCTCTCCGTATGGCGTCTGTGGCCAGCATCACCATCCCAAATGCACCTTCTCCAAGAACATGATGAAATGTAAATTTGTCCACTGTTAGAGGTACTGTGGCCTCTGCCCCTTCGTCTATTCTTTCTTTATCAGAACATTTGCTGTCTAACTTAGCCTTCTTTCTTGGCTGCAGATATTCATTTATGTCAGATCCGCAATCTATAAAGGGTCTTTTTCTCCCACCTTGGCGCTTCTCTGTTGTTTTCCCTTCATCCAATGCAACATTTACTATGTTTGATTTTTTAGTTGCACTTCCTATTTTACTGTGGGCACCATGGTGGTCGACTTCCCTTTCCCTTTTGCGGGATCCACTAGTTTGGACAGCTTTGGTTGAGCTTTGACACCCTGTTTCTGTTGTGTTATTGGGGTTGTCAAGCCTTAAAAGTTGCCTTCCTCTTTTAAGGATGCAATTTTTTTTATTCCTTAAGAATCCTGCGAACCTTCTCCATTGGTTCCGCAGTCCATGAAGACATGAGGAGTTTTTAGGGAGCTGAATAGCAGATTTGGGTTTGCTCACCTGCTGGCTGCATCCCTCCTGTGGATCCTCTAGGTCAATTCCTTGCCCGTCTTCATTTGATGGTTTTGGATTTTTTCTCTTTCTACTGAATCCCATGTTGAGTTTAGGACACTTGTAGAAAAGAGTGAATAGCAATAGATAATAGCTAGCAAACTGCAGTGATGTCCGTCCTCACCGAAGTGTTGAGACAAACTGAGGCAAAGAGGGAAAGAGTTCTGTGATGTCATTGTGATGTCATCAGTACAGCCATGGCCGGAGTAGAGAGAGGTTCAACCGCTTTGAACCGGTTGAATCTCAGTTACACTTGCATAAATCAAAATGGCCACATTAAATATATTAACCCCTTAAACACACAGGGTAGTTTGGGCCTTAATGTTCAAACCACATTTTTTAAATCTGACATCTTTTACTTTATATGAGAATATTTCACAATGCATTTACCTATCCAGGTGATCCAAGATT
Source organism: Leptodactylus fallax (assembly GCA_947044405.1). Lineage (NCBI taxonomy): Eukaryota > Metazoa > Chordata > Amphibia > Anura > Leptodactylidae > Leptodactylus > Leptodactylus fallax. The sequence goes on from CAMRHE010000063.1 coordinate 3,116,079, forward strand.
GCTGCTTCGTGACACATTGTATTTTATGTTGCTGGTAAATTTTGGTCATTATACTTTGTGTTTACCATAATAAACTTTCAAAATTGATAATTTTATGAAATTTTCAGTAAATTGTCCTTTTTTTAAACAAACACAAATAGTCGTATCACACAATTCTTAATAATTAACATTTACCATATGTCTACTTTTATATTGGCACTGTTTCTTCAATGTCCTTTTACTTTTCTAGGGTGTTAGAAGACTTATAAATTTTGTAGCAAATTCTCAGATTTTCAAGATTCTGTTTTCTAGGGACCTGTTCAGTTGTGAAGTGACTTTGAGGGGCACATATAATAGAAAACACTCAAATGACCCCATTTTACAAACTCTACTCCTCAAATTATTCAAAAACAGTGTATAGGTATTTTTTTAACCCTTTAGGTGTTCCACAAGAATTAATTCAAAATGGAGGTGAAATTTCCAAATGTCATTTTTTTTATGCACTTTTTCCACTTCAAACCAGTTTCTCATGTGTATCAAAGACAGGGTTAACAGCAAAACCTACTATAATATTTATTACTCTGATTCTGCAGTTTGTAGAAATATCCCATATGTGGCCTACTGTGCAACTTGCATGTTTGACTGTGGCATCCAAGGGGTTAAAACCCCCGATTGGAGCGGCTCTCGGCTGAGCGTTAACTATATGCTCAGTGCGATGTAATAGTACTGAGCTGCGCGGGAGGGGGTTAAAGGGAGACAGGTCACCGAATGACATTTAGGATTAGAGATTGATGAACAATATGAATCAAACAATTAGTTTTGTATATACAGTTATCATATGTTCACCAGTTAAGCAATATATCCAATAAACTAGTATTATGTTGTGCTAACATTCACCTATACTTTATATAGGTACCAACAGTATTCATACAAGATTCAGAAGTGTTAACTAGTGCTCAGTAAAATAATTGACAAATTCTATTCAGAAACTGTATCTGTACAGTTTGAAGAAGTAGCTTTCACCCCTATGAGGATACACTTAGGCTGACAGATAGTTACGCCATGTTGACCAACAAGTCCTGTACACTGTAATGCACATGGGTCCGGCCTCTAGTGCTTGACCGCAGTTATTAGCACTAAATAGTATTGGCAGCGAGACAGGGATGTGACCTCTAATAATAGTCCAGACTGAGACTGATAGGAATGTACCAGTGCCATATTGAATAAGTGTGTGTAATGTCAATCTACGCATATAGGTGCTATCCAGCGGCAGAACTATAAAACATTTACTCAGTCCCGTTCCATAGATATAAGTATGAGTGGTCTACTGTGGTAGAAGACCATATATAAGTACTTGTATAAGCACACACAGCAATGTATCCGCTACTTTCCCCAGAGGCCCACCTTGTTGGACAGTGAGGAGTGCAATGTAAAATAGTGTAAAGGAGTGTATCCCTATTCCAGGTCACAAATATGCATATATATATATATATATATATATATATATATATATATATATATATTATATACACACATAGTGGTGCTTAAAAGTTTGTAAACCCTTCAAAATTTTTTTGTATATTTCTTTTATAAATATGACTTTAAACTACATCAGATTTTCATACAAGTCCTAAAAGTAGATAAATAGAACCAAATCAAACAAACGCGTCAAAAATATTAGACTGGCAATTTATTAAAAGAAAAAAGCCAATGTCATGTATTTGTGAGGGGCAAAAGTATGTGAACCTTAGCTTTCTGTATCTGGTGTGACCCCTTGTGCAGAAATATGCAAGAAAAAAAAACACAGATGAGAAAACTGGTTCGGATCAAACTGGATAAAATACAAATTTTCCAAAACTTTTGACATCCATCACCCACAAAACACTCTCTTCAGACCCCAAAGTATAGTAAGTGGAGGTGCAGCGACATGAACAGTAGTACTCACCTTGCTTCACCTCTCCTGGCCATCCTTGCAGTCCTGTGTCCTCTTTTTGCCTCTGGCTGAGGTTACGCACAGAGAGGTCACTTGTAAAGCCTGTGATTCGGCCTCAGTGGTTACGTGGAGTGTGCAGACATCATAACACTTTGACCTAGCAGAGGGGAGGCAAGATGAGTACAATTGTTTGGAGATGTGGCAACATAACACTTATTATACTGTGGGGTCTAAAGAGATGTAGTAGTTACTTAACATAGACTATGGGGGTGGCTGCCATATTTTATGGCCCTGAATCAGATATTGGAGAAACCAGTTATTAGTTGAACAGATCATTTTTAGTGGATATCAGCTAAATAATGTAATATAAAGTAGTAAGCACTACCCTAAATCATCAAGACACCCATCCTGCCTAGCAAGGGCTTTCCAGAAATGTGTCTGCCAGTTTACAACACTTCATTGGCCTGCCCGGCCAATTGAGCATTTATGAGACCAGCTGGTATAGGTAGCAGAAGCTGGTATGAGTGTGCAGGAACTACAGGCCCAGCTGCAATATCTGTGGGCAAATGTGCTACAGAACCTGTATGTCTCCATGCCCAATGGTATCTCATCTTGTATCCAGGCTAGAGTCACCCAACAGGATACTAGAACCTTCGCTCAATTTTACAGTTTTACTTTCACCCCAATATTGTGATCACTTCCATACATCATCACTACATTCACACTGAGAAAGTTTCATTCCATTCCAACAACTCCTCCTCAGGAGGATAATAATATCCTTTTTTGGAATAATAGAAGCAGATGGGACTTGGCCTGAGTCCACTTTTCATCTCATCTTTACAACCTTTAGCATTGAGTATTTCCAGTTTCGATGGGTGACGGATATTCATTTATATTCTGAGATCTTAATAGATGGTTATTATAGGACTCAAGCAGAAAATATATGCAGAATTGTCTGTTGTAAACTTCAGCAAAGACATTACTATAATTCTGGCCACTTTGAGAACTTTTCCGGCTTTCTGTAAGTAAATTATTCTCCCGACATCAGGCAGAGGGTTTGTTTAGCTCCTTTTATGCATTATATCCACACGACTAAAAAGCGATTTACTGTTCGTAGCTTAAAATGACCAATATATCTCCTGTTTTATATGGAAGCACTCAGTAATCGTAATCGGTGCCCTTTCCATGCCCGCACTGGAGGTAGAGGTCTGGTTAATGGCGTCTTGGAGCCGCAGTATTTAGCATTGCTAAGTGGGATGAAGAGTGAAAGGTCCATATTTTAGGTGTCACATTAGTTTGGTATTTCTGCTGACTCTTATGGTAAAGCTATCTACTACCAGAACTTTGTTGGACTACTAATATACTAGTACTGTATAATCTGATCAACGTCCATGAACAACCTAGTAACAAATCTAAGATCTGAAAATTTAGAATTATATCTATAGTTAGATGCAATTTATCTATAATATATTGATTTTGTTGACTTCCAAAAACACCACCACGCTATACAGGTTGTTCATGGTATTGCAGTTGAGTCCTATTAACAGTCTTCCAGGCTGAACAAATGATGGCTGCAGTCAGGGAGTTCGTTTCTCGCCCCAGCTAGACTGTCAGGAACGCCCTTCTGACGGTGGACTGTGAAACTAAGACCACCGATAGCTGCAGCCCCGGGCACATAACGGGAAAGCTAACAGTGCACTGAATTCAGCGCGCTGTCTTCTTTCTAGCGGTATGTAAAACCGCATATACATGAGGACGTGAAAGGTCCTCTTTAACTGACGTTCTAACGGTACCCAGGAGACTTATAGGGATAGCCAACCATGGGGATAACACAAATGGGAAGCTGCAAACACACAATATACATATAAAACAATATAAAAACAAGTTGATTGTATTTTATTTTCTGCTGTTCTGTGCCACTGGCTGTATATATTAAGCAGTGTCCACTCGGATGCCACACAAAGTGCAAATGAATGTAACAAAAGTAAAAAAAAAAAAAAGTGTTAGCAGGGAGCTAGACCAAAGGCTGGGGTGTAGTGCGGTCATGACCTGGCCAGGCAGGGCTTAAGGAATTGCATCAGGGGTGAGTTTGGGGGTGGAGTAGTAGTCTAGGTTATGATAGGTTGGTTTATTGTAAAGGGGGAGCTATGGAACAGTTGTGGTAAGAGTATAAGCAGTGTCGCCAGTTTTCCCATCCACCCGGTATGCAGTATACATGCTATTTTAGGGACTCTCTAAGGGGCAGACCCCGGCAAGAAATTATATAAATTGGCTTTGGTTCCCTATGGTTTTACACCACTTTAGCTGGGAAACGGATGGCGGCTAGTGGTTGGATGATAACATTTACATATTGTCAAGCGCATTTATCAAAGAGGTTAAGTTGTTTGGCAAGGACTGGGCTACAGAATTACTTTTTCATGTCAATGTATCTGGTGTTTTCTAATGTTATGTTTTACAGATTTTATGCTGAAGAATGATATAATAAAGCTGTGACCATTCCAATAAAGTTTTGTTGTACTGTATTTTAGTTAGATGGGTGGCCATTGGTCAGGCGGGACCCCTGGTTCGGCTCTTGCCGTGTCAAAAGAAATGCAAAAGCAATAAATAAAGCCTAAAGGAAACAGAATAACAATAATGCACAGATGACAGTCATGTAAGAGGGATCACAAGCAAACTGAATACATTATACAAGGCAGAAACCACTCAGAGGATACAAAGGAAAGAACACCTTGAAAGGAAGTAATGGAAAATAAATCTATGAAACAACTTTGAGTGAAACCAACATCAGTAGACACAAGGTAACGTTCATCTTACATCTGTTCTCCTACACATGGTAAACTCTTAGAAATTTGTCAATTACACTTATTCTGTGATTGACGGCGAGAGGAATGTACAGTAACCGTATTGATTCTGGGCACGAAATTAATTCACCCATACACGTATTTATTCACTAAGTTATACAAGGACTATTAAAGGGAAAGGGACGAGCAGTACTGGGACATTACAATACAATAACCTTGGAGCATTTGCATATTGACAAAAACAGAGAAATTTCGACAACGGTTGCAATGACTCACAAGGAGAAAGCACAGTTTGATTCAGGTGACCCTAACCTATCTATCTGCGGGGCTGTAATTTTCTAAAATGTACAATAAGAATTGAGTTTTGTTTTTTTTGGTTTTTTTTTAATAGGGCACTGGTAGAAGTTATACCAAATAATTCAGAATCTCTGGTAATGTACAGCCCCCTTAAAAACATTACTAGTGAATGAGGTAGTTAGGGACATGGGAAACCGTCCCTCCTCTCCCCTTCCCTTAATGTCTGACATAGACGACCATGCATGCAAAGTGCACTGAAAGGGTTAATGTATTCCTGGTGGTTAATGTAAGGATCTCTGGGGTCTACAGAAATTAAGGGCTTTATGTAAAGATTCCCAATGGTCTAGGGTAATAAAAGGGACCATTTAAGGATGCCTTTCCTTTAAGATGTCTGGTTGAGGGTATTGATGAATATCATATACAGGGGTCCAGCTAAGTTTCCAGGCTGCAGCCTTCCTTCTATAACTGTGCATACAGAGAGCTGTCAATCACTGATAGCTCCGCCTCCTAGACTTTATAACAAAGACAGAGCAGAAATTTCAGTGGAGAAATGACGGGTTACATGGGATATTTTACCATGAAACTATTTATCAATCTGCTTAGCTCCTCCTGCTCTATAACATGCTTCCTGCATTTTCCTGGTGACAGGTTCCCTTTAAGTTGGCCATACACTTGTGATAGCAGTTGACTGACTGCTTGTTTTATACACATGCACACCTGGTTGAGCTTTGAAGAGGGAGATAACCTGCAGCCAGAGGCTCATGGCAATGGCATCTTCCCTGACAAGAGAAGGATCATCATGTTTAAGTCCAACTAATCCTTCATCTCCTCCTCCATCTTCCATCAATGAGGAGCCAGGAGGCACCAGTATACATTAGAAGGTAGGCCGGTAATGCCAAAATAGAATTATATGTATAGCCAGCTTTAGTGCACAGATCATCATGAATGTCATCTTATAGGTTTCTATGACTTGGCTGAAAATAATTGGAATTCTCTAGTAAAGATTGGATACGATAGAAGATACGATAGAAGATTGTGCCCTGCCATTATTTTTATGGGCCTGTCTTGATTAAAAACGCACACTGGCATCCTGTGCCGCTGGGCCAAGCATCGTGTCTTGACTGTTATAACTATAGTAGTTTTGTCTTTGGTTATATTGCTGTTGAGATACCCAGGTGTCTACTTTACAGTACATTGCTGCAATTATATTTCTATATGTAATGACTTTTCCTGTTGCCTGCCAGCATGATATATAACTAGAGCTTTCTAGCTTCCATCTGATCTCATACTCCGTTCCAGAACAGATCTAGTGTAAAAGCTTGTGATTGTGGGGGTCAGTCTTATGTGTCTTGGTAATGAGTTCCAGAGTATGGGGGATGCACGGGAGAAGTCATGGAGACGCTTGTGTGAACAGCGGATAAGAGCAGAGCGGAGTAGGAGGTCTTTGGAGGATCGGAGGTTACGTGTGGGCAGGTAGCGGGAGATTAGGTCGGAGATATATGGAGGGGACAGGATGTGGATGGCTTTGTATGTCAGCGTTAATAATTTGAACTCTATTCGCTGGGCAACGGGTAGCCAGTGAAGGGATTGGCAGAGGGATCGGCCGATGAAGAACAGGGGGAGAGGTGTATTAAGCGAGCAGCACAGTTTAAGGTCGACTGGAGGGGGGCGAGAGTGTTTGCTGGGAGGCCATGGAGAAGGGTGTTACGGTAGTCTAAGTGGGATATTATGAGGGCATGGACTAGCATCCTTGTAGTTTCAGGGGTGAGGAAGGAGTGGATTCGATGGATGTTCTTGAGTTGGAGGTGGCAGGAGATGTTGAGGGTTTGAATAATAGGCGTGAAGGATATCAAGGTTATCCCAAGGCAGCAGACCCGTGGGACTGGCGTGAGTGTGGTTCCATTAAGTTTGATAGAGGGGTCAGCTAGAGGGGTGAATGTCGCAGTGGCCATTTTTATTTAAAAACCAAACAATTTGGAATATTTGTGTCAAATCAAAACAAATCAATTCAACATCCACTAGTAGCTACTAAAGTTCTATGCCCAGGTGCCAAAACCCACTGGGAATGTGACATCATGAAATTTAGCAGAGGGGCAACCATATGCTATTTATAAAACCGCTATCCAGGCATTTGACTGGGGGACCTTGTATGTCCATTCAAGCAGCATGGGTTGGGGGCCTCTGCTACATCCCCACCCCTATACAGTGGCTACACTTCTGGTCATCTGTTGTAGGTTTTACAGTGACATTTTGAGCTTCGAGCTGTGGCTCAGAAAATAAAGCCTTACGTGGATGACATTCTTCAAAGACTCTGCTGCAGAGAATATTATCTCTCTAAAACTAGAAGAAAGAGAAATAATAACCTCATTAAGAAGGATTTATTAGAAGAAAAACAAGTGATGCCTGAAAACAAATGGTACCCCTCCTGTTCTCCATCTACACCCTAGGCCTTGGCCAACTCCTAGAATCCCATGGTTTCCATTACCATTGCTGATGACACCCAAATATATCTCTCTGGACCAGACATTACCTCTCTGTTATCCAGAGTCCCAGAATGTCTAGCAGCCGTAGCCTCCTTTCTCTCCTCCCGCTTTCTCAAACTCAACATGGAGAAAACCCCTCCACCACTCCACGCACAAGCCCCCTACCTGACCCATCTATCAGAATTAATGGAACCAGGCCCGCTGCCTTGGGATAACCTTAGACTCTGAATATGCGGCTTGAAGGATAGGTCAAACCCTCAACACCTCCTGCCGCTTCCAACTCAAGAACATCCATCGAATCCGCTCCTTCCTCACCCCTGAAACTACCAAGATGCTAGGCCACGCCCTCATAATCTCCCCCTAGACTACTGTAACACCCTTCTCCATGGCCTCCAAGCTAACTGTGCTGCTCACCTAATACACCTCTCCCCCCCGTTCTTCTTCTGCCGCTCTCCTTTGCCAATACCTTCACTGGCTACCCCTTGCCCAGCGAATAGAGTTGAAATTACTAACACTGACATACAAAGCCATCCACAACCTGTCCCCTCCATATATCTCTGACCTAATCTCCCGCTACCTGCCCGCACGTAACCTCCGATCCACCAATGATCTCCTACTCCGCTCTTATCTGCTCTTCACACAACCGTCTCCAAGACTTCTCCCGTGCATCCCCCATACTCTGGAACTCATTACCAAGACACATAAGACTGAGCCCCACAGTCACAAGCTTCAAGAAGGCCCTCAAGACTCACCTATTCAGAAAGGCCTACAACCTCCAATAACACTACTGTCACCACACCACCATCTGTACAGCCTCTACCCCCACCTTCTGTCTCTATCCCTCTTCCCTCATAGATTGTAAGCCCTTGCGGGCAGCGCCCTCTATCCCACTGTGCTAGTCGGTCACTGTTAGTATTATCTGTTTTGTATATCTTGTGTACTGTATGTAAATCCTCAAATGTAAAGCACCATGGAATTAATATAATAATGTACAGCACCATGGAATTAATGGTGCTATATAAATAAACAATAATAATAATAAAGCCATTAACACAATGTGGACAAGTCTATAAATGTAGTGAATGATAGTCATTAAGGGGGCCCTCTACTCATTCATTGTCTATTATAGCTTGTAATACAGAACTGAAATTGCTTCAATTAGCGGAAATAGCTGGATGAGAATATTCATTGTGGAATATATATAAATTTATAGACATAAGAATTTAAATAAAAAAAGATGTAGAGATTAACCAGGCAGACACACCTCATACCAACAAATTTATTATATTAGGAACTGGCATAGATTTCCGTTCCGGTGCACAGGATTGTTCTTGTTTTATTAAAAAGCCGGTGCCTCTTAATAGGTCAGGCGTGCCTAGTGCCAGTCTGGGACTATTGGCATAGGAAATAACAGTCTTATTAAATTAACAGGGGTTATACTGTTAAAGATTCTCATTCCATAGTGTTAGACTGCTGCAGGTCCGACTGCGGGCTCCACCATCAATGAGAACGGGGGAGTGAAAGTCCTCCATGTGAATGAAGCACCAGTGCATTTGCATCACCAGCAGCTCCATTTACTGGTATGGGGGAGCTGGGACTGCAGTCTCTGGCAGCCCAATAGCAGTGAATGAGCCCCCGGTCATGTAGCGCACTGGTGCTTCATTCACATGGAGGAGGCACAGGGAACTTTCAGCCCCCATTCTCTTCATTGCTGGGAGACCAGGTAGCTGGACCTATAGCAGTATAACACTTGTGTGTTTAATGGAACCGTCCCTTTAAATTAAATGGGTCTCCAGGCTTTTTTGAAGGCCTCTCCTTAGGACACCCAGCCCCTGGACTGATCAGCTGTTCAGAAATGCTGCCAGGCCTAGTACTATACAGTGTAAGGAGCCAGTTAGTGCTAGAATGGAGTGGGTAAAATCAGGTGCTGTTGGGCATCTAGTAGGTGGCGTCGCCTCCTGTAACTATTAGTATGAAGCACCACTCGCTGTATCCAAGTCAAACCAGGCGGGTTAGGGTTGTATATAGGAGAGGTGTAGTTAGCTTACTACTTCAGCAATACAACACCCGAATATGCTGAGACTCCGGGTGTGATAGGGCAGGCCGGCGGAGCCACTAACTGGATCCACAACATGGCTGATTTAAACCACTCCATTCTAGACTCAACCAATGCCAGCGTCCAAGATATTTTGAAGAATTAAAAAAAGAAGACCATAATGCATACCTCCCAAGCATCCCAGATACAGCAGGACAGTCCCTCTGACTTGGGCAGTGTGAGGCATGCCTCTGGAGGATGCAGAAGAGTTGACACTGGTGAAGCACCTTCACCATTTGACCCATGCCTCTGCCTGCTTGCCAAGTGTTGGGAACAATGTAGTGACATAACTACATGGTCTCTGCTGTTTCCTGAAACTGCCAGCAGCACAGACAGGGGAACAATTGTCCTGGAAAAAAACATGACACGAGTATTTTTTTTTTTCGTGCCATAAGAGGAAGCATATATATATATATATATATATATATATATATATATATATATATATACACACACACACTCGAAAAAAAATTCAGACAGCACATCCCAATGTGAACAGGTGCACGCTACTGTGGTAAAATGTATAAAAACAAAAAGGTGTAGCAGCACTCTGACACAGCACATGGTCAGGTGTTCATATTGTAGACCTGTTCTGGGTCCAAGAGAGGTATGTTATTGCCCTGTGTTCACATTGTAGATTTATTTTGGGTTTAATAGAGGCATTAGTATAGGGTCCCACCTTAATGAGGTCGCCTTGTCGGGGCAGGTGGGCTTCCTACTGTTTGATCAAATATGTATAACTAAGAACCTCAAAATTTTAGTTTATACACCATATTAATTTGTAGGTGCCAAAAATAGCAGTAATGCTATCTCTGTTCTCTATATACCCTTGTGCTGTGTCAGAGTGCTGCTACACCTTTTTGGTTTTTATATATATATATATATATATATATATATATATATATATATACTGTGGTGACCGTATTAAGGAGACATTATATTGTGGGGATCACAGTGAGCATGATACTGTGTTTGGTGCAGTATCCCAATGGACTGCTAAATATTTTTGCATAATGTAATGTAAAGTGCCACATGTACATAGTTATTGGTGTTTTGCAAGTTTCCATGTATATTTCCCCCTATATGTGATGTTTGATCCACTTGGAATAAAAAGTACACCCTTCTTTTTTGAGAGATCTATGGTTCAGCACAACTCATGGCTGGCTGGGGTAAAGGGAGGTTATATTTTGAGTCTCCTCACGGCAGTCCATTCCAGCCCCTGGAGTGTGTGGATGTGTGTCCGTAGCTATCTGCTATTGAGGGCCATTACCAGTGATTATTGCTGAGAGCTGGAGGAGAAATTGAGGTGTAAGAGAACATTACAGACCCGTTGAGACTTATTCATTCAGCCCCATTATAGTGGGATAGGTGAGAGTATAGTTGTACTAGAGTTGGAGATATTAGATACTCGCCATCCCTCGAGTAACAGTTACCTGGTTTATACCACATTCTACAGTGAAATCTCATTGTATTAATTCACTCTCCTGGAATCTGTACTTAGAACTTTACTGAGCTAACTCAACACCAACATCTGTTTTTCAACAGCAAATGCTGTCTCCTGAGTCATTCTTAAACTTACCATCGAGGGCCCTTCCAACCACCATCACCTGGCTCAATTAAGCTGTTTTAGTCCTCAAACTGAGTAACACCCTGGGAAAACTGCCACCACCACCATGAGGTACCTAGCAGGCCCCCTCAGCCCACCTCCTGAGTTGGTGCAGTGCTGGAGGAGTCTGTTCAGTGGCCATCGTTCACCGTAACTACAACTCCCTTCCTCTGGTTAACTCCAACATGTTGCTGTATTGGGTCCTCTAAAAGGGGACCATACTATGTGGGGCACAATGGGAAATGTTTGGGAATGGACAGAGACAAAGCAGCCATGGCTGTATCTGGAGGCGTAGATTGCATACCTAAATTTACCAATTTTGTCCCTCTTTACCCCTTGGCATCATACATAAAATTAAGATTCCTTAGATCAAGAACAACAATCCAAACCACATCCAATATCCATCTGCTCCATCATCACACAGGGAAGTCAAGTAAATAATAAGGCTTTATTAAAAAGGAGTAGACATTTTATTCCATGTAATAAATACAGTTCACCGAAGGGGACACTAAAGAAATCTTAATAAAATATCACAGAGAAAATGGCTAATATGTAAAATAAAATACAAAACTTTATTGATATGCACTAAAACACTAACGTCCCAGATATAAGATAAAATATTGCGTAGCGTATCCCAAACTCAAAGAGTATAACGCTATGACACAGGGAGTACATAAATAGCACTGTTGGTTATAATGTCGACAAAACCAATAGCGCAAACCTCTATTCTCCTACTTTAATGTCAAGCCAGAAAAGCGGTATAGTTACACACCCAAGTGGAGCAGCTGTCTATTAAGTGATGTTACAGCACCACTCCTACTCCATTAAACAGGTGTACACTACACAATAGAAAAGCCGCACTGGCATACGAAATGTGAGCTGAGCCATATTCCTAAAAGAATTTTTCTTTTTCCAACCCACATGTAATAAGCTCAGTCTATGAGTACAGATAAAAATAACTCCTATCCTAGAGAATAAGACCCTACTATGGATCTCTGTATGAAATGTGCTATTTAGCACTCACATACAAGTGGCTAATAACTACAATTGGTTTTGTCAACATTATAACCAATAGTGCTATTTATGTACTCCGTGTCATAGCGTTATATCCTTTGAGTTTGGGATACGCTACGCAATATTTTATCTTATATCTAGGACGTTAGTGTTTTAGTGCATATCAATGAATGGGTTTTTAAGTAAAGCGAGCTGTGGAAGCATGGCCGCAAAACCGGACAGGAATAGGACCAAGGGCTGATAGAAACGAATGGGTCAGGAAAAACGTGGATAGCACACTGAACTCGCCTACAGCAATCTGCAAGGGGCCTAAATATGAGACAAGGACCCCTTTTGACGCTATAAAAGCCTCCACTCTTCTACAAAGGCTTTTTACAGGATTTTGGACTGTGTCAGTGGGATTTTGTATCCACTCAGCCAAAAAAGCATTTGTGGGGTCAGGCACCAATATTGGGTGATACTCTGACTCTCAACCTGTGATTCACATCATCCCAAAAGTTGTTTCATGGGGTTCAGAATAGGGCTTTGTGAAGCCACCCAAGATCCCCCTACCAAACTTGCTTTACGCAAGGGGGCGCAGTCATGATGAAACAGGAAAGGGCCTTTTCAAAACTGTTGCAACAAAGCATATTATATACGGTCTTTACAGGCTGCCGTATATACTTTACTCTTTACTGAAATATAGAGCCCAAACCGTACAAATCAGCCTCAGACCTGTAATCCCTCTTCCCCCAAATGATTTTGACATTGATAGTATGTCATCAGATAACCATGATCACTGGGAACCCTACGGGCCTAATGTTGTTCAATTTACCATAATGGAGCCTGCCAGTAAATGTTGGCACAGGGCATGGACTGTAGCATGCTAAATTGGGATGTGTGACTTTCTAGCGCTCCACCTGTCCATAGTTTGATTGGTATTGCCCGGTCAGTCCCATTCACTTCAATGTAAGTGACCCGCAATCCCACAACCTATAGGCATTTCTCTAAGAAAGCATTATTATTGTGCTAATCCAGAAAACCTTAGATCAAATGTGGAATAGCCAACAAATGATACATTAAGTTCCGATACTCAGACTCAGGTACACGACTACTTTATATCAATTGACTTCTTTATTAATTTTATTCAAGGTGTTGAAGGGAAGTCAGGGAAGTATGTCTTTATAGTGTGGGAGGAAACCGGAGTACCCGGGGAAAACCCACGCAAGCACGGGGAGAACATACAAACTCCACGCAGAAGTTGCACTTGGGCGTATTCACACCAAGGACCCCAGCGCTGCAAGGCAACAGTGCTAAGCACTGAGCCACCGTGCTGCCCATGTCACAGATGGTCGGTTGGTGCAGTAGATAACTCACTGGCTCCGTGAATATATCTAGCTGCCGAAAGTCCAGGTAAATGTCCAATCCGGTGACGAGAGCAGAGACGAGCCAGGTCTCTGCCCTCTTGATGCAGCAGATGTGTCACTTCTTCAGCGACTGCATCTGGCTGCGGAAAGTCCGGTAAAAAGGTCAAATCCAGTATTGACAGCAGAGAGCAAGCTCAATCTGCTGTGGAAAGTCCGGTGAAAATGTCATATCCAGTAATGGGGGCAGATCATCAGATCCTAACATAGTGGTCATCATGTCCTTGACTTGCCGGAGAGTCAGCATTCTGGAGAAGAGAAGGATTTGGTGGTAGCTGGTACTGAGGAATTCAGCATCAGGGACTGGAGGATAGGCCTGTAAAATAAAATCAGTTTGGTCAACCCAAGTATGAACCAACGTTTAAGGGCAGAATAATACTATATGGCTGGTTTTATAGCCAAATTTGGAATAAGAAATAACATTGAAAATGAGACCGACCACCACTGATGAAGACCAGTATGCATAATATATGGTGGAACTGTATACTGGCTACAAGAGGGTGGTCTTCTAAGAATGGTGGTTCATTAATACAATGGCAGCAATATGCAAATTTGGTTCTATGAACGGAATGTATATGTACACACCTGCTCATACATACCTGCTCAGCCGGCGGTTTCCCTGTGGGTATAATGGAAGCAGAAAGTCTGCAGAGGAAACTTCTGTGGTAAAAACCGCAATGTGGGGCCTTAGCCTAAAGCCGACTAATAAGAGGTGTCAACTCTAGACTATGCCAAATTTATCCAACAGCATCAGACTAGCTTTTAGATACTAATAGTAAATCTGCCCCATTAGCTTTTGCATTGCAGTCACAATGGCTCATTTGTATTAGAACGGCTTAGAACAGAAAACCTGCTACTGGATTTTTCTCAGAAAAAAGGAGCACGGAATTTGTCAAATGACGGACATGACCTGCACCCAGTGCTTGTAGATAGACAGCTGGATAGCTAGACAAGTGTGGGAGCCGCAGGGCATGTTACACACTACTTATTCTTAGGACAGGATATCCTATGTCTATAGAATTAATACTTTCATGCTCTTACCGTAAAGATTATCATGAAGATTTCTTTCTGTCACTGTGTGACCTCGGAGCTGAAGACAGATCTCATACTCTAAAGAAATAGAAAGAATAAAAGAATTTTTAAGTTGAGTAAATAGATTTTTTTTTTTCTAATCATTTTTGCTATTTTATAGTGGTGTACATACCTGTTAATAGGCTGAATGGTGCCATATATTAATGCCATTAGATGTGTTTCTATGTGCAATCCTCCATGATGTCCTGCTTTGAGGTTCCTTGGCTTAGAGGAATCAGGAAACTGAGCAGACCGTTGCAGGGTCCTGGTGCGCTGGAGCACTGTGGTAGTGTGCACTCCAAGCAGGACAAACAAATGGGACATTCTGGAAGAGCGCTTGGTATTTCATATTGTTTGGCTCTTCTTTGGCCTCACTGTGTGGTGCAGGTATCTGCCTGGTCACATACTCATCCATTGACTTTTTGCTGATATCGAGTGGTGACACCGCTTTTCCTGATTCCAATTCGTCCCAGTTTATTGAAGAGAAAAAGGCATGTTCGCGGATGTTTCCTCTCATCCCTAATCTTAGAGACCTGTCCTGGAGGAGCCCTGTTACCAAGTCTGTAGTTGCAGGGTCAAACTGTTCAGATGATTCTTGCTTTTGCACCATGCCAGTGACTTGTAGCGCCATCTCTGCAGGTCTTAGGCTGGCGACCAAGCCCATGGTGATTCTGCCTAAAGCAAGCCAGTCTTCTGCAGCTACATATGGTTCACCAATGATCATTTCTGGTACAGGGATGCCATGAAAGTCGTCTTCTGCGGTTATTCTCATAGCCAATCCAAAATCGGTGATTTTAATATGGCCTTGGCTAGTCAGCAAGACATTATCGTTTTTCAGGTCTCTGTGAGCGATGCCTTTGGAATGAAGGAATTGTATTCCGCACACCATCTCTGCTACTAGAAATTTTATGGTGCAGAGGCTTAGCCATTCCTTCTCTGCAACCAGGTCATAGAGAGTCCCGCCAGTGACCAGCTCCATAACAAAGTAGACATGACTCTCAGTGTGAAACGCTCCATAGCCATGAACCAAAAAGATGCTTTCCTGAGCCATCTGCAGGAATGTTCCTTCTGCTAATCCTTCTTTGTATCGTAGAAAGGACGACTTCTTTATAGCTTTGATGGCAACTTGTTCTCTCCGTATGGAGTCTGTGGCCAGCATCACCATCCCAAATGCACCTTCTCCAAGAACATGATGAAATGTAAATTTGTCCACTGTTAGAGGTACTGTGGCCTCTGCCCCTTCGTCTATTCTTTCTTTATCAGAACATTTGCTGTCTAACTTAGCCTTCTTTCTTGGCTGCAGATATTCATTTATGTCAGATCCGCAATCTATAAAGGGTCTTTTTCTCCCACCTTGGCGCTTCTCTGTTGTTTTCCCTTCATCCAATGCAACATTTACTATGTTTGATTTTTTAGTTGCACTTCCTATTTTACTGGGGGCACCATGGTGGTCGACTTCCCTTTCCCTTTTGCGGGATCCACTAGTTTGGACAGCTTTGGTTGAGCTTTGACACCCTGTTTCTGTTGTGTTATTGGGGTTGTCAAGCCTTAAAAGTTGCCTTCCTCTTTTAAGGATGCAATTTTTTTTATTCCTTAAGAATCCTGCGAACCTTCTCCATTGGTTCCGCAGTCCATGAAGACATGAGGAGTTTTTAGGGAGCTGAATAGCAGATTTGGGTTTGCTCACCTGCTGGCTGCATCCCTCCTGTGGATCCTCTAGGTCAATTCCTTGCCCGTCTTCATTTGATGGTTTTGGATTTTTTTCTCTTTCTACTGAATCCCATGTTGAGTTTAGGACACTTGTAGAAAAGAGTGAATAGCAATAGATAATAGCTAGCAAGCTGCAGTGATGTCCTTCCTCACTGAAGTGTTGAGACAAACTGAGGCAAAGAGGGAAAGAGTTCTGTGATGTCATTGTGATGTCATCAGTACAGCCATGGCCAGAGTAGAGAGAGGTTCAACCGGTTTGAACCGGTTGAATCTCAGTTACACTTGCATAAATCAAAATGGCCACATGAATGTTTTTCACAAGAAAATGACCACATTAAATATATTAACCCCTTAATGACGCAGGGTAGTTTGGGCCTTAATGTTCAAACCACATTTTTTAAATCTGACATCTTTTACTTTATATGAGAATATTTCACAATGCATTTACCTATCCAGGTGATCCAAGATTGCTGCTTCGTGACACATTGTATTTTATGTTGGTGGTAAATTTTGGTCATTATACTTTGTGTTTACCATAATAAACTTTCAAAATTGATAATTTTATGAAATTTTCAGTAAATTGTCCTTTTTTTTAAACAAACACAAATAGTCGTATCACACAATTCTTAATAATTAACATTTACCATATGTCTACTTTTATATTGGCACTGTTTCTTCAATGTCCTTTTACTTTTCTAGGGTGTTAGAAGGCTTATAAATTTTGAAGCAAATTCTCGGATTTTCAAGATTCAGTTTTCTAGGGACCTGTTCAGTTGTGAAGTGACTTTGAGGGGCACATATAATAGAAAACACTCAAATGACCCCATTTTACAAACTCTACTCCTCAAATTATTCAAAAACAGTATATAGGAATTTTGTTAACCCTTTAGGTGTTCCACAAGAATTAATTCAAAATGGAGGTGAAATTTCCAAATGTCATTTTTTTTATGCACTTTTTCCACTTCAAACCAGTTTCTCATGTATACCTACTATAATATTTATTACTCTGATTCTGCAGTTTGTAGAAATATCCCATATGTGGCCTACTGTGCAACTTGCATGTTTGACTGTGGCATCCAAGGGGTTAAAACCCCCGATTGGAGCGGCTCTCGGCTGAGCGTTAACTATATGCTCAGTGCGATGTAATAGTACTGAGCTGCGCGGGAGGGGGTTAAAGGGAGACAGGTCACCGAATGACATTTAGGATTAGAGATTGATGAACAATATGAATCAAACAATTAGTTTTGTATATACAGTTATCATATGTTCACCAGTTAAGCAATATATCCAATAAACCAGTATTATGTTGTGCTAACATTCACCTATACTTTATATGGGTACCAACAGTATTCATACAAGATTCAGAAGTGTTAACTAGTGCTCAGTAAAATAATTGACAAATTATATTCAGAAACTGTATCTGTACAGTTTGAAGAAGTAGCTTTCACCCCTATGAGGATACACTTAGGCTGACAGATAGTTACGCCATGTTGACCAACAAGTCCTGTACACTGTAATGCACATGGGTCCGGCCTCCAGTGCTTGACCGCAGTTATTAGCACTAAATAGTATTGGCAGCGAGACAGGGATGTGACCTCTAATAATAGTCCAGAGTGAGACTGATAGGAATGTACCAGTGCCATATTGAATAAGTGTGTGTAATGTCAATCTATGCATATAGGCGCTATCCAGCGGCAGAACTATAAAACATTTACTCAGTCCCGTTCCATAGATATATGTATGAGTGGTCTACTGTGGTAGAAGACCATATATAAGTACTTGTATAAGCACACACAGCAATGTATCCGCTACTTTCCCCAGAGGCCCGCCTTGTTGGACAGTGAGGGGTGCAATGTAAAATAGTGTAAAGGAGTGTATCCCTATTCCAGGTCACAAATATGCTAATATATATATATATATATATATATATATATATATATTATATACACACATAGTGGTGCTTAAAAGTTTGTAAACCCTTCAAAATTTTTTTGTATATTTCTTTTATAAATATGACTTTAAACTACATCAGATTTTCATACAAGTCCTAAAAGTAGATAAATAGAACCAAATCAAACAAACACGTCAAAAATATTAGACTGGCAATTTATTAATAGAAAAAAGCCAATGTCAAGTATTTGTGAGGGGCAAAAGTATGTGAACCTTAGCTTTCTGTATCTGGTGTGACCCCTTGTGCAGAAATATGCAAGAAAAAAACACAGATGAGAAAACTGGTTCGGATCAAACTGGATAAAATACAAATTTTCCAAAACTTTTGACATCCATCACCCACAAAACACTCTCTTCAGACCCCAAAGTATAGTAAGTGGAGGTGCAGCGACATTAAAACCACACTCACCGCCAGTGAGTGCCGGGTTCACCAGATAAATACAAGACAAGCCTTCTAAATTTTATATATTTATTAACCCCTAAATGGGTCGGTATTAAAATCTAACATATACAGTTCAGAACAGATATGCAGATATATGCAAGCATTAAATGTTACTAGTTACAATATACAGTACAAATAAAATAAAAGGGATTAAAGGTGAAATAATTACTTTACCACACATGTCCTTGATGTGGTTCTGTAGTCCAACACTCACACATGCAGGTGTGAGTAACCAGTGGAGGCCGTTTAGCATGTGGCATTAAAACAATAATCCAGCCTGCATGCTTTTCACAGGAATCTCAGCATTAGTCCAGTAGTCTCAACAGAATCTCATCACAGCAGCCTCTCCTCACTGTCTGTCTGTGTCAACTCTCTGTAGTCTGTGTTGGTCTGTCTCAACTCCATAGCATAATCTCCATAGCATAATCTCCATAGTGTAATCTCCTCCCACAGACCTCTTACCTCATCTTTTATACCCTTTATGCCACCTCCCAGAATGAGGTCACCGGCGACAGCTGGTCTCATAGAATAATCCCCTCAATTCCAGATCTTTTGTATGTAGATGAGACCAAATGACCTGATACAATGTTATCAGCCATATCTGATCAACAGCCCAGGCTTGAACAATGCACTATTGTTTGATCACTCAGGGCTGTATAGGAATACAATGGAGCCCTATTGTTCCAGTGTTGCCACTACTGCCAATATACACCTAGGCTCATAGCTGCACACAGTATGAATAAATGGAACTAGAGAGAAATACGCTACCCAGAGACCAAAATACATCTCTGAGTTATGGCCATATTTAGGCAGAATCATCACAGTCGGGTTGAATTGGAGTAGTAGTCTTGGTTATGATAGGTTGGTTTATTGTAAAGGTGGAGCTATGGAACAGTTGTGGTAAGAGTATAAGCAGTGTTGCCAGTTTTCCCATCCACCCGGTATGCAGTATACATGCTATTTTAGGGATTCTCTAAGGGGCAGACCCCGGCAAGAAATTATATAAATTGGCTTTGGTTCCCTATGGTTTTACACCACTTTAGCTGGGAAACGGATGGCGGCTAGTGGTTGGATGATAACATTTACATATTGTCAAGTGCATTTATCAAAGAGGTTAAGTTGTTTGGCAAGGACTGGGCTACAGAATTACTGTTTCATGTCAATGTATCTGGTGTTTTCTAATGTTATGTTTTACAGATTTTATGCTGAAGAATGATATAATAAAGCTGTGACCATTCCAATAAAGTTTTGTTGTACTGTATTTTAGTTAGATGGGTGGTCATTGGTCAGGCGGGACCCCTGGTTCGGCTCTTGCCGTGTCAAAAGAAATGCAAAAGCAATAAATAAAGCCTAAAAGAAACAGAATAACAATAATGCACAGATGACAGTCATGTAAGAGGGATCACAAGCAAACTGAATACATTATACAAGGCAGAAACCACTCAGAGGATACAAAGGAAAGAACACCTTGAAAGGAAGTAATGGAAAATAAATCTATAAAACAACTTTGAGTGAAACCAACATCAGTAGACACAAGGTAATGTTCATCTTACCTCTGTTCTCCTACACATGGTAAACTCTTAGAAATTTGTCAATTACACTTATTCTGTGATTGACGGCGAGAGGAATGTACAGTAACGGTATTGATTCTGGGCACGAAATGAATTCACCCATACACGTATTTATTCACTAAGTTATACAATGCCGAACACTGAGGAATTACATAATCCCAGGAACAATAGGAATGTAGCATAACCACATGTGATACTGCAACACTCAGGAGGGCCAGGAATGATGTCACGGGTAGAATATAAGATGTGTCCGGCTGGTAGAATGACCCTTGATCCCGAATGTGCGCAAAAGCCTTTTTGATGTCCCCGACTAGCCGCCCCCACGTGGTACCTGACAATGACGACAGACAACCAGGTCTCGGGGATAGTCGTTGCTCTTTTACTAGCAGAACGAGGTAATACAAATGTACAGAGGATGAAAGAACTCTCCATATAAAATACAGTTATTACTGTAGGTAGTGTCCAGTTAAGCAGGTGATAGGAATTTGGGCAAAAGTGTTTTGACTTGTTTAACTGGTAGGTACTTGGAAAGATGGCCTGTATCCAGGGGGTTATCCCTCAACAAACTGGGTACACGCATGTAGAAGAGGAAACGGGTGTGCTGACAGCGGGCTCTGTTAATATATCTGTCAGACTAGCTATGGGCTCTGTTAATATATCTTCGTCCCAAAGACTGACTTGTAGAAAGATGCATGTGGAGTTCCCAGGTGTATGAATAACAGGTCAATAGGCTTTTTAGTACTTGCAGACTTGGGACTTCAGAGGAAAACACTCTCTGAGGAGAAGCTTGAGCACAGAGAAAAAGACATCTCTGGTAGAAGTAGTTTTACTGGTGCTGACTGGACTAGCATGTCCTCCAACTTGCACCCACATGTGCAGACTTGGTCACACCGACCAACAGGGTTTCCAACCCTCTCCAGAGAGGGCTGTAGCTCGACCCCTCCTCCAGGCCAATCAAGGGAGCCTGATTGGTTCTGGATATCACTTGACTACACTGGACACTTCTTATATTAACACGATATGATGATGCATTCACAGACATAATTCACAATGAAAAGTATAGACAGTTGCAGTTTATAAAACATCCACAAGATGGCCGGGGTGAATTTACTGGAAAAGGCCAATGCCTACATCGCCTTCCATGTGTGTTCTGGCTCTTGTGAAATATATATATAGGAAGGAATGGGGAAATGTCCATACTATCTCGGTCTGCAAGGACTATTAAAGGGAAAGGGACGAGCAGTACTGGGACATTACAATACAATAACCTTGGAGCATTTGCATATTGACAAAAACAGAGAAATTTCGACAACGGTTGCAATGACTCACAAGGAGAAAGCACAGTTTGATTCAGGTGACCCTAACCTATCTATCTGCGGGGCTGTAATTTTCTAAAATGTACAATAAGAATTGAGTTTTGTTTTTTTTTTTTTTTTTTTTTAATAGGGCACTGGTAGAAGTTATACCAAATAATTTGGAATCTCTGGTAATGTACAGCCCCCTTAAAAACATTACTAGTGAATGAGGTAGTTAGGGACATGGGAAACCGTCCCTCCCCTCCCCCTTCCCTTAATGTCTGACATAGACGACCATGCATGCAAAGTGCACTGAAAGGGTTAATGTATTCCTGGTGGTTAATGTAAGGATCTCTGGGGTCTACAGAAATTAAGGGCTTTATGTAAAGATTCCCAATGGTCTAGGGTAATAAAAGGGACCATTTAAGGATGCCTTTCCTTTAAGATGTCTGGTTGAGGGTATTGATTAATATCATATACAGGGGTCCAGCTAAGTTTCCAGGCTGCAGCCTTCCTTCTATAACTGTGCATACAGAGAGCTGTCAATCACTGATAGCTCCGCCTCCTAGACTTTAGAGCAAAGACAGAGCAGAAATTTCAGTGGAGAAATGACGGGTTACATGGGATATTTTACCAATCTGCTTAGCTCCTCCTGCTCTATAACATGCTTCCTGCATTTTCCTGGTGACAGGTTCCCTTTAAGTTGGCCATACACTTGTGATAGCAGTTGACTGACTGCTTGTTTTATACACATACACACCTGGTTGAGCTTTGAATAGGGAGATAACCTGCAGCCAGAGGCTCATGGCAATGGCATCTTCCCTGACAAGAGAAGGATCATCATGTTTAAGTCCAACTAATCCATCATCTCCTCCGCCATCTTCCATCAATGAGGAGCCAGGAGGCACCAGTATACATTAGAAGGTAGGCCGGTAATGCCAAAATAGAATTATATGTATAGCCAGCTTTAGTGCATCATGAATGTCATCTTATAAGTTTCTATGACTTCGCTGAAAATAATTGTGTCTTGGTAATGAATTCCAGAGTATGGGGGATGCACGGGAGAAGTCATGGAGACGTTTGTGTGAAGAGCGGATAAGAGCAGAGCGGAGTAGGAGGTCTTTGGAGGATCGGAGGTTACGTGTGGGCAGGTAGCGGGAGATTAGGTCAGAGATATATGGAGGGGACAGGTTGTGGATGGCTTTGTATGTCAGCGTTAGTAATTTGAACTCTATTCGCTGGGCAACGGGTAGCCAGTGAAGGGATTGGCAGAGGGGAGCGGCCGATGAAGAACAGGGGGAGAGGTGTATTAAGCGAGCAGCACAGTTTAAGGTCGACTGGAGGGGGGCGAGAGTGTTTGCTGGGAGGCCATGGAGAAGGATGTTACAGTAGTCTAAGTGGGATATTATGAGGGCATGGACTAGCATCCTTGTAGTTTCAGGGGTGAGGAAGGAGCGGATTCGATGGATGTTCTTGAGTTAGAGGTGGCAGGAGATGTTGTGGGTTTGAATAATCGGCGTGAAGGATATCAAGGTTATCCCAAGGCAGAAGAGCCGTGGGACTGGCGTGAGTGTGGTTCCATTAACTTTGATAGAGAGGTCAGCGAGAGGGGTGAATGTCGCAGTGGCCATTTTTATTTAAAAACCAAACAATTTGGAATATTTGTGTCAAATCAAAACAAATCAATTCAACATCCACTAGTAGCTACTAAAGTTCTATGCCCAGGTGCCAAAACCCACTGGGAATGTGACATCATGAAATTTAGCAGAGGGGCAACCATATGCTATTTATAAAACCGCTATCCAGGCATTTGACTGGGGGACCTTGTACGTCCATTCAAGCAGCATGGGTTGGGGGCCTCTGCTACATCCCCACCCCTATACAGTGGCTACACTTCTGGTCATCTGTTGTAGGTTTTACAGTGACATTTTGAGCTTCGAACTGTGGCTCAGAAAATAAAGCCTTACGTGGATGATATTCTTCAAAGACTCTGCTGCAGAGAATATTATCTCTCTAAAACTAGAAGAAAGAGAAATAATAACCTCATTAAGAAGGATTTATTAGAAGAAAAACAAGTGATGCCTGAAAACAAATGGTACCCCTCCTGTTCTCCATCTACACCCTAGGCCTTGGCCAACTCCTAGAATCCCATGGTTTCCATTACCATTGCTGACGACACCCAAATATATCTCTCTGGACCAGACATTACCTCTCTGTTATCCAGAGTCCCAGAATGTCTAGCAGCCGTAGCCTCCTTTCTCTCCTCTCGCTTTCTCAAACTCAACATGGAGAAAACCCCTCCACCACTCCACGCACAAGCCCCCTACCTGACCCATCTATCAGAATTAATGGAACCAGGCCCGCTGCCTTGGGATAACCTTAGACTCTGAATATGCGGCTTGAAGGATAGGTCAAACCCTCAACACCTCCTGCCGCTTCCAACTCAAGAACATCCATCGAATCCGCTCCTTCCTCACCCCTGAAACTACCAAGATGCTAGGCCACGCCCTCATAATCTCCCCCTAGACTACTGTAACACCCTTCTCCATGGCCTCCAAGCTAACACTCTCACCCCCCCTTTAAACTGTGCTGCTCACCTAATACAGTAATACCTCGTACATTCGCGAGGTTAGGGTCCAGAGCGGGTCGCGGATCGCGAGGAATTGCGAATGTTTGGCACAAGCGCTTAGAAGCGCTTACAATGCCGGTTTCTAATGTTTAACCCCTAAATATCAATAAACTTTACCCTACAGTACTGTACTGTACAGTATACTAAAGTATACTAAAGTATACTGTACAGTACTGTATATTAATACATTCATTCATTTTTCTTATACACTCACAGTAAAATGAAACTAATTACCGGGTACGTAACGAACAGGACGCTACTACCCAATAGCGAAGGTGTTTTTTTTTTAATTAAATTTCACAGATCTGAAAAAAAAAGAGCAAAATCTATATATGTTAGTTGCCCAAAAAATATCGCAAATCTGTGAATTCGCAAATTCAGAAACGCGAGTGTACGAGGTATTACTGTACACCTCTCCCCCCCGTTCTTCTTCTGCCGCTCTCCTTTGCCAATACCTTCACTGGCTACCCCTTGCCCAGCGAATAGAGTTGAAATTACTAACACTGACATACAAAGCCATCCACAACCTGTCCCCTCCATATATCTCTGACCTAATCTCCCGATACCTGCCCGCACGTAACCTCCGATCCACCAATGATCTCCTACTCCGCTCTTATCTGCTCTTCACACAACCGTCTCCAAGACTTCTCCCGTGCATCCCCCATACTCTGGAACTCATTACCAAGACACATAAGACTGAGCCCCACAGTCACAAGCTTCAAGAAGGCCCTGAAGATTCACCTATTCAGGAAGGCCTACAACCTCCAATAACACTACTGTCACCACACCACCATCTGTACAGCCTCTACCCCCACCTTCTGTCTCTATCCCTCTTCCCTCATAGACTGTAAGCCCTTGCGGGCAGGGCCCTCTATCCCACTGTGTCGGTCACTGTTAGTATTGTATTTGTTTTGTATATTTTGTGTACTGTATGTAAATCCTCAAATGTAAAGCACCATGGAATTAATATAATAATGTACAGCACCATGGAATTAATATAATAATGTAAAGCACCATGGAATTAATATAGTAATGTAAAGCACCATGGAATTAATATAATAATGTACAGCACCATGGAATTAATGGTGCTATATAAACAATAATAATAATAAAGCCATTAACACAATGTGGACAAGTCTATAAATGTAGTGAATGATAGTCATTAAGGGAGCCCTCTACTCATTCATTGTCTATTATAGCTTGTAATACAGAACTGAAATTGCTTCAATTAGCGGAAATAGCTGGATGAGAATATTCATTGTGGAATATATATAAATTTATAGACATAAGAATTTAAATAAAAAAAGATGTAGAGATTAACCAGGCAGACACACCTCATACCAACAAATTTATTATATTAGGAACTGGCATAGATTTCCATTCCGGTGCACAGGATTGTTCTTGTTTTATTAAAAAGCCGGTGCCTCTTAATAGGTCAGGCGTGCCTAGTGCCAGTCTGGGACTATTGGCATAGGAAATAACAGTCTTATTAAATTAACAGGGGTTAATTTAAAGATAAAGATTCTCATTCCATAGTGTTAGACTGCTGCAGGTCCGACTGCGGGCTCCACCATCAATGAGAACGGGGGAGTGAAAGTCCTCCATGTGAATGAAGCACCAGTGCATTTGCATCACCAGCAGCTCCATTTACTGGTATGGGGGAGCTGGGACTGCAGTCTCTGGCAGCCCAATAGCAGTGAATGAGCTCCCGGTCATGTAGCGCACTGGTGCTTCATTCACATGGAGGAGGCACAGGGAACTTTCAGCCCCCATTCTCTTCATTGCTGGGAGACCAGGTAGCTGGACCTATAGCAGTATAACACTTGTGTGTTTAATGGAACCGTCCCTTTAAATTAAATGGGTCTCCAGGCTTTTTTGAAGGCCTCTCCTTAGGACACCCAGCCCCTGGACTGATCAGCTGTTCAGAACTGCTGCCAGGCCTAGTACTATACAGTGTAAGGAGCCAGTTAGTGCTAGAATGGAGTGGGTAAAATCAGGTGCTGTTGGGCATCTAGTAGGTGGCGTCGCCTCCTGTAACTATTAGTATGAAGCACCACTCGCTGTATCCAAGTCAAACCAGGCGGGTTAGGGTTGTATATAAGAGAGGCGTAGTTAGCTTACTACTTCAGCAATACAACACCCGAATATGCTGAGACTCCGGGTGTGATAGGGCAGGCCGGCGGAGCCACTAACTGGATCCACAACATGGCTGATTTAAACCACTCCATTCTAGACTCAACCAATGCCAGCGTCCAAGATATTTTGAAGAATTAAAAAAAGAAGACCATAATGCATACCTCCCAAGCATCCCAGATACAGCAGGACAGTCCCTCTGACTTGGGCAGTGTGAGGTATGTCTCTGGAGGATGCAGAAGAGTTGACACTGGTGAAGCACCTTCACCATTTGACCCATGCCTCTGCCTGCTTGCCAAGTGTTGGGAACAAAGTAGTGACATAACTACATGGTCTCTGCTGCTTCCTGAAACTGCCAGCAGCACAGACAGGGGAACAATTGTCCTGGAAAAAAACAGCATGACACGAGTATTTTTTTTTTTCGTGCCATAAGAGGAAGCAATATATATATATATATATATATATATATATACACACACACACACACTCGAAAAAAAATTCAGACAGCACATCCCAATGTGAACAGGTGCACGCTACTGTGGTAAAATGTATAAAAACAAAAAGGTGTAGCAGCACTCTGACACAGCACATGGTCAGGTGTTCATATTGTAGACCTGTTCTGGGTCCAAGAGAGGTATGTTATTGCCCTGTGTTCACATTGTAGATTTATTTTGGGTTTAATAGAGGCATTAGTATAGGGTCCCACCTTAATGAGGTCGCCTTGTCGGGGCAGGTGGGCTTCCTACTGTTTGATCAAATATGTATAACTAAGAACCTCAAAATTTTAGTTTATACACCATATTAATTTGTAGGTGCCAAAAATAGCAGTAATGCTATCTCTGTTCTCTATATACCCTTGTGCTGTGTCAGAGTGCTGCTACACCTTTTTGTTTTTATATATATATATATATATATATATATATATATATACTGTGGTGACCGTATTAAGGAGACATTATATTGTGGGGATCACAGTGAGCATGATACTGTGTTTGGTACAGTATCCCAATGGACTGCTAAATATTTTTGCATAATGTAATGTAAAGTGCCACATGTACATAGTTATTGGTGTTTTGCAAGTTTCCATGTATATTTCCCCCTATATGTGATGTTTGATCCACTTGGAATAAAAAGTACACCCTTCTTTTTTGAGAGATCTATGGTTCAGCACAACTCATGGCTGGCTGGGGTAAAGGGAGGTTATATTTTGAGTCTCCTCACGGCAGTCCATTCCAGCCCCTGGAGTGTGTGGATGTGTGTCCGTAGCTATCTGCTATTGAGGGCCATTACCAGTGATTATTGCTGAGAGCTGGAGGAGAAATTGAGGTGTAAGAGAACATTACAGACCCGTTGGGACTTATTCATTCAGCCCCCATTATAGTGGGATAGGTGAGAGTATAGTTGTACTAGAGTTGGAGATATTAGATACTCGGCATCCCTCGAGTAACAGTTACCTGGTTTATACCACATTCTACAGTGAAATCTCATTGTATTAATTCACTCTCCTGGAATCTGTACTTGGAACTTTACTGAGCTAACTCAACACCAACATCTGTTTTTCAACAGCAAATGCTGTCTCCTGAGTCATTCTTAAACTTACCATCGAGGGCCCTTCCAACCACCATCACCTGGCTCAATTAAGCTGTTTTAGTCCTCAAACTGAGTAACACCCTGGGAAAACTACCACCACCACCATGAGGTACCTAGCAGGCCCCCTCAGCCCACCTCCTGAGTTGGTGCAGTGCTGGAGGAGTCTGTTCAGTGGCCATCGTTCACCGTAACTACAACTCCCTTCCTCTGGTTAACTCCAACATGTTGCTGTATTGGGTCCTCTAAAAGGGGACCATACTATGTGGGGCACAATGGGAAATGTTTGGGAATGGACAGAGACAAAGCAGCCATGGCTGTATCTGGAGGCGTAGATTGCATACCTAAATTTACCAATTTTGTCCCTCTTTACCCCTTGGCATCATACATAAAATTAAGATTCCTTAGATCAAGAACAACAATCCAAACCACATCCAATATCCATCTGCTCCATCATCACACAGGGAAGTCAAGTAAATAATAAGGCTTTATTAAAAAGGAGTAGACATTTTATTCCATGTAATAAATACAGTTCACCGAAGGGGACACTAAAGAAATCTTAATAAAATATCACCGAGAAAATGGCTAATATGTAAAATAAAATACAAAACTTTATTGATATGCACTAAAACACTAACGTCCCAGATATAAGATAAAATATTGCGTAGCGTATCCCAAACTCAAAGAGTATAACGCTATGACACAGGGAGTACATAAATAGCACTGTTGGTTATAATGTCGACAAAACCAATAGCGCAAACCTCTATTCTCCTACTTTAATGTCAAGCCAGAAAAGTGGTATAGTTACACACCCAAGTGGAGTAGCTGTCTATTAAGTGATGTTACAGTTCCACTCCTACTCCATTAAACAGGTGTACACTACACAATAGAAAAGCCGCACTGGCATACGAAATGTGAGCTGAGCCATATTCCTAAAAGAATTTTTCTTTTTCCAACCCACATGTAATAAGCTCAGTCTATGAGTACAGATAAAAATAACTCCTATCCTAGAGAATAAGACCCTACTATGGATCTCTGTATGAAATGTGCTATTTAGCACTCACATACAAGTGGCTAATAACTACAATTGGTTTTGTCAACATTATAACCAATAGTGCTATTTATGTACTCCGTGTCATAGCGTTATATCCTTTGAGTTTGGGATACGCTACGCAATATTTTATCTTATATCTAGGACGTTAGTGTTTTAGTGCATATCAATGAATGGGTTTTTAAGTAAAGCGAGCTGTGGAAGCATGGCCGCAAAACCGGACAGGAATAGGACCAAGGGCTGATAGAAACGAATGGGTCAGGAAAAACGTGGATAGCACACTGAACTCGCCTACAGCAATCTGCAAGGGGCCTAAATATGAGACAAGTACCCCTTTTGAGGCTATAAAAGCCTCCACTCTTCTACAAAGGCTTTTTACAGGATTTTGGACTGTCAGTGGGATTTTGTACCCACTCAGCCAAAAAAGCATTTGTGGGGTCAGGCACCAATATTGGGTGATAGACTCTGACTCTCAACCTGTGATTCACATCATCCCAAAAGTTGTTTCATGGGGTTCAGAATAGGGCTTTGTGAAGCCACTCAAGATCCCCCCTACCAAACTTGCTTTACGCAAGGGGGCGCAGTCATGATGAAACAGGAAAGGGCCTTTTCAAAACTGTTGCAACAAAGCATATTATATACGGTCTTTACAGGCTGCCGTATATACTTTACTCTTTACTGAAATATAGAGCCCAAACCGTACAAATCAGCCTCAGACCTGTAATCCCTCTTCCCCCAAATGATTTTGACATTGATAGTATGTCATCAGATAACCATGATCACTGGGAACCCTACGGGCCTAATTTTGTTGAATTTACCATAATGGAGCCTGCCAGTAAATGTTGGCACAGGGCATGGACTGTAGCATGCTAAATTGGGATGTGTGACTTTCTAGCGCTCCACCTGTCCATAGTTTGATTGGTATTGCCCGGTCAGTCCCATTCACTTCAATGTAAGTGACCCGCAATCCCACAACCTATAGGCATTTCTCTAAGAAAGCATTATTATTGTGCTAATCCAGAAAACCTTAGATCAAATGTGGAATAGCCAACAAATGATACATTAAGTTCCGATACTCAGACTCAGGTACACGACTACTTTATATCAATTGACTTCTTTATTAATTTTATTCAAGGTGTTGAAGGGAAGTCAGGGAAGTATGTCTTTATAGTGTGGGAGGAAACCGGAGTACCCGGGGAAAACCCACGCAAGCACGGGGAGAACATACAAACTCCACGCAGAAGTTGCACTTGGGCGTATTCACACCAAGGACCCCAGCGCTGCAAGGCAACAGTGCTAAGCACTGAGCCACCGTGCTGCCCATGTCACAGATGGTCGGTTGGTGCAGTAGATAACTCACTGGCTCCGTGAATATATCTAGCTGCCGAAAGTCCAGGTAAATGTCCAATCCGGTGACGAGAGCAGAGACGAGCCAGGTCTCTGCCCTCTTGATGCAGCAGATGTGTCACTTCTTCAGCGACTGCATCTGGCTGCGGAAAGTCCGGTAAAAAGGTCAAATCCAGTATTGACAGCAGAGAGCAAGCTCAATCTGCTGTGGAAAGTCCGGTGAAAATGTCATATCCAGTAATGGGGGCAGATCATCAGATCCTAACATAGTGGTCATCATGTCCTTGACTTGCCGGAGAGTCAGCATTCTGGAGAAGAGAAGGATTTGGTGGTAGCTGGTACTGAGGAATTCAGCATCAGGGACTGGAGGATAGGCCTGTAAAATAAAATCAGTTTGGTCAACCCAAGTATGAACCAACGTTTAAGGGCAGAATAATACTATATGGCTGGTTTATAGCCAAATTTGGAATAAGAAATAACATTGAAAATGAGACCGACCACCACCGATGAAGACCAGTATGCATAATATATGGTGGAACTGTATACTGGCTACAAGAGGGTGGTCTTCTAAGAATGGTGGTTCATTAATACAATGGCAGCAATATGCAAATTTGGTTCTATGAACGGAATGTATATGTACATACCTGCTCATACATACCTGCTCAGCCGGCGGTTTCCCTGTGGGTATAATGGAAGCAGAAAGTCTGCAGAGGAAACCTCTGTGGTAAAAACTGCAATGTGGGGCCTTAGCCTAAAGCCGACTAATAAGAGGTGTCAACTCCAGTCTATGCCAAATTTATCCAACAGCATCAGACTAGCTTTTAGATACTAATAGTAAATCTGCCCCATTAGCTTTTGCATTGCAGTCACAATGGCTCATTTGTATTAGAACGGCTTAGAACAGAAAACCTGCTACTGGATTTTTCTCAGAAAAAAGGAGCACGGAATTTGTCAAATGACGGACATGACCTGCACCCAGTGCTTGTAGATAGACAGCTGGATAGCTAGACAAGTGTGGGAGCCGCAGGGCATGTTACACACTACTTATTCTTAGGACAGGATATCCTATGTCTATAGAATTAATACTTTCATGCTCTTACCGTAAAGATTATCATGAAGATTTCTTTCTGTCACTGTGTGACCTCGGAGCTGAAGACAGATCTCATACTCTAAAGAAATAGAAAGAATAAAAGAATTTTTAAGTTGAGTAAATAGATTTTTTTTTTTCTAATCATTTTTGCTATTTTATAGTGGTGTACATACCTGTTAATAGGCTGAATGGTGCCATATATTAATGCCATTAGATGTGTTTCTATGTGCAATCCTCCATGATGTCCTGCTTTGAGGTTCCTTGGCTTAGAGGAATCAGGAAACTGAGCAGACCGTTGCAGGGTCCTGGTGCGCTGGAGCACTGTGGTAGTGTGCACTCCAAGCAGGACAAACAAATGGGACATTCTGGAAGAGCGCTTGGTATTTCATATTGTTTGGCTCTTCTTTGGCCTCACTGTGTGGTGCAGGTATCTGCCTGGTCACATACTCATCCATTGACTTTTTGCTGATATCGAGTGGTGACACCGCTTTTCCTGATTCCAATTCGTCCCAGTTTATTGAAGAGAAAAAGGCATGTTCGCGGATGTTTCCTCTCATCCCTAATCTTAGAGACCTGTCCTGGAGGAGCCCTGTTACCAAGTCTGTAGTTGCAGGGTCAAACTGTTCAGATGATTCTTGCTTTTGCACCATGTCAGTGACTTGTAGCGCCATCTCTGCAGGTCTTAGGCTGGCGACCAAGCCCATGGTGATTCTGCCTAAAGCAAGCCAGTCTTCTGCAGCTACATATGGTTCACCAATGATCATTTCTGGTACAGGGATGCCATGAAAGTCGTCTTCTGCGGTTATTCTCATAGCCAATCCAAAATCGGTGATTTTAATATGGCCTTGGCTAGTCAGCAAGACATTATCGTTTTTCAGGTCTCTGTGAGCGATGCCTTTGGAATGAAGGAATTGTATTCCGCACACCATCTCTGCTACTAGAAATTTTATGGTGCAGAGGCTTAGCCATTCCTTCTCTGCAACCAGGTCATAGAGAGTCCCGCCAGTGACCAGCTCCATAACAAAGTAGACATGACTCTCAGTGTGAAACGCTCCATAGCCATGAACCAAAAAGATGCTTTCCTGAGCCATCTGCAGGAATGTTCCTTCTGCTAATCCTTCTTTGTATCGTAGAAAGGACGACTTCTTTATAGCTTTGATGGCAACTTGTTCTCTCCGTATGGAGTCTGTGGCCAGCATCACCATCCCAAATGCACCTTCTCCAAGAACATGATGAAATGTAAATTTGTCCACTGTTAGAGGTACTGTGGCCTCTGCCCCTTCGTCTATTCTTTCTTTATCAGAACATTTGCTGTCTAACTTAGCCTTCTTTCTTGGCTGCAGATATTCATTTATGTCAGATCCGCAATCTATAAAGGGTCTTTTTCTCCCACCTTGGCGCTTCTCTGTTGTTTTCCCTTCATCCAATGCAACATTTACTATGTTTGATTTTTTAGTTGCACTTCCTATTTTACTGGGGGCACCATGGTGGTCGACTTCCCTTTCCCTTTTGCGGGATCCACTAGTTTGGACAGCTTTGGTTGAGCTTTGACACCCTGTTTCTGTTGTGTTATTGGGGTTGTCAAGCCTTAAAAGTTGCCTTCCTCTTTTAAGGATGCAATTTTTTTTATTCCTTAAGAATCCTGCGAACCTTCTCCATTGGTTCCGCAGTCCATGAAGACATGAGGAGTTTTTAGGGAGCTGAATAGCAGATTTGGGTTTGCTCACCTGCTGGCTGCATCCCTCCTGTGGATCCTCTAGGTCAATTCCTTGCCCGTCTTCATTTGATGGTTTTGGATTTTTCCTCTTTCTACTGAATCCCATGTTGAGTTTAGGACACTTGTAGAAAAGAGTGAATAGCAATAGATAATAGCTAGCAAGCTGCAGTGATGTCCGTCCTCACCGAAGTGTTGAGACAAACTGAGGCAAAGAGGGAAAGAGTTCTGTGATGTCATTGTGATGTCATCAGTACAGCCATGGCCAGAGTAGAGAGAGGTTCAACCGGTTTGAACCGGTTGAATCTCAGTTACACTTGCATATATCAAAATGGCCACATGAATGTTTTTCACAAGAAAATGACCACATTAAATATATTAACCCCTTAATGACGCAGGGTAGTTTGGGCCTTAATGTTCAAACCACATTTTTTAAATCTGACATCTTTTACTTTATATGAGAATATCTTCACAATGCATTTACCTATCCAAGTGATCCAAGATTGCTGCTTCGTGACACATTGTATTTTATGTTGCTGGTAAATTTTGGTCATTATACTTTGTTTTTACCATAATAAACTTTCAAAATTGATAATTTTATGAAATTTTCAGTAAATTGTCCTTTTTTTAAACAAACACAAATAGTCGTGTAGCCCTATTTGGGGGGGGGGTATGAGTATTATCCCTCCCGCAACAGACTCTGGCGCTGACCTGTGTGTATAATGGGACCTGAAGCCTTCGCTGAAGGGAAGAGTGGGAACATATATGAAATATATCAGTGCCTCCACCCAGGATAGAGCCTCTGTATTACAGGGAGGATCTCTGCCTGGGACTTACCCATGAAGTACAGTTAGTAGCCTTAACAAGGATCACTGTACTAATCTCACAGTCTGAAGAATACATACAGATACCACATAAGGTTATAACAGTAGCTTTATAAGAATCAACAGGGTAATAATACATACATACAATATACTCAGAACACAGCAGTACTACAACAACCAGCAAGTCCTCAACCGTCTTAGGTTATATACCCGGGTATATATATAAATATATAGCAAGAGTCCAGTGCACAATACCTCCAGGCAACAGAAGAGATGCAGGGGCCCCTGTGGATGACTGTGGATCCTCGGATTCTTCCAGGAGATGACAGACAGCCGATCAGGAGATGATGATGATGGTGAGATTCTTCACAGGCAGCAAACAGGGCGACGGTGACGGCAGTAGATGCAGGCCTGACTACCCTAACACTGAGTCCTTAACCTGCCAGCTAAACTACTAGTGCCACCGGGCCTCTAACTAGCTAGTTGGCCTTCGGAAGCCTAACCTATCACTGCCCTGAACTATATATATATTGATCCCTAACTACGGTTACTAGCTAGGTCCTGTGAGTATATAGGGGGTAACACATACCTAACTATATACTGTGAAGTAAAGAGGAACAAGTGGCTCTTAGACTCCCCCAGACATAACATGTCTGTCCCAGCAGCTCTGCTCACATCTCTCCCCCCAGCAGCTCTGCCTCACATGTGTCTGACTCACTGTATTTACAAAACAAAAACTTGCACTAAATGCCTGGGGTCTCTGAAGCCAAACTGCAGGGGCAAAGAAGCCAGATACATTATATACTAGTAGAAATGGCAGTTCCCTACAGTCGTATCACACAATTCTTAATAATTAACATTTACCATATGTCTACTTTTATATTGGCACTGTTTCTTCAATGTCCTTTTACTTTTCTAGGGTGTTAGAAGGCTTATAAATTTTGAAGCAAATTCTCGGATTTTCAAGATTCAGTTTTCTAGGGACCTGTTCATTTGTGAAGTGACTTTGAGGGGCACATATAATAGAAAACACTCAAATGACCCCATTTTACAAACTCTACTCCTCAAATTATTCAAAAACAGTATATAGGAATTTTGTTAACCCTTTAGGTGTTCCACAAGAATTAATTCAAAATGGAGGTGAAATTTCCAAATGTCATTTTTTTTATGCACTTTTTCCACTTCAAACCAGTTTCTCATGTATACCTACTATAATATTTATTACTTTGATTCTGCAATTTGTAGAAATATCCCATATGTGGCCTACTGTGCAACTTGCATGTTTGACTGTGGCATCCAAGGGGTTAAAACCCCCGATTGGAGCGGCTCTCGGCTGAGCGTTAACTATATGCTCAGTGCGATGTAATAGTACTGAGCTGCGCGGGAGGGGGTTAAAGGGAGACAGGTCACCGAATGACATTTAGGATTAGAGATTGATGAACAATATGAATCAAACAATTAGTTTTGTATATACAGTTATCATATGTTCACCAGTTAAGCAATATATCCAATAAACCAGTATTATGTTGTGCTAACATTCACCTATACTTTATATAGGTACCAACAGTATTCATACAAGATTCAGAAGTGTTAACTAGTGCTCAGTAAAATAATTGACAAATTCTATTCAGAAACTGTATCTGTACAGTTTGAAGAAGTAGCTTTCACCCCTATGAGGATACACTTAGGCTGACAGATAGTTACGCCATGTTGACCAACAAGTCCTGTACACTGTAATGCACATGGGTCCGGCCTCCAGTGCTTGACCGCAGTTATTAGCACTAAATAGTATTGGCAGCGCGACAGGGATGTGACCTCTAATAATAGTCCAGAGTGAGACTGATAGGAATGTACCAGTGCCATATTGAATAAGGGTGTGTAATGTCAATCTACGCATATAGGCGCTATCCAGCGGCAGAACTATAAAACATTTACTCAGTCCCGTTCCATAGATATAAGTATGAGTGGTCTACTGTGGTAGAAGACCATATATAAGTACTTGTATAAGCACACACAGCAATGTATACGCTACTTTCCCCAGAGGCCCACCTTGTTGGACAGTGAGGGGTGCAATGTAAAATAGTGTAAAGGAGTGTATCCCTATTCCAGGTCACAAATATGCTAATATATATAAGTGGTGCTTAAAAGTTTGTGAACCCTTCAAAATTTTTTTGTATATTTCTTTTATAAATATGACTTTAAACTGCATCAGATTTTCATACAAGTCCTAAAAGTAGATAAATAGAACCAAATCAAACAAACACGTCAAAAATATTAGACTGGCCATTTATTAATAGAAAAAAGCCAATGTCAAGTATTTGTGAGGGGCAAAAGTATGTGAACCTTAGCTTTCTGTATCTGGTGTGTCCCCTTGTGCAGAAATATGCAAGAAAAAAAACACAGATGAGAAAACTGGTTCGGATCAAACTGGATAAAATACAAATTTTCCAAAACGTTTGACATCCATCACCCACAAAACACTCTCTTCAGACCCCAAAGTATAGTAAGTGGAGGTGCAGCGACATGAACAGTAGTACTCACCTTGCTTCACCTCTCCTGGCCATCCTTGCAGTCCTGTGTCCTCTTTTTGCCTCTGGCTGAGGTTCCGCACAGAGAGGTCACTTGTAAGGCCTGTGATTCAGCCTCTGTGGTTACGTGGAGTGTGCAGACATCATAACACTTTGACCTAGCAGAGGGGAGGCAAGATGAGTACAATTGTTTGGAGATGTGGCAACATAACACTTATTATACTCTGGGGTCTAAAGAGATGTAGTAGTTACTCAACATAGACTATGGGGGTATAGACTGCATGCTCTCTATGGGGGCGGCTGCCATATTTTATGGCCCTGAATCAGATATTGGAGAAACCAGTCATTAGTTAAACAGATCATTTTTAGTAGATATCAGCTAAGTAATGTAATATAAACTAGTAAGCACTACCCTAAATCATCAAGACACCCATCCTGCCTAGCAAGGGCTTCCCAGAAATGTCTCTGCCAGTTTACAACACTTCATTGGCCTGCCCGGCCAATTGAGCATTTATGGGACCAGCTGGTATAGGTAGCAGAAGCTGGTATGAGTGTGCAGGAACTACAGGCCCAGCTGCAATATCTGTGGGCAAATGTGCTACAGAACCTGTATGTCTCCATGCCCAATGGTATCTCATCTTGTATCCAGGCTAGAGTCACCCAACAGGATACTAGAACCTTCGCTCAATTGTACATCATCAAAAACCCACCTGATCAACTAAGGTCATTTTAGCTCCCTGGACAACCCCTTTAATACAGCTCAGATAGATATAGCTATCTGTCTATCCATCTGTGATATATAGATCTGTGATATACCGATATCTGTATTATACATTTATAATATCCTTTTGGGAATAATAGAAGCCGATGGGACTTGGCCTGAGTCCACTTTTCATCTCATCTTTACAACCTTTAGCGCTGAGTATTTCCAGTTTCGATGGGTGATGGATATCATTTATATTCTGAGATCTGAATAGATGGTTATTATAGGACTCAAGCAGAAAATATATGCAGAATTGTCTTCTGTAAACTTCAGCAAAGACATTACTATAATTCTGGCCACTTTGAGAACTTTTCTGGCTTTCTATAAGTAAATTATTCTCCCGACATCCGGCAGAGGGTTTGTTTAGCTCCCTTTATGCATTTTATCCACAGGACTTAAAAGCGATTTACTGTTCGTGGCTTAAAATGACCAATATATCTCCTGTTTTATATGGAAGCACTCAGTAACCGTAATCGGTGCCCTTTCCATGCCCGCACTGGAGGTAGAGGTCTGGTTAATGGAGTCTTGGAGCCGCAGTATTTAGCATTGCTAAGTGGGATGAAGAGTGAAAGGTCCATATTTTAGGTGTCCCATTAGTTTGGTATTTCTGCTGACTCTTATGGTAATGCTATCTACTACCAGAACTTTGTTGGACTACTAAAATACTAGTACTGTATAATCTGATCAACAACCATGAACCACCTAGTAACAGGTCTAAGATTTCAGATGAAAATTTAGAATTATATCTATAGTTAGATGCAATTTATCTATAATATATTGATTTTGTTGAATTCCAAAAACACCACCACGCTATACAGGTTGTTCATGGTATTGCAGTTGAGTCCTATTAACAGTCTTCCAGGCTGAACAAATGATGGCTGCAGTCAGGGAGGTCATTCCTCACCCCAGCTAGACTGTCAGGAACGCCCTTCTGACGGTGGACTGTGAAACTAAGACCACCGATAGCTCCATCCCCGGGCACATAAATCAGCACGCTGTCTGCTTTCTAGCGGTATGTAAAACCGCATATACATGAGGACACGAAAGGTCCTCTTTAACTGACGTTCTAAAGGTCCCCTGGAGACTTAGTCTTCACCCCAGCCCTGTCCTAACACAGAGGGATAGCCAGCCATGGGGATAACACAAATGGGAAGCTGCAAACACACAATATACAGGGGGAACACATATAAAACAATATAAAAACAAGTTGATTGTATTTTATTTTCTGCTGTTCTGTGCCACTGGCTGTATATATTAAGCAGCGTCCACTCGGATGCCGCACAAAGTGCAAATGAATGTAACAAAATAAAAAAAAAATTGTGTTAGCAGGGAGCTGGACCAAAGGCTGGGGTGTAGTGTGGTCATGACCTGGCCAGGCAGGGGTTAAGGAATTGCGGAATTGCATCAGGGGTGAGTTTGGTGGGGTTGAATTGGAGGAGTAATCTAGGTTATGATAGGTTGGTTTATTGTAAAGGGGGAGCTATGGAATAGTTGTGGTCAGAGTATAAGCAGTGTCGCCAGTTTTCCCATCCACCCGGTATGCAGTATACATGCTATTTTAGGGACTCTCTAAGGGGCAGACCCCGGCAAGAAATTATATAAATTGGCTTTGGTTCCCTATGGTTTTACACCACTTTAGCTGGGAAACGGATGGCGGCTAGTGGTTGGATGATAACATTTACATATTGTCAAGAGCCTTTATCAAAGAGGTTAAGTTGTTTGGCAAGGACTGGGCTACAGAATTACTGTTTCATGTCAATGTATCTGGTGTTTTCTAATGTTATGTTTTACAGATTTTATGCTGAAGAATGATATAATAAAGCTGTGACCATTCCAATAAAGTTTTGTTGTACTGTATTTTAGTTAGATGGGTGGTCATTGGTCAGGCGGGACCCCTGGTTCGGCTCTTGCCGTGTCAAAAGAAATGCAAAAGCAATAAATAAAGCCTAAAAGAAACAGAATAACAATAATGCACAGATGACAGTCATGTAAGAGGGATCACAAGCAAACTGAATTCATTATACAAGGCAGAAACCACTCAGAGGATACAAAGGAAAGAACACGTTGAAAGGAAGTAATGGAAAATAAATCTATAAAACAACTTTGAGTGAAACCAACATCAGTAGACACAAGGTAATGTTCATCTTACCTCTGTTCTCCTACACGTGGCAAACACTTAGAAATTTGTCAATTACACTTATTCTGTGATTGGCGGTGAGAGGAATGTATAGTAACAGTATTGATTCTGGGCACGAAATGAATTCACCCATACACGTATTTATTCACTAAGTTATACAATGCCGAACACTGAGGAATTACATAATCCCAGGAACAATAGGAATGTAGCATAACCACATGTGATACTGCAACACTCAGGAGGGCCAGGAATGATGTCACGGGTAGAATATAAGATGTGTCCGGCTGGTAGAATGACCCTTGATCCCGAATGTGCGCAAAAGCCTTTTTGATGTCCCCGAGTAGCCGCCCCCACGTGGTACCTGACAATGACGACAGACAACCAGGTCTCGGGGATAGTCGTTGCTCTTTTACTAGCAGAACGAGGTAATACAAATGTACAGAGGATGAAAGAACTCTCCACATAAAATACAGTTATTACTGTAGATAGTGTCCAGTTAAGCAGGTGATAGGAATTTGGGCAAAAGTGTTTTGACTTGTTTAACTGGTAGGTACTTGGAAGGATGGCCTGTATCCAGGGGGTTATCCCTCAACAAACTGGGTACACGCATGTAGAAGAGGAAACGGGTGTGCTGACAGCGGGCTCTGTTAATATATCTGTCAGACTAGCTATGGGCTCTGTTAATATATCTTCGTCCCAAAGACTGACTTGTAGAAAGATGCATGTGGAGTTCCCAGGTGTAAGAATAACAGGTCAGTAGGCTTTTTAGTACTTGCAGACTTGGGACTTCAGAG
This sequence comes from Leptodactylus fallax, assembly GCA_947044405.1. NCBI lineage: Eukaryota > Metazoa > Chordata > Amphibia > Anura > Leptodactylidae > Leptodactylus > Leptodactylus fallax. The sequence continues at coordinate 3,156,326 of CAMRHE010000063.1, forward strand.
GAAAACACTCTCTGAGGAGAAGCTTGAGCACAGAGAAAAAGACCTCTCTGGTAGAAGTAGTTGTACAGGTGCTGACTGGACTAGCATGTCCTCCAACTTGCACCCACATGTGCAGACTTGGTCACACCGACCAACAGGGTTTCCAACCCTCTCCAGAAAGGGCTGTAGCTTGACCCCTCCTCCAGGCCAATCAAGAGAGCCTGATTGGTTCTGGAAGTCACTTGACTATACTGGACACTCCCTATATTAACATGATATGATGATGCATTCACAGCCTTCCATGTGTGTTCTGGCTCTTGTGAAATATATATATAGGAAGGAATGGGGAAATGTCCATACGATCTCGGTCTGCAAGGACTATTAAAGGGACAGGGACGAGCAGTACCGGGACATTACAATACAATAACCTTGGAGCATTTGCATATTAACAAAAACAGAGAAATTTCGACAATGGTTGCAATGACTCACACAGTTTGATGCTGGTGACCCTAACCTATCTATCTGCAGGGCTGTAATTTTCTTAAAAGTACAATAAGAATTGAGTTTTTTTTTTTTTTTTTTTTTTTTTTTTTTTATAGGGCATTGATAGAAGATATACCAAATAATTCGGAATCTCTGGTAATGTACAGCCCCCTTGAAAACATTACTAGTGAATGAGGTAGTTAGGGACATGGGAAACCGTCCCTTCCCTTAATGTCTGACATAGACGACCATGCATGCAAAGTGCACTAAAAGGGTCAACATTCCTGGTGGATAATTTAAGTATCTCTGGGGTCTACAGAAATTAAGGGCTTTATGTAAAGATTCCCAATGGTCTAGGGTAATAAAAGGGACCATTTAAGGATGCCTTTCTTTTAAGATGTCTGGTTGAGGGTATTGATTAATATCATATACAGGGGTCCAGCTAAGTTTCCAGGCTGCAGCCTTCCTTCTATAACTGTGCATACAGAGAGCTGTCAATCACTGATAGCTCCGCCTCCTAGACTTTATAACAAAGACAGAGCAGAAATTTCAGTGGAGAAATGACGGGTTACATGGGATATTTTACCATGAAACTATTTATCAATCTGCTTAGCTCCTCCTGCTCTATAACATGCTTCCTGCATTTTCCTGGTGACAGGTTCCCTTTAAGTTGGCCATACACTTGTGATAGCAGTTGACTGACTGCTTGTTTTATACACATGCACACCTGGTTGAGCTTTGAAGAGGGAGATAACCTGCAGCCAGAGGCTCATGGCAATGGCATCTTCCCTGACAAGAGAAGGATCATCATGTTTAAGTCCAACTAATCCATCATCTCCTCCGCCATCTTCCATCAATGAGGAGCCAGGAGGCACCAGTATACATTAGAAGGTAGGCCGGTAATGCCAAAATAGAATTATATGTATAGCCAGCTTTAGTGCACAGATCATCATGAATGTCATCTTATAGGTTTCTATGACTTGGCTGAAAATAATTGGAATTCTCTAGTAAAGATTGGATACGATAGAAGATTGTGCCCTGCCAGTATTTTTATGGGCCTGTCTTGATTAAAAACGCACACTGGCATCCTGTGCCGCTGGGCCAAGCATCGTGTCTTGGCTGTTATAACTATAGTAGTTTTGTCTTTGGTTATATTGCTGTTGAGATACCCAGGTGTCTACTTTACAGTACATTGCTGCAATTATATTTCTATATGTAATTGACTTTGCCTGTTGCCTCCCAGCATGATATATAACTAGAGCTTTCTAGCTTCCAGCTGATCTCATACTCCGTTCCAGAACAGATCAGTGTAAAAGCTTGTGATTGTGGGGGTCAGTCTTATGTGTCTTGGTAATGAATTCCAGAGTATGGGGGATGCACGGGAGAAGTCATGGAGACGTTTGTGTGAAGAGCGGATGAGAGCAGAGCGGAGTAGGAGGTCTTTGGAGGATCGGAGGTTACGTGCGGGCAGGTAGCGGGAGATTAGGTCAGAGATATATGGAGGGGACAGGATGTGGATGGCTTTGTATGTCAGCGTTAGTAATTTGAACTCTATTCGCTGGGCAACGGGTAGCCAGTGAAGGGATTGGCAGAGGGGAGCGGCCGATGAAGAACAGGGGGAGAGATGTATTAGGCGAGCAGCACAGTTTAAGGTCGACTGGAGGGGGGCGAGAGTGTTTGCTGGGAGGCCATGGAGAAGGATGTTACAGTAGTCTAAGTGGGATATTATGAGGGCATGGACTAGCATCCTTGTAGTTTCAGGGGTGAGGAAGGAGCGGATTCGATGGATGTTCTTGAGTTAGAGGTGGCAGGAGATGTTGAGGGTTTGAATAATCGGCGTGAAGGATATCAAGGTTATCCCAAGGCAGCAGAGCCGTGGGACTGGCGTGAGTGTGGTTCCATTAACTTTGATAGAGGGGTCAGCGAGAGGGGTGAATGTCGCAGTGGCCATTTTTATTTAAAAACCAAACAATTTGGAATATGTGTGTCAAATCAAAACAAATCAATTCAACATCCACTAGTCGCTACTAAAGTTCTATGCCCAGGTGCCAAAACCCACTGGGAATGTGACATCATGAAATTTAGCAGAGGGGCAACCATATGCTATTTATAAAACCGCTATCCAGGCATTTGACTGGGGGACCTTGTACGTCCATTCAAGCAGCATGGGTTGGGGGCCTCTGCTACATCCCCACCCCTATACAGTGGCTACACTTCTGGTCATCTGTTGTAGGTTTTACAGTGACATTTTGAGCTTCGAACTGTGGCTCAGAAAATAAAGCCTTACGTGGATGATATTCTTCAAAGACTCTGCTGCAGAGAATATTATCTCTCTAAAACTAGAAGAAAGAGAAATAATAACCTCATTAAGAAGGATTTATTAGAAGAAAAACAAGTGATGCCTGAAAACAAATGGTAACCCTCCTGTTCTCCATCTACACCCTAGGCCTTGGCCAACTTGCTTCAATTAGCGGAAATAGCTGGATGAGAATATTCATTGTGGAATATATATAAATTTATAGACATAAGAATTTAAATAAAAAAAGATGTAGAGATTAACCAGGCAGACACACCTCATACCAACAAATTTATTATATTAGGAACTGGCATAGATTTCCATTCCGGTGCACAGGATTGTTCTTGTTTTATTAAAAAGCAGCTGCCTCTTAATAGGTCAGGCGTGCCTAGTGCCAGTCTGGGACTATTGGCATAGGAAATAACAGTCTTATTAAATTAACAGGGGTTATACTGTTAAAGATTCTCATTCCATAGTGTTAGACTGCTGCAGGTCCGACTGCGGGCTCCACCATCAATGAGAACGGGGGAGTGAAAGTCCTCCATGTGAATGAAGCACCAGTGCATTTGCATCACCAGCAGCTCCATTTACTGGTATGGGGGAGCTGGGACTGCAGTCTCTGGCAGCCCAATAGCAGTGAATGAGCTCCCGGTCATGTAGCGCACTGGTGCTTCATTCACATGGAGGAGGCACAGGGAACTTTCAGCCCCCATTCTCTTCATTGCTGGGAGACCAGGTAGCTGGACCTATAGCAGTATAACACTTGTGTGTTTAATGGAACCGTCCCTTTAAATTAAATGGGTCTCCAGGCTTTTTTGAAGGCCTCTCCTTAGGACACCCAGCCCCTGGACTGATCAGCTGTTCAGAACTGCTGCCAGGCCTAGTACTATACAGTGTAAGGAGCCAGTTAGTGCTAGAATGGAGTGGGTAAAATCAGGTGCTGTTGGGCATCTAGTAGGTGGCGTTGCCTCCTGTAACTATTAGTATGAAGCACCACTCGCTGTATCCAAGTCAAACCAGGCGGGTTAGGGTTGTATATAAGAGAGGCGTAGTTAGCTTACTACTTCAGCAATACAACACCCGAATATGCTGAGACTCCGGGTGTGATAGGGCAGGCCGGCGGAGCCACTAACTGGATCCACAACATGGCTGATTTAAACCACTCCATTCTAGACTCAACCAATGCCAGCGTCCAAGATATTTTGAAGAATTAAAAAAAGAAGACCATAATGCATACCTCCCAAGCATCCCAGATACAGCAGGACAGTCCCTCTGACTTGGGCAGTGTGAGGTATGTCTCTGGAGGATGCAGAAGAGTTGACACTGGTGAAGCACCTTCACCATTTGACCCATGCCTCTGCCTGCTTGCCAAGTGTTGGGAACAAAGTAGTGACATAACTACATGGTCTCTGCTGTTTCCTGAAACTGCCAGCAGCACGGACAGGGGAACAATTGTCCTGGAAAAAAACAGCATGACACGAGTATTTTTTTTTTTCGTGCCACAAGAGGAAGCAATATATATATATATATATATATATATATATATATATACACACACACACACTCGAAAAAAAATTCAGGCAGCACATCCCAATGTGAACAGGTGCACGCTACTGTGGTAAAATGTATAAAAACAAAAAGGTGTAGCAGCACTCTGACACAGCACATGGTCAGGTGTTCATATTGTAGACCTGTTCTGGGTCCAAGAGAGGTATGTTATTGCCCTGTGTTAAATTGTAGATTTATTTTGGGTTTAATAGAGGCATTAGTATAGGGTCCCACCTTAATGAGGTCGCCTTGTCGGGGCAGGTGGGCTTCCTACTGTTTGATCAAATATGTATAACTAAGAACCTCAAAATTTTAGTTTATACACCATATTAATTTGTAGGTGCCAAAAATAGCAGTAATGCTATCTCTGTTCTCTATATACCCTTGTGCTGTGTCAGAGTGCTGCTACACCTTTTTGTTTTTTATATATATATATATATATATATATATATATATATATATATATATACACTGTGGTGACCGTATTAAGGAGACATTATATTGTGGGGATCACAGTGAGCATGATACTGTGTTTGGTACAGTATCCCAATGGACTGCTAAATATTTTTGCATAATGTAATGTAAAGTGCCACATGTACATAGTTATTGGTGTTTTGCAAGTTTCCATGTATATTTCTCCCTATATGTGATGTTTGATCCACTTGGAATAAAAAGTACACCCTTCTTTTTTGAGAGATCTATGGTTCAGCACAACTCATGGCTGGCTGGGGTAAAGGGAGGTTATATTTTGAGTCTCCTCACGGCAGTCCATTCCAGCCCCTGGAGTGTGTGGATGTGTGTCCGTAGCTATCTGCTATTGAGGGCCATTACCAGTGATTATTGCTGAGAGCTGGAGGAGAAATTGAGGTGTAAGAGAACATTACAGACCCGTTGAGACTTATTCATTCAGCCCCATTATAGTGGGATAGGTGAGAGTATAGTTGTACTAGAGTTGGAGATATTAGATACTCGCCATCCCTCGAGTAACAGTTACCTGGTTTATACCACATTCTACAGTGAAATCTCATTGTATTAATTCACTCTCCTGGAATCTGTACTTAGAACTTTACTGAGCTAACTCAACACCAACATCTGTTTTTCAACAGCAAATGCTGTCTCCTGAGTCATTCTTAAACTTACCATCGAGGGCCCTTCCAACCACCATCACCTGGCTCAATTAAGCTGTTTTAGTCCTCAAACTGAGTAACACCCTGGGAAAACTGCCACCACCACCATGAGGTACCTAGCAGGCCCCCTCAGCCCACCTCCTGAGTTGGTGCAGTGCTGGAGGAGTCTGTTCAGTGGCCATCGTTCACCGTAACTACAACTCCCTTCCTCTGGTTAACTCCAACATGTTGCTGTATTGGGTCCTCTAAAAGGGGACCATACTATGTGGGGCACAATGGGAAATGTTTGGGAATGGACAGAGACAAAGCAGCCATGGCTGTATCTGGAGGCGTAGATTGCATACCTAAATTTACCAATTTTGTCCCTCTTTACCCCTTGGCATCATACATAAAATTAAGATTCCTTAGATCAAGAACAACAATCCAAACCACATCCAATATCCATCTGCTCCATCATCACACAGGGAAGTCAAGTAAATAATAAGGCTTTATTAAAAAGGAGTAGACATTTTATTCCATGTAATAAATACAGTTCACCGAAGGGGACACTAAAGAAATCTTAATAAAATATCACAGAGAAAATGGCTAATATGTAAAATAAAATACAAAACTTTATTGATATGCACTAAAACACTAACGTCCCAGATATAAGATAAAATATTGCGTAGCGTATCCCAAACTCAAAGAGTATAACGCTATGACACAGGGAGTACATAAATAGCACTGTTGGTTATAATGTCGACAAAACCAATAGCGCAAACCTCTATTCTCCTACTTTAATGTCAAGCCAGAAAAGCGGTATAGTTACACACCCAAGTGGAGCAGCTGTCTATTAAGTGATGTTACAGCACCACTCCTACTCCATTAAACAGGTGTACACTACACAATAGAAAAGCCGCACTGGCATACGAAATGTGAGCTGAGCCATATTCCTAAAAGAATTTTTCTTTTTCCAACCCACATGTAATAAGCTCAGTCTATGAGTACAGATAAAAATAACTCCTATCCTAGAGAATAAGACCCTACTATGGATCTCTGTATGAAATGTGCTATTTAGCACTCACATACAAGTGGCTAATAACTACAATTGGTTTTGTCAACATTATAACCAATAGTGCTATTTATGTACTCCGTGTCATAGCGTTATATCCTTTGAGTTTGGGATACGCTACGCAATATTTTATCTTATATCTAGGACGTTAGTGTTTTAGTGCATATCAATGAATGGGTTTTTAAGTAAAGCGAGCTGTGGAAGCATGGCCGCAAAACCGGACAGGAATAGGACCAAGGGCTGATAGAAACGAATGGGTCAGGAAAAACGTGGATAGCACACTGAACTCGCCTACAGCAATCTGCAAGGGGCCTAAATATGAGACAAGGACCCCTTTTGACGCTATAAAAGCCTCCACTCTTCTACAAAGGCTTTTTACAGGATTTTGGACTGTGTCAGTGGGATTTTGTATCCACTCAGCCAAAAAAGCATTTGTGGGGTCAGGCACCAATATTGGGTGATACTCTGACTCTCAACCTGTGATTCACATCATCCCAAAAGTTGTTTCATGGGGTTCAGAATAGGGCTTTGTGAAGCCACCCAAGATCCCCCTACCAAACTTGCTTTACGCAAGGGGGCGCAGTCATGATGAAACAGGAAAGGGCCTTTTCAAAACTGTTGCAACAAAGCATATTATATACGGTCTTTACAGGCTGCCGTATATACTTTACTCTTTACTGAAATATAGAGCCCAAACCGTACAAATCAGCCTCAGACCTGTAATCCCTCTTCCCCCAAATGATTTTGACATTGATAGTATGTCATCAGATAACCATGATCACTGGGAACCCTACGGGCCTAATGTTGTTCAATTTACCATAATGGAGCCTGCCAGTAAATGTTGGCACAGGGCATGGACTGTAGCATGCTAAATTGGGATGTGTGACTTTCTAGCGCTCCACCTGTCCATAGTTTGATTGGTATTGCCCGGTCAGTCCCATTCACTTCAATGTAAGTGACCCGCAATCCCACAACCTATAGGCATTTCTCTAAGAAAGCATTATTATTGTGCTAATCCAGAAAACCTTAGATCAAATGTGGAATAGCCAACAAATGATACATTAAGTTCCGATACTCAGACTCAGGTACACGACTACTTTATATCAATTGACTTCTTTATTAATTTTATTCAAGGTGTTGAAGGGAAGTCAGGGAAGTATGTCTTTATAGTGTGGGAGGAAACCGGAGTACCCGGGGAAAACCCACGCAAGCACGGGGAGAACATACAAACTCCACGCAGAAGTTGCACTTGGGCGTATTCACACCAAGGACCCCAGCGCTGCAAGGCAACAGTGCTAAGCACTGAGCCACCGTGCTGCCCATGTCACAGATGGTCGGTTGGTGCAGTAGATAACTCACTGGCTCCGTGAATATATCTAGCTGCCGAAAGTCCAGGTAAATGTCCAATCCGGTGACGAGAGCAGAGACGAGCCAGGTCTCTGCCCTCTTGATGCAGCAGATGTGTCACTTCTTCAGCGACTGCATCTGGCTGCGGAAAGTCCGGTAAAAAGGTCAAATCCAGTATTGACAGCAGAGAGCAAGCTCAATCTGCTGTGGAAAGTCCGGTGAAAATGTCATATCCAGTAATGGGGGCAGATCATCAGATCCTAACATAGTGGTCATCATGTCCTTGACTTGCCGGAGAGTCAGCATTCTGGAGAAGAGAAGGATTTGGTGGTAGCTGGTACTGAGGAATTCAGCATCAGGGACTGGAGGATAGGCCTGTAAAATAAAATCAGTTTGGTCAACCCAAGTATGAACCAACGTTTAAGGGCAGAATAATACTATATGGCTGGTTTATAGCCAAATTTGGAATAAGAAATAACATTGAAAATGAGACCGACCACCACTGATGAAGACCAGTATGCATAATATATGGTGGAACTGTATACTGGCTACAAGAGGGTGGTCTTCTAAGAATGGTGGTTCATTAATACAATGGCAGCAATATGCAAATTTGGTTCTATGAACGGAATGTATATGTACACACCTGCTCATACATACCTGCTCAGCCGGCGGTTTCCCTGTGGGTATAATGGAAGCAGAAAGTCTGCAGAGGAAACTTCTGTGGTAAAAACCGCAATGTGGGGCCTTAGCCTAAAGCCGACTAATAAGAGGTGTCAACTCTAGACTATGCCAAATTTATCCAACAGCATCAGACTAGCTTTTAGATACTAATAGTAAATCTGCCCCATTAGCTTTTGCATTGCAGTCACAATGGCTCATTTGTATTAGAAAGGCTTAGAACAGAAAACCTGCTACTGGATTTTTCTCAGAAAAAAAGGAGCACGGAATTTGTCAAATGACGGACATGACCTGCACCCAGTGCTTGTAGATAGACAGCTGGATAGCTAGACAAGTGTGGGAGCCGCAGGGCATGTTACACACTACTTATTCTTAGGACAGGATATCCTATGTCTATAGAATTAATACTTTCATGCTCTTACCGTAAAGATTATCATGAAGATTTCTTTCTGTCACTGTGTGACCTCGGAGCTGAAGACAGATCTCATACTCTAAAGAAATAGAAAGAATAAAAGAATTTTTAAGTTGAGTAAATAGATTTTTTTTTTTCTAATCATTTTTGCTATTTTATAGTGGTGTACATACCTGTTAATAGGCTGAATGGTGCCATATATTAATGCCATTAGATGTGTTTCTATGTGCAATCCTCCATGATGTCCTGCTTTGAGGTTCCTTGGCTTAGAGGAATCAGGAAACTGAGCAGACCGTTGCAGGGTCCTGGTGCGCTGGAGCACTGTGGTAGTGTGCACTCCAAGCAGGACAAACAAATGGGACATTCTGGAAGAGCGCTTGGTATTTCATATTGTTTGGCTCTTCTTTGGCCTCACTGTGTGGTGCAGGTATCTGCCTGGTCACATACTCATCCATTGACTTTTTGCTGATATCGAGTGGTGACACCGCTTTTCCTGATTCCAATTCGTCCCAGTTTATTGAAGAGAAAAAGGCATGTTCGCGGATGTTTCCTCTCATCCCTAATCTTAGAGACCTGTCCTGGAGGAGCCCTGTTACCAAGTCTGTAGTTGCAGGGTCAAACTGTTCAGATGATTCTTGCTTTTGCACCATGCCAGTGACTTGTAGCGCCATCTCTGCAGGTCTTAGGCTGGCGACCAAGCCCATGGTGATTCTGCCTAAAGCAAGCCAGTCTTCTGCAGCTACATATGGTTCACCAATGATCATTTCTGGTACAGGGATGCCATGAAAGTCGTCTTCTGCGGTTATTCTCATAGCCAATCCAAAATCGGTGATTTTAATATGGCCTTGGCTAGTCAGCAAGACATTATCGTTTTTCAGGTCTCTGTGAGCGATGCCTTTGGAATGAAGGAATTGTATTCCGCACACCATCTCTGCTACTAGAAATTTTATGGTGCAGAGGCTTAGCCATTCCTTCTCTGCAACCAGGTCATAGAGAGTCCCGCCAGTGACCAGCTCCATAACAAAGTAGACATGACTCTCAGTGTGAAACGCTCCATAGCCATGAACCAAAAAGATGCTTTCCTGAGCCATCTGCAGGAATGTTCCTTCTGCTAATCCTTCTTTGTATCGTAGAAAGGACGACTTCTTTATAGCTTTGATGGCAACTTGTTCTCTCCGTATGGAGTCTGTGGCCAGCATCACCATCCCAAATGTACCTTCTCCAAGAACATGATGAAATGTAAATTTGTCCACTGTTAGAGGTACTGTGGCCTCTGCCCCTTCGTCTATTCTTTCTTTATCAGAACATTTGCTGTCTAACTTAGCCTTCTTTCTTGGCTGCAGATATTCATTTATGTCAGATCCGCAATCTATAAAGGGTCTTTTTCTCCCACCTTGGCGCTTCTCTGTTGTTTTCCCTTCATCCAATGCAACATTTACTATGTTTGATTTTTTAGTTGCACTTCCTATTTTACTGGGGGCACCATGGTGGTCGACTTCCCTTTCCCTTTTGCGGGATCCACTAGTTTGGACAGCTTTGGTTGAGCTTTGACACCCTGTTTCTGTTGTGTTATTGGGGTTGTCAAGCCTTAAAAGTTGCCTTCCTCTTTTAAGGATGCAATTTTTTTTATTCCTTAAGAATCCTGCGAACCTTCTCCATTGGTTCCGCAGTCCATGAAGACATGAGGAGTTTTTAGGGAGCTGAATAGCAGATTTGGGTTTGCTCACCTGCTGGCTGCATCCCTCCTGTGGATCCTCTAGGTCAATTCCTTGCCCGTCTTCATTTGATGGTTTTGGATTTTTCCTCTTTCTACTGAATCCCATGTTGAGTTTAGGACACTTGTAGAAAAGAGTGAATAGCAATAGATAATAGCTAGCAAACTGCAGTGATGTCCGTCCTCACCGAAGTGTTGAGACAAACTGAGGCAAAGAGGGAAAGAGTTCTGTGATGTCATTGTGATGTCATCAGTACAGCCATGGCCAGAGTAGAGAGAGGTTCAACCGGTTTGAACCGGTTGAATCTCAGTTACACTTGCATATATCAAAATGGCCACATGAATGTTTTTCACAAGAAAATGACCACATTAAATATATTAACCCCTAAATGACGCAGGGTAGTTTGGGCCTTAATGTTCAAACCACATTTTTTAAATCTGACATCTTTTACTTTATATGAGAATATCTTCACAATGCATTTACCTATCCAAGTGATCCAAGATTGCTGCTTCGTGACACATTGTATTTTATGTTGCTGGTAAATTTTGGTCATTATACTTTGTTTTTACCATAATAAACTTTCAAAATTGATAATTTTATGAAATTTTCAGTAAATTGTCCTTTTTTTAAACAAACACAAATAGTCGTATCACACAATTCTTAATAATTAACATTTACCATATGTCTACTTTTATATTGGCACTGTTTCTTCACTGTCCTTTTACTTTTCTAGGGTGTTAGAAGGCTTATAAATTTTGAAGCAAATTCTCGGATTTTCAAGATTCTGTTTTCTAGGGACCTGTTCAGTTGTGAAGTGACTTTGAGGGGCACATATAATAGAAAACACTCAAATGACCCCATTTTACAAACTCTACTCCTCAAATTATTCAAAAACAGTGTATAGGAATTTTGTTAACCCTTTAGGTGTTCCACAAGAATTAATTCAAAATGGAGGTGAAATTTCCAAATGTCATTTTTTTTTATGCACTTTTTCCACTTCAAACCAGTTTCTCATGTATATCAAAGACAGGGTTAACAGCAAAACCTACTATAATATTTATTACTCTGATTCTGCAGTTTGTAGAAATATCCCATATGTGGCCTACTGTGCAACTTGCATGTTTGACTGTGGCATCCAAGGGGTTAAAACCCCCGATTGGAGCGGCTCTCGGCTGAGCGTTAACTATATGCTCAGTGCGATGTAATAGTACTGAGCTGCGCGGGAGGGGGTTAAAGGGAGACAGGTCGCCGAATGACATTTAGGATTAGAGATTGATGAACAATATGAATCAAACAATTAGTTTTGTATATACAGTTATCATATGTTCACCATTTAAGCAATATATCCAATAAACCAGTATTATGTTGTGCTAACATTCACCTATACTTTATATAGGTACCAACAGTATTCATACAAGATTCAGAAGTGTTAACTAGTGCTCAGTAAAATAATTGACAAATTCTATTCAGAAACTGTATCTGTACAGTTTGAAGAAGTAGCTTTCACCCCTATGAGGATACACTTAGGCTGACAGATAGTTACGCCATGTTGACCAACAAGTCCTGTACACTGTAATGCACATGGGTCCGGCCTCTAGTGCTTGACCGCAGTTATTAGCACTAAATAGTATTGGCAGCGCGACAGGGATGTGACCTCTAATAATAGTCCAGACTGAGACTGATAGGAATGTACCAGTGCCATATTGAATAAGGGTGTGTAATGTCAATCTACGCATATAGGCGCTATCCAGCGGCAGAACTATAAAACATTTACTCAGTCCCGTTCCATAGATATAAGTATGAGTGGTCTACTGTGGTAGAAGACCATATATAAGTACTTGTATAAGCACACACAGCAATGTATACGCTACTTTCCCCAGAGGCCCACCTTGTTGGACAGTGAGGGGTGCAATGTAAAATAGTGTAAAGGAGTGTATCCCTATTCCAGGTCACAAATATGCTAATATATATAAGTGGTGCTTAAAAGTTTGTGAACCCTTCAAAATTTTTTTGTATATTTCTTTTATAAATATGACTTTAAACTGCATCAGATTTTCATACAAGTCCTAAAAGTAGATATATAGAACCAAATCAAACAAACACGTCAAAAATATTAGACTGGCCATTTATTAATAGAAAAAAGCCAATGTCAAGTATTTGTGAGGGGCAAAAGTATGTGAACCTTAGCTTTCTGTATCTGGTGTGTCCCCTTGTGCAGAAATATGCAAGAAAAAAAAACACAGATGAGAAAACTGGTTCGGATCAAACTGGATAAAATACAAATTTTCCAAAACGTTTGACATCCATCACCCACAAAACACTCTCTTCAGACCCCAAAGTATAGTAAGTGGAGGTGCAGCGACATGAACAGTAGTACTCACCTTGCTTCACCTCTCCTGGCCATCCTTGCAGTCCTGTGTCCTCTTTTTGCCTCTGGCTGAGGTTCCGCACAGAGAGGTCACTTGTAAGGCCTGTGATTCAGCCTCTGTGGTTACGTGGAGTGTGCAGACATCATAACACTTTGACCTAGCAGAGGGGAGGCAAGATGAGTACAATTGTTTGGAGATGTGGCAACATAACACTTATTATACTCTGGGGTCTAAAGAGATGTAGTAGTTACTCAACATAGACTATGGGGGTATAGACTGCATGCTCTCTATGGGGGCGGCTGCCATATTTTATGGCCCTGAATCAGATATTGGAGAAACCAGTCATTAGTTAAACAGATCATTTTTAGTAGATATCAGCTAAATAATGTAATATAAACTAGTAAGCACTACCCTAAATCATCAAGACACCCATCCTGCCTAGCAAGGGCTTCCCAGAAATGTCTCTGCCAGTTTACAACACTTCATTGGCCTGCCCGGCCAATTGAGCATTTATGGGACCAGCTGGTATAGGTAGCAGAAGCTGGTATGAGTGTGCAGGAACTACAGGCCCACTGCAATATCTGTGGGCAAATGTGCTACAGAACCTGTATGTCTCCATGCCCAATGGTATCTCATCTTGTATCCAGGCTAGAGTCACCCAACAGGATACTAGAACCTTCGCTCAATTGTACATCATCAAAAACCCACCTGATCAACTAAGGTCATTTTAGCTCCCTGGACAACCCCTTTAATACAGCTCAGATAGATATAGCTATCTGTCTATCCATCTGTGATATATAGATCTGTGATATACCGATATCTGTATTATACATTCATAATATCCTTTTGGGAATAATAGAAGCCGATGGGACTTGGCCTGAGTCCACTTTTCATCTCATCTTTACAACCTTTAGCGCTGAGTATTTCCAGTTTCGATGGGTGATGGATATCATTTATATTCTGAGATCTGAATAGATGGTTATTATAGGACTCAAGCAGAAAATATATGCAGAATTGTCTTCTGTAAACTTCAGCAAAGACATTACTATAATTCTGGCCACTTTGAGAACTTTTCTGGCTTTCTATAAGTAAATTATTCTCCCGACATCCGGCAGAGGGTTTGTTTAGCTCCCTTTATGCATTTTATCCACAGGACTTAAAAGCGATTTACTGTTCGTGGCTTAAAATGACCAATATATCTCCTGTTTTATATGGAAGCACTCAGTAACCGTAATCGGTGCCCTTTCCATGCCCGCACTGGAGGTAGAGGTCTGGTTAATGGAGTCTTGGAGCCGCAGTATTTAGCATTGCTAAGTGGGATGAAGAGTGAAAGGTCCATATTTTAGGTGTCCCATTAGTTTGGTATTTCTGCTGACTCTTATGGTAATGCTATCTACTACCAGAACTTTGTTGGACTACTAAAATACTAGTACTGTATAATCTGATCAACAACCATGAACCACCTAGTAACAGGTCTAAGATTTCAGATGAAAATTTAGAATTATATCTATAGTTAGATGCAATTTATCTATAATATATTGATTTTGTTGAATTCCAAAAACACCACCACGCTATACAGGTTGTTCATGGTATTGCAGTTGAGTCCTATTAACAGTCTTCCAGGCTGAACAAATGATGGCTGCAGTCAGGGAGGTCATTCCTCACCCCAGCTAGACTGTCAGGAACGCCCTTCTGACGGTGGACTGTGAAACTAAGACCACCGATAGCTCCATCCCCGGGCACATAAATCAGCACGCTGTCTGCTTTCTAGCGGTATGTAAAACCGCATTAACATGAGGACACGAAAGGTCCTCTTTAACTGACGTTCTAAAGGTCCCCTGGAGACTGTCTTCATCCCAGCCCTGTCCTAACACAGAGGGATAGCCAGCCATGGGGATAACACAAATGGGAAGCTGCAAACACACAATATACAGGGGGAACACATATAAAACAATATAAAAACAAGTTGATTGTATTTTATTTTCTGCTGTTCTGTGCCACTGGCTGTATATATTAAGCAGGGTCCACTCGGATGCCGCACAAAGTGCAAATGAATGTAACAAAATTAAAAAAAAAATTGTGTTAGCAGGGAGCTGGACCAAAGGCTGGGGTGTAGTGTGGTCATGACCTGGCCAGGCAGGGGTTAAGGAATTGCGGAATTGCATCAGGGGTGAGTTTGGTGGGGTTGAATTGGAGGAGTAATCTAGGTTATGATAGGTTGGTTTATTGTAAAGGGGGAGCTATGGAATAGTTGTGGTCAGAGTATAAGCAGTGTCGCCAGTTTTCCCATCCACCCGGTATGCAGTATACATGCTATTTTAGGGACTCTCTAAGGGGCAGACCCCGGCAAGAAATTATATAAATTGGCTTTGGTTCCCTATGGTTTTACACCACTTTAGCTGGGAAACGGATGGCGGCTAGTGGTTGGATGATAACATTTACATATTGTCAAGAGCCTTTATCAAAGAGGTTAAGTTGTTTGGCAAGGACTGGGCTACAGAATTACTGTTTCATGTCAATGTATCTGGTGTTTTCTAATGTTATGTTTTACAGATTTTATGCTGAAGAATGATATAATAAAGCTGTGACCATTCCAATAAAGTTTTGTTGTACTGTATTTTAGTTAGATGGGTGGTCATTGGTCAGGCGGGACCCCTGGTTCGGCTCTTGCCGTGTCAAAAGAAATGCAAAAGCAATAAATAAAGCCTAAAAGAAACAGAATAACAATAATGCACAGATGACAGTCATGTAAGAGGGATCACAAGCAAACTGAATTCATTATACAAGGCAGAAACCACTCAGAGGATACAAAGGAAAGAACACGTTGAAAGGAAGTAATGGAAAATAAATCTATAAAACAACTTTGAGTGAAACCAACATCAGTAGACACAAGGTAATGTTCATCTTACCTCTGTTCTCCTACACGTGGCAAACACTTAGAAATTTGTCAATTACACTTATTCTGTGATTGGCGGTGAGAGGAATGTATAGTAACAGTATTGATTCTGGGCACGAAATGAATTCACCCATACACGTATTTATTCACTAAGTTATACAATGCCGAACACTGAGGAATTACATAATCCCAGGAACAATAGGAATGTAGCATAACCACATGTGATACTGCAACACTCAGGAGGGCCAGGAATGATGTCACGGGTAGAATATAAGATGTGTCCGGCTGGTAGAATGACCCTTGATCCCGAATGTGCGCAAAAGCCTTTTTGATGTCCCCGAGTAGCCGCCCCCACGTGGTACCTGACAATGACGACAGACAACCAGGTCTCGGGGATAGTCGTTGCTCTTTTACTAGCAGAACGAGGTAATACAAATGTACAGAGGATGAAAGAACTCTCCACATAAAATACAGTTATTACTGTAGATAGTGTCCAGTTAAGCAGGTGATAGGAATTTGGGCAAAAGTGTTTTGACTTGTTTAACTGGTAGGTACTTGGAAGGATGGCCTGTATCCAGGGGGTTATCCCTCAACAAACTGGGTACACGCATGTAGAAGAGGAAACGGGTGTGCTGACAGCGGGCTCTGTTAATATATCTGTCAGACTAGCTATGGGCTCTGTTAATATATCTTCGTCCCAAAGACTGACTTGTAGAAAGATGCATGTGGAGTTCCCAGGTGTATGAATAACAGGTCAATAGGCTTTTTAGTACTTGCAGACTTGGGACTTCAGAGGAAAACACTCTCTGAGGAGAAGCTTGAGCACAGAGAAAAAGACCTCTCTGGTAGAAGTAGTTGTACAGGTGCTGACTGGACTAGCATGTCCTCCAACTTGCACCCACATGTGCAGACTTGGTCACACCGACCAACAGGGTTTCCAACCCTCTCCAGAAAGGGCTGTAGCTTGACCCCTCCTCCAGGCCAATCAAGAGAGCCTGATTGGTTCTGGAAGTCACTTGACTATACTGGACACTCCCTATATTAACATGATATGATGATGCATTCACAGCCTTCCATGTGTGTTCTGGCTCTTGTGAAATATATATATAGGAAGGAATGGGGAAATGTCCATACGATCTCGGTCTGCAAGGACTATTAAAGGGACAGGGACGAGCAGTACCGGGACATTACAATACAATAACCTTGGAGCATTTGCATATTAACAAAAACAGAGAAATTTCGACAATGGTTGCAATGACTCACACAGTTTGATGCTGGTGACCCTAACCTATCTATCTGCAGGGCTGTAATTTTCTTAAAAGTACAATAAGAATTGAGTTTTTTTTTTTTTTTTTTTTTTTTTTTTTTATAGGGCATTGATAGAAGATATACCAAATAATTCGGAATCTCTGGTAATGTACAGCCCCCTTGAAAACATTACTAGTGAATGAGGTAGTTAGGGACATGGGAAACCGTCCCTTCCCTTAATGTCTGACATAGACGACCATGCATGCAAAGTGCACTAAAAGGGTCAACATTCCTGGTGTATAATTTAAGTATCTCTGGGGTCTACAGAAATTAAGGGCTTTATGTAAAGATTCCCAATGGTCTAGGGTAATAAAAGGGACCATTTAAGGATGCCTTTCTTTTAAGATGTCTGGTTGAGGGTATTGATTAATATCATATACAGGGGTCCAGCTAAGTTTCCAGGCTGCAGCCTTCCTTCTATAACTGTGCATACAGAGAGCTGTCAATCACTGATAGCTCCGCCTCCTAGACTTTATAACAAAGACAGAGCAGAAATTTCAGTGGAGAAATGACGGGTTACATGGGATATTTTACCATGAAACTATTTATCAATCTGCTTAGCTCCTCCTGCTCTATAACATGCTTCCTGCATTTTCCTGGTGACAGGTTCCCTTTAAGTTGGCCATACACTTGTGATAGCAGTTGACTGACTGCTTGTTTTATACACATGCACACCTGGTTGAGCTTTGAAGAGGGAGATAACCTGCAGCCAGAGGCTCATGGCAATGGCATCTTCCCTGACAAGAGAAGGATCATCATGTTTAAGTCCAACTAATCCATCATCTCCTCCGCCATCTTCCATCAATGAGGAGCCAGGAGGCACCAGTATACATTAGAAGGTAGGCCGGTAATGCCAAAATAGAATTATATGTATAGCCAGCTTTAGTGCACAGATCATCATGAATGTCATCTTATAGGTTTCTATGACTTGGCTGAAAATAATTGGAATTCTCTAGTAAAGATTGGATACGATAGAAGATTGTGCCCTGCCAGTATTTTTATGGGCCTGTCTTGATTAAAAACGCACACTGGCATCCTGTGCCGCTGGGCCAAGCATCGTGTCTTGGCTGTTATAACTATAGTAGTTTTGTCTTTGGTTATATTGCTGTTGAGATACCCAGGTGTCTACTTTACAGTACATTGCTGCAATTATATTTCTATATGTAATTGACTTTGCCTGTTGCCTCCCAGCATGATATATAACTAGAGCTTTCTAGCTTCCAGCTGATCTCATACTCCGTTCCAGAACAGATCAGTGTAAAAGCTTGTGATTGTGGGGGTCAGTCTTATGTGTCTTGGTAATGAATTCCAGAGTATGGGGGATGCACGGGAGAAGTCATGGAGACGTTTGTGTGAAGAGCGGATGAGAGCAGAGCGGAGTAGGAGGTCTTTGGAGGATCGGAGGTTACGTGCGGGCAGGTAGCGGGAGATTAGGTCAGAGATATATGGAGGGGACAGGATGTGGATGGCTTTGTATGTCAGCGTTAGTAATTTGAACTCTATTCGCTGGGCAACGGGTAGCCAGTGAAGGGATTGGCAGAGGGGAGCGGCCGATGAAGAACAGGGGGAGAGATGTATTAGGCGAGCAGCACAGTTTAAGGTCGACTGGAGGGGGGCGAGAGTGTTTGCTGGGAGGCCATGGAGAAGGATGTTACAGTAGTCTAAGTGGGATATTATGAGGGCATGGACTAGCATCCTTGTAGTTTCAGGGGTGAGGAAGGAGCGGATTCGATGGATGTTCTTGAGTTAGAGGTGGCAGGAGATGTTGAGGGTTTGAATAATCGGCGTGAAGGATATCAAGGTTATCCCAAGGCAGCAGAGCCGTGGGACTGGCGTGAGTGTGGTTCCATTAACTTTGATAGAGGGGTCAGCGAGAGGGGTGAATGTCGCAGTGGCCATTTTTATTTAAAAACCAAACAATTTGGAATATGTGTGTCAAATCAAAACAAATCAATTCAACATCCACTAGTCGCTACTAAAGTTCTATGCCCAGGTGCCAAAACCCACTGGGAATGTGACATCATGAAATTTAGCAGAGGGGCAACCATATGCTATTTATAAAACCGCTATCCAGGCATTTGACTGGGGGACCTTGTACGTCCATTCAAGCAGCATGGGTTGGGGGCCTCTGCTACATCCCCACCCCTATACAGTGGCTACACTTCTGGTCATCTGTTGTAGGTTTTACAGTGACATTTTGAGCTTCGAACTGTGGCTCAGAAAATAAAGCCTTACGTGGATGATATTCTTCAAAGACTCTGCTGCAGAGAATATTATCTCTCTAAAACTAGAAGAAAGAGAAATAATAACCTCATTAAGAAGGATTTATTAGAAGAAAAACAAGTGATGCCTGAAAACAAATGGTAACCCTCCTGTTCTCCATCTACACCCTAGGCCTTGGCCAACTTGCTTCAATTAGCGGAAATAGCTGGATGAGAATATTCATTGTGGAATATATATAAATTTATAGACATAAGAATTTAAATAAAAAAAGATGTAGAGATTAACCAGGCAGACACACCTCATACCAACAAATTTATTATATTAGGAACTGGCATAGATTTCCGTTCCGGTGCACAGGATTGTTCTTGTTTTATTAAAAAGCAGCTGCCTCTTAATAGGTCAGGCGTGCCTAGTGCCAGTCTGGGACTATTGGCATAGGAAATAACAGTCTTATTAAATTAACAGGGGTTATACTGTTAAAGATTCTCATTCCATAGTGTTAGACTGCTGCAGGTCCGACTGCGGGCTCCACCATCAATGAGAACGGGGGAGTGAAAGTCCTCCATGTGAATGAAGCACCAGTGCATTTGCATCACCAGCAGCTCCATTTACTGGTATGGGGGAGCTGGGACTGCAGTCTCTGGCAGCCCAATAGCAGTGAATGAGCTCCCGGTCATGTAGCGCACTGGTGCTTCATTCACATGGAGGAGGCACAGGGAACTTTCAGCCCCCATTCTCTTCATTGCTGGGAGACCAGGTAGCTGGACCTATAGCAGTATAACACTTGTGTGTTTAATGGAACCGTCCCTTTAAATTAAATGGGTCTCCAGGCTTTTTTGAAGGCCTCTCCTTAGGACACCCAGCCCCTGGACTGATCAGCTGTTCAGAACTGCTGCCAGGCCTAGTACTATACAGTGTAAGGAGCCAGTTAGTGCTAGAATGGAGTGGGTAAAATCAGGTGCTGTTGGGCATCTAGTAGGTGGCGTTGCCTCCTGTAACTATTAGTATGAAGCACCACTCGCTGTATCCAAGTCAAACCAGGCGGGTTAGGGTTGTATATAAGAGAGGCGTAGTTAGCTTACTACTTCAGCAATACAACACCCGAATATGCTGAGACTCCGGGTGTGATAGGGCAGGCCGGCGGAGCCACTAACTGGATCCACAACATGGCTGATTTAAACCACTCCATTCTAGACTCAACCAATGCCAGCGTCCAAGATATTTTGAAGAATTAAAAAAAGAAGACCATAATGCATACCTCCCAAGCATCCCAGATACAGCAGGACAGTCCCTCTGACTTGGGCAGTGTGAGGTATGTCTCTGGAGGATGCAGAAGAGTTGACACTGGTGAAGCACCTTCACCATTTGACCCATGCCTCTGCCTGCTTGCCAAGTGTTGGGAACAAAGTAGTGACATAACTACATGGTCTCTGCTGTTTCCTGAAACTGCCAGCAGCACGGACAGGGGAACAATTGTCCTGGAAAAAAACAGCATGACACGAGTATTTTTTTTTTCGTGCCACAAGAGGAAGCAATATATATATATATATATATATATATATATATATATATATATATACACACACACACACTCGAAAAAAATTCAGACAGCACATCCCAATGTGAACAGGTGCACGCTACTGTGGTAAAATGTATAAAAACAAAAAGGTGTAGCAGCACTCTGACACAGCACATGGTCAGGTGTTCATATTGTAGACCTGTTCTGGGTCCAAGAGAGGTATGTTATTGCCCTGTGTTAAATTGTAGATTTATTTTGGGTTTAATAGAGGCATTAGTATAGGGTCCCACCTTAATGAGGTCGCCTTGTCGGGGCAGGTGGGCTTCCTACTGTTTGATCAAATATGTATAACTAAGAACCTCAAAATTTTAGTTTATACACCATATTAATTTGTAGGTGCCAAAAATAGCAGTAATGCTATCTCTGTTCTCTATATACCCTTGTGCTGTGTCAGAGTGCTGCTACACCTTTTTGTTTTTTATATATATATATATATATATATATATATATATATATATATATATACACTGTGGTGACCGTATTAAGGAGACATTATATTGTGGGGATCACAGTGAGCATGATACTGTGTTTGGTACAGTATCCCAATGGACTGCTAAATATTTTTGCATAATGTAATGTAAAGTGCCACATGTACATAGTTATTGGTGTTTTGCAAGTTTCCATGTATATTTCTCCCTATATGTGATGTTTGATCCACTTGGAATAAAAAGTACACCCTTCTTTTTTGAGAGATCTATGGTTCAGCACAACTCATGGCTGGCTGGGGTAAAGGGAGGTTATATTTTGAGTCTCCTCACGGCAGTCCATTCCAGCCCCTGGAGTGTGTGGATGTGTGTCCGTAGCTATCTGCTATTGAGGGCCATTACCAGTGATTATTGCTGAGAGCTGGAGGAGAAATTGAGGTGTAAGAGAACATTACAGACCCGTTGGGACTTATTCATTCAGCCCCCATTATAGTGGGATAGGTGAGAGTATAGTTGTACTAGAGTTGGAGATATTAGATACTCGGCATCCCTCGAGTAACAGTTACCTGGTTTATACCACATTCTACAGTGAAATCTCATTGTATTAATTCACTCTCCTGGAATCTGTACTTGGAACTTTACTGAGCTAACTCAACACCAACATCTGTTCAACTGCAAATGCTGTCTCCTGAGTCATTCTTAAACTTACCATCAAGGGCCTTTCCAACCACCATCACCTGGCTCAATTAAGCTGTTTTAGTCCTCAAACTGAGTAACACCCTGGGAAAACTGCCACCACCACCATGAGGTACCTAGCAGGCCCCCTCAGCCCACCTCCTGAGTTAGTGCAGTGCTGGAGGAGTCTGTTCAGTGGCCATCGTTCACCGTAACTACAACTCCCTTCCTCTGGTTATCTCCAACATGTTGCTGTATTGGGTCCTCTAAAAGGGGACCATACTATGTGGGGGCACAATGGGAAATGTTTGGGAATGGACAGAGACAAACCAGCCATGGCTGTATCTAGAGGCGTAGATTGCATACCTAAATTTGCCAAGTTTGTTCCTCTTTTACCCCTTGGCATCATACATAAAATTAAGATTCCTTAGATCAAGAACAACAATCCAAACCACATCCAATATCCATCTGCTCCATCATCACACAGGGAAGTCAAGTAAATAATAAGGCTTTATAAAAAGGAGTAGACATTTTATTCCATGTAATAAATACAGTTCACCGGAGGGGACACTAAAGAAATCTTAATAAAATATCACCGAGAAAATGGCTAATATGTAAAATAAAATACAAAACTTTATTGATATGCACTAAAACACTAACGTCCCAGATACAAGATAAAATATTGCGTAACGTATCCCAAACTCAAAGAGTATAACGCTATGACACAGGGAGCACATAAATAGTTTTTAAGTAAAGCGAGCTGCGGAAGCATGGCCGCAAAACCGGACAGGAATAGGACCAAGGGCTGATAGAAACGAATGGGTCAGGAAAAACGTGGATAGCACACTGAACTCGCCTACAGCAATCTGCAAGGGGCCTAAATATGACACAAGGACCCCTTTTGAGGCTATAAAAGCCTCCACTCTTCTACAAAGGCTTTTTACAGGATTTTGGACTGTCAGTGGGATTTTGTACCCACTCAGCCAAAAAAGCATTTGTGGGGTCAGGCACCAATATTGGGTGATAGACTCTGACTCTCAACCTGTGATTCACATCATCCCAAAAGTTGTTTCATGGGGTTCAGAATAGGGCTTTGTGAAGCCACTCAAGATCCCCCTACCAAACTTGCTTTACGCAAGGGGGCGCAGTCATGATGAAACAGGAAAGGGCCTTTCCAAAACTGTTGCAACAAAGCATATTATATACGGTCTTTACAGGCTGCCGTATATACTTTACCCTTTACTGAAATATAGAGCCCAAACCGTACAAATCAGCCTCAGACCTGTAATCCCTCTTCCCCCAAATGATTTTGACATTGATAGTATGTCATCAGATAACCATGATCACTGGGAACCCTACGGGCCTAATTTTGTTCAATTTACCATAATGGAGCCTGCCAGTAAATGTTGGCACAGGGCATGGACTGTAGCATGCTAAATTGGGATGTGTGAATTTCTAGCGCTCCACCTGTCCATAGTTTGAGTGGTATTGCCCGCTCAGTCCCATTCACTTCAATGTAAGTGACCCGCAATCCCACAACCTATAGGCATTTCTCTAAGAAAGCATTATTATTGTGCTAATCCAGAAAACCTTAGATCAAATGTGGAATAGCCAACCAATGATACATTAAGTTCTGATACTCAGACTCAGATACACGACTACTTTATATCAATTGACTTCTTTATTAATTTTATTCAAGGTGTTGAAGGGAAGTCAGGGAAGTATGTCTTTATAGTGTGGGAGGAAACCGGAGTACCCGGGGAAAACCCACGCAAGCACGGGGAGAACATACAAACTCCACGCAGAAGTTGCACTTGGGCGTATTCACACCAAGGACCCCAGCGCTGCAAGGCAACAGTGCTAAGCACTGAGCCACCGTGCTGCCCATGTCACAGATGGTCGGTTGGTGCAGTAGATAACTCACTGGCTCTGTGAATATATCTAGCTGCCGAAAGTCCAGGTAAATGTCCAATCCGGTGACGAGAGCAGAGACGAGCCAGGTCTCTGCCCTCTTGATGCAGCAGATGTGTCACTTCTTCAGCGACTGCATCTGGCTGCGGAAAGTCCGGTAAAAAGGTCAAATCCAGTATTGACAGCAGAGAGCAAGCTCAATCTGCTGTGGAAAGTCCGGTGAAAATGTCATATCCAGTAATGGGGGCAGATCATCAGATCCTAACATAGTGGTCATCATGTCCTTGACTTGCCGGAGAGTCAGCATTCTGGAGAAGAGAAGGATTTGGTGGTAGCTGGTACTGAGGAATTCAGCATCAGGGACTGGAGGATATGCCTGTAAAATAAAATCAGTTTGGTCAACCCAAGTATGAACCAACGTTTAAGGGCAGAATAATACTATATGGCTGGTTTATAGCCAAATTTGGAATAATAAATAACAATGAAAACCCCCAAAATTACATTGAAAATGAGACCGACCACCACCGATGAAGACCAGTATGCATAATACAGTATATGGTGGAACTGTATACTGGCTACAAGAGGGTGGTCTTCTAAGAATGGTGGTTCATTAATACAATGGCAGCAATATGCAAATTTGGTTCTATGAACGGAATGTATATGTACACACCTGCTCATAAATACCTGCTCAGCCGGCGGTTTCCCTATGGGTATAATGGAAGCAGAAAGTCTGCAGAGGAAACCTCTGTGGTAAAAACCGCAATGTGGGGCCTTAGCCTA
Source organism: Leptodactylus fallax (assembly GCA_947044405.1). Classification (NCBI taxonomy): domain Eukaryota; kingdom Metazoa; phylum Chordata; class Amphibia; order Anura; family Leptodactylidae; genus Leptodactylus; species Leptodactylus fallax. Next base: position 3,181,128 of record CAMRHE010000063.1, read on the forward strand.
AAGCCGACTAATAAGAGGTGTCAACTCTAGACTATGCCAAATTTATCCAACAGCATCAGACTAGCTTTTAGATACTAATAGTAAATCTGCCCCATTAGCTTTTGCATTGCAGTCACAATGGCCCATTTGTATTAGAACGGCTTAGAACAGAAAACCTGCTACTGGATTTTTCTCAGAAAAAAGGAGCACGGAATTTGTCAAATGACGGACATGACCTGCACCCAGTGCTTGTAGATAGACAGCTGGATAGCTAGACAAGTGTGGGAGCCGCAGGGCATGTTACACACTACTTATTCTTAGGACAGGATATCCTATGTCTATAGAATTAATACTTTCATGCTCTTACCGTAAAGATTATCATGAAGATTTCTTTCTGTCACTGTGTGACCTCGGAGCTGAAGACAGATCTCATACTCTAAAGAAATAGAAAGAATAGAAGAATTTTTAAGTTGAGTAAATAGATTTTTTTTTTCTAATCATTTTTGCTATTTTATAGTGGTGTACATACCTGTTAATAGGCTGAATGGTGCCATATATTAATGCCATTAGATGTGTTTCTATGTGCAATCCTCCATGATGTCCTGCTTTGAGGTTCCTTGGCTTAGATGAATCAGGAAACTGAGCAGACCGTTGCAGGGTCCTGGTGCGCTGGAGCACTGTGGTAGTGTGCACTCCAAGCAGGACAAACAAATGGGACATTCTGGAAGAGCGCTTGGTATTTCATATTGTTTGGCTCTTCTTTGGCCTCACTGTGTGGTGCAGGTATCTGCCTGGTCACATACTCATCCATTGACTTTTTGCTGATATCGAGTGGTGACACCGCTTTTCCTGATTCCAATTCGTCCCAATTTATTGAAGAGAAAAAGGCATGTTCGCGGATGTTTCCTCTCATCCCTAATCTTAGAGACCTGTCCTGGAGGAGCCCTGTTACCAAGTCTGTAGTTGCAGGGTCAAACTGTTCAGATGATTCTTGGTTTTGGACCATGTCAGTGACTTGTAGCGCCATCTCTGCAGGTCTTAGGCTGGCGACCAAGCCCATGGTGATTTTGCCTAAAGCAAGCCAGTCTTCTGCAGCTACATATGGTTCACCAATGATCATTTCTGGTACAGGGATGCCATGAAAGTCGTCTTCTGCGGTTATTCTCATAGCCAATCCAAAATCGGTGATTTTAATATGGCCTTGGCTAGTCAGCAAGACATTATCGTTTTTCAGGTCTCTGTGAGCGATGCCTTTGGAATGAAGGAATTGTATTCCGCACACCATCTCTGCTACTAGAAATTTTATGGTGCAGAGGCTTAGCCATTCCTTCTCTGCAACCAGGTCATAGAGAGTCCCGCCAGTGACCAGCTCCATAACAAAGTAGACATGACTCTCAGTGTGAAACGCTCCATAGCCATGAACCAAAAAGATGCTTTCCTGAGCCATCTGCAGGAATGTTCCTTCTGCTAATCCTTCTTTGTATCGTAGAAAGGACGACTTCTTTATAGCTTTGATGGCAACTTGTTCTCTCCGTATGGAGTCTGTGGCCAGCATCACCATCCCAAATGCACCTTCTCCAAGAACATGATGAAATGTAAATTTGTCCACTGTTAGAGGTACTGTGGCCTCTGCCCCTTCGTCTATTCTTTCTTTATCAGAACATTTGCTGTCTAACTTAGCCTTCTTTCTTGGCTGCAGATATTCATTTATGTCAGATCCGCAATCTATAAAGGGTCTTTTTCTCCCACCTTGGCGCTTCTCTGTTGTTTTCCCTTCATCCAATGCAACATTTACTATGTTTGATTTTTTAGTTGCACTTCCTATTTTACTGTGGGCACCATGGTGGTCGACTTCCCTTTCCCTTTTGCGGGATCCACTAGTTTGGACAGCTTTGGTTGAGCTTTGACACCCTGTTTCTGTTGTGTTATTGGGGTTGTCAAGCCTTAAAAGTTGCCTTCCTCTTTTAAGGATGCAATTTTTTTTATTCCTTAAGAATCCTGCGAACCTTCTCCATTGGTTCCGCAGTCCATGAAGACATGAGGAGTTTTTAGGGAGCTGAATAGCAGATTTGGGTTTGCTCACCTGCTGGCTGCATCCCTCCTGTGGATCCTCTAGGTCAATTCCTTGCCCGTCTTCATTTGATGGTTTTGGATTTTTTTCTCTTTCTACTGAATCCCATGTTGAGTTTAGGACACTTGTAGAAAAGAGTGAATAGCAATAGATAATAGCTAGCAAGCTGCAGTGATGTCCTTCCTCACCGAAGTGTTGAGACAAACTGAGGCAAAGAGGGAAAGAGTTCTGTGATGTCATTGTGATGTCATTGTGATGTCATCAGTACAGCCACGGCAGGAGTAGAGAGTGGTTCAACCGGTTTGAACCGGTTGAATCTCAGTTACACTTGCATAAATCAAAATGGCCACATGAATGTTTTTCACAAGAAAATGACCACATTAAATATATTAACCCCTTAATGACGCAGGGTAGTTTGGGCCTTAATGTTCAAACCACATTTTTTAAACCTGACATCTTTTACTTTATATGAGAATATCTTCATAATGCATTTACCTATCCAGGTGATCCAAGATTATTGCTTCATGACACATTGTATTTTATGTTGCTGGTAAATTTTGGTCATTATACTTTGTTTTTACCATAATAACAAACTTTCAAAATTGATAATTTTATGACATTTTCAGTAAATTGTCCTTTTTTTAAACAAACACAAATCGTCGTATCACACAATTCTTAATAATTAACATTTCCCATAGGTCTACTTTATATTGGCACTGTTTCTTCAATGTCCTTTTACTTTTCTAGGGTGTTAGAAGGCTTATAAATTTTGTAGCAAATTCTCAGATTTTCAAGATTCTGTTTTCTAGGGACCTGTTCAGTTGTGAAGTGACTTTGAGGGGCACATATAACAGAAAACACTCAAATGACCCCATTTTAGAAACTGTACTCCTCAAATTATTTAAAAACAGTATATAGGAATTTTGGTAACCCTTTAGGTGTTCCATAGGAATTAATTCAAAATGGAGGTGAAATTTCCAAATTTTTTTTATGCACATTTTCCATTTCAAACCAGTTTTTCATGTATCAAAGATGGGGTTAACAGCAAAACCTACTATAATATTTATTACTCTGATTCTGCAGTTTGTAGGGCACAGAAGCTGAGTAGTATTATGGCGCTGAACGTTAACTATATGCTCAGCGAAACATAATAGTACTGCACTAAGCGGGAAGGGGTTAAAGGGTGACAGGTCACCGAATGACATTTAGGATTAGAGATTGGCGAACAATATGAATCAAACAATTACAGCATTGTATATAAAGTTATCATATTTTCACTACTTAAACAATATATCCAATATTATGTTGAGCTAACATTCACATTTACTTTATATAGGTAACAACAGTATACAGAAGTGTTAAATAGTGCTCAGTAAAATAAGTGATGGAAACTATATTCAGAAACTATATCTGTACAGTTTGAGTTAGTAACGCTCACCTCTATGAGGGATACACTCAGTCTGACAGTTACAACATGTTGACCAACAAGTCCTTTACACTATAATGCACATGGGTCCGGCCTCCAGTGCTTGAGCGCTAAATAGTGTTGGCCTCACATAAGGCATCACGACAGGGATGTGACATCTAATAGCCCAGAGTGAGATTGATAAGAATGTACCAGCACCATATTGAATAAGTGTGTTTAATGTCAATCTACGCATATAGGCGCTATCCAGTGGCACAACTATAAAACAATTACTCAGCCCCATATTCCACTGTGGTAGAAGACCATATATAAGTACTCCACACTATGAGAACACTCTTCCGTACCAAAGGGGCAGTCCAGAACACACACAGCAATGTATCCGCTACTTTCCCCAGGGGCCCACCTTGTTGGACAGTGAGGGGTGCAATGTAAAATAGTGTAAAGGAGTGTATCCCTATTCCAGGTCACAAATATGCTAATATATATACACAGTGGTGCTTAAAAGTTTGTATCATGTATCTGTATCTGTGAGGGGAAAAAGTATGTGAACCTTAGCTTTCTGTATCTGGTGGGACCTCTTGTGCTGAAATATTTCTAGTAACTATGCAAGAAAAAAAAAAAAATCAACAAAGGTAAGCAAACTGGTTCGGATGTAACTGGATTCAATACAAATTTTCCAAAACTTTTGACATCCATCACCCACAAAACACTCTCTTCAGACCTCAAAGTATAGTAAGTGAAGGTGCAGCGACATGAACAGTAGTACTCACCTTGCTTCACCTCTCCTGGCCATCCTTGCAGTCCTGTGTCCTCTTTTTGCCTCTGGCTGAGGTTACGCACTGAGAAGTCACTTGTAAAGCCTGTGATTCGGCCTCTGTGGTTACGTGGGGTGTGTCAACGTCATAACACTTTGACCTAGCAGAGGGGAGTCAAGATGAGTACAATTGTTTGGAGATGTGGCAACATAACACTTATTATACTGTGGGGTCTAAAGAGAGGTAGAACTTACTCAATGTAGACTATGGGGGTATAGACTGTGTGCTCTCTCTATGCGGGCGGCTGCCATAGGTTATGGCCCTGAATCAGATATTGGAGAAACCAGTCATTAGTTAAACAGATCATTTTTAGTAGATATCAGCTAAATAATGTAATATAAAGTAGTAAGCACTACCCTAAATCATCAAGACACCCATCCTGCCCAGCAAGGGCTTCCCAGAAATGTGTCTGCCAGTTTACAACACTTCATTGGCCTGCCCGGCCAATTGAGCATTTATGGGACCAGCTGGTATAGGTAACAGAAGCTGGTATGAGTGTGCAGGAACTACAGGCCCGGCTGCAATATCTGTGGGCAAATGTGCTACAGAACCTGTATGTCTCCATGCCCAATGGTATCTCATCTTGTATCCAGCCTAGAGTCACCCAACAGAGTACTAGAACCTTCGCTCAATTGTACAGTTTTCCTTTCACCCTAATATTGTGAGCACTTCCATACATCATCACTACATTCACACTGATAAAAGTTTCATTCCATTCCAACAACTCCTTATCAGGGAATGTATTTTTGGTCAATGAATGTACTTAAAGGGTTTGCCTGGGGAGTTAAAATGATCTGAATTGAGCCAACAGATTCTTGATAATGGACCTGGAGGTCAGAACCAGGCTGGATCCTCCGGGTACATCATCAAAAACCCACCTGATCAACTAAGGCCATTTTAGCTCCCTGGACAACCCCTTTAATACAGCTCAGATAGATATAGCTATCTGTCTATCCATCTGTGATATACTAATATCTGTATTATATATTAATAATATCCTTTTGGGAATAATAGAAGCCGATGTCCACTTTTCATCTCATCTTTACAACCTTTAGCATTGAGTATTTCCAGTTTCGATGGGTGATGGATATCATTTATATTCTGAGATCTTAATAGATGGTTATTATAGGACTCAAGCAGAAAAGATATGCAGAATTGTCTGTTGTAAACTTCAGCAAAGACATTACTATAAATCTGGAAACTTTGAGAACTTTTACGGCTTTCTATAAGTAAATTATTCTCCCGACATCCGGCAGAGGGTTTGTTTAGCTCCCTTTATGTATTTTATCCACAGGACTTAAAAGCGATTTACTGTTCGTGGCTTAAAATGACCAATATATCTCCTGTTTTATATGGAAGCACTCAGTAATCGTAATCGGTGCCCTTTCCATGCCCGCACTGGAGGTAGAGGTCTGGTTAATGGAGTCTTGGAGCCGCAGTATTTAGCATTGCTAAGTGGGATGAAGAGTGAAAGGTCCATATTTTAGGTGTCCCATTAGTTTGGTATTTCTGCTGACTCTTATGGTAATGCTATCTACTACCAGAACTTTGTTGGACTACTAAAATACTAGTACTGTATAATCTGATCAACGTCCATGAACAACCTAGTAACAGATCTAAGATCTGAGATGGAAATTTAGAATTATATCTATAGTGAGATGCAATTTTTATCTATAATATATTGATTTTGTTGACTTCCAAAACCACCACCACGCTATACAGGTTGTTCATGGTATTGCAGTTGAGTCCTATTAACAGTCTTCCAGGCTGAACAAATGATAGACTATCCTTTGGATAGGTCATCTTTTAAAGAACTATAGGGGTCTCTTCAATACTTCCCAAGCACAGAGCCGTACATTTGTACAATGGCTGTGCATGGTATCGCAACTGAGTCCACTGACTTGAATGGGACTGAGCCTTGACCAGTTAATGTCACACAGCCTGTAAAGTAGTAGGGCTCAGGGATTTTTTATTTCATATATATTTATTGCATATATATATATATATATATATATATATATATATATATATACACACAGTTAGGTCTAGAAATATTTGGACTCTGACAAGTTTTGGCATTTTAACTGCTTCCTAAAACATAATCAATATGGTCTTTAACTGTAAGCGCAGAATTTGAGGGTATTCACATCCGAATTGGAGGAAGGGTTTAGGAAATACAGCTCTGTAATATGCAGCTGTCTCTCTATCAAGGGACCAAAAGGTAATTGGACAATAATCTCAAAAGCTATTCAATGGGTTACATGAGCTATTACCTTCTTAATCCATCATCAATGAAGTATTTAAAAGGTCGGGAGCTGATTCCAGGTGTGGCATTTCCATTTGGAAGCTGTTGCTGTGAACTCACAACATGTGGTCAAAGGAGCTCTCAATGGAAGTGAAGCAGACCATTAGACTGAAAAAGAAGAAGAAATCCATCAGAGAGAGGAAATTTTAGGTTTGGTATATTCCTGTAAAAAAAAACAGTGGTTTCCATGGTAGAGAAAAAAACCCTTCATAACATACAACCAAGTGGAGAACAAGTCTACCAAAGTGAAGACTCCATGAGAGCAAATACAGAGGGTTGACCACAAGGTGTAAATTATTCCTGTCTGAAAAACATAGAAAGGCCAGATTAGACTTTGTGAAGATAGAAGCAGCCGGGTGAATTCTGAAGTGTACAGGGATAGACTTTCTACTCAGATTCAACCAAACGCAGCAAGGTTGATTGGACGGTGCTTCACAGGACAGATGGACAATGGCCGAAAACATACTGCAAAAGCAACCCAGGAGTTTAAGCCAAAGAAGTGGAATATTCCGCAATGGATATCAACGCGATCGAGCGAGCCGCTCACTTGCTTAAGACAGAAAAGACCCACAAACAAGCAACAACTAAAGACAATGCAGTAAAGACCTGGCAAAACATCACAAAGGAGGAAACCAGCGTTTATAGATAATTCTTTGCAGGCATTGCCTTAAAGGGTATTCCCATGAACATAATCATATTTATATTTGTAGATAATGCAAAGTTAAAGATTTTTGCAAATATAAGTAGCTAAAAATTCTGCAGAGTTTTAAAGGTTTTCTCTAACTATGCTAGTGGTGACAGGCTGTTGTCTTGATCGGTTGCCAATGGATATGACCACGTATGCATAAACTTTCAATGGTCTGGAACTTGTCAGGATCCCAGCCATGATTTTCTTATTGTAGCTGTGCTACAATAAAAAGTTCCTGCATTCATGGTCATATCCACTGGCAACCGATCAAGACAACAACTTGTGACCACAAGATATTTAGAGAAAATCTTTAAAATGCTGCAAAATGTTTAATTACTTATATTTGAAAAAATGTTTAACTTTTAATTATCTACAAATTTAAAAATGGTTATGTTCGTGGGAATACCCCTTTAAGTCTTGAAACTATGGCCAATACTATAAATAAAATGCTAATTTGTAATACTTTGGTGATGTTACTTTATCCAAATACTTTTGAGCCCCTGAAATGAGGAGGCTTTGGAGAAAATGGTTGCAATGCCTAAATTTTTCACAGGATATTTTTGTTTAACCCCTTGTACTACAATTGAAGTTTATACTTTCAAGTATCTCAGTTGTTTCGTTTCCAATCCAAAGTTGTGGCCGAGTCCAAATCATGAAGATTGTGTTATGTCCAAATATTTCTGGACCTAACTGTATGGAGTCTTTTATCAGAAATGTAGTTTCCTCATATCCATAAGAAGCAGACAAAAACATCTTCAATTTAGAAATGAAAGGGATTTTCTAACTCACAGTTGTGGTCATGTGGGAACACGGACAGGGTACATGCACATGATCAGGATTTATATGTGGAAAATCCTGCACCAAAATCCACATGTAGGTAGAAAATTGCCACCAACTGGCATAGATTCCCATACATGGACATGCCAAATTTTTTTGAAGCCAGGTTTTAAAATCAATTTCCAATCAGAAAAATAATCTGCATCATATAAATGAGAAATAGAATTTCTTTTTGAGATCAGTGCCAATGGATTGTAATGCAGAGTTTCCTCATTTAAATCCACATGGGAAATCTGCATGTAATCCTTAACATGTGCATGTACCCTAAGAGTTCACTCATATGTCAGAAAATGAAGGGAGGGATTTGGCACTGGTTTTGGAGGTGGAATCAGTGTCAAATTCTGCCATGTGAACATACCCTAATAGTACTGCACGCGTCTTCTGAGGACTCCTGCCTGTGCTTTCGTATTACATTGCAGGTTGGTGAAAATCCATGGGCAAAAAATTTAGCGGGGTTACCCACCCTTCCTTTGGGACCTGGACCTTCCTGATACCCTATAGCAACCAAACATAGGTGAAACTCTGTTCTACAGTCTAGGAATTAGGGGCTCTCTCTTGAGTTGAGGTGATGGAGGCCTCGGCCCATAAGTTCCCTATCCGTCAGTATAATGCAGATCTAGTTATTATCTTAATGACTTCTGTGTGGATGGTGAAGCAGTGGAGATATAATATGAAGAAACAAAACCGAAAAAAAAGCTATTACATGCTATATTATGGCAGCATTCAAAGCATTGACTTTAATGGATCCACTTACAGGCCCCCAATGTATCAATGAACTCAAGAACAGAAACAAATGAAGATTAAAAAAAAAAAAAAGTGCACAGATGGAAAACATATCCCCAAGTTAAATGATATGAGGTCGGTCAGACCATTGGCTTGTTAACAACATAACACTTTAAAGGATTTTATTGCGGAGACTGAAGAGAGCAAATGAAACACATATACTATACAATCAATACAGATTGTGATGTTCTTATGGTTATCTTGAAGCTTATTCTAAGAAACTACTTCAAGCTTTCAAAAAGTAATCATATTGGGTCCTATATGTTTCTTCGGACACTTATAATAGAAAAATCATCAAGTATCCTGTCTAATAGCAAGGAGAGCGACGACTCACTAATCTTTATATATCCGCACAACCAAATGACTGGACCAATCTACACCAAATTTAGCGCATAGATAAATAAGGCATGCATTTCAGAAGGTTAAAGACCACCTTTCAGCTCTCTAGGATATACCTCAATATTCTCGACATTCACAAAAGAACCCCAGCGTCAACAAGGGTTTTCCTCCATATGACATACAGATAACCTATATTAGCCAATAGAAGTTTGCAGGTCCTTCATTCTTAGCCTCACTGACATATTCAGTTATAGAAACCTTGTGTAGAACTGTCATTTTTATTTTAGACTGGATTTCTATAACAACCCAGCAACATACTCACAAAAGCAAATACGGCACCACTGCCTTCCACATCATATTAGATGACCCATATTTGCCAACAAAAGCTCATAGGCCTTTCATTCGTAGCCTCACGGACATACACACAGTTTTACACCAGGTTTCATAACAACACAGCAAATTTGTAGCAAAGAAAGTTTTTAACCACACACACAAACAAAATAGACTTGTGCAAATCAGGTAATTCTGCTAGGGTAAACTAAAGGAGAAATGGAATACTTAAAGGGGTATTCCCATGAACATAAATATTTTTAAATTTGTAGATAATTAAAAGTTAAACATTTTTGCAAATATAAGTAATTAAACATTTTGCAGCATTTTAAAGATTTATTTCTAAATATCTTGTGGTCACAGTCTTGTTGTCTTGATCGGTTGCCAATGAATACAACCATGAATGCAGGAACTTTCTAAGGTCAGAAAATCAGCAATGATATCCTTATTGTGGCCGGGATATCTTCTGATACATGTTGTGTCCCTGCTTGATAACCCAGCTACAATAAGAAAATTGTGGCTGGGTTTTTGACAAGTCCCAGACCACAAAGTTTCTACATTTGTGGTCATATCCATTGGCAACGGATCAAGGCACTACTAAGATGGTCAGAGAAAATCTATAAAACACTGCAGAATTTTTAATTACTTATATTTGCAAAAATGTTTAACTTTTAATTACCTACAAAGATATAGATATGGTTATGTTCATGGTAATACCCCTTTAATGAAGGGATATTATAGAGTAGGTGATTTTCAGTGACAATCTATGCTCGTGAAGATCAAGTTTAAAGTATGGGCTGCATATGGAGTCTAGTTATGTGCCCACTGTTATAGCATTTTGAGGACACCCACAATTCTAAATGTAGACATGGTAGCCACACTTTACACAGCGCCATGCCAATAAATGGAGGAAATAGGAGACTACTCTATTAGACAGATTGGAGACCATTACTGAGTGGGTAACCACCTGTCTAAGTGCACATATACAGTACATGAGATCCCACTCGCTTTGTTCTTATGTGTATGTTCATATGCCAACTCTCCACTAACAGATTGTCAGGCACGTTGAGTTTGGGCACATTAAATTTCAATATACTAAATCCTTTATTCTCATGAGACCAAAGTGCACACTATAAACAGCTTCTGTCTGCATAATGTGGTTTGCAAGTGAATATATATATCCACCCTGAATAATTTTCCTGTTAATTTTTTTTCTATTTTTATTTTAGCATTCTTGAATATCATTGAAATTCATTATTGTAGAGAATGGGTACCAAAAAGATGATAGGTGATGAGTGAAAAAAGGGAAAGATGTGGTATAGGGAAAAGATCAGGTCACATTAGCCCATCAATTGAAAAAAGAAAAAAAAATGCTTCAAAAGATATAGGCATTGCCATACATAAAAGAGAAGACCCCATAGCAAACATTAACATTGGCCCCCATTCCCATATCATGAAGAATGGCCCAACTCCCTTGTATACAAGGCCATTCATCTCAACAGTGAAGTCCTCCACAGTTTCTGAGTCCCAGTAGGAATGACACTAACCTATTTTGGGCCCCTTTTCTGCAAATCTTTTTCTTTCATGTATGAATGTTTATTTTTTTGTTTTTGGCAAAAAATATTAACCATATATTCTATGAATGTTTTATGCTTTTATAAGATCATAACTGAGGGTTTAGGATGGTAGATCAAGGAAAAGACAAGATGGCTATTGGGTTTAAAATGTTATGGTCAAATCTTTGACATCAGAGTGATATTCTTACTTTATTTTTGTAAGGACATGAATATGTTGAGTGATCGATGGTAGATAGCATATACAGAAGACTATTCTTGACCACCGCTTTAACAGACTTGGTTCTTTATGTAATCCTGTCCTTTTATATAACTTTTTTCATATTATTCAGACACTATAGTCTTATATAGAAAGGTTTCTCCACCACAACGTCCCATTTGTGTTGCCGTGATGAATGCTCCATTAGCAGCCAGGGCAATAGAGAAGATTTGTCATGGATCAATAATGTTATTGCTTCATGTGAACAGATCACCTCAGTCTGTGTCTTATCAGCCCCATTCCTGGAACAGCACAGTAGGGGGTCCCATCTAACTGACTTATGTGTCAGAGCACCTGATCGACAACACAATACAACCCATCAATGGCAAGACAACTGGGTGATAATCGTAAATGGAAGGCACCTCAAATATCATAAAAAAATGGACTACATAAGAAGTGAAGATTTATTGGTGTGCGGTTGTGTAATATTGAAATGTGCCATTTCTTCAGCCTCTTCTCACTTTGAAAGAAATAAATGAAAACTACTGTACATAGAAAAAAACATTCATCCTCAAATCTGAGGAAGCCAAAAACAAGGCATTAACAGGCTAAACATACAGAAAGTGGGGCGCTGTTTGCTGGGGTGGCTTTGACCATAACACAATTCTCACAGGTAGCAGCTGATATTTTACTCACCTGTCCAGGCCCGCCAATGCTTCAGCTTCATGTTTAGTGCACCAGTATTAATCTCTCTCACAAAAAGGTGGGAATAGAGGACTAGTTCTGGTATTAGGGTACACACTGGAAAGTCTACTACTGAGAGCCAGGAGATTAGCTAGGGTAGTATACCTCCTAAAGGTCTAGTTTACTTAGGATTGACCATGTGTACAAAAAGTAATTCATCGTAGTGTTGAACTAATCTCACGAGATTCGTGTCTCGAATATTTGCAAGGTTCGTTTGGTGATTTTATTGCAGGCTGAATTAGAACGGCTATTATACTTGGAGGTCTCTTCAGATCCCAGAGTATAATAAGTGGAGGCCCAGGAGAGATGGATAAACATAATAAATAACCTTATGTCACCTCTCCTGGGCTCTGTCAAGGCCTCCGATGTGGGTCCTTATTCTCTTCATTACTCTTCTGACCTCCTGGATGTTATCAGTGGTTCTATGGGGTGATCCAACATTATATACTCTGATCAAAAGCTCGGGGGACTGCTGATGTCATTTAAGAGACCAGAAGAGGCCTGAAAAGGATGGGAACTTGCACCAGACCACACAATGGTGCCCTGGAGACATGAGCAAGATTATTTTTATTTACACAGCTCCCCTGGGCCTCTGCTTATTATACTCTCGGGACTAAAGAGACCCCAGAATATAATACTGGTTCTTGGGTGGCAAAGCCCAAAAGCATAGAGTTCAGCCAAACCCTGAAATTTTTGGAAAATTTGCAACAAACTCAATTTGTTAGAAGTAGTTTAGCTCATCCCTAATTATTTGTTACAATCCAAATCCCTGCCCCTCCCTCCTGTATACTACCAGCTACTCTGACTTCTTTATATACAGTACATTGCACTTTGAGACACTTATCTGCTCTTTCATGGGCCATTCGAAAGCAGAGGAGAAGGCTTTTAGACCAAAGCAAAGTATGTATGGAATAGTCTGAAAAGCTAGTGGCCATTTTACCGAAAGGAAGAGCGGTCTGAAAATCAAAGGAACCAAAGCCGGGCATCAGGTATTTTTTTTTTCAACTGTAAATTTTATTGGATTTTCACAAGTCTTATACAACAATGAAAAACAAGGAACGTTCTACATTAAAGAAACATATACAGTAAAAAAGTATAAAATGCAAAATGACAGACTAGGGGAAGAAAAACAAGGAAAAAACAGGTGGGGGGAGGGAAAGGAAACCATCAGAGACCATCAGAGTATCCCATGGGTCCCATACAGATTGAATAATGTGGAGGAGGCATTCCAATGTCGCCATCAGGTTCTCCAAATTACGAATATCCTTCATGTGATCCAGAAGGTCAACACCAGAAGGAGGGGGGTAACCTGCATCCATTAGGGTCTTGGCCACTGTACATAAGTGGAGTGTAGAGGACATGTTCCCCAGTTGCTTAGTGGGTAGGTTAAGTAAGTAAGAGGGTCCGACATCAAGTGTTATAACTATGCATTACGCAGTTAATGTGAACTTTCCATTGTAAACTAGAAGGTGACTAAGATCAGCGCAGTCTTTGTGCACCATCCATTTGGATGTCTGTCCTTCACATGTGGATTTACCTAGAGAAGATGCAGATCTCTAGTTTTCTTTATTATATCTATTATAAGCAGTCACATGGATTACACATTACTGTATCTTCTATGAAGTGAAGGTCAGGAACGCTGCATTTTCTCTGCAAGATGGCCATTGTGTTCAGAATAAAGAGACGCATTATATTGATGCTGCAGAAGGAAAAGAAACCAGGAATGTATAGAAAAATGATACCAAAGGTGAAATCTATGAATGGATATCTCAAGGCCTCATACACGTTACCGTCACCATATAGTCCAGTAGAGCATGTCATTGTTTTTGCAAGATTCTTGATGTATAATAGAAGCCTATCACAGTCTATGCATTGTAAATCTAGGTGGCAAGTTGGAGTCGTAATACAACCACAAACCATTATTGGGATAAAAATTGAGGAAACACATAAGTCATCTTTATAATGCAGGTAGCTTCTATTTTTGCAGGTTTTCATTAGGTTAGTTTTAGCTGATGGATGAAAAAGTTATGCCATATAACCAGGGATGTGGAGTCAGAAGGTCAAACCCCTGACTCCAAATTCTCCATTTTTCCACAGCCCGAGTCAGACTTCTGCTCAAACTCCTTCTAAATGGCTGATAGACAGAGTCAGTCTGAAGAAGTAAAAAATCCTCATTCATTAAAAATCCAGTAATTGACTTCCTATTAAAGTAAATTTGTAACAAACTATAGATCGGTTTCATTATACAATAACTCAAAATTTTTCAGAGTTGTTAAGATTTTCTCTAACCATCTTAGTGTTTTCTTGATCAGCTGCCAATGGATGCGACCAGGACTGCAGAAATGTTTTATAGCCTGGCCAAAAACAGTTACACCTCTATACAAATCACTGCTACGGCCACGCGTAGACTATTGCGCGCAATTTTGGGCCTCAGTATGTCATTATGTAAGGACATAATTGAACTAGAGAGAACTAGAGAGAGGCCTAGACCAGTGACAAGGAGACATCCCCTACATCTACAGAAGAAAAAAAAATTCACGAGCAACATAGATCGGGATTCTTTACTGTAAGAGCAGCGAGGCTATGGAACTCACCGCCACAGGAAATGGTCATGGTGGATTCACTCTGCAAGTTTCTTTAACAGCAAATTATTATAGGTTAGGGTGGGTTCACACTTGCATGGCACTCCGTCTGAGTGAATCCGACCTAAATGTTGGAAAACTGGATAGGGAAAGGTTAGCAACGCTTTGCTTAAAACCCTATCCACTTGAATGGGTTTTTAAAGCAATGCGTGGGTGTGCGCTTACACCCTCTGCGCCACAAAGCCCTGCATGTCCGACTTTGTTTCCAGCAAAAAAAAAAAAGGCTTTGCAGCGCAGAGGGTGTAAGCGCACACCCGTGCATTGCTTTAAAAACTCATTCAAGTGAATGGGGTTTTAGGCAAAGCATCGCAAACCTTTCCCTATCCAGTTTTCCGACAATTAGGTCGGATTTGTGGCGGACGGAGTGACGCCGCAAGTATGAACCCACCCTTACAGGTTTTAGATTTTGGTAAGGACAAGTTGATCCAGGGTTTATACTGAATGGAATTGGGAAGGAATTTTTTACCCTGACATGGGGCAACTGGCATCAACGTCATAGGTTTTTTTTTTTTTTTTTTTTTTTTGCCTTCCTCTGGATCAACACGGCAGGGTTATAGGTTGGACTTGATGGACCTGTGTCTTCATCCAACCTCAATCTATGTACTATGATTTCTCTATTGTGGACAGGTTATCAGGCAGTAACACTACATGTATGAGAAAATAACCCCGCCACAATTAGGAAATCTAGCTGCTTCCCCCTCCATTCTCTGTGTACCAGCTGCTGAGGAACAGCTGATCGGTGCTGGGTGTTAGACCTTTACTCTGATATTGATTATCCAGCCTTAGGACAGTTCATCAATAATTTTAGTCCAGAAAACCCTCTTAAAATTATTCCAATACAGCGGAGGACACGACGTGCATCACCAGATTTTGGGTTCTGACCCCCAAACTCATGTGGGCAACCTGCTAAATTTGTGTATTACGATTCCTGGACCAATAGAACATGGGGAAGGGGCAAGTTAAATAGGATTTAATTTACATTTTAGTATGAAACTTTTTGTGATCTTGGCCATTAACAAATATTCCTTATTAATTAAATGACAATCCATTCAATCCATACAAGGAAACAGTAATATTGGCTTATACAAATATCACACATAGAGAAGAAATACCTATAAATTCTACAATGTGATTGTTCTGAGCTCAGGTCAATTATTCTAAGAAACAGCAAATGATTTTCTACTCAGTGGAGCCGAGCGGGTTGTTTTTGAGGAGCGTTTATGAAACTTTGTAGCGCCCCAGCATGTGACGCCCTGAAATTATTATTAGCTTTCTCCCAGCACTAATAATGAGGAGGTTGTGCAGCTTCCATTGTAAAAAATACAACAGCGTCTGCGGGGTAGCCATCATGGCTCCATTGACCAGTCATTAGCAGTCATGCAAAGCCTAAGTAGATGGCTCTTATTACTCATATACGTAAATCCATTGGTCAATGCTATTAGGAATATATGTGCTTATTACCAATTATGCAGTCATGACTCTCTTTTAGCAAGTGAAAATACATTAGAAGCCATTGTGAAGGTTTAGCAGCCAGCAGAGCAATCATGGCAATGAATATAAAATCTATAAAAAAAAAAAAAAAAAATTGTATTTTAACAGGTTTTCATGTGTAGAGAAGGGTCAGCAGGTATAGTGGAGAGTGGGTTCCATTATGGTTGTGTGGAGGTTGTCAATACTAAACCCTGCTGTGTTAGTCTATTGTTCAGTAACTAGGTTTTTCTTTATACAGGGTAAAAATTCATTTTGCAATCAAAGTACTGTATGTATATACCCTAGCCACAGCTGAATGGCGCAATGAGAGCAGATAAAATGGCCAGACCATGGTCCAAACCTAGACAGCGGCCGCCAGCAGTCCGGACCTCTACCTCCCTTCTATGCAGTCACTGTGCTTTATCTGTACAAAAGGGACAGCCGTCGGAAGATCAGTCTCTCTCCAAACCTCTGTCAGTATCATTTTGAGGCAACACCTGGGCATATGGTTTGTATAAGGGGTACTGTAATGTATGGGGGGCCTTAATCAGTGCAAGAGCACAAATGCTTTATACTGTGAGAGGGCACCAGTTGGGAATTATGCTATGTAGTGACCATTAAAAGGGGGCATTATACTGTGTGGAAGTACTAAAGGACACCACATTGGGCCACTATACCATGTTGAGGCTAATAAGGAATAATTATACTGTGTGGGGGCACTAAGGAGGCTTCATCACTGTATGCAGCACAAAAAGAAACTGGGTGGGATCCCTACTAATGTTGCTCTATTCCCCCTCCATCCACCTTACCCCGCAGCAGAATCTGCAATATAAAGGCACGGCAGTAAACATAACATAGCGCAAACATGTGTAAAAAGCACCATATACATCAAATAAAATGTATGATCTTTAACCCCTTAAAAGTACACACATGAAAAAGATATTATTGAGCACAGTCATATATAAACGTGTGACTTGTTATATAAGCATATCCCCACTTCACACACAATGTACGCTACACATTTCTATGACTTTTTCAGTATTATTAAAACTAATGAAGCTATAATGAGCCGAGCCATGGTTTTACGCTGGAGTTGAGTGGAAATCGTGGATCATACAGGTTTTCCAACAAAGAACGTTCCTTGAGTGGATATCACAGAGCGAAGAGAAGGAATATATAGGGAACGCAAATACATAGAAAAAGATCTAATTACTGCCGGGAACATTAATCCAATACATGAAAGGAAGAAAAATACAAGAGGGAGGAAAAGCCATTTATTTCTGTTAATCAGGAGAAAGGAAAGCGGCGATGGCATGAAAGAGAAATATTCCACAGACAGGTGTGCGGGAAAGATAGCAAAATTAGGAAAATACATTTATCATTGCCTTGGTTTTGCTAAAAGCTATCATTTTTTTCATGCACAGAATAATAGATCACGATACAGGACGTATGTAATATTAATTTTACAAGAAAAAAAGCACCACGACCTTTCCATCATAATTATAGAAGAGTCAGCCGGTTCATAATAATAAGCTGGTTTTGCTACAAGTTTTACAAAAATTTCAAGGTCGGCCACACCATGAGGCTTCCTTGAAAGCTTCATGTGACTGCCGAGGGCTGTGATTGTGACCCCGGAGGATGTGACGTCAGAGAAGAGGGTGGAAAAGCTCATGGTGAAGACCAAATACCCAGGAGAGGTGAGGAAAGGTCCACACCTCTCCTGAGCCTCAACTTGTTATACTGTGGAGTCTGAAGAAACCTCAGAGTATAATAATGACAGGTCTTAGGTTAGGTACGAACTGAATTTTGCAGGCGAATCTCAGGAATATTTGTGAACCAAATCTTAGGAGGTTCACCCATCACTACTCATAGAGCTTCCTGTGGAATCTATAGAGACCCCAATTCATTTCTCCAATGTAATAAGGTTGGTATTCTAAGTCCTTGGGATCAAGGCCCCCAGCTGACCCCCTACTGCAACAGGTACATGGCAGTAGCTCTTTTTCTTGTATACCTACAAGAGAATCCATGCTTAACTTTTCTTGACTTTTGTTAAGGATTCCAATTTTCACAATACAAATACAATACATTATCACAACAGGCTGTAACTACCATCACAACCACTAGGTGGCCACACAGATAACTATATATACACACATCTCCTGATAAAGTATCACTATTATTTTTACTCAAGATATGTTGAGCCAATATGAAAGGTAAGGAAGTGGTTAAAATGTTGAGTTTTGGAGTTTTTGTATCTTCATATATACTTCAGTGATCCTTAAAGTTACAGTGGCCTCAGGATACAATATTTTCAGTATAGTGGTCGTTTTGACACCATTGTAACTTGAAACCAGGGGTTTTACCAGAGGTTGGACCTCCAGCCAAGTCTTGTATGTAGTGAAGTGCATGCACTGACCAGCTGACTAATAGCGCCTCTCTACAGTATAGTGCAGTACTACATGTTCTGCATTTCTCTTTGGTCCGTGCCAGGTTGGGCTGGTAGAAAGTGATTTCCAGCCTCTAGCAGCTCTTTCTGACTTCTA
The DNA here is from genome assembly GCA_947044405.1 of Leptodactylus fallax. NCBI lineage: Eukaryota > Metazoa > Chordata > Amphibia > Anura > Leptodactylidae > Leptodactylus > Leptodactylus fallax. The sequence goes on from CAMRHE010000063.1 coordinate 3,199,873, forward strand.
TGTGAAAGGATTCATTGAATCGCAAACACCCTCAACATTTTTATATTTCTATATACATGGGGAAAAAATGTAGTCAGCCACCAATTGTGCAAGTTCTCCCACTTAAAAAGATGAGGCCGGCCTGTAATTGTCATCATAGGTAGACCTCAACTATGAGAGACAAAATGAGAAAACAAATCCAGAAAATCACATTGTCTGATTTTTAAAGAATTTATTTGCAAATTATGGTGGAAAATAAGTATTTGGTAACCTACAAACAAGCAAGATTTCTGGCTCTCACAGACCTGTAACTTCTTCTGTAAGAGGCTCCTCTGTCCTCCACTCATTACCTGTAGTAATGGCTCCTGTGTGACATTGTTATCAGTATAAAAGACACCTGTCCACAACCTCAAACAGTCACACTCCAAACTCCACTATGGTGAAGACCAAAGAGCTGTGGAAGGACACCAGAAACAAAATGGTAGCCCTGCACCAGGCTGGGAAGACTGAATCTGCAATAGGCAAGCAGCTTGGTGTGAAGAAATCAACTGTGGGAGCAATAATTAGAAAATGGAAGACATACAAGACCACTGATAATCTCCCTCCATCAGGGGCTCCACGCAAGATCTCACCCCGTGGGGTCAAAATGATCACAAGAACGGTGAGCAAAAATCCCAGAACCACACGGGGGGACCTAGTGACTGACCTGCAGAAAGCTGGGACTAACGTAACAAAGGCTACCGTCAGTAACACACTACGCTGCCAGGGACTCCGATCCTGCAGTGCCAGACGTGTCCCCCTGCTTAAGCCAGTACATATCCGGGCCCGTCTGAAGTTTGCTAGAGAGCATTTGGATGTTCCGGAAGAGTATTGGGAGAATGTCATATGGTCAGATGAAACCAAAGTAGAACTGTTTGGTAGAAACACAACTCGTCGTGTTTGGAGGAGAGTGAATGCTGAGTTGCATCCAAAGAACACCATACCTACTGTGAAGCATGGGGGTGGCGACATTATGCTTTGGGGCTGGTCCCCAACAAAGGGACCAGGATGACTGATCCGTGTACATGAAAGAATGAATGGGGCCATGTATCATGAGATCTTGAGTGCAAACCTCCTTCCATCAGCAAGGACATTGAAGATGAAACGTGGCTGGGTCTTTCAGCATGACAATGATCCCAAGCACACCGCCAGGACAATGAAGGAGCGGCTTCATAAGAAGCATTTCAAGGTCCTGGAGTGGCCTAGCCAGTCTCCAGATCTCAACCCCATAATAAAACTTTGGAGGGAGTTGAAAGTCTGTGTTACCCCAAAATATCCCTGCTCTAGAGGAGATCTGCATGGAGCAACAGTGTGTGCCAACCTTGTGAAGACTTACAGAAAACATTTGACCTCTGTCATTGCCAACAAAGGATATATAAAAGTATTGAGATGAACTTTTGTTATTGACCAAATACTTATTTTCCACCATAATTTGCAAATAAATTCTTTAAAATTCAGACAGACAATGTGATTTTCTGGATTTGTTTTCTCATTTTGTCTCTCATAGTTGAGGTCTACCTATGATGACAATTACAGGCCGGCCTCATCTTTTTAAGTGGGAAAACTTGCACAATTGGTGGCTGACTAAATACTTTTTTTCCCCACTGTACGGGGCTGCATAAGTCTCTTTTTGTGTGGCCAGATGTACTATTTATTTATACCATTTTGGTGAATGTCTGATGTTTTGATTGCTTTTTATTCACATTTTTTGTAAGGTGAAACATAAATACCCCTGAACAGCTAATCCGTGTGGGGGCCCGCCTGTCAGCACCCCCAACAGTCAGATGTTTATTGCTTATACAGAGGATAGGCCATAAAAAAAGAATTCCTAAACAAAGCCTGTAAGAAAGTGGCACAAACACAGTTTTTCTCCAATTCCACCCCATTCTGAATTTTTCTTCCAGCTTCCCAGAACATCGTAACAGCACCATTTATTATTCCAAATGAAGAATTTGTCCCGCAAACATTAAGCCCTTATATGGCTCTGTGAATGGAAAAAAAATAAAAATTTGGAAGGCGGGGAGTCGGAAATCGAAAAATGCCTGTGATGGGAACGAGTTAAATAACCAACAAGTTCTTTCTGCGTTGCATTAAATTCCTGCAATTACAATATAGCAGGGATAAGGTGACGTTCTAAGATGAACAACTGGTGTTGTGTACTTTGACTTCTACATGATACAGCACGAGCTTCCTTATCGAGTCCTTGTGTCTCTGTCTTGTACCAGTTGTATTACCCTCGCTCTGTATTCAGTCTGTGTCTGCTTACATAATGCGGAACGTACCGAAGCAACATGTGATCCTGGCACTGGTGAGGAGGGTTACTGCAGTTCACTCCAATATTTGTATGCAGTGCTCATAAACCAGTTTCCAAGAGCAATTTAGGAGCGGGTAATGATTTTAGTAAAAACCTTATGAACTATGTCCATGTTAAGTGTGGTTAAAGGGAAAGGAACAGCTGGCCCTTGGATATTTGTCTGGTATATAGCAGAAGGTAATTGTCATGTAGACTCATCTGAGGAATCAGGCAATTACAAGGAATCCAAAATTCCCTCCAGCCATGTTGTTAATCCTAATGTCCCTCTGCTAAAAGCAGCGATTCAGATAATACATACAACATATTAGAAATCTGATATTTATGCAGCAAAGGCTAGGTACACACTTGCGCTGGACTCTCTGTCTTTCGGGTCCACCGGGGGACCCTAACAACGGAGAGCCCGTCCACTAAAACAGCAATTATCCACGGACACCCACAGACTATAATGGGGTCCGCCGGGTTTCAATTGTCTTTATACTGAAACTGGCGGAGAGAAAAGCCCACCCTGCAACTCTTTTCTTGACGCAGATGTGAACCTAGCCTAACATATATTCTCCTTATACATACTCATCAACATTCACTCACTCAGGGCAAAGCTCAATAAGATGTGGGGTTTGGGCATGAAAATACTGTAGCCGAGGGAGAGTGATTTCTTGAAACCCCTTTCACCACCTCTCTTGCATCCAATATGGGAGAAACAGTCCTGCCATTCTCCAAGTTGCCCTTGAAGCGCAGAGCCATTTTCAGTTGGTGTATAGTTGTTTTTATTTGAAAATGGAGCCAAGTGGGGTAAACTCCGCCTTGTTATGGATGACATCGGAGGGAGACGGAGTATAAAAGTCAAGTTCATGTGGGGGGAGCCACCTTCTATCAGTTAACCTGAGGAGAGGAACCCCCTCCCACCTTGCCCTTGCGATAAAAATTTTGGGGCCTGAGGGGGCCCCCCTTTTTTGTTGTTTTGATTTTCTTTGTCTTTCAGTTGTCACAGCATGGCGGGTTTTTCCATGCCCTAATCAGGAGAACATCGAGCTTTACATGCCCGCAGACTCCTTGCAGTTGGCATTATGGATAAAGACCAAAATTTGAAGATGGACGCTGGGGCATGGAAACTGTTATGAACTTGTTGTTGGTGGCTGACATGATAAAGCTGTGGCCAACCCCTGTTTACACCATATGCTTGTGTGACTCAAGTTATTTGGGCAATGGTTATTGGTGGAACGATTCAACTATTGGAAAGGTGTGGCTAGGCCCCTACAGTCCTACTAAGACATAATAAATTTGGCACTCACTTCAGGGTTCCTGTGATCTAAGTTAAGAGATGTAGGCTTATTAAACTTACATATTGGTGACCTAATTTTAGATCATCAATATGTGACTGGTAGGGGTCCAACACCCAGGACCTCTGCTGATCAGCTGTATGAAGGAGCCATGGCAATCATGAGTTCTGCAGCCTCTCCCCTGCACATATGACATCATGTTCATCCTTCACTTGGTATGGCTGTAGCTCAGTCTCACTGAAGTGAATAGGGCTGATGTGCAATACCAAATAACAATGCCTATGATATGTATGGGACTGTACAGTGCTCATCCGAATTCTGCAACTTCTTCTACTAGCTCTTCCCAGATGCCAGACGCCACTGATCACATATTGATGACCTATCCTTCTAGAAGCCCCAAAAAAACATTTCATAAATTTGACATATCTTTTCAGAACAGTAAATCTATTCCAAGCATGAGCTAGTGCAGATTTGGGCTATAACTTACCCCACTTTCTGATGTAAATCCATCAGGCCCTGGAAGACTATGCCCCATTCTAGCCCCTCCCAGTTTAAAAAAAAACTGGCATAAGACTAATAAAACTTCCCACACTTTTTTTTTTTTTTAGTGACTGACTGGCCGGTTTTGTACCTTGATGAGGCATCTCAAGTCACATAAACAATATAACAGCCATAACGTTAAAAAAAAAAATAGTCTACATATATATCTATGAGGGCTTATTTTATGCGGTACTCGTTGTAGTATTTGAGGTACATAAATCCACCATTGTCTTTTTAGATGCAGCTTAAATAACATGAGAAATTAGAATAAAATCACTAGTGCAGTTAAGACTAGGTTCACACTTGCGCCTGCATTCCGTTCAGAGTTTCCGTCCCCGAACCCGCTTAAAAAATGCAAACAGGACTTTTCTCTCTCCGCATTTTTCTGCCGGACCCCATTATAGTCTATAATGTCCGCAGGGAACCGCTTTTTCAGCAAGTTAGGTTTCCGTCTGTAAGGTCCCCAACTGGACCCAAAGAACGGAAACCCAGGCGCAGGTGGGAAGCTTGCGTCAGCATGTCTATGATGTGACATAGCTGAGAAGTGAGCTCTACAGAACAGGAAACAACAACAGAACTATGTACAGTATATGTATTATATATGTATTTGTGTGCATATACATATGGTTGTATACATTACGTTCATTTTATTACAATGGCAGCAATATATTTTACTTACTATGAATCAAGAAACTGATTTATGGTCATCCTTAAAGCATATAGTGTATCTGTTTTGTATCTGTTATTTCATTTGACTTTTAAGGATAAACTAAACACTATTCCTGGTTATTATGAGACTTATATTAAGCAGTTTTTAGTAGTTTTCCCCTCTGCATGCTGTATCTGGCATTTGTTCCTCCCTCTAAACTTTTCTTTGGAGACTAGCTGCCATAGACCGCACAGTGCATAAAGGGGAATCTGCTCCATAAATGTTTCTCTCACTTCAGGACATATATAGAGAAGCAGTGACATGTACTGAAGTGAATAAAACACTTCGGTTTAGACTACAAACGGGTAACCAAAACATTCCAAATTGTTACATTTTTTTTACAAAACTGAACAAATGGAGATTCCCATCAGGCAAACCGCATTACACTCTGGGATCTCTTCATTCCCCAGAGTATAATAGGTGGAGGCCCAGGGGAGGTTAAAAAAAAAATAAAAAAAACTTTCATAATGACCTTCCCTCATAATGGATGTGTATTTTTTGCACCTCCCCTGGAACTCCACCTATTATACTCTGGGATCTGAAGAGACCCCAGAGTATAATAATGTCACTTTCACAAAACTTTGTCTGTGTTTGCATTCGAGAGCTAGAAATTTGATAGATAGGTTCCTAGGAGCCCTGACAGTATTCTACACTATGTTTTATAGATAGGTTCCTAGGAGCCCTGACAGTGTTCTACACTATGTTTTATAGATAGGTTCCTAGGAGCCCTGACAGTGTTCTACACTATGTTTTATAGATAGGTTCCTAGGAGCCCTGACAGTATTCTACACTATGTTTTACAGATAGGTTCCTAGGAGCCCTGACAGTGTTCTACACTATGTTTTATAGATAGGTTCCTAGGAGCCCTGACAGTGTTCTACACTATGTTTTATAGATAGGTTCCTAGGAGCCCTGACAGTATTCTACACTATGTTATATAGATAGGTTCCTAGGAGTCCTGACAGTGTTCTACACTATGTTTTATAGATAGGTTCCTAGGATCCCTGACAGTGTTCTACACTATGTTTTATAGATAGGTTCTTAGGAGTCCTGACAGTATTCTACACTATGTTTTATAGATAGGTTCCTAGGATCCCTGACAGTGTTCTACACTATGTTTTATAGATAGGTTCTTAGGAGTCCTGACAATATTCTACACTATGTTTTATAGATAGGTTCCTAGGATCCCTGACAGTATTCTACACTATGTTTTATAAATAGGTTCCTAGCAGCCCTGACAGTGTTATACACTATGTTTTATAGACAGGTTCCTAGGAGCCCTGACAGTGTTCTACACTATGTTTTAAGCCAATTTAAGGTGTGGTTCATATCAAACTTATCCAACCCAAAACGAGTCACCGAACCTGAACACACAATGAATCCTGAGAGGTTTGCACAGGTTAGGCTGGTTGTAATAGAAAGCGCCAACATCAGTCTAATGTTATCTCCATATTTCCTGCTTACTTTTCTACCCCTTTCCATAGACTTCTATAGACATAGGCATTTCTTAAAATCACCTGTAAGGTCCATTTATACAAAGTTTGTTGAACAGTGAATATTTAATATTTTTTTATATTTTCTGTATCTGGCAGAGTTTCCCATTATCACTTAATCTTAGACTCCCATAACACTTAGAAGATGAGAGTGCTGGAGTGCTAACTTTTAGTGTCAAACCAGATGGTTCCTATAATGCCATGCATGAGCCAAAAAGAAGAGAGATAATTACTCATTAATTTATTCTCTACCTCAATAAATCATTTCATGCTGTTTAATATTCTCCCACCTTCACTTGACTTCATTTTACTGATTTTTACAATAGATCCTAAAAATGTTGCCAATTTTTTTTTTTTATGTTCAACCATGAAAATTGCCATTTATAACCAAGCCTGGTTCAAATGCAAAAAACCCAAATTGTGCAAACAGCCTGTTTAACTACATTACATTTTAAATTCAGAATAAAAATGATCCCTTTTGGGAGCAAATACCTGCCAGGATCTATGCACAAAATATTCAATAAAGTGATCTGCACCACAGAATTGGAGTTATACAGTGCTATTACACTTCAGTTCAGTTTGTGTCCGAGCTTTACGTGGGAAAATAATCCAAATTTGATGCCACTGGCACTACATGCAAGAAATGAGAGAAGGAAAAAAAAAAAAAAGTTGTGACGTGTGTCACAAAATTGTTACTTTTTAATAATTCTCTTAAATTTAGTTTTAAATCTTATAGCAGCAGCGACACTCACAGCGATGGTTGCCTTACTCCCTCCATAACACTGATACAGACAGGCCTAACTGCTTTCTCACTCTATCAATCTATTGTAAATCTAATGAGAGAATAGGCCGAAATTCAGACCAAATTTGATTCTGCCAAATTGATTTGCACATCTCTAGTCATCACAAGACCAAGGATGAGTACACTGAGGGATTCCTGCTTTGCTGTGCATAATGCACATGCGCCGGAGACAGTAAACCCTGCCTCAGGCTTGGTTCACACCTGCGCCTGGTCTTTCTGGGATTCCGTCCCCGAATCCCTTTGAAAAATGCAGAGAGAAAAGTCCTGCAAGCAGCTCTTTTCTCACCGCGTTTTTCAGGCAGAAACCAGCGGACCCTATTATGGTCTATGGGGTCTGCAAGTAACTGCTGTTTAAGCGTATTGGGTTTCCATTTTTAGGGGTCACCAAGCAGAAACCCAGGTGTGAACCTTGGGTCACTGCACATGCTCTGCACTTTGCTTCACAGTTCATTTGCCCAAAGTGCAGTGCATTTGCAGTGACTCAGGTTGTACTGACCCCTGCCTTTCTGTGCACAATGCACATGCGCCAGAGTCCCGCAGTGGACTCCAGCGCATGTGTATTGTGCACAATGAAGAAGAGTCCCTCACCATTAGATAAGGTCAATGCACCCTGCTTCACTGAGCCCGCTCTACACTTTGGGCAAATAAACAGTTAAGCAAGGAGTATTGAATATGGCATCATGTCCCTCAGCGGACTGGAGATCTTTGACCTTCGACTTCTAAGGGTACTGGTGGTGAGCGGTGGTAAGCTGCTGGGGTTTATGGTCCCAAACCACTGTATCCTAAAGGCATGCTGGTGGTTTAGTGCAGGAATATTCAACTACTTTTTAGTAAAGGTCCGTTGACTGGAGTCGGAGCTGAACATCAGCTGAACACATCCAGCATTTATGGTATTTTTCGGACAAAAAGATGCATCTGGCAGGAGGGAGCGGTCTTATATAAGCCTCCTCTGCTGCTAATTGGACAAGCCCAGGGGACTTTTTAAGGTTACCCTGTCAACCTGGGAAGCTTCTGCACGTTCAAAAGGTATAGCAGCTGAATTGAGAATCCTGACAATTATACTGTGCGGGGGGCACTAACCATTATATGGTGCATGGGGGCTCTATTATTGTGACTCCTCTTGGTATACTCCTTAGCCCACCCCTCAGCCACAATATAATTGCCCATTGGTGCCCCCACACATAACACAACATTAATAGTGGCCGGAAGGAACATTCATCTCCTGTTCACTGTTACACTAAGTGGCAGCGGGGATCGGCAATTGTCCCTGCCATCACTAGTGTAAGGGATCAGGGCTTGGGGAAAGTGGGCGGGAGATGAAGGTTTCTCTCGGGCCACTGTCAAAATGAAAGTGCCAAGAGGCACAGGTCCGGACAGCAGGCGGCCGCAGTCTGCGTGTAGACCATGGTCCACCAATAGAGTATCCCTGGTTTAGTGGTCACAAACAGCCTAACAGGTTCCCCTTTAAATAAAATCACCAGCAGCCCAGTATGTGATGGAGTCACTACATGTGGATACAACCTTAGTGCAGGACTACGACTATGTGTGAAGGATAAATATGCTTGCATGTACCCCAATTTTAATAATTTTTATTCTACACCAAACTTAGTGTTATTGCAATAGTATATTCAGAATGACTTTGACCAATGATATCTTTGTATTGCAGCTACAATTGTGGCACATATTTAGCTCCCATAATGTTCTCTAAGGGGTTCCAGTCTCCTCCTTAATATTAACAGATGCTCTCCATTAGCAGGAACATTTCATGCAGCGGATGATAATTACAGTCTCATTTGCCTAATGGAATGAAGTTGAGGAGGACGGCACAGCCGGATGACATCAATAAGACGGTAAGGTGGTCTGGCCGCATTCTCATGCTTTGTGCCCAACTACTACACATGGCAAAAGTACAATAACTGTGTGTAAGATACATATAAGGATGTTAGTAACAGTGGACAACAATGTAGTTCGCAGTAATAGTGACAATATTTTATTATCATCACCAGTAGATTCTAGGTGCAGTGCATCAATGATGTGGTGGAGATATACAGCAATGGAGATGTGCAACTGAGCACCATTAGATGTCAGGTGCAATGGATCTATGATGAGGTGGAAATAATCACAAGAGAAGATGAACTCTGCACCAGTAGTGATAAAGAGATGTGTGCAAGGAGACTAACGCTCCTCTGCACTATTAGTGGTAAGAGTTTATTGACCAGTATATATGAGGCACTGTTCACTTGCGGGTATGGAAAATGGTGCACCAGTAGACATAACAAGCGGTCAGTAAAATTGTTGTGCACCAGTCAGGGGCATAACTAGCAAACACTGGGCCCCATAGCAAACTTTTGACTTGTGGCACCTACCACGGCATAGCGACCCCTTTCCTGGTCCCCACACAGTATAATGCCCCATTTACACACACTATAATGTCCCAAAGTGGCCTCCAGACAGTATAATATCCCATAGAGGCCCCTCCACACAGTATTATGTCCCACAGTGGCCCCAACGGAGCCACTGAAGCAAGGGCCGCAAAACAGGACGGGAATAGGACCTGTTCTATATTTTGTGGCCCGGACTGTCGGCCCGCACACGGGACCGTGAAATTCACGGTCGTGTGTACGGGCCCATAGAAAAGAATGGGTCAGTGTGCTATACGTGAAATACACGGATAGCACACTGACCCACAACCACAGTCGTCTGCAACCAGCCTAAGTCTGAATGAAGAATCATCATGACAAGTGAAGTTTTTGGAGTTTCTTTTACGTCTTTCTACAGCTGAACATCGCCAGTGTTATACAAGATTAAACAATCTCTGTTACCCATAACCAAATAATTTCACATTCTCCTCCTGAATAATACGTCCATCTCCCAACAGCCGAATGCCAGGGACACAATAAGGTACGTGAATAGAAGAACACCATGGAAGTGTCTGATCATTTGTAGCTATTTAATACACAGAAAATATAAAGAGAGTATCTCAAAGCCGCAGATTTCCTGGGCTATTCACTGAGCACTGTTGTATAACCATTCTTTCATTGATAAAAGCATACCGCAAGAAAATAAAACCTTTTGGTTTCTATAATGTAACGTCTAGGTAAAAGAAACAAACAATCCAAGAATGGAAAAATACAATTTTTTATTTGTAAGAAAACAGCTTTTGAGACATCTCCTACTAAGACACTGAGGGACTTGGCTGGAGCTTCAGTAGATAGGGATAAAAGTCCTGATCATCCAGACGGACAAAGACCATAGGGTGTACTTGGATATAACAAATAATTGGTAAGCTATTGGCCTTTAGGACTTTTCTAATACTATATCTCCAGGTTATCAATGAGTGAAATGGTTGGTTATGTATTTCGATAAATTAAAAAAGACAAAAACCCTTACCTTTCCTGGCCTCTGCCATGTCTTCCAACTCTCTCAAGTAATGGATGTTGATGCCAATGCTGAGCATCAAAGGAGTCACCGATATAATGTCAAAGCATGGCGGCCTCAACATCTTCCACTTCACCGCTGAGGCCCAATCACAGGCCTCAATGATGATCTGGGGCCCATGAAACTGATGCATGTGACGCAAGAATCATCAAGTGCACCTAGTCCCAGAACGCAGGAGAATACTGCAGCGGAGCCCAGTTAAGGCGAGTGTGTTTTATTATACTCTGGGATCTCTAAAGGCACCTCCAGTTCAGACCAAACAAGACCTGTCCAAAACAAATTTACCTAACTTATAGGGATAGAAAAAGGGGTACGGGGGGCGGGGGGTCACTTTCTAACAAGCTCCAAATAAATCTGCCACTAGGCAGTAAGTAAAGAACCTATGATTTTTATTTATTAGGTGTAGTTACAAAGCACAGTGCTGTACATTTGTGTAGAGGCTGTGCTTGGTATCTCATTCACTTGAATGGGACTGAGCTGTAATCAGACCATGTGATCAATGAACATAACATCACATGGCCTGTCAAGCGGAAGTAGCAGTCAGGGAGTTCCGCTGTCACTTCCTTCTAAAAGTTGATCCCTCACAGATCTTCAATTGATGAGTTTCAGCTCCTGACTCTCTGCTAACTGAACTGTCAGGTGGGCAAGTCCCTGTTTCTCCACTCCAGCTTGGGACCACCCACTCGTAAGTAGAAAAACTAAGTTAGCATATTGGCTACTGAATCTACGGGAAGTTATTGCTCAGGAACGGTGGGGGTTAGAGAAAATTTCAACAGCAACAAAATCAGAGGAGTGATGCTTATTGAAAGATACAAAGATACAAAGAGGTGGAGCTGGGGAAAGGTCTTTTTTTTAAAAAAAAAAAGTTCATGCATTTTTTTTTTTTTTTTTTTTTAAAGGAGAAAAGCACAAAAGTGTAAGGCCGGGGCCACATGTGACGGAAACGCTGCAAAAAAAACGCAACGTTTTACAGTCTTTGCAAAGTCTCCCATCCACACATTGCAAAAAATATGTGGATGGGAGCGGACAGGTTATCGCAGCATGTCAATTATACCTGCAGAAATGCTGGCGGTTTCCCTATAGGTACAATGGAAGCAGAAAGTCTTCAGAGGAAAACGCTGTTTATATGGTGCAGTGCTGCATGATGGCTGTTGCTTCTCTGGTACTGTGGTGTGGCAGCTATTGTACTGCTGGGTACCTCCCCCTGTAGGGCCACCATCATTAAAGTAGGTACCCACCGAAGAAAGCTTGCCGTAAGCCAATAATGGACCACATGTTATACATGTTGACTTATTTGGATAGGACCTGAAGGGAAATTATTATACTCTGAGGTCTCTTCAGACCACAGTGTATAATAGGGGGAGGCCCAGAGAAGGCGTTAAAAAAAAACAAAAAAAACAAAAAAAAAAACCCACATTTATACTTACCTTCCCTCAACTCTTTTGGGCTTCCTTGTGGCGTCTGTTGCTTTGAGTCTTCCTCCTCGCTGCGTCTGGCACCCTTCTATGACATCATGTGCCCGGGGTCACCACTGAGGCCTGTGATTGGGAATCTCCACGCTGAGTGTCATGATATCATAGAGCGCAAGATGCTGCAAGGAGGGAGACACAGAGCGCCGAATGCCACGAGGAGGCTCAAAAGATGTAACAAAGTTAGGGGGCATTCACACTACCGTTGGTGACTGTGCGTAGTGTTCGTTGCTATTGTCCGTTACAAGATTTTAGCATCGGACACTAGCTGAACCGTCACAAATCCGTAAAAATGTCCATTAATTTCAATGGGTTTTTATATTGTGTCCGTTTATACCAAATCCGTCAGACGTCCGTTTTTTTTTTTCGGACAAAAAATCCTACATGCAGGACTTTTTGTCCGTTTGAAAAAAACGGATTCTTGACGAACAGCAAGTGTCCGTTATTTTTTTAACATTGAAATCTATGGGTAACGGACTTATAACAGACAGTAACTGATAGCCATCAGTTACTGTCCGTTATTTTATGTCCGTTTTTTTCCTGCACATACTCAGAAAGGAGAAACAGACAAAAAAAAAAACGGACACTAACTGATGCTAACGGACACTAACTGATGTTAATGTGTCCGTTTTTTTAACTGAACCATTAATTGGATCAGTTAAAAAAAACGTACACATTAACATCAGTTAGTGTCCGTTATGATAGGTGTCTTTTTTTTTTTTTTTTTTTTTAACGGACACCTTCATAATGGACTCCAACGGTAGTGTGAACCCTGCTTTAATTTTTTTTACCTTTTTTTTTTTACACCTCCCCTGTGCCTCCAGCTATTATACTCTGGGGTCTGAAGAGACCCCATAGTATAATAATTTACTGGTCATTGTAGTTAATCCAAAACAAATCCCAGATTGTTCGGTTCTGTGAAAGTTGGAATGTTCAAGTTGAATATGGTTCCAATTCAACCATCTCTAGTAATACACTGACCTATGGGAAAAACTTAAAAACTTATTGCTTTTGATATGTGAATATAGAAGAATTAAAATAAATCCCTGCACCCTCAAAAGACCAAACTAGGCTGCATCCTTAAGGGATTAATTAAAGGCATATTGAGTTGAACCTTTAGAATTGGCACCCTATTGACAAAATGCCATCAATGGACCAGGTATTAGCATTGCCAATATCTAAGTGAAGCATTGCTGACAGGTCCACAGACCAGTAAACAAAAGCGCGCGGTGAGGTACAAGAAATTGCAGCGTTTCTGCTTTACTTCCTATTTTGCTATTCAAGTAAGGACACCATAATCCATCACGTTCTTCATTCATTACCCGGGAGCACCAGAAGCCAGAAAACCTCAATTAAGCTTATAGATCGACACTCAGGAACAGCTTATAGTAATGTCTTTGCCTACATACAAGGCAATAACCAGAAAGTTTTAAGACTCGTCTGGCTAAAGCAAAAAAAAAAAATCACTCTGTAAGGATAAGGCCCCACGTAGCAAGCCACAGCCAAAAAATGCTGCGGAAAAGACCGAGGCGGAAACAAATCGAGTTTACCTCTGTGGACTTTTTACCTCTATTATACCTATACACGGAAAACGCCAGCATTTCCGTATGTATCATTGACATGATGCGATTTACAAAAACGTTAAAGTTTTTACAATCGCAGCATTTCCACTACGGATATTTTTCTGCAATGTGTGGATGGGATTATCCAGAATCCCATACATTCTGCAAGTAATGCAATATGCAGCATTTTCACAACGAGGGGCCCCAGCCTAAATGTTTCTGGGGCAAAGTCCATACGGCAAGTCCTTTATATCCAAGCTTCTAGAGGTGCCCAAGATGATATATGGAGACTCACAGATTCATATGGTATCCTGCTGCTCATTTGCCCACAGATGTTACAGCCGGACCTGTAAATTCTGCACACTGGTAGGTTGCTGAAGCTAGTGTCGCAAATGGTCCCATGAATGCTCGATTGGCGGTTAACCTGGTGACCCGACAGGCCAAGGAACGGTTGTAATCTGGGGGAGACATTTCTGGAAAACCCTTGCTGTGTGGGCGAGCATTATCCTGCTGAATAATGACAGTTGTCTGTCCTGCCATGTTCACCATGTCCTCACACAACTACTGTCCCCAACACCACCTAACTGCTAGGTAACAACGGCCTAGAAAACGGCAATTCATTGAAATGACCATCCTGTTTCTCTGAATCCAATAATGCACCCCCCACTGGGTAAAATGTCTTCAATGTCATAGAGGAATGTCTCACAGTCAATGGATACACTACGGAAGGCGGCCTGAACGGGAGTGTGGACAGGCAAGTAAAAATTATTGCAATAGGTACAGCACAATAAGTAGTGACCGATTAAAAAAATGTCTGGGTCTGGGTGTTGGAGACCTGCCAATCTTTAATTGATGACTTATCCTAATTACTAAGTCCCAAAAAAACCCTTTGAGATCTTTTAATGTATACCACTATTGGATTACTCTTTTCTTAAGGTTGCTGTTGTCAATGGCTACAGATCAGTGATTTCTTTTTTCTTTTCGATGTAACCTTTTAATAATCCAGGCTCCTTTGTAAACCAGGCAGACTTGCTCTTGCAGTAAGTGGACTTTCATGTAGCACGCTCTCCCTCTAGTGAACAAAAACAAAGTTACATTTAGTATATATTTTGCATGTTATCTTTTTGGCTTTTTGAAATAACTTGTTTTTTGGCCTGTTCTATGCAGGAGTTTGGGGTATAATGATGATGACTAAGAGGTCGGCTGTGAAAGCATCTGGCCTGAGTAGGCGCTAAAGGGAATAGCAAAAGTGCCAGGGACTGCAGTGAAGGGGTTAAAAAGACTCGGGCCCTGGCTCATTTCAGCCCCCAGCATTCCCCATGTGCAGTGTCTGGACTTACTCCTGCAGAGCTGGCCCGACACTCCTGCTGTCTGCCTATCCCATTCCTCATCCGACCGACATGGTACCACCCACTCCCCCTCCAGCCGTTTCCCAACAGCCCCTATATGCTTCCGGTTCATGCGGAGGCGTGGGGCAGAAAGGGGTGAATCGGCTGGCACAATGCAACAAGCTGCTGCCAGTCCCCTGTTGATCTGCAGAGATTGCGTAGGAGAGTTCAGTCTTCTGGGGGTCCTCTGCTTGCACGTTCTGGCAGTGGCAGGCTTTCATGCAAGCAGAGCTCTGGGCAGTAGGAGATTCTGGGTAAGTGGTGGAGACATACAGCAGAGCCAAGACTGTGCTGAAACCCCGACCCCAGCAGATCTGTGCGATTCCTGTTAGACAGTGCTTTCTAGCTGTAGATGGATGGGTAAGTCAGTTCAGCGACTCTGGTAGGACACTTCTTAACTCTCCCCTTTGTTTTCCACAGGTTCACCGTCTAAGGACTTTAGGAGACACAACCACAGCAGGAAGAGGTGGTCTTTTCGGCGACAGCAACACGTCGTCTTACTCTGGTTCTGCGTCAAGAGGTGAATTCAGTTGGGTTTGGCGATGACGCTACAGAAGATGTTGACAAGGCAGATGCAGTGAGCAGTCTTCATGCAGGCCGTCACAGCCTGCGGCAGTTCCAGGAACCTCAGTGGGCGAAGCATCTTCTGTGGCACTGACCACTCTGCCACCATCCGAAGCACCCCCTTACTCATGTCACGCCCTGCCTTCAGGCATGGTCGTCTTCTGCTGTTAATACCGATCGTGATTTAGTATGCTCAAAGTCATTTTGTCCAAAGTGGACAGGGTGGGCTTGACTGGTACTTCAGGGGTTTCTAAAAAGGTGGGATTCTCTCCCCCTCCTGAGAGGCCAACCAAACAGGCAGATATGACTTTTCATGACTATGTTTTGTAGTGTTGCACCCTTGGGAACTAAACTCTTGGCCAAAACTAGGGACAAGATTTGGAAACAAGAGAGTTTGTGGATAGTTGGTCTCTTGTTTCAGCGGAACAGGTGATGATTGATAAGGAATTCTCATTTGAGCACGGATCAGATAGGAAGCTGAGGGTCGACAAGACCTTCGGTAATTGGCACAAAACATGTTCCAACACTGCGAAACATTGCAACCAATGTTCTCCCAAGAAAGGAGTCAAGTTATTTGTTTATTTAGACACAATCTGCATGTAGGTGAAGCCTGCTGGCACTATTGTGAGAGGCAGGCAAATACACCACACTTGCCCATGTTTGACAACCTATATATTCTGAATGAGTGCCCTAGATTTTGTGATGAGCTGTACAGTGGTATATAGTTGCACATTATATTGTATGGACTAATGCCCGCAGTATTGCCCTTTGATCACAAGATGCCACTGTTCCCCATTTTTCCTCCACAGACTTTGTTAGAGATTTGTTGGTAGGAGGAAGTGCTTCCCAGGAAGCTCTGATGTGGCCATTTTTAGTTAATTAGTCTCCAAGGATTGGTGAAAGGCAGAGATGCTGGGATAGGATCTGTCACCATCGGTGCTTGGGAACCTTCTTCTGGAACCAAAAGTAGCACTGGGTGAACAGAGACTACCTCTTCTACACTCCTCACCTTAGATGGGAGAAGATTGCACAGGAGAGTGCCGCTGGGGAGCGACGAAAGCCAGGCCTCGTGAGGAGCCACATTGGGAGCTGGGACTTAATGTATGACAGTCCAGAGTCAGTGCCACTCGCAGTGGAGGAGACCCTGCATCAACAGCAGCTATTTCAGCAGGAAAGGTCCACAACCCAGGACAGTAAGCCTGAGCTCAGGTCCGCCACGCAGCGGTCTACAACGTGCACGCAACAATAGTTAGCTTTGGCGCCAAAGTGTAGGATTAGTTCAACCTGTTGCTATTCGTTAAAGACAGCATCTTCAGTTAATTATTATTTGCATTATTAAGGACTCTGGATTCTTCATTGTTTCCTGTTGCAACCTAACGTCAGAGGATCCTGTGCATTTCTGAAATATCATCAAGTCTATCAAATTGCCCGTTTACACTTGCTTAGGACTGGATACTGATATTCACTAGAGGGAACAAGGAGGTCTGGGTTTAGACTTTTCTATAAGTTTGTTAGACCCCGTGCTGCATCACTGGTAAGCCGTCTTTACACACAAAAGTCTTCCTTCTTTATCAGTGGCATTAATAACTATAGTAAGGTAGTTTGGACATATACAGTAGAGCCTACTTAATTTTACTTACTATTATACTCTATGGTCGGAGAATGCCCCAGAGTATAATAATTGGTACGAACCAAAAGTGCAAAGCTTCCTGTGGGCCCCCACCCACTCTGAGCCAGTTTGTGGTTGCATCCCCTGCGACCACGATTGTTATACCCCTGCATAACATTTATAAAGGGTTTTTTTCAGGAATTAATAATTGAGGTCCTCTCCTTATGATAGCTCATCAAAGATCGGCAGGGGTCTCCAACCGATCAGTTCCTTAAAAAGGCTGCGCTGTTAAGGTGATTGCTGCAGCGCCTTCAGTTCCTACCAAGCAAAGGTGTGGTTGGTATCGCAGCTCTGCCCATTCACTAAATCACTAATTCACTAGAGTTTTCCTCTGCAGACTTTCTGCTTCAATTATACCTATACGGAAAACGCCAGTGTTTCCATAGGTATAACTGACATGCTGCGATTTACAAAAACGTGACAGTTTTTGAAATCGCAGCATGTCCTCTGTGGATATTTTTCTGCAATGTGTGAATGGTATTAGTCAGAATCCCATCCACTTTGCAGGTAATATAAGACGTCGCTTTTTCTGCAGCAGCGTTTTTGTCGCAGGCAAAATCAAGGTATTTACGATACGTGGGAACCCAGCCTTGAAAGTGAGACTCAAAAACTTGTATCAAAATATGCCATTAGATGGCGGCATGTTCACATAGATGAAAGATGAGAATCATCTCTGAGGTTTCCCACTGCAGGTTGTATATTATTGTGCTTTCTGTACGGACTATAAATATAAAATGAGGAAATGTGAAAATTTTGAATAATTAAAAAATATTCTACTGGGATATATGTACTTTTATTTTAGTAACTGCTCTGGTTACTGGGAGAGATATCACAACAAAATAGGTAGCGGAAAGGTATGCACAGGCAGGAAACAAATTCTGTTTGATAATATGTTCCCTAACCCCTTAAAAGAGGATCTTTCACCACCTCCAACAAGTCCAGCTCTTTCCATCAGTTAGGGTGGGTTCACACTAGCGCCGGAGTCCGTCTGCCGCGATCCTCCTGAAAATCTCGGGAAACTGTATAGGGACTGGATAGTGACAAGTTAGCGACGCATTGCTTAAAAACTCATTCATTTGAATGTGTTTTTAAAGCAATGCGCGGGTGTGCGCTTACACCCTCTGCGCCGCGGATCCAGTTTTTTTCGCTGGAAACAAAGTCAGACATGCAGGACTTTATTTCCAGTGAAAAAAAGGGGTGTGATTCTGAGCTCTGACACTGGCTGCCTCTGATTGGAGCTCTGAATCACGCCTCCTGCCTGACACATAGTTTTGGTGCCAGATATGCTATTTAGACTAACTGTGCTTGTTGCTCAGGAACGGTGTGGGCTAGAGAGAAAATTGCTCCTTTGCTGGAATCCGTGGAGTGGCGCCTAACAACAGAGGCTAAGCCCTTGAATTGGTGGAAGTGATGAAAAGTCCTCTTTAAAGGAGAAGGGAGAAAGGCAAGTCCTTTCTCCGCTACACATTCAGCCTGACTGCAGCCAGGCTGAAAGCGGGCATAACTGGTGGTGGTCTATGCACCCATTCACTTCAATGGAGAGACAGAGATAGGAGAGTGCTTTTGTTTGGCTGTCTCCAGCGCTCCTATTAAAGTAAATGAGGGCGCCATCCACCATCAGTCATGCTCGCAGTCAGCGTAGCAGTGAAAGTACCCCCCCCCCGCATGCTATCGGTGGGGATCTCAGCAGTCAGACCACCACCAATCAGGTATTTATTGAATTAATACTTTTTTTTATGGCATAACCCCACAGTCAATCTTTTTTTTTTTTGCAAAACTCAGAAAGCCATAATAGTTTTATTTTTACAGCAATGTAGCTATGAGGTCTTCTATTTTGTGGAATATGTTGTATTTTTCAATGGCAACTTTATAAAAAGGCATATTAACAATTTTAGCTAATTTTCTTAACTCTTGAGAGGGATGGAAAAAAACACCATTTTTGGCAGTTTTTTTTTTTTACATTATAAATAAATAAATAAAAAATGCAGTTCACCATCCAGCATAAATTTTTTTATGAGTCAGTACAATTGTAAAATTATAGGGTTTCTTGGTGTTTTACTGATTTTGTGCAATATGAAACCTTTTTTTGAAAAAAAGAAAACAAAAAAATAGTTTTTGCCATGTTCTGATAAAAAAAAAAAAAGCCACAGCTTTTTATTTTTCCATCAATGGAGTAAATTAAAGCCTTGTTTTTGCACGCCGAGCTTTGTATTTTATTGACACCATTCTGGTGTGGGTGTGTGTGTGTGGGTGTGTGTTTGTGGGTGTGTATGTGTATATATATATATATATATATATATATATATATATATATACAGTCATATGAAAAAGTTTGGGCACCCCTATTAATCTTAATCATTTTTAGTTCTAAATATTTGGGTGTTTGCAACAGCCATTTCAATTTGATATATCTAATAACTGATGGACACAGTAATATTTCAGGATTGAAATGAGGTTTATTGTACTAACAGAAAATGTGCAATATGCATTAAACCAAAATTTGACCGGTGCAAAAGTATGGGCACCTCAACAGAAAAGTGACATTAATATTTAGTAGATCCTCCTTTTGCAAAAATAACAGCCTCTAGTCGCTTCCTGTAGCTTTTAATCAGTTCCTGGATCCTGGATGAAGGTATTTTTGACCATTCCTCTTTACAAAACAATTCCAGTTCAGTTAAGTTTGATGGTCGCCGAGCATGGACAGCCCGCTTCAAATTATCCCACAGATGTTCAATGATATTCAGGTCTGGGGACTGGGATGGCCATTCCAGAACATTGTAATTGTTCCTCTGCATGAATGCCTGAGTAGATTTGGAGCTGTGTTTTGGATCATTGTCTTGCTGAAATATCCATCCCCGGCGTAACTTCAAATTCGTCACTGATTCTTGTACATTATTCTCAAGAATCTGCTGATACTGAGTTGAATCCATGCGACCCTCAACTTTAACAAGATTCCCGGTGCCGGCATTGGCCACACAGCCCCAAAGCATGATGGAACCTCCACCAAATTTTACAGTGGGTAGCAAGTGTTTTTCTTGGAATGCTGTGTTTTTTGGACGCCATGCATAACGCCTTTTTGTATGACCAAACAACTTAATCTTTGTTAAATCAGTCCACAGGACCTTCTTCCAAAATGAAGCTGGCTTGTCCAAATGTGCTTTTGCATACCTCAGGCGACTCTGTTTGTGGCGTGCTTTCAGAAACGGCTTCTTTCGCATCACTCTCCCATACAGCTTCTCCTTGTGCAAAGTGTGCTGTATTGTTGACCGATGGAAGAGTGAAGAAATCAGGCGATACCTTTTAGAGGCTACCTGAGTATATTTATAAGTAAGCTTTCAGGAGTACTCGCTCCCTTCATCAGACATGGTGTGATACAAGAACTGAAAATTAACAGATTTTTATACACATGGTTTTCAAAGCATTTTAGAGTCCTTAAAAAAAATTGCAATCTAAGTAGAGAAGTTATTTACAACAGGTCAAAAAAACAGTCTGGAAACTTGTGGTGCGTGACGGAGGTATCAGTAATTCTTGCTGTTATCTGTTTGCTATCAGGAGGTGATTTGTGACCCTCACAGTTCATACATAGTGTGATTTGAAGCTGGCATGAATATTGAGTTCAGTTCATGGTTCAAACATAGTGTGACATGAAGCTGGCATGAATATTAAGTCCAAATTGCAGAGTTTTAAATTTTTGCATAAATTTGTACTCCATTTCTTTCCTTTTCTCCTGTGTCTTAAAATGTCCCATTAAAACCACAACCCGCAAATCTTCAATAGAGTGGTTTTCTCCGGAGAAATGTGCAGCCACTGGGAGATCTGTTCTGCTGTTATTAATGGTGGATCTGTGTGAGTTCATTCGTTGACTGAGTCTCTGCCCTGTTTCCCCCACATAGAGGCCTGTGGTGGGACATTGCACACACATTATGAGGTACACCACATTGGAAGACCTGCAGGAGAATGTCCCCCTAATTCTGTGCACCTGTTGTGACTGTGGGATAGGTACACTGTCAGCGGTGTGGATGTGCTTGCAGGTCATGCACCTTTTATGTAGGCAAGGTGAGGTGCCATTTTCAGTTGGGGCCTTCAGGGCACTCCGGACGATAATGCGCCTCAGGTTTGGTGGTTGTCGAAAGGAGAGGAGAGGGGGGACTGGAAATATGTCCTTGAGTCTGTTGTCCCTATGTAGCACAGGTTGGAGCTCCTTGGCAATCCTTCGTAGGATCTCCAGCTGTGGGTTGTAGGTGACAACTAGGGGCACTCGGGCATCTTTCTGGGTCTCTCTATATGTGAGCAGACTGTCTCTGTTAATGGCTGCCGCTTTGTTTAATTGGTTGTCTGTCACTTTTGGTTTGTATCCCAATCTGAGAAATTTCATCCTCAGATCCAGGAGGCGCTTGTCCAGGTCTGTTTTGTCGGAGCAAATACGATTGTATCGTATAGCCTGGCTGTAGATTATAGATTGTCTTGTGTGCTTGGGGTGGAAGCTGTCGTTTCTCAGGTAGGCAGTTCTGTCTGTGGGTTTGTGGTATATTGATGTGAGTAGCCGGTGGTCTTTAATGTATATTGTGGTATCCAGAAAGTGAATTTCACTCCCTGAATAGCTAATTTTAAGGTTGATGGTCGGGTGAAAGTCATTGAAGTCATTATGGAATTGAAGTAGGGCCTCCTCACCTGCAGTCCAGATGACAAGGATATCATCGATATAACGAAGGTAAATCATAGGTTTGGTGGCGCATGTTGATAAATATGTTCCTTCCATTTCTGCCATAAAGAGAATTGCATATTGGGGTGCACATCTGGTCCCCATTGAAGTTCCCATTCGCTGTAGATATAGATCCTCTCCAAAGGTAAAATGGTTGTGGCTAAGGATGAATTGTATGAGCTGCGTTACTGGTTCTGTTGGGAGGTTTTGTTTTGCCAGGTGTACCCGACATGCTGCAACTCCATCCTTGTGGGGAATGTTAGTATACAGGGATTCCACATCCATGGTGGCCAAAATGGTACCCTCAGGTAGAGGGCCCAGGGCATTCAGTTTGTTAAGAAGGTCAGTGGTGCCCTGGATATAGCTTGGAGTATCCCTGACAAGGGGTTTTAGGAGATTTTCCACCCAACCTGAGATGTTTTCTGTCAGTGTCCCAATGCCAGAAATGATAGGCCTCCCAGGGTTGCCATCTTTGTGTATCTTTGGGAGCATATAGAAGCAGCCCGGCCTGGGATCTTGTGGGATAAGCCCTTTTACCTGATTCTGGATCTGGACTGGAAACTCCTTGATCATACTCTTTAGTTCTTTCATATAGGCCTCTGTGGGATCACTTCCAAGTTTGGAGTAATGGATGGGATTTGACAGTTGCCTGTTTGCTTCCTGGATATAGTCTGAGATGTTCATTATGACTATTGCGCCCCCTTTGTCAGCTGGTTTTATTATTATATCCTGATTTTCTTTCAGTGATGTAATAGCCTTCTGTTCCTGCAGGGTTAGGTTATGCGCCTGTTTCTTTTGTTTCTCCAGGATTTCTGATTTTACTTTGCTTCTGAAACAGTCAATATATTTATCCAGTGCTGCATTAGCTCCAGGGCGTGGGGTCCAGGTAGATTTTTTGGTAGGATTCCTTATGGGCTGTTCCATCTCAGAGTCGCTGCTGTATGGAAGGTCTTTGTCATAAAAATATTCCCTTAATCTCATTTTTCTGAAAAACTCCTCCATATCATTGCAGAGTTGGATATGGTCAGTGTGTGCCGAGGGGCAGAAGGAGAGACCTTTGGAGAGAACTGACATTTCGTGTTTGTTTGGCTCATAAGAGGAAAGATTCACAACACAGCTTTGCTGAGCTGGGCTAGTACTTGCGGTTGTAGTAATGAGGCCTTTTTGTCTCAGTCTGTGGAGCTTTTTCTTTTTGTTGTTAATAAGCATGTCCTGAAGTTTCCAGTAGTATGTGTGGAGTCTGGCCTTCATTTCCTCTGTGTCATTAGCCAATGATGATTTCAGGGCCTGTATCTCCTCCTGTGTTCTTTTTTTGTTGTTATAGGAAATTTTTATCATATTATTCCGCAGCCTTTCAGATGTCCGAATACATAGTTGTTTTGCATATCGGCTGTTGTAGGTGTTCCGGGTTGGGTTACGTAAAATGAAGCCTTTTGGGATGAGTCTCTCCTTTTTGCATTTTTTTAAGAAGAAGATGTTGCTGTTGAGTTGTGCAAGTTTCTTAAGCCGGTTTTTCAGTTCCATTCTTTTGCGGTACATTGTGGTATCTTTCAAGTTGATAGTAGTATAATGTTGTACCGTGTTAGCCATTGAAAGTAGTGGAAGAGTGAAGAAATCAGGCGATACCTTTTAGAGGCTAACTGAGTATATTTATAAGTAAGCTTTCAGGAGTACTCGCTCCCTTCATCAGACATGGTGTGATACAAGAACTGAAAATTAACAGATTTTTATACACATGGTTTTCAAAGCATTTTAGAGTCCTTAAAAAAAAATTGTTGACCGATGCACAGTGACACCATCTGCAGCAAGATGATGCTGCAGCTCTTTGGAGGTGGTCTGTGGATTATCCTTGACTGTTCTCACCATTCTTCTTCTCTGCCTTTCTGATATTTTTCTTGGCCTGCCACTTCTGGGCTTAACAAGAACTGTCCCTGTGGTCTTCCATTTCCTTACTATGTTCCTCACAGTGGAAACTTACAGGTTAAGTCTCTGAGACAACTTTTTGTATCCTTCCCCTGAATAACTATGTTGAACAATCTTTGTTTTCAGATCATTTGAGAGTTGTTTTGAGGAGCCCATGATGCCACTTTTCAGAGGAGATTCAAATAGGAGAACAACTTGCAATTGGCCACCTTAAATACCTTTTCTCATGATTGGATACACCTGGCTATGAAGTTCAAAGCTCAGTGAGGTTACAAAACCAATTTTGTGCTTCAGTAAGTCAGTAAAAAGTAGTTAGGAGTATTCAAATCAATAAAATGATAAGGGCACCCAAATTTTTGCACCGGTCAAATTTTGGTTTAATGCATATTGCACATTTTCTGTTAGTACAATAAACCTCATTTCAATCCTGAAATATTACTGTGTCCATCAGTTATTAGATATATCAAATTGAAATGGCTGTTGCAAACACCCAAATATTTAGAACTAAAAATGATTAAGATTAATAGGTGTGCCCAAACTTTTTCATATGACTGTATATATATATATATATATATATATATATATATATATATATATATATATCTTTTTAATCACTTTTATTAGAATTTTTGTGCAGGGAGATGGCCATAAAAATGACATTTCAAGCATTAATTTTTAGCTTTATTTATTGAACACAGGAATGCTGTAAAAAACGTTAGTTTTATACTACTAACAGGTAGAGTTACGAATGCAGAGATAATACACATGTATTTTTTACTTATTTATTTACATAATGTGAACATGTTCATAAATGCTGCAGTCCCTATTGACAGCATCAAAGGAGAGTTGGAGCCATTTCCAGTCTTGGATGCTGTCTCCAGGATCCTGAGCCGGCACCATGACAGTGCCAACCTTAAGGACCTTCTCTCTGCAGTGTACATGTATGATGCAGACTGATAAACCGATAAAGGACTTGGCCTATTTTGGACTTCCAGACAGCAATTGTAGTACATTTTTGATCAGTGTTATTAGTTTTGGTGAGGTGACCAAAAAAGCTACTGTATTTTGACATGTATATTTAATAGTTTGGATTTTTATCAGTTATGGATTTTTTGTTTTATTTGATAAATTTGGGCCAACGTGTGAGCATCGCTCTCCCCCACTTATAACTCTCCCACTTTGTACAAAAGTGCACTTTTATTTTTATGATCCATATCAGGACATGACACAGCATGCATCCAATGTGAACCGGTCAATCCAGTCCTTTAGTCAGCACCTTTAAAGGGAGTCTAACATTGAGTACGCTCGTGTAGGAAACGAAAGAAAAATGGCTGACAGAGTATTCACTGTCAGCTCTGCCTGAACCCGAAGACGCGGGACTACAATCCTGATGAACACAGCGTCCGCTGCTTACGCAGCGAAGAGGAAGAGCAGAAGATGCGGGGGGCGTGAATAAGAAGCACTGGAGGTGGTGAACAGGGGATGACGATGGTGTGCTCAGAGCACAGGGGGCGTTCCCTGAGCATAATTTCCATATGGGCATAAAACTATTTTTTTGCAAAAACAACAGTGAGGAGAAGACAAATAAAGGTTGAGTAGAATAGCCTTTATAAAAGCTATTCCAATGTGGTTTCAGTTAAAAAGGTGTTTGGGCAATTATAGAATCCCTTTAACACATACCCGCACCATGTTGTAAAAGTACGACATGCAAGTAGCACATTCATTGACTATGCATGGATATGGTGCCAGCTCACGAGGAGAGCCGGTGCCATGAGCAGAGGAGGTCAGCTGTAACATACATATATTGGCGATAACTACGATCCTGATACCTAACTTTCAGTAGCAACCATGACATCCACAAGGTCCCTAACAATTAAATCTCCTGCATCCATGCCCTTTTCCCCTGACACCTCAAGCAAGGGCACCAATGTATTGTCGTGGCAGTGACGGGTACTGCCATCATTAACCCTCTATTAGGTCCTGCTGAAGACTGACAGCCATTGTACACTTTACCCCTCCCGGGAAAAAAAGGTTTAAAACCTAAACAAAAATAAAAACTGAAAACAAACCCCCCTTTGATCATTTAAACATGCGAAAAAAAAAAAAAAAAAATAAAAAAATACTACAAATATTTGGTATTGTCGAGTCTATAATAACCCATGTTATAAAAACTAACTTCCTATATGATTTCTCAGTGAACGGTGTATGAAAAAAAGCTTTAGAAACAAAACAAAAAACACAGTAAAAAGTGATCAGTTAAAGTTATGACTTTTAGAAGATGGCGGCAACAATTTTTTATTTTTTTCAATAAATTTTTTTTTTTTTTTTTTTTATTCACTACCCCCCATCCTTCCTAGAAAGAAGTAATCAATATTTAGCCAATTATTGTCACCCACAATAATTCCATCAAAAAATACAACTCATCTCAAAAGTCCTCAAAGAGCTGCACCATCAAGAAAATAAAAAAAACTAGTGATTATTTTCATTATGTTCTGAAAGCCAAAACTAGCTGTGTCCATAAAGGGATTAATGTACTTAATACATTTACATGTATGTTTCGTGCACTACCAGCTACTTGCAATAAGAACAAACTGTACATTACTCTGCACAATAAATGTTTCACCAACACAATAAAGTGAGTCTGTCACATCAAACAAACAGTCATACTCACCTTGGCTCAACTCTCACGGGCATCTTAATGGTGTCTGGCAGTCACCTGGTGTCCGCTGGTAGCCTTTGGTGATATCACGTGCTCTGTGGTCACCGCTGAAGCCTGTGATTGGGCTTCAGCTGTCATGTGGGGTGTACAGATGTCATGATGCTGGGTCAAAGCGTGACATCAGCCAGAGGCCAGAAGAGGATGCAACGAGGATGCCCAGGACAGGTGAATATTACTGTGTCATGTTCCAGTACCGCAACTGGGCCTCCATTTATTATATTTTGGGGTCTAAACTGAACTGACTCGTACTGAGCTGAGTTTACTCTAAATATTCAAAAATATTTATTTATTTATTTTTTATGAAACTGAATAAATGGAGATTAGTCTCCAGCGAACTACAATGGCCACCGAAATTTTCACACTTGCCTTCCAGTGCTCTACTGGTGACATCATGCGCCTATTGTCACCGCTGAGGGCTATGATTAGGCCAGGACATCACCGAGGAGACGGAGAGAGCAATGGATATCGCAAGGAGGCCCAAAAGAGGTAACAAAAGGAGAGTATCAATTTTTTTTTCCCTTTCTTACACCTCCCCTGGGCCTCCACCTATTATACTCTGGGGTCTGAAGAAACCCCAGATTATAACAATGACACTTTCACATAACTTCAGCTGTGTTTGCCTGAGAGAGCTAAAAATTGGATAGATAGGAGCCCTGACAGTGTTCTACACTATGTTCTATAGATAGGTTCCTAGGAGCCCTGACAGTGTTCTACACTATGTTTTATAGATAGGTTCCTAGGAGCCCTGACAGTGTTCTACACTATGTTTTATAGATAGGTTCCTAGGAGTCCTGACAGTGTTCTACACTATGTTTTATAGATAGGTTCCTAGGAGCCCTGACAGTATTCTACACTATGTTTTATAGATAGGTTCCTAGGAGCCCTGACAGTATTCTATACTATGTTTTATAGATAGGTTCCTAGGCGCCTTAAGAGTATTCTACACTATTTTAAGCTAATTTAAGCTAAATTAAGTTGCGGTTCATACCGAACTAGTTCGGCCCAAAACAAATCTTGGACCCAAGCCACCCAAACCCGAAGCAAAACTAATCCTGAGAGGTTCGCCCAACTCTATTTAGAAGGCAGAGAAATGGGACAGTCACATGGTAAGGTGTGGAGGTGGAGTCTTTGAAGGCAATCCTTTTCTTCTAGGCCTGCCAACATCAACACAACTAAAGGGCCAATTTTCAAAATAAAGAAGATCTCAAAGACATTACCAACTATTGTACTGAGTAGTCTATGTAGGAAGTAGTTTAATCTTGGATAAGAAATCTGATGCCATACAAGAATGGTCAGTGTCCTCTGGCTGTCCTAGGCTCTAACACAATAATGGTCCAAAAGAGGACATCAACATTTTAAGTATACAGTACTAGAGTTTATTTCCTGGGGGTTGTTGGAGATTAGACCTTGAGAATCATTTTATCTGGTGGGCCTAAGGAACCCCAGTACAACTTTGAAGGGTTACGCTAAATAATGGAAAGGACTGGTTTGGTCAAGGATCTGTTGTAAACCATCTACATTTCCTCTTCTTCAAGAATGTTGTTATATCTGAGATGAACAATACCATGGAAGTATCGTGTGCCTTCAGTGAGCAGAAGAGATTTTTTCCAGATTCTTATGTGAGATATACCTTATGTACTGAATGTGAAGACAAAGCTCTTACATTGAGTTGACTTTTTAATATTTTCTTGTTTTTCCTAAACTTTTCTTCAATTCTCAGCTTTAATATCACAGCTGCGGTGTAGCATAGCCCCAGTATAATGATAAACCGAGCAAAAGACTACAAATATATTATCTGCAAACGATTGTTTTTGTGCCTTGGGTCTCGGCAATTAATTTAGCAGACGATCGATAGCCTTAATCTCAAGATAGAAGTAAATAAGAAGTTTAAGGATGTGAGAGCCTGATGAAGTACTCAATCAGTCCACGCATCTACAGTATCTGTGCAGTCAGGACTTTCACAACACTCAGTAGATTATTATTTTTACAGCAAATGCCAATGCAACGTCTCACAAATATAGGGATTTATCCAAAAGAAATGCTGTAGAGTTGTTAAGGACTACATTGGTCAATGGGTTATTTTTGGTTAGGATGTTTTTTGAAGAGATTTTTTACAATGAATATTGATGGTTTGTCAATCTGAGATACTGTCAATGTTTGATCAGTTGGGAGGGGGGTATTACTACTAAGACCACCAACAGTCTCTAGAAGAAAATCCATGGAGCTGGGTAAAGGAGACTTGTTACCACATTTAAGATAAGACTGCTCTGTTGACTCTAGCTACATATCCTAGTATATTAGTTGGTAGTCAGTATTATTTGGGCACCACATGGTATCTTAACTGACACACTATGTTGGTTGTATTATTTTAGACTATATGGTACTATATTGGGATATATGTCAGTATAAATGACTATGTAGAGAGCAATCACTCCCATCACTTATTACAGTATTTCCATAAAGCCATGTAATTCTTTATCCTTATGCAACCTCAGAGGACCATCTTCAGCTTTAACACTAACTTAAGGACTTCCATACAGTTGCCTAGGCCAGTGACTCTAAACTTGCGGTACGCATATCCAAAAGGGTATGCCCCCATAGCCCCCAGGGTTACACCCAACAGCTGTGAATCACTGTCTCCCCTGCCCAGGATAAACACCCAGGCCAACCTTACTTTAGAGGTACAATGAGCACTTCCACCAGTACTGATGAGGCACTCAATGCAGGTACCAGCGCCCAAGGAATGCGTTGCTCACCAGTCTGCTGCAGGTGCCAAGTGTTGATTGCTCTGAGTCCTGCCAGGACTAGAGGAAGTATGAGGCAGAGTGGCAAGTAATGTATGTAGCTTAACACTTGCTCCTTCGACATAACTGGAAGTGGGGACCATTTTACTATAGGTGGGGCCACTGATGGGACCATTACATTACATGTGGGGGCACTCAAGAGCCATTAGACTACATGTGTAGGAAAGCAAGGGGGATCATTTTACTACATGTGGAAACACTGAAGGGATTATTATACTACATTTGGGGGCATTGAAGGGGCCATTGCATAACTATTGATGGAGGCTCCAAAACAAAGCCTTATTTTGTTAACATTCAATTGAAAAGGTTGACCACCAACTGGATCTCAACAAGGAGATCCTGTATACCTCAGCCCCAGACCTTGGTCACAGATGCCTAACCCAGCCAGACCGTGTGGCCGTTTGGGGACTCCGGCCCCCATTCCACTTAAAATATGTGGAGAGAAAAGTCTTTCCTCTCCGCCAATATAGTCTATGGGGCCCATGGGTAACTGCTTTTTAAGGGGATAGGGTTTCTGTTTTTCGGGTCCCCAAGCGGATCTGAAAAACGGAAACCCGAACGCTAGTGTGAACCTAGGGTCACTGGTTCTGCAGAAATTCCTAGTCATGTTTCAAGGTTTTGAATTGTGAGTTGACTTACAAATTGTTCTATAGTTTGCAATGGATTGGTTTAGCCACCATTGTTCCATTTTAATACAAAAAAACATGACAATAGTATGAACGTAGAATTCACAATGCAATAATAAATTAATATACACAATAAGTCTATCATTCTTATTATTCATAAAACAAGACTTTTGTACACTTGTTTAATAAGAAACTAGAGTGTGGCATTGTAAAGGAGTAGCAATGACATTTATTGGGGAAGCCATTCCCTTCCTAAGTTGCAACCTTAAAAAGAACCTTTTCACCCCCTTCACCAATTCTTATCTGTAAATAGGCACCGCTACACTGTTTCCAGCACAGTTGGAATTTTCTCTCTAATCCCCACCATTCCCGAGAAACAAGAGTAGTTAGTTTTGGTGCCTATTTAAGCTCTGTAATGTCAGATGTTCCCATGTACAGTACAGTAACTTAGCCCTTGTACCAGTTTGTGCACTCTGCATTAAACAATAAAATCTACGCTATATTGTATGGTTCGCTGATGCAGATGTTGACACAATTGCACTGTATAATTTATGCTATGGTCACTTTAACTGGTATTGTTGAGTCATGTTGTGCCAATTCTTGTTATGGATGAAAGTCCGTGCAATGATTCACCTACAGGTGGAACTGTGTTGCACCTATCGGTCATGCGGTCAGTGGTATCTTTTGAGTATAGCCTACTCATGCTGTGGCCTGACACTTTACTGTCATG
This sequence comes from Leptodactylus fallax, assembly GCA_947044405.1. Taxonomy (NCBI): domain Eukaryota; kingdom Metazoa; phylum Chordata; class Amphibia; order Anura; family Leptodactylidae; genus Leptodactylus; species Leptodactylus fallax. The sequence continues at coordinate 3,230,620 of CAMRHE010000063.1, forward strand.
CAGGAAAACTTACTACATTAGGGATTTTCCTGTGACTTTTGCGGAGTCCAGTGTGGGATTTCAGTGCGATCAGGCACTGGCTTAGATTTATGCTTACACATGGAGGGCCCAATGCACCTCATTATAAATTAGGTGCAAACTCCAGCAGGGCAGGCATGATCAAAACTGGCATGGAACAGTATTGATAAATCAGTCTTGTACAAAAATACCCAGACTATAGGGTGCAGGTTCCAAAAGGGTGTCCAACCTGGTCTGTTGCTCATAGGCTTCAACATAGCTATGAGGTCCACCCAAAATATCCAACATTGTCTGTATCACACACTTGTCCAAAAAATGAACACGGCTATGATCAATCTCCTGACTGCTATGTGGACACTGACTTGTGAGCTAGTAAGGCTGACAGCTAGTCAATTACTCCTGTTTTCTCCTTCTTCCTCACTAGTGAGGAAGGGAACTGACCTGGTGTCTCCTCCACACTAGAATGACCTAAATCGAGGGCTGTATCATCTACCTAACGTCATACATAATGGTATAGTCCAGATAAAAATTACAACATAGAAGAACAGCATGTAATCATTTCAGGACCTTTCACCACCTCGAGTTCTTTTAATCTTTTACTACGCTCCACTGATTCTAGCGTAGTTGGAATTTTTACTTTAGCCCACACCGTTCCTGAGCAATCAGTGCTGTTAGTTTTTGTTTCCCAATATCCTAACCACACTCTCTAATGTTAATTGGGTGCACTGGATTCAGAGCTTCAAATCAGACGCAGACAGTGTAAGGGCTCTGAACCACACCCCTTTGTCTGTTCCTGTCTGACATCACCCAATTGACTTTAGAGAGTCTAGTTAGTGTACCATGCACCAAAACTAACTGCACTGATTGCTCAGGAATGGTGAGGGCTAGAGAGACAACTCCAACTGTGCAGGAATCAGCAGAGCGGAGCCTATTAAAGAATGGAAAGAGTGGAAGGTGGTGAAAGGTCTTCTTTAAAGTGCAAATTCACATAAGCCAATACTACAGGAGCACAAACACAAACAAGTTAGCTCTTTAACTTAGTGATTCACTGGGATGCTACATACAGACCAAGCAGCCACTTTCATGGCAGTCGTATCCCCATTGGCAGTGGCCTCTTTAAGCAGGATAATGCCCCTGTCACACTGCAAAAATTGTTCAGGAATGGTTTGGCGACCATAACACAGAAATGACTGTGTTGAATTGGCCTCCAAATTACCCAGATCTCAATCCAATCGAGCATCTGTGTGACGTGGAGGAAAAGAAGTCCAATCCATGGAGGCTGCAACTACCACTTACAGAACTTCAAGGATCTGTTGTTAACATCTTGGTTCCAGATACCATAGAACACCTTCAGAGATCTTATGGAGTCCATGCATTGATGGGTCAGCTGTTTTGATAGCAAACATGAGGTTTGCACACTATTACGTAGGTGGGTTTAAATTTTAAGACTTTTTAGCAGAAAAATAAGTATGAATATCATCCATTCTACATGGAATTTTTAGCTCGGTTTCTCACTATTTAGAATATATTTTATACATCCACATCTCTCTTCACAGGTAAAAAAGATGTAGGACATTGAATATTTATTTCACAGCTTGTTTAATTAAACTCTACCCAATTTTTGGGAAAATGAAGGTCTCTTTCCTTTGAGATGAGCAATGTTCTTCTCAATAATTCCTGTAGGGGGAGCTCATTTCTCATTTGCCACAAGTGGAAGAAAATGTTCTCTTCTATAAAAAGTGAGCAGCAGGTTCCCCCAGCAAACACTGATCTTCTGTGAGGTTGCACTTCCTCGTATTTTCCAGATTATTTGCATTAACCATTCTTCCATTAGCTTGGGGCACAGATGAGAACCGCGTGACGTCATATAGGACACTGTGTTTCAGGGAGAAGGGAAGGTTTCCAGAGATGCAGGTGGTAAAGACTTACATCAAACATCTGCAGGAAGTGCCATGCTAGAGGAAATATAGTCTAATCCTATTGAAAAGCCGTCCTGTAAAGTTCATTTATACATATGCATTAGTTAGAACACCAAGACGGAATAAACAATATGTGAAGGTTTACGTTCCCTCGGTATCTGAGTGCAAATAAGTGTTTTGTACTGTTTGTTCAGAAATGATTAATTCCCCTTTTGATGTGACTCCCTCCTGCTCCACTGCTCCTCCTCGACCTTAACCATTTATCCACATGAGCGGGCTAAATACAGGGCTTGCGTTATGGATATCGATCGTTGGCTTGTTACAAGGGTTCTTGAAACTCCTGTATGTCTCCTTGCCCATGTCAGATCAAGTTGTACAGTACACTAATATACTTTGGATATCAGTTCTTCATCTTTTTCAAGTTTTCTGCTTGTTAGTGAATTTTAGAAGTCACGAGGACCCAAGTATATCAACCCAGCCACGCAGATAGATAGGTTAGGATCACCTGAATCAAATGGGTTTTCTTCATCCCGTGTGAATCGTTGTCTCCACGGTTAAAATATCGCAGGTTTTGCCTATATGCATATGAGTTCTTTGGAGCAATGAGGGCATTACCACTTACCTCTTCAGAACAATCTCACCGCCATCGTTGCACCCTATATATGCATATGGACAAAAAAAAAGTGAATTCTCAGCAATGGAGGCATCAATTCTGGTGATGGACTCCTTTTAGGGGTTCTTCTACTCTACAAAATTGATGGCCTGTCCACTGCATAGGCTATCAATATCAGATTGCTCGGCACTCCGACACCCAGTTGGTGCCCACTTAATTATTTACCAAGCACAGCTTTGTACTTTTAGTTCTGCCGGTGCCTGGCACTGAGGTACCCTATGACTTGGCCCCATTCAAATGAAGGGAACTGGCAAAACCAATATGAAAGACATGGAGATGTGCCTAGTATACCATTAATGGGAAGCTTCTAACATCTGGCAAAAGTTGATGTTGATGGCTAGAGATGAGCGAATTTCTCAAAAGTTCGATTCGATGTTCCAAAAATATTTGCTTCGATCCGAATTACTTTGCGGCGAATAAACAGCTATTTCTGGGCTACAGAGAGCTGGGGTGGGCGGCCACGGTCATGTCTCTCTCTTCTCTCTCTCTCTCTCTCTCCTGCACGGACTAGTTTTATTCATGTGGAAGGATCTGCTAACAAGCAAAGACAAGCCTACCCAATCACATCACTAGAGAACATCATGTGACCGTCTGATGTCAGAAAGGTTCTTACTAAATATTCGTTACCACGAAACATCAGGAAATCCGGAATCGTGGTGATTGGGGGGGGGGGGCGAGGAAAGTAAATCGAAGAATGTGCTGCAATAACTATAACTTACCACCGGGGGAATATCCTACAACTTTAGAAATGAAACTTTCCATCAATTAAACTTCTCAGGTTTTTTTTTCTTAGATTCTGCTTGGCTGTGCTTTTATCTAATTACATTTCATCACAAGTGACAAGATATCATTAGAACTCAGCATTTCACATTCTTGGATATCTAATACACGATGCTTGAAGGTCTCCTGCAGTGAACCTTAGGGAATTTTTGAGACTACAAGAGCTCTTTATCACCATAGTGCAAATCATGTGCAAATTGAATGTCATTAAGTAGAAGGCTAAATTTTAAGGAAGTTTATAGAGCACGTGTCTATTGTGTGATTGTGAGAAAGAAGAGACCTACGTAGAATAAGGACCACTAAGGATGTCCTACCCATAATAAGTCAAGTCAGGGTGACTGTCCTAAAGGTCTTTTTGTGTGTCCCATTTTCCATCTTCTACCCCTAGTGTAGACAACTAGAAAATGAAAGGATATTTGTGCAGGGCAGCTTTAACCATAGGGTCACCGATGCAACCGCATCAGGCCATAGGGTTGCGGTGACCCCCTTAGCCACCCCGAATCGAGCGGGATAGTGCCGCATTTCGGGTGGCAGGCAGTGACTGTGTCCTTAGAACACAGAAAGAGGTCGAATTCAATAGTGGAGCACAGAGCTATCAACTCTTTGCTCCATTATTCATCCTTCGGCTGATGAGGTCTGTGGCAGGGAAGCGCAATGAGCACCGAGCCGCAGACACCATTACAGCCGGAGCCTGCAGGTCCTAGGGAACGAGGTTAGGTGAGTATTCTTTGTTTAGTTTTGTTTTTTGTGTGGTGGTTGAGGGAGCAGGGGGTTTGGGTGAAATTATAAAAAGTTTGAACAGGGCCCCATAATGTATTAAAATGGCCCTGCATTTGTGAAATATTTGGGTCAGTATGATTGGAAAAGGGATACTATACTATTTCTTGAAATATACATATTTTGTGTAAACTTACTAAATAGGGAGATTTCTCGCAATATACTGTGGTTAGTTTTAGTTCCATAGCATGTGTGTATATATATACATACACACACACACACACACACACACACATATACATATATACACACGGACACACACACACACACACACACACACACACTAATTAAGGGGTCAGCAACCTTTTTTGGATGGTGTGCCGATTTTGAAAAAAAAATTAAAGATGACGTAGTCAGTGTGCCATGTAATAATTGAAAGGATGTCGACCCCTACGTGAAAGTCATATAACACAAACTATAACAGCAACTGATTTGGTAGTCGATTAAACTTACATATCAGTGGGATCCCTGACTTTTTTTTTCGCAAAGATGATCCTTATCTGGTGGATAAGACTGGGCTAAACATGGAGCTAAGAGTAGTCTGCAGTATGCCTGGTTTGTGGGGGGAAGAGGATGCCCCTCAACACAGCCCAGTCTTTTTATTGAGGAAGTCCAAACCAATCTTTCCAGCCTTGTTGAAATGAACAAAGGCAATTTTAGCTGCCATATTAGATTTTGCACATGCAGTTGCTGTCTTTTGACACTAGTACATCATGCCTGATGCTCTCCACCCCAGTGCATCCTCTCCTTCGACAGAGAGATTGCAGCCTGGAGCAGCACTGCCATGTGTTAAGACAGCAGAGAGCACTGTGCCACGTAGATAAGCCCGGGGTGCCGAACCCCCAGGAGTTGCTGACCCCTGATATAGAGGATAATTGTACTGGCAGAGATGGTACGGTCTCTAGCTGCCCCTGTGATCAAAGATATTATAGAAATCTAAATATGAAGTTGGTGTCTGATCACAAGCAGGGTGCAGGCTGAATTACAGGAGTGCAATATACGTAAAAGTAGTACAGAGTATAAAACACAATCATATGAGGGGCGCAGGGACGAGTGTTATTGCTAGAATGCTTCTTTATAATTAGCAGAAAAGCAAACATGGCAACAAAATGCTCATCAACCAAGAGTTAAATTTGAGATTTAAAAATTTTCACATGGGGAAGTGTACAGGGTTGTAACCACGGCAGTCATACTGAAACCCTAGGACTTAAAGGGGTTGTCCAACCTTTTTTTTTTATTATTATTTAATACAGCTACTGATCAGCATATTAAACATAACATACCTTTACTTACCTCTCCCCAGGCCTCAGTTTCCATCAGCAGCAGGTCCAGTCTTCTTATAGGTTTGTGCCAGGTGACCACTGCAGCCAATCACAGGCCTCAGCAGTAACCTCTTCACAAATGGCATGTGACTGGTCACCACTGAGGCCTGTGATTGGCTGCAATGGGGACTTAGCAGAAAAGGGGAAATTACTGGCGACCTCAGCAGTGGACCTGTATACAGAAGACTGGAGCTGTCATCACTGGAAATGGAGGCCATGGGTTAATGATTTTATATGTTTCTGGGCCCCTCAGCAGTAGTATTGAATAATAAAAAGACAGTTATAACACCCCTTTAAGAGGATCCAATGGCTTACAAATATTATTATGGTGGCTCAGTGGTTAGCACTGTTGTGACTGCTGGTAGCCTAATCAGAGGCCTCAGTGGTGACCCCGAGCACATGACATCACCAGAAGAGCGCCGGACACCACAAGGAGGCCCAAAAGAAGGTGCGTTGGAAGGTTTTTCTTTCCTCTACAGTTCTATTTCTTGACAAACCATCATAATAATGAATAGAGATGATCGAACCGGTTTGTAACGAGTAGAGATGATGGGCGGATGCTCAGTCATGATGCTTGGCATGCCCATGTGACCCGTGGTGGACCAATCATAGGCTTCAGCAGTGACCCTGCATGCATGACATCACCAGGAAGCCAAAAAGAGGTAAGGGAAGGAGAGTATGTTATTTTTTTCACCTCCCCTGGGCCTCCACCCCTATTATACTCTGGGGTCTGAAGAAACCCCAGAGTATAATGCAGCAGTGATTTCAGTTTGCCCAAGGCGAATCTCCATTTGAGTGGTTTCATAAAAACAAAACAAAAAAATCTTACAACTTGAAATATTTGGGTCAAATCCGGCTTGGTACGAGTTGATTCGCCCATCCAAGTAAGCAAAATAAATGATATATTATAAATGGGTAAAGTTACACTTGCAACCTTCTTGCCAAGTTCTGCAGCCATGGCATACCCTGCATATATTGGACATGCTGTACACTGTTGGTCAGGATGCATTATTGACGCTGCAAATAAATAATGAGGCGCTTCAGACCAGTCATTTGCCCTAAGGCCATAGACCTCTAGTTGCGCCACTAGAGTTTAAGTCCCATCATTTAGAAAATACACTTGCAGACTGGAGATAAACTATGCAAATATCTTAGACTGTTACTTCATGAAGTATTTATTCTCCGTTTCGCCCAAGCATTCAAATCAAGGCTGTGAATTGGGAAATCCATTTACATAAGCAAATATGACTTGCATATCACGCTACCCTGGTGACACAGCAATGAAGTGCACGCCATTAGAACAGCCATTGTCGCATTATGCCCTAGATGTTATTGTTTCCAGCACTTGAGACTATAAAGTGTCCCCGCTGAGCACCTGCACGTCCGGCTCACCACCTACGGCTTATGCGCTTAGGATCACACCTCACCACTAGGGGCCCGTGAACGGCACACATATATAATCAGGCACATTTTGAGCCTTTTCCCACAGGTTCGCAGCTTTTTGTCGGATTTTCCCACAGCCTGTGAAGAGCTGCATGTTAGTATTCAAGTCAGCTGCCGGCCGCGCTCTCTCACACAAACCATTATTGTCCGAGGTCTAATTGACTTCATGTTGAATCACTGCGCTTTTCACGCTTGGCTGAGCTTGCCCTGTCTAAGCATTGGCTCAAAGCACAGGAAGCCTCAAGCATGTGGTTTAAGGTCGACCTTTGGTGAGCCGGAGCCCCCAAGGTGTCAACTGGTAACAGAATGAAATGTTAAGGTTCTCCATTTTATCAGCTTTTCGCTACATTTTTAATTAATGACCTATTAGATTCCAAGCGATGCAGATGCCGCAAGAGCTTGGAAGTCAAAACTCAGACGTTCACTACACCTCGCAGTTCCTGCACACAGACAAACCTTTACCTAATAATATATCCTCTTATGTGTGACATATTACATTCAATCTTTAAGAGGACCTTTCGCCACCTCCATCTTCTCCTTCAATAACAGCCACTCCACTGTTTCCGGCACAGTTGGAATTTGTCCTCTAGCCCTCACCATTCCCAAGCAATCATGGCAGTTAATTTCAGCACAATTAGTCTCTGTCAGGTGGGCAGTGCCTGTCTTGCTGATCCAGCTGAGCAACACCCACCTGACAGAGAGCCTAATTAGCATATCGGATGCTGAAACTAATAGAAATGATTGCTCAGGAATGGTGGGGGATAGAGAAAAATTCTAACTGTGCCGGAATCAGTGGTGCGGTGCCTATTGAAGGACACAAAGAGTTGGAGTTTGTGGAGGAGGTGAAACATTCTCTTTAGTAATTGTAAATATTTACAATGGCCATTATTAAGGAGTAATTCCCCATAAAATAACAATTCTATGGCATCATTTCTTAAAAGTTCTCCATTTCTCTTGTTTCTCCTGTAAATGTATGGCCACAATGATAACTGGGCTTTGCCATCAGCTTTGACCTCACACACTCTGAAACTGAAGCCTTTTTGGTTCTGCCATTCAGGACTGTAGAGAAGGAGTTAAGTGTCTAATTGCTGGAGTTTTGACCAACAGAATGGAGGATTGAAAGACCCCTTAGGCCAGGGCCGGTTTTAGACAAAGTGGGGCCCTGGGCAAAAATTAAAAGCGGGGCCCCAAATGCTGATATGCAAACAACACCATCGTCTTCCAGTGACAACCCCTATAATAACGCCTCCTTTCTGCCAACAAAAAAGTAATAACAAGCCCCATTTAACCACACACAATTCAAATGAGCACCTCAGTACAGCCTAATAGATTTTTGCACGCAGTCATCAGTTATTATAGCTCCTCCTTATAAATAATAGTCCCTGCTTATAAATAATATTACACCTTTATCAGTAATAGCGACCTTATAAATGATAAATAGGGCCCTTTATCAGTAATATTCCCCCTTATTAGTAACAGTCACTCCGTAAAAATAATACTGCTCCCTTAAAAATAATAGCCCCCTCATAAATAATAGTTACCCTTATAAATAATAGTCCCAATTATCACTAATAGCCCCCTTTATAAATAAGCCCCACTTAACAATTATACCCCCTTCATAAATAGTTCCCCTCTTATAAATAATAATTCCCCCTTATAATGGATGCCTTCTATATAATAGTTCCCCCCTTATAAATAATAGCCCATCTTATAAATAATAGTTCCCCCTTATAATAGCCCCCTCATACTTAAGTTTCCCAATTATATATAGTAACCCACCCTTATATATAATAGTTCTCCGTTATACAGTTTCGGACTGAAGGGCCTTAGGCCCACCAAAGGAACTTGTTCTGGGGCCCCACCCAACAGCTTCCTGCTAATAGCCTACACCACGGCTCCTTCACTGAAGTCTTACACATGTGCTGACTATCTGGTGTTACTGAGTATGTTCCCAGTATAGTCAGCCCCTATAGTACTGTGCAGGCCCCAATAACTCCATGGCCAGTTCATGCACAGTACTGTATGGGGAATGACATGGCCATGGAGCACTACACATATGTGCAAGATTATAGTGAGGGAGCTGTGATGCAGACATAGCACACAGGGCTGCCAGCAGGAATTGTGAGCCCCCCCCCCCCACAGTATAATGCTCCACAGTGACCCCACACAGTATAAAATGCTCCCCTGAGCCCCCCATTGTGGTCCCACATGGTTTGTAATGCTCCACACAGTATAATACTCCACAGTGGCCCACACAGTATACTACCCCTTAGTGGCCCCAGACAGTACAATATGCTCCCCAGCAGCCCCCCCAGTATAATGCTCCACAGTGGCCTAACACAGTATAACATGCTCCATAATGACCTCCACACAGTATAATATACTCCCCAGAGGGGTTCCCCCAGTATACTGCTCCACAGTGGTCCCCCACAGTATAATATGTTCCCCATAGTCCCCCCAGTATAATGCTCTACAATGGCCCCACAGAGTATAATATGCTCCCCAGAGGGCCCCCTAGTATAATGCTCATTAGTACCCCCCAAATAATGCCCCACAGTAGCGCCACGCAATATAATATGCTCTGCTGATGCACCCCCCCAGAATAATGCTCCACAGTGACCCCACTCAGTATAACATGCTCCAGAATGGCCTCCACACAGTATAATATACTGCCCAGAGAGGTTTCCCCAGTATAATACTCACAGTGGCCCAAAACAGTATAAATATGCTCTCCAGAGCCCCCCCCAGTATAATGCTCCACAGTGGCCCAAAACAGTATAACATGCTCTCCAGAGCCCCGCCCCCCAGTATAATGCTCCACGGTGGCCCCGCACAGTATAATATACTGGGGGGCCCCTCTGGAGAGCATATTATACTGTGTGGGGCCACAGTGGAGCATTATACTGGGGGGGGCTCTGGAGAGCATATTATACTGTGTGGGGCCACTGTGGAGCATTATACTGGGGATGGGGCCCTCTGGAGAACATGTTATATTCTGCGGGGCCTCTATGGAGTATTATAAAGTGGGGGGGCTCTGGAGAGCATGTTATATTCTGTGGGGCCACTTTGGAGCATTATACTGGGGGGCCCCTCTGGAGAGCATAATGCTCCAAAGTGGCCCCACAGAATATAACATTATCTCCAGAGGCCCCCCCCCCACACATTATAATTTTCCACAGAGGCCCCACAGAATATAACATGCTATCCAGAGGGGCCCCTTCCCTAGTATAATGCTCCACAGTGGTCCCACACAGTATAATATGCTATCCAGAGGGGGCCCCCAGTATAATATGCTATCCAGAGGGGGCCCCCCAGTATAATATGCTATCCAGAGGGGGCCCCCAGTATAATGCTCCACAGGGGCCCTACAGTGCTATTATTATATTATATTCTGTGGTCTCTTCAGACCCCAGAGTATAATAATCGAAGGCCCAGGGAAGGTAAGGGAAAATAACAAACAGTTATACTCACCTTGTCTTACCTCTCCTGGGCCTCCTCACGCTGCTCCGCTATCCCCGCCGGCGCCCGCTTCTTCTTCTCTGCGGATGACGTCACGCTTTGTGGACGTCACCTCTGAGGCCTGTGATTGGGCCTCAGCGGTTACGTGAGGCACACCCCACGTGACCGCTGAGGCCAGGCCTCAGCGGTGATGTCCGCAATGCCAGAAGATGACGTCGGACGCCAAGGACAGGTGAGTAAAAATGTTTGTTATTTTTACTCACCTCGGAAAGGGGCCCTGGTTCCGGATCCCGGGGGCCCCTTTGGGGACGGGGCCCTGAGCAATTGCCCAGTTTGCCCCCCACTAACGCCGGCCCTGCCCTTAGGCCAGGGCCCCACGTGGCTTGGCCTAAACGCCGTGAACAAAAAAAAAACGCAATTTCTCCCTCAGGGTACATAGCTCAAGCTTAAAAGTGATCTCCATAAAATAGAAATTATCAACTTATTGTTAGATAGAAGTGGCCATATTTTTTACTTATACATGATGTCCTTTGTAGTTTCCTGCTGTAGTTTCTATAGATGCAGGACCCAGAGATTGCTGTAGTGTCTATCAGACAGTTAGGAGGCTACCGTTGCTAATGTCAGTTGCTGTCTTCCGTCATGTTGCTTACATTAGTATCAATGGTAACGGACATAGAATCAGTAGTTCTCTGCAACAGTTTAATGTCCGTTGTTGTCATCCTATGACGGAAGACAGCAACGGACATTAACAACAGTAGTGTGAACTCCCCCTCATGTTATATTCTGTAAATATGCCACAAATTCCTGTAATTGGAATAACCCTTTAATGAATAATATTCATTGTCTAGAAAGGGGGCAAATACTTTTGCACATTATAAAAGTTCTGCATTATATATTTTCTGTTAAACTTTGCAGAGTTCCAATAATGTTAGCTTTATAGAAAGAGAAAAGATAAAAAACGTATATAAATGTGATGCGGACTATAAAAACGTGGAGTACATAAATTCCAGAGTGACCAGGGCAGCACTAAAATGGAAATACAGTCTTGGCTGTGTTTCTTACATTGGCTTCAAAGGGCATTGCTCCATAAAACAGAACAATCAGCAGTAAATATAAGTCCTTGAGTTGCCCTATTCTTATAAGTTCTTATAAACCAGATTTGGACATCTCTTAAAGGGAGTCTGTCAGCAGAACCTGGCGTATAAACCCAGATAGTTTGATTCCGGTGACCGCAACCTGTGCTTTCCCCTTGTGAGTTGCTACCTCTGTTGCCGAGATAACACAGTTTTTGTTAATATGCAAATGAGCTTTTTGGGGCAATTAAGGTGTTACAACTTAACTCTTTGGAGCAACGGCAACACCCTCATTGCATCTCGACAAAAACAGCAATATCTCAGCAATGGAGGCAGCTATTCAGAAGGGGAAAACACTGTTTGATTATATTGACCCTAACCTCTCTGCTGCCTGAGGTAAACTATAGAAAGACACCCCCACCCCCCAAAAAAAAAAAAAAAAAATTATGATACGCCTCACCCAGATGGCAGATGAAAAAAATCCCCTTATTTGGTCTCCACATACTATTACACCCCCTTTTTTGGTAAACACCATAATACATGACCCCCTTTTTCTTGTCTCTCACACGGTATATAACCCCCTTTATCTGGCCCACCACACTGTATAAGACCCCCTTTTTTTGCCCCCACAGTGTATGACCATGCTTTTTATGGCCCCCCACAATATATGATCACTTATTTATGCCACCCCCACAGTACATGACACTTTTCTTATGGCCCCCAAGCAGAATATGACCCCCCCTTTTTTTTTATAATTTTTTTTTTTTTTTTTACCTCCCACAACATATGATTCCCCTTTTTATGGCCCCCACAGTGTGCGCCCCTGGCCTGACTTACCTATCTGCAGAGATTGATATGATGGGTTCTGGTGACAGACTCCCTTTAAAGGTACATTAAACATAAAAACTGAGAAATATATTAAATATTATTTTCTATTTGTCCCAAGAGATCAAACATTTTCCCCCTTCCTAAAGTAGAATGGCTTGCTGTAAGGTAACTGGCTGCAGAAACCATTCGCTTGGAAAAAGAAGCCCCACCTTATGACTAAGCACCATCCACCAGTCAAACTAGATAAAAATGAAAGAGGGTGCAGAAAATCCTGAATACTGACAAACACTATGACCCAGTCCACCTCCTGTTAACTTATTTTTCACTTGTTTCTTGGTTTAGTGTTCCTTTAAAGAGGTAGCCTTTAAAATTAGCAAGGGGGTGTCTCTGGTTTTGGGCCAGCACCAGCAGCGTAGCTATAGGGGGTACAGAGGTAGCAATCGCTACTGGACCATGGAGTCTCAGGGGGCCCAAAGGCTTCCTCTACAGCATAAGATGACATCAGTATTAGGCCCGACGCACAAGACTAAGTGTGCTGTCTGAGGGTCTTCCCATGTTCCGTAATTATAGAGGAGGTCCTATTGTGCTCCGTGAAATTGGAACAAAAATGATCAGAACCCCCACTGGATCGAAGGAACTCCGATGATCTGTGGGGGTCTTGGATGTTGGACCTGCGCAGATCATTGGTACTGACAAAGCACAAGAGCTACAATGGAATACAAACTGTAGTGACAAGTGTAGGTACTGCAGCACTGCCCCATTTCAGTACCTACACCCCCGGTACATTTTGTACAGCAAGTGAGCAGCACAGCTCTCCTGAGTTGCCTCTGTACTAGTACCTGTACACTCAGGACCCCTACAGATCCAAAACTGATGGCCTATCCTGAGGATAAGCCATCAATCTTAAAAATTGGATAACCCATTTAAGGACCCTTTACCCCCATTAGAACACACATTGCATTATTAATGGCACATGATGGTGGGGGCCCTCTTGACAATTTTACATTGGGGTGCAGGAGTGTCAGGTTAAGCTTTTTTGCAATACTCTGTATTCCCCGGCAGTGATTGATGCAGCTTTCCCCCAGGTCCCCAAAAGGGGCAGCTCATGGATTACAATAGGGCAGATTTTTTATTTTTATTTTTATATATATATAGGGGAATGTTCACACTACAGTTATGAACGTCCATTGCTCTGATCCGTCATTGGATGAGTGATGGAGTGAGTGACGGAGGAGATGGAGTCCACCTCCATATGCGTTTGTTCCCATCGACACTAATGTAAAAAACATGACAGAAGCTTACCGCCATCCTGTTTGTATACTTTTGGAAGAGAAGAAAAGTAAAAAATATAACGGAAGAAATCTTCCATCAAGTTTTTTACATGGGGCTGAAGGCAGGCACCCAACAGAGGGGGCTCCGTTTGCTTCAGTCACTTAATGTCCTTAACTCTTATCCTATGATGAATGAGAGCAATGGACATTAAAATGCCGTAAAAGCAAAATGGTCTTTGTTGCCCATAGCAACCAACCACATTGCAGCTTTCATTTTGTATTCTTCTCCTGAAAAATGAAAGCTGCGCTGTGATTGGTTGCTATGTTTTGCTTTTTCGACCATTTTAATAAATCTGCCCCATTTACTGGTACATTTTTAATGTTACAGAAAGACGCTCCAAGCAGTGATTTGTGACACTTTCAGTACCAGAAACATGACCTTTATGCAAATGCTCTGCCATTGCATATATAATGAAATCAAATGTGTCCATGGCAATAAGAGGGTTAATGCTGCATCTGTCAGACCAAATCATGAGCTAAGGGAAGCTTTAGTGCATGGGGGTGGATGCATCGCCTTGTTGCTAAGCAACTATTTCCAGAGTCAGCCAAACGGGGCCGGGCAGGTGAGCGGAACTGCGTGATATGTGCAAATATTGGCTGATTTGGGACTGTTGTAGCAGTCAAGGATTCTTTGAAGCATGGAAGTAGCAATGTCCAGCCATGTCTGCTGAGAATAGACCTTTCAGATTGTAAACTGATGCGTAGGTAACCTCGGGAGGTGACAAGCACACACAGCTGGCTCCATTAGCTTGATATTTTATGAAAGGGCAAGACAACTGTATAATCTGTAGGATTGACATCAGCAATGAAAGTGATCTGGGATGCCCGGCTATGTCGCCAAGCATTTTTTTTTATTTTTTATTTTTTTGGTTTTTTTTTAAATTGTGCCATTTTTGTATATTTAGTATACATATATTCAGGGGCGTAGCCATAGGGGGTGCAGAGGTAGAAGTCGCTACCGGGCCCTGGAGCCTAAAGGGGCCCAAAGGCTTCTCCACAATATAAGACAACATCAGTATTATAGATGGCACTTGGTAAATTGGGGGACCCGTAACAGATTTTGCAGTGGGGCCCAGGAGCTTCAATTTACAACTCTGCATATATTGATACAGTTTACATATACATAGACAAGTATACAGTACACACAGTATATTATGTATGGAGCCACATCCCAATGGTTTGTATGTGTTCATCTTTTTACCGTTAAAACTAAATGTTGTATTATTTTTCGATAAATATAATGGAATCTGCAATGGAGGATCTGAATGGAGCCTCCAACACAGATCTGAACAGAGTCTTTAGTAAATAGAATAATCCTGCCATATGGTACATGTTTAATCACACCATCGTGCCTTTTGTGCCAACTTGAATTGGTGTACAAGGGCTAGACACCCCTACGCTAAAGACTAGTGATGGGTGAACCTTTCAAGATTCTGAATATTCACAAGTTTGAACTTCAAAAAGGCATCATGATGACCTCACATCTCACTTTCCTGCTGTTCAACCACAGTCTACAGCGGTCCCCTGGGGCCACTGACGTAACCTGGAGACTGGAAGATGCTGGAAAAGACGACCAGATGCCATGGCGAAGTCACAGAGAGATGAGGAAAAGAGAGTAGGAGCGGTTTATTATTTTTCAACACCAACCCAGGGTCCCCGATTATTATACTCTGGGGTCTGAAGAGACCTTAGAGAATATCAATTTATGGGCTGTGAATCCCAAACATCTGTTTGGCTGAACCTGAAATTTTTGGAAAACGTCTAACAATCTTGGATCATTCCAAGCTGCTTCACTCATCCATACTAAAGACCCAAACACCACCCCATATAGACCCTGTGAGCCTAGAAGACAAATTCCATCTCATCATTTCCATTCATTTCAGCCCAAGCCAACCTGGTCCTGTTCAAATTTACTTTGTGGTTTCTTTTAATAATGGAAATCATGATGCAGCGACGGATACTAATGGCACCTGGCAAACCAACATGTTCATCGTTTTATCCATAAAAAAAAATCGTGACACATGCAGCACTATTTGTTTTCCATCAAATGTGATAGAAACGGTGATGGACTTTCCAACACCAATGTGAACATAGCCTAAGCCTTACAGATTCTTATAGTGCTTTCTGCATGAGAAATTCTGGTAATAGCCTTTAGAATATAACCATGAGCATTCATGCCCATTAAGCAACCCTTAATAATTTAAGACAGGAAGCACGCGGCTGTGTAAAATCATTTAATAAACATGTAGAGGAAAGCAGATTGCCTAATGAAGCAAATAAGACCATTATTATTCCATCAAAATACCATTATTTCTTTAACAGAGGCCGATACATCAATGTGGTCCAACACTTATGTCAAGTTCATAAAGTTTATGGGGTCATTGTTTCATTTTGTTTTGTCCTTGAAATGTCCAAAACAGAGTAATTGTTTTACAAATTTTTTTTTTTTTTTTGCCCACAGGAACGAGCTGTATTTTACTATGGGCTTTTCATGACTACTACCCTTAGAGCTCGCAACTTATAAGGTCTCGGTGAAGAGCTACAATGTTCATGCACTGAAGCACAAATAATGCTACATGTAGCGCAAGACCTTCCTATGCCCAGTCATATAAATTCAGTGGGATTTTTGGTCATTACTATGACAAGCTTATTAACTTGTCTTGTGCCCATGCAGCCTTCAGCCAGACACAAAGCTGCATGCCACATATCCCAGCTGCTCTGTCTTAACATATTAAAAAACACATTAAACAAGGGCTTATGAAAGTGAACTAGTTCATAAATCAGATTAACTCTTAGGATCTTTCTGTTGTCTATTGTTACCCTTAATATTCACAACCTGCAAAAAAATGGTGACATGGGTTATAAAGCAGGAAGATTTCAGCTAAACTTATTGTAAGCACGCAAGAAGGTGACATTTGTGGGCGTCTGTAACCAGAATACCTAGAGCAAATCCACGCAAAACAAGGAGAAGATGTAAACTCCATGCAGATTTGAAACCAGGACTACAACAGTATTCCGAGCCACCATGCTGCCATGGTTTTTTGGCACCCCCTTGACACATGCTTCACTACCCCCTTAGTCAAATTACTGCAAACCCAAAGCAAATTCATTGATGAATGGTATCTGTCACCGGTGATCCACAGGTGAAGTCTTCTCAGATTGAAATTATTTCCTTTTCTTCTCCATCCAGCCCACATTGCCATTGCAACTTCTCCCAAAGACTGCAGAGTTTACTGTCAGTCATCTTTAACCCTTTGCTTTTGCCACCCTCTATAAAGTAGCATCAGAAATTCAGACCCCAGACCTGTAAATTACATAAAACTCCAGGCCCCCATATTAATTCAAACTCCAGAACACACAAATGAAGAAATTTAGACCTCAGACCAGACCACCTTAGATTAATTCAGACCCTAAAATAATAAAGTCATTAAATAATTCATAAACTAGACTGTACCCCCAAATTAATTCAGACCTCAAATGAGAATCACAAATTAAATCAGACCCTAGACCAGAACCCAGATGAGACCCCCCCCTAATTTATAGGACCAGACTGACTTTATTAATCAGCGCCCAGTCCCCTTAAATAATAAGAAAAGAGACCCTTCCACATGTACCCTCTTAGCTTCTGAAGAGGAGTCTATAGGCTGCCCCTTCACTGCTGTTCAGCTGCCTGTTCATTCCCTTAGGCCGGGGCCCCATGTTGCGAAAACGCCGCTATTTGGCCATGGCGGAAACACCACAGCAAAAACCGTGGTGTTTTACAGTACCAGCAAAGTGGATAGGATTCTGACTAATCCCATCCACACACTACAGAAAAATATCCGCAGCAGAAATGCTTCGATTTCAAAAACCGTTGCGTTTTTGTAAATCGCAGCATGTCACATATACCTACGGAATCGCTGGTGTTTTTTCCGTATGGGTATATAATAGGGATAGAAAGTCCTCAGAGGAAAACTCTGTATACTCTCTGTGAAAAGCGCTGTGGAAAAAAAAAACGCATTGAGTTCCCGCTGCGGTCTTTTCCGCAGCACTTTTTGGCTGTGGCTCACTACGTGGGACCTTCACCTTAAAGAGGATTTCCCTTCTACCACCAGTTTTGTCTGCTGTCTTCAACAACCTGGTGGGCGGCCTTTGAAAGTTTATAGACAGGACCTCACTAGATATAGACATTGCTTTGACCATGAGAGATTATTTATCATGATTACTAGAAATCTATAATATTTATATTTATAATATAATTATCATCAAACGTCAATTAAGTGACCTGATTTCCTGGACAGAAGAGCCGGAGATAACAGCTCTGAGAGCAAGCGTAACCCAGAGAACTCAGCCCCCCTCCCCTCCAGAGATCAGTGAGTGACATTATCCGTTTTGGATCAGATAACAGGCCGGGGTCCTTGACAATCTTGATTAAACAATGGGAGAAACAATCTCACATAGCAGGCAAACAAAGCAATGTATATAGGAAAACTTGAATTTATATAAGATAGTAGTTTGGAAAACCCCTTTAACTCAAGAACAACTTTGACAAGATCTGAGAGGTCTGTTGCACCCCCTACCCTTGGCAAAAGAGGCTGTACCCCAAGCAAACACAACTCATGCTCAACTGTATACAAATTCTCCATAACAAGTTGAATGTGTGCCTTTTTAAACATCAATATGTAAGTAGTTACTGTACATTCTAATACTATTTAAATCCTAGCCTAGGCCCATGATCCCCTGTCTCATCCTAATCAGAAATTTCCATAATGTTAGGAATACTAGATGTGTTTGTCCAGAATAAGTTTGCAAAAGCCACCGTATACCATGTATTTTACCGGAGTTGGCTGATTTATCAAATTCTTTATCCACCAGAATTACAGAGAGACATGAACAGCAGGAAAGCTCAATATTCCTTTCACTCAGGCACTCTGCCAGAATGAAAAATACCAGAATCCAATAGTCAAGGATTGTCCAAGTTCTACTTACTTAAAATGTAACTTACTCAAGCAATGAAAGATTGATGGCACCAAAACCAGGAAAATTCTCGTAACAAGCCTAAATATCTAAAAATACCTATTCACAGTACAATAAACAACTGGTTCTTATTGCAGTCATTGACACTGGTGCAGTGTCCCCAAAAAGGGCCACAGCGAATAGTAAACTGATGTATTGATGTGTAAAATGTTTTGTACTATTTTGCATTGCTTGTCACTTCTGTGTTGCTGTGACGGCAGAAGTGGCTTGTACTCAGAGATTCCTTGCAGATAGTGGTTGTTAGGAGCCCCCAGTCTTTAGCCAATAGGTACCTGTTCACTAGGAGTTGGAGGAGAGCTAGCGTTAGAAGAGGTTAGATGCTAGAATGGAGTGGGTAAAATCAGGTGCGGCCTTGTATGCCATGGATCCAGTGGGTGGCATGGCCTCCGGTGACTGTCCGCATGAGGCACCACCTGCTGTATCCTCCTGAAACCAAGCAGGTTTGGGTTGCATATAGGAGAGGTATAGTTAGCCTCTACTTCAACATTTCAACACATGAAAATGCTGAGGATCCCGGCGTGTTAGCTGTTACGGGCTAGTGGGTGTAGCTCACCAGAGAGCGCCAACTACTGGATCCGCGGCACGCAATTTAAACCACTTCATTCTATACTCAACCATTAGAAGAGGGCTTTTAAGTTTCATGCAGAGCACCTTCAGCTTTGTAGACTAAGTAGCGACAGTAATCGATAACACGCAGTACCAAGACCCAAGCTTGCATAGCCCTTCCTGTCCATGAGAGTAAAATATCATAGGTGTGGAACCTACTTCTTTAAGTGAACTGTAACCTCCAGGTTACCCTGTATGATTCCTGCAATGTAAACTGAGCCATGAGCTACACCTGTTTCAAATGCCAAACATTCTCCTGTACTGCAGTCCCACCAAACACAAAGGGCACCTGAAATACCATCATACGAGAGGCAGGTAGAAGGGAATGCCCCAGGGGACCCAACATCATCCTATCAGTGCAACCCCTCCTCATGATTGTGCCAGCCTAGGACTTGTACAGTATTTGGCGCCAAAATCCAAACCACCATCTTTGGTGTATTCCCCCTGAACCATCTCCACACGGCTCACCCTGGGTTGTTGCACTAGGTGTGGTGAAACTATACATATTTAAAAGTTAATCCTTTACCTTTTCGGTGCCAGTGGGCTCTGGTAAAGATATAGCACAAACTGTGGCACCATTCTTCACATGGTGGCTTATTATAGCAGGTGCAAAAGTTTCCCAGTGGCCCTCCTGTCAGATAAGAATCAGTATCATCAGTAGCACATAGTAGGTGTTGGCTGCAACCGCTTATTCCATTTGACTCATGCCAACTTTAAAAGGGGTGTTCCCATGAACATAACCATGTTTAAATTTGTAGACAATTATGTTGCCAAATATAAGTAAATAAAGTTTTAAAGATTTTCTCTAACCATTTTAGTGGTGACAGTATTTTGTCTTGAACAGGTGCCAATGGATACGATCATGAATGCAGGAACTTTCTATGGTCTGGTTCTTGCCAGAAACCCAACCATGATTTCCTTATTGTGGCCGGGTTATCTTCTCATACATGTTATGTCCCCGCCTGATAACCTGTCCACAGTAAGGAAATCATGGTTGGATTTCTGACAGGAACCAGAGCATCGAAAATTCCTGCATTCATGGTTGTATCCCTTAGCAGCCGATCAAGACAAAAAACTGTTTAGGACCATAAGCCAATATCACAGTCACAGAGAAGAACTACTGTATGTTGTTAGAACTAACCAAACACCAAGGGCACCTGAAACACCATCATATGAGAGGAAGGTAGTAGGGAATGCCCCTGGGGACCCAACACCATCAGTGCAATCCCTCCTCATCATTGTGCCTGCCAAGGGCCTGTATTTGGCACCAAAATCCAGGCCACCATCTTTGGCTTATTCCCCTTGCACCATCTCCACACAGCTCATCCTGGGTCGTCCCACAGTGGCCCCTGCACATGGTATAATGTCCCACAGTGGCCCCTGCGCACGGTATAATGTCCCACAGTGGCCCCTGCGCACCGTATAATGTCCCAAAGTGGCCCCTGCACACGGTATTGTGTCCCACAGTGGCCTTAAGCCAATATCACAGTCACAGAGAAGAAGAACTATGTTGTTAGAACACTTTTATCCCATCACCAAATGTATTCCAAATGTCCATGTAGCACTTTAGAAAGTAGACATGAGAGGGTGTGCCAGAATTATTGTTCAATTTGCCTTAAAAACTAGGGTACGTGTCTTGCACCACATTAGTTATATTAGGCACTTTTTCATCTTGTCTGACAAGGGAGATGTAGTTTCATGAAAATGGTTGTGGCTTGGCTGAATATAGACATGATTTAAGATATGTCCCTGTGCAACGAAACATGTGCCAAAATTTTGGCACGTTTTGAAGTAAATAATGATTGGTGTAAAAGACAAAACTGTCTCAAGATAAGCCATATTTAATCAGCCAGCTTCATCTTGTTAGACACTATTTATCTTTATACCACCTCTTCCCAAGCATATTGGCACCAATATTTTCCACCAAAATAATGCAGTTAAATATGGCACACTATACAACTTCTTTTAGTCATACCCCTTTACTAGTGAAGGGTGAAGTTTTCTAGACACAATAAATTCAGCATAGCACAATTGACACTTTTTACCTCAATTTGTGCAAAATCTGCAATGAACTGACATAGATTTCTACCTAGTTGCAAGGACAACAGGAGGACATGCCTATCTCATGATGAAGAAATCAGGCTGAGTATATTTATAAGTAAGCTTTCAGAAGCACAAGCTTCCTTCATCAGACATTGTGTTATACAAGAACTGAAAATTCACAGATTTTTATACACATGGTCTTCAAAGGATTTTAGAGTCCTTAAAAACCCCCAAAACAAAATGCAATCTAAGTAGAGAAGTTATTTACAACAGGTCAAAAAAAAAAAATAAATCTGGAAAGTTGTGGTGCGTGACAGAGGGATCTGTTATCTGTTTGCTATCAGGTGGTGATTTGTGACCCTCACAGGTCATACATAGTGTGACATGAAGCTGGCATGAATATTAAGTCCAATTTGCAGAGTTTTAAATTTTTGCATAAACTTGTACTCCCATTGTTTCCTTTCCTCCTGCGTCTTAAACTGTCCCATTAAAACCACAACCCGCAAATCTTCAATAGAGTGGTTTTCTCCGGAGAAATGTTCGGCCACTGGGAGATCTGTTCTGCTGTTATTAATGGTGGATCTGTGTGAGTTCATTCGCTGACTGAGTCTCTGCCCTGTTTCCCCCACATAGAGGCCTGTGGTGGGACACTGCACACACATTATGAGGTACACCACATTGGAAGACCTGCAGGAAAATGTCCCCCTAATTCTGTGCACCTGTTGTGACTGTGGGATAGGTACACTGTCAGCGGTGTGGATGTGCTTGCAGGTCATGCACCTTTTATGTAGGCAAGGTGAGGTGCCATTTTCAGTTGGGGCCTTCAGGGCACTCCGCGTACAATATGCCGGTCTTGATCAATCCCCCCATAAGGTGTTTAGGAGACTGGTCATCTCATGACACAGATCTCAGAATATGTTAAGACAAGTGAGAAGTTAAAGGAGGACATGTTTTTAATGCAGGACTGGCTCAAATTCTTCCAGACACTTGGTGCATTTTTCTTACTAAGGCTAAGTTTCAAGGGCAGATTTTGTACTGGGATCTGCCATGGAAAATCTGCTGCGAAAATACTCCTTTAGACTACTATAGGAATTATATTGTCCAAATGCCCTTCTGCCCATTTCCTACTCCCATTCACTTGAATGGGAGGTTCGAGCGGAATCTGCCCTTAGATAGGGCAGGACATTTCTTATTTTTCTGTTAGCTGAATTTTTTTAGTGAACAGAAAATGAGACATCTGGTTTCCATTGAAATGAATGGGAGGTGGAAGTTATGTGACTGATTCTGCCAACAAAAATCCCCCTATGGACCTACCTTATATTTTATCTTTCCTACTGTGGTTACAAAGATTAACTGCTTGCTACAAGTAGATGCTTTTCTCAATACCTTTACTGGGAAAAAAACAAACAAAAAAAAACAAAAACAAAGAAACTTTACCTTCCATCTAAATTTATCTAAACTGCCACGTAAAGAACCCAAAAATAAAATATAGAACTAAACTTTGTAGCGAATTTAGAATAAAACTACAGATTACAATATTTACTGATAATAAGGAACTCTTGGAACGGTGTTTCCTACAATAGAGCTTTCTGGAGCCCTGTTATGACCTTGGAGTGTACCTTGGATAATAGTCAGAAGCTTGGAGTATCCCAGGAGTCGTATATCGAAGGTAGTGCCTTAGCGCATCATAAATGACAAGGTGAGAGTTTAGGTGTTTAATTCAGAATCCATTAAATGCTCTGTCTATCAGTTCTCGGCTAGACATACTGGGAAGAATTGATTTTACAATATTATGCACTTAAGACATGTTCCTAATGCGCCATTAAATTACCATCTGTAACCGGCTATATACCCTAACGCACTAAAAGTGAAGGAGACTTCTGGGATGGATAAAATATGGCCTTCTTTTCTCCTGAGATCAGCCAAGAGGAGATTTACCAGTAAACTCAATTTTTTGGATGACCTTTTCTTTCTGTAGGAAACATTTTTAGATTTTTTTTTCCTTCATGTATATTGTCACATTAATGTACAAAAAAGTCATGTCTTTGACAGATCAGTCAAGTACATTCAACTTTTTATACCATCTTGTGGTGGAGCGTCTTCAGCCGATTCAAAACAAGCTTATTTGGTGCCTAAGGAAGGGGTTTCATGAATGTATCCCTCAAATTCTGTCTGTGAAGCCAAGCATGATTTACCTAGTAACTGAGTAAGCATGTTCTAAAGGAGTTGTCCTTTTTTTGTAAAAATGGTCATCCACTGAAACTGATCATCGGCAGCCCTGCTTCTGGAACATATGGAAATCATCCTCAATCTGTAGGAACTTCTGACAAACTTTTCTGTAGCACCATAACAGGATGAAGTACAACTGTCTACAAAATCAGTTCTTTGGTCTTAATAGGATCTGTTTAATACATCAACATGCCAGGTCTTCTAGTGCAAGAGATGTAGTAGTTGCTATATACTCTGCCTTCAATTTCTGTTGGTCGAATGATGACTATTCTTCCTGACTAGAGATGAGCAAACTGGTTTGTAATGAGCAGAGTTTTTTACGAATTTTCCAGGTTCAGCCAAAACCAAGATTATTATACTCTGGAGTCTGTTTAGACCCCAGATTATAATAAGTAGAGGCCCAAGGAGGGTTTGATAAAACAAAGATTTATACACATTTTCCATTACCACTTCTTGGCTCCCTCTCAGTGTCTGGTGCACATTCCCCAGCATCTTCTGTCCTTTTCTGTGACATCAAGGGACCACTGAGGCTTGTGATTGAATTGGGCTTCAGCAGTCACTTTGACTCCAGAATTATGATGTGGGTGTTCCCCACGTGACCACTGAGGCCCAGTCACAGGCCTGAGAGGCTTTCCGGGGCCTGTGATGTCACAGAAGAGGCTGGAGGAGGCCCGAAGACTACAGACACCAGTGGTGGCTTCTTTCCCAAGAGAACAAAAAGGATGAGAAAATTCAACATGCCTGATCCTTTAGTCTCCCAATACCATCACTCAGGGTAAACCCCAATAGTCATTAGTCAGGTGGTCCCACAAAAAAAAAAATCAACAGGTTTGTCTAACTTTCTCTATTGTGGGCCTTGAAATAAGGACCTTGAGTGAGTGAACCTTCCCTCTAAACTCAGAATAGTCAATAGGGTATTTGTCATTTTTTATAATATTTCTAAACCAGAAAATACTTTTATGTTTAGAACAGAGGTGTCCTCCATTACCTTTACTCTTGGATGGATGTGTCTGTGACATGTATATATCCTATATACAACAATCTTCTAACAGAAAAGGAAAACGCCGACTATCCTATGTGTATCTACGTGTGGTCACTTGATGGGCGAGATGTGAATGGCGACCTTTCAAGGCTTTTGTTAGCGTGTTGTGGTTCCATCAGAAATTCCATTGGTCAGCCAAGCCAAGTACATTGGTACATCCAGAGGTATAACCTGAAGTTAATGGGCCCCAATGCAGAAGAAGAAGTCCCATCCCATGCATGAGACTGTGATCGCGCTGAGCAGTACTGTCAGTGACCGACTGCTCCACCCTAGGTGTGAGAAGGAGCGCTATCGGAAGTCTTTCCTCCCCACCGCGGTTAGGCTGTACAACCAACACCGACCTAAGCGGAGATCATTACACACAGAGAACTGAAATATCTCTCTGCCTGTTATATCCCCCCCCCCCCCCCTCTGCCACGTCCTATCTGTCTGTCTGCTATTAATGTAATGCCTCTCACCTTGGTACATTCCTGTACATGTTGTATTTGTATCTGCTTATCTTATCTTATCTTTGCTGCTGTAACACACTGAATTTCCCCACTGTGGGACTATTAAAGGACTATTATTATTATTATTATACTATGTGGTATCTATAAAACAGGTGCCTCCTTACTTTGGGTCACCTCAGGCTCCAGGGGCCGGTAGCAGTTGCTACCTATGCATGCCCTATGACTACACCCCTGGCTACATCTCCTGTCCACATACCACACATTTCTGCTCTTCTCTTCTCATCGTCCTGGCCTTTAGGTATTGACCAGTTATCCTGGTAACCTCACTGCTTTGTCTTCCTCCTCTGGTTGAGAATTTTATCGGAAGACGCAGCTACTAGATTGTGATATAGTGTTACTTTAACTTGGGGGAGCAAGAATGTACCAGTAATACTAAAGAATGAAAAAAATTCCCTTCTACTCACATTAAGGATCTTTTCCACTATCTGTCTCAATTTATTTACGCTTGTAATGGATCTGTTTGTATCAAATGCCTCTATCATTTTCTGTTCTCGCCACAGTTCTGAATTATTTTTACCATTTTTTTCATCTTTTATCTTGCGAAAAGCTTTTATCTTTCCTGATAATTCATGTCAGAAGTCTGTCGTTTGTAATGTAAATCTCTACAAACCCACAGATAATTTTGTTTTTGAATTTTGTTTCTTAAGATTTGGCCACTTCTCACATCTGTGCAGTTTGTAAAGGATAAAGAATACAATGAGATTTGCACAATGTATTCATCTTGAAGTTTAACCAACTTGGAAGTGTCCATATAGAAAACAGCTCAGTTCACCCTTTGCTCATTTTTTCTTTGTGTTCAACTCATCACTTTTAGGCCGGGACCTCACGTGGTGTAAACGCCGCAGTTCGTCCGCGGCTGAAAAAAATGCAGCTTTTTACAGTCACAGCAAAGTGGATGGGATTCTAGCGAATCTCATGCCCACTTTACGGTAAAATACGCGGTGTGGACAAGCGACAATTTCCAAAATCGTTGAAGTTTTGGAAATCGCAGCATGTCAATTATACCTACAGAAACGCTGGCAGTTTCCCTATAGATACTGTATAACTGAAGCAGAATGTCTGCAGAGGAAACCTCTGAGAACTTTCTTTGCAAAGTGCTTCGGGAAAAACCACGATGCGTTGCCGCGATGGCTTTTCCCTCAGCGCTTTTCTGCTTCGGGACGCCATGTGGGGCCTTAGCCTCAAGATCATCATTAAAACACAGAAATGTAGGTCCACATTTACTAAAACTTCTACGCCTAGAAAGTGGCCACATGTGTCCCTCAACTAAGAGCAAGTGTTAAGCAGGGTATAGAACCTAAAAAACTGCATCTTTGTGCAAATCGCATTCATATGCAAAAATGCGCACACTTCCATAACCATCTACACCAATTTTCTGGCGTAGATGGGATAGTAAATTCCCCACCATTTGTCAAATTTATATAGGAGTGTGCATCTCTTAAAAGGCTTTTCCAAGCAAAATAATTGCTGACCTAACCTTAAAATAGGTGTCAGCCTCTTGCCCATCTTTAATGTATGTCGATCAGCTTTGTGAAGAGGCTGCAGCATTCGAGTGAGCGTTGCAGAAACTTTAGTACCAAACACAGCGCCATACATTTGTATAGTGGCTGTGCTTCGTATCACAACTCAGCCCATTCCCTTGAATCGGACTGAGCTACGATCAGGCCATGTGACCAATGCAAGTGATGTCACATGACCTGTAAAGTGGATGCTGGTGCAGCTTCATACAGCTGATTTGCCAATGGATATGACCATGAATGCAGGAACTGTCTATGGTTTGGGACTTGTCATTAACAATTGTGGCTGGGTTATCTTCTGATACATGTAGTGTCGCTGCCTGATAACCCACAATAAGAAAATCATGGCTGGCTTTCTGACAATTACCAGACAATAGAAAGTTCCTGCATTCATGGTCGTATCCATTGGCTATCAAGACAACAGATGTCACCACTAAGATGGTTAGAGAAAATATTTAACTCTCTGAAAAATTTATTTTCACAAAATTGTTTATCTTTCCATGGTCTATAATTTTAAATATGGTTATCTTTGTGGGAAAAGTCCTTTAAAGACTGCTATACGAAACCACAGTCTTAATAAATCACTTCCGACTTTTCTATATTCTTGCTCAAATCTATAAAACCAGGAATTGCCCTTTGCTATAAAGGACCACACGGGACATAATATATGCAAACAAACCAATACAATGTATAAAACATATATAGCATGAACTCCATAAATCAAATGTAAAACCTAAGTGAATTAGTTAATAATTTAATATTCCAAAATATGAAAAAAATTTAAGAGTGATTTTTATTTTTGTCCAAATCAGCTACCTTATGAGACAATCTAATCAGCCCTCTTCTTCCTCGGCCCCCCCACCGTCTTATATCTGTATTGCTGGGAAGAGGTGAATCAGTATGATACATAGAAAGTCAAAATCACTCATAACCCATCAGCAGGTTGCCATGGAGAAATACGGAAAGAATTTACATTCCGGGGCTCATGAATGTTGATTACTCAAGTATAATTATCTCAAAAGCAACATGGCTCTAGTCAATGTTTTCCTAGTTATGCCGGTATATTCTAATGATGTTTTCATGAAAAATCCACCTTTTCAAGTGACTGTTTTTTAATTCCTCCTCTCTGTGTCCTACCACAAATATCATACCAGGCACATCAAAGTGATGGAGGGTAATTATGCGGAACAGAAGGCAGGAGGGTTTGCCTCATTGATCTGTGCTGATAAGATCTGTGGAGAAAAATCTGGCTTGTTTGCTTTGGACAGCCCTTTTTTTTTTTTTTTGGAAAAGGGACTTCTGAAAAGATGATGAACACAGGAAGTCCGACTGCTGGGATCCCCGGTGAGCAGCTCTTATCTGCAGTAAGTGTGTCATTTCCAAGCAGCATCACCATCTGAGAAATTAAAGGGTTTTTCCAGGACTCTGATATGGTGACCTATCCTTAGAATACTTTATCAATATTAGTGCTGTGGAGGGGTCACACACCTGGTACTCCCACCAGTCAGCTTTTGAAGAGGCCTCAGTATTCACATGAGCGCTTTGCTGCATATATATATATATATATATAAATCCAAATATAGAGCAGCACCAGAATAAAACCTTACTAGGTTTATGGGTGCAATTTCCAACAGATCCAGCACATGATCTCTAGCAAACAATACAAAAATGGACAGCACTCCAGTATTGAAAATCAAAAAGGTGAAGATTTATTCCAGTGCTTGAGAAAGGTCCACTGTACTTGGGACTGAAACGTTGCACTGGAATAAATTGTCACCTTTTTGATTTTCAATATTGGAATGCTGTCCATTTTTGTATATTTGTTATATATATATATATATATATATATATATATATATATATATATATATATACACACACACACACACACACTATATATATATTATATATATATATATATATATATATATATATATATATATATAAATTTTTATATATAGATATATATATATATTTATTATTATTAATACTAATAATAATATCACTTCAACTGGAACAAACCATTCAGGCTGAAGTGAGCAGATGGTACAACCCACGACTTAGGTTTTGCTAATGAGGGAGAAGAGACTAGGTAGTACTTCTTCCTTCTTAGGAAGTTGAAGACCAGAGCTAGGTCGAACCTCAGAAGATTCCTTTTCAACTAATACTTATAAGTTCTGTTTTGCTTTTGGCCAAACTTGTTCGGGACAAACCAGAAGTAGTATTATTATTATTATACTCTGGGGTCTTTTCAGCAGGCGAGGCGTAGCAACATAATAAACACCTATATTCACCTCAACTCACTTCTCCTGGGTTTTTTCGCAGCATCCAGCACTCTCTTAGCATTCTCTTCCGGCTTCCGGGCCTACGTCATGCTCCTCAGGGGACCACACTTCAAAAATCATGACATCCATTGGCCTCATGTGACCACTGAGGCCTGATCACAGGCCGCAACACGTGACGACAGCCATAAGTCCTTAAGAAGATGCCAAGGATCTGTGGGACGCTTTGAGGGCGCCCAGGAGAGGAGAGGCAAGGTGAGTATTGGTGCTTATTATGTTTCAACACCTCTACTTATTACACTGTGGGGTCTGAAGAGACCCAAGCGTACAATAGTGATTCATGAGTAATGAACCCCAAAAAGTTTGTGTTCGGCTCGAGCCAAAAACTTATGGAAAAGTTGAGATGAACCTTGTTCATTGCAAAACAGTTCACTCATCTGTAATGAAGACAGAAGATGGTCCAACTTCCCAAAGCGCTGCACGGTATGTCTCCTGCTTGTCACTCTAAAAATTTAAGGAAATTTCCAATCTACATACTAGAAACACAAGAATCTAGCAATCTAAACAACTGCTTTCAGCAGTTTTTGGCTTTCAATTTTTAACCCTTTGACATATTTGAAATGAGACACCTGTCAATTCCTTTGCTCTCTCTTACGGATACCTTATAACCATAACTGTCAGGTTTTGATGCGGCAATGCCACTGCGCCACCTACACATTTAGAACTATGATGTCTTTGGTTGAATTCATTATACAAAGAGAGACCACCTGCTATTTTGAAACCTCCTTTCATTACCCAGTTCCAAGCAAGAGAAAAAGAGGGAGAGAGAGAGAGAATGAGCTCTGGAGATAACACTACAGCAGATTGAGAAGGAACAAGGAGAATATTCTCATGTATGATCCGGGACATCTGATTGGTGGGTGGGTGACAGCTGGACCCGAGAATCAAATTCAGTCGCTTTGAGATTTTGGAAGGAAAAGTGAATTTTACAGTTTGCAATGTTTTATTATTTTTTTCTCCTTGTGGCATGCTGTCCTTTGCTGATCTATTAACTAGGAGGCTAAAAAAGGCAGCCGAGAGCTCATTAGTAGACGTGAGAGGATAACCGACAGGTACTGTGTGTGTCACACAGCACCGAAGAAAAGTTGGATTTCTTTTGACTCATTTCGAGATGCAGGAAAAAAAAAAAAAAAAAAAGTGTTCTGCCTTAACTATTTCTTCCCTTGTATAAATAATCGGGCTGTGACAGGAGGGATGGAATAAAACCCTTGCATGGATACTACAGAAATTATACTGTGAAATTGTAGGAAATCTTAAGGGGATTACCAATACATTTGTTTAAAAAATTGTGTAGCATTCCTTAAAGGGCTTGACCACGTTGGACAAGTAACGTCAAGAAAGTGTTAAAGAACCACCAACTGTTACACTAGGTTCACACCTGCGTTTGGGTTTCAGTTCAGGGGGTCTGCTTGGGGACCCCCCAAACAGAAACCTAATCCACTTAAAAAAGCGGTTACCCGCGGACCCCATAGACTATAATGGGGTCCGCCGGGTTTCCACCCAAAAAGAACCAAAAATGTGGAGAGAAAAGCGCTGCTTGCAGGACTTTTCTCTCCGTATTTTTCAAGAGGAATGGGGAACAGAATCCCCCAGTGGAGTGCAGGCGCAGGTGTGAACATAGCCTTACACATTTTTAAAGGGAATGTATCACCATTTTTTAATGTCCATTTTTTTATAGATCACCGTTACTTTATATATTTATTAAAACCATATATCACTTTCTCCTAATCCTAATTTATTTTCCGATTGTGGATTTTTTTTAAATTCTCTTTTATGTATAAGATTATTGGGTGGCCATCTTGTGCTTTCACCCTGCTCGGTTAACAACATTTAGTAATCTGCTTTACAGCACTTTCATGGCTGCAAACAGCAGTTAAGGTTTATGGGAGAGTTTTCCAGACATGCTCCGTGCAGGGATGGGGAGTAGATAAGTTATGACATCATCTATTGTCAGTAGTAGATGCAATGATGAGTCTATACAGGGCTTATCTTTTATTTCTGACTATCTGGTCTACAATGTAAATAAGGTGACTGCTGCAAAGAAAGCCTTTACAGAATAGACAAGTGTCAGTCTATTAAAAGGCTTAGTAGCCAGAGTAAAAATTACAGGATATAAATATTTATAGTTTGTTTGTTTTTTTTAAATTATCAAAAATTCTTAAAAAATATGTTTAACAAACTTATTTAAGAAAAAAATATTTCTGGTTACACAAGGAGTTTTTAATGTTCTTCCCGTGTTTGTGTGAGTTTCCTTTAGGTACTCCGGTTTCCTCCTACACTCCAAAGACATACTAATAGGGAATTTAGATTGTGAGCATTCTGTGACTGATGTCACATTCACTTTAATAGTACAGTAATACCTCGTACACTCGCTTTTCCGAATTTGCGAATTCACAGATTCGCGATATTTTTTTGGCAACTAACATATATAGATTTTGCTCTTTTTTTTTCAGATCTGTGAAATTTCATTAAAAAAAACACCTTCGCTATTGGGTAGTAGCGTCCTGTTCGTTACGTACCCGGTAATTAGTTTCATTTTACTGTGAGTGTATAAGAAAAATGAATGAATGTATTAATATACAGTACTGTACAGTATACTTTAGTATACTTTAGTATACTGTACAGTACTGTAGGGTAAAGTTTATTGATATTTAGGGGTTAAACATTAGAAACCGGCATTGTAAGCGCTTCTAAGCGCTTGTGCCAAACATTCGCGATTCCTCGCGATCCGCGACCCGCTCTGGACCCTAACCTCGCGAATGTACGAGGTATTACTGTACTGTATTATTGTACTAGAAAATTAGATTTTTGGACTTCTTCAGACTCCAGGGCCCAGGATCAATTGCAACTTCTGCCCCTCATGTAGTTACACACCCCAGGACATACAGTATCATTAATAAGGTTACCTTGCGCTAGTTCAGCCAACATCTATTTCTCCCAACCACCCCATACACATGCATGTGTTTCAAAAGGTATTTAGGAGTAAGCTGCTTGCAGAGGTGTCTTCCCGAGAACAGAAATTGGTGGGTTTACCCGACATCTATCTAATATGTATAGCTTTAGAACTCATTTTAGTCTACCCATAAGAAGCAGAGCCTACTGGTAAGTGATCGCTTCCAAAGTCAGCTCCAAATAGTATTGTCTTCCGATAGACCTTTAAGGTACAATAGGGGAAATTAACTATTAAATGTACGCCAGATAATTGGCACACAAGTGGCATTTCTTTGGTGAACGTCTCATCTTTGCACCAAAGACGTGCAACTTTCTTGTTTCTGCGTCCCGCTCACCACTTTTAAGAACGTGGTCAGGCCAGGTAGGGACAACTCAACTACACAGATTTACTATAATGCATGCCAGAAAACTGGCGTGAGTCACACCTGAAATCTATGCCTGTCCCTGACTAGTGTAGATGTTAATTCTGGCACTATGGACCGCCCAAGAAGAAACAGAAATATTAAGATGGCAGAGCTAGCAGGAGAGCGGATTATAACTGGTTTATAAAAGTGCTAGACTTAATAAGTTTCCCACATAGTATCAAAGTCCAGCCACAGGACCCTCAGTACACCAGTAGCCAGATTAATGCCCATGATACATTCCAGTGAAGTTAAAGGGGTTGTCCAGGCAATAATGGACAACCTTTTAAACTTTAAAATCAGCTGGGGGCATTAAAAAAAAACAAACAAAAAAAAACCACACTCACCTGTGCCCGATGCGCCAGTGTCCTCCTGCACATCCCGATTCTTCTGCTCCGGCGGCTTCTCCTGGGTCTCTTCCAGAGTTCTGCTGAGGCCAATCAGCGGCCTCAGGAAGAGTACCCGTGATGTCACAGGCAGTGACATTGCAGGCCCTTCGCTGATTGGCCTCAGCGGTCACGACAGCAGCTTCAGGGGAACTCTGGAAGAGACCTGGGAGAAGCAGCACAACACCGGAGCATCGGGGACAGGCCCCTCAACTATAATGTATCATTTATAGCAGCGGTCTCCTCATATTGGAAGAGACAATTTATGAGCCCCGTATGGCTCCAAGGCATGGGTACAACTGCACCCCTAAAGTTGTGCCCGTGTTTTTATCTGAGATGGCAAAAACACTGAGGATTTATTGAGTAAACTTGTGCTGGAATGTGCCAAAACATGTTAAAATAAGTGAAACAAACCATATAAAGCTACGTTAAGCACAAATGGAATCAGACAATGGCCTGTGTGGGGTCAACTTAACACAGTCCCAGGAATCCATCGTGTTGATTATGTAAGTTAAGCCGTATGAAATGTCACAAGTAATGTTGTTAATTAGATTTTATTTCCTGACTAATTGATGGCTCATTAACTCCAGTTAGTGCGTTACAATGTATTAGTGAAAGTTTTTCCTCCCAATGGTACATACACTATGATATTTACAGCTGCTCATAATTGCAGAAAATAAGCAGACACTTTCATCATCTTGTTGTGGGAGAAATCTTCCCATTATATGAATGTAATATTTACAATGCTAGAAAAAAATGTCATCGAGTTCGAAGCAGGAATGGGCGAACCTCTTTGTAAAGAGCCTGCTTTGTTATGAATTTATTTAAGATCTCTGGTTCGGCTAAAACTAAGGTTTTTTGGGTTCATCATCCACACATTATTAGACTCAGGTTTTTTCCAGTGTTGCCTTACATCGGTGGAGTCCTGTGTATGAAACTAACCAAGGCAATTCAAGTTCCATCATATCTCCTGGGCTCCTTTGTGGCATTCAGTTTTCTTATCCCAGCATCTAACAGTTTCTTTTGTCCTTCTGGGTGACATCAGCAGCCTTGGGGAACTGCTGAATTCTGCGATTGGTCCCCAGCGGTCATGTGGGGTGCGCTAACCCTACAGTGTAATAATAGCACTTCCAAGTCAAACCAAACAAGCTTGGTCTAGAATTGAACTAGCAGCCAACCCTTGCAAAAATTTGGGAAACGAATCTCGTGAAGTTCACCAATCTCTAGTTGAAAGCACTAGACTATGGTGCAAAGAGTATCTAAAGCACATAAAACAGTTGACTTGCGTCACCTATGGCACTTTTTTGGGGAAATCTTCATCAGAACTCTGGGAAAAGAATATGCAATTAAATTCTTTGATGGAAAAAGGAAAACTTGCTCTAGCCATGTTTTGGAAGGAAGCTCCTTATAGATCAATGCCTGGTTTTCGAGAAATCTAGTGATATTGTCTGGGATTAAAGCCAAGCAGAATATCTCCTCCAAAAGAAAGATACTAATCCGTGGATAGCTATTTCAGGATTATTGCCCCTCATTGGTGCAAAGCGGGATACTGGTTTGGCTGGGTGAAGGGGCCCTCGATGTGTATCGCAAGGGGTACTAGGTAACCTTAAAGGGGTTGTTGGGTTTCAAACAAATACTGAAAGACAAAAGTTATTGTTTTCATGATGAAAAATATAATTTTCGAATATACTATATCAACTGTCCTTTACAATATAAACTATTTGCTGTTGATTTTGTAGCCAATCCAACAGGGCTGTGAAATTGGAGTTGGCCTAATTTTGGGCGGAGTTGGAAAAAGTTAGCAACCCCAGCTTCAAAATAATTAGAAATTACATTATACAAGTATTAATACAGATTTGCTTTTATACAAAAGTCAATCACTAGTTTTTAAATGAATTAGAGGATCCCGTCTGAACATGGCTGACAGCCATTTTATAAAGGAGATGTGTCGGACTGTGGAAAAATAGAGAAGCCAGATGTTTGTCCTATCAATTCCACAGCTCTGTAAGCCAACAGGGATAGGTCTACGTTCATTATTTGGAAAAGTAGAGGTCTTGGTGGGACAACCCCTTTAAGAGGGGCTCGGACTGACTAGTCATAACTACTATCAACTGGTCCTGTATCATCAAACCATGATCAACTAGTTGATATCAATGTACATGGTAGAACAGGAACACTCAATTCTGTACATAAAACATACAGCATTTTACTTGTTTGACAAAAGATCGGAGTATTTAAGTCATGTTTTTTTGCCCACCAACTTCTACCCTTTCATCTCTCCATTTTCGTCAGCACTACCATAACAATCAATATCCCCTGCATAATTCATGCCATCCATCTCACTCATTTGTGTCTCTGTCCCAAAGGGGATTAATGGCATAATCGTGTTTTCAAGCAGTCTAACTCAATATTCTTCAAGGAAACGTTAGCTTACCGCCTAGTTTACAAGTTGTTTCCTCCAGCCCCACAGCACAGAAATAATTGCAGATATGCAGATTGAAGAATCCTATGGAAACAATTTCTAAATCAATACAATTATTGAAGATGACTGAATCCTAGACTGTAAAAATATACATTATTACTATGTGTTGGATTAAGTTTAAAGAGGTTGTGCTATTACAGATAATCCCTTGCAGAATCCATCCTTCGGGAGTCTTCTTCCTGGTACCCCTGGCAAACAGCCAATTTTGTTAGGGGAAGCCAAAGCCATAGGTAAGGAATAGGTAAGTGTCATTCATGACCAACTTAGTTACATAGTAGATGAGGTTGGATGAAGACATCAGTCCATCAAGTCCAACCTATAACCCTCCAGTACCCTTCAGTGTTGATCCAGAGGAAGGCAAAAAACCCCATGAGGCTTATGTCAATTGCCCCATTTTAAAGGGAAAAAATTCCTTCCTGACTCCTATCTAGCAGTCAGTATAAAACCCTGGATCAACTTGACCTCAACAAAATCTAGAACCCGTAATCCATAATATTGTTCTGTTCGAGAAATACATCCAAGCCCTCTTTGAACTTCTTCAGTGTACCCACCATCACCACTTGAGTCTAGTTGTTGAAATTCATCATTCCCTATCTTCCTGATGTTGAGGGAGATTGCTGTTGGCTCCAATACATATAGAATAGTAAGATTTAAAATGTGTAGGGTGGTCTTAAAGTGGTTGTCCAGATACTAAACCAACCCTTGTGGAGGCTGGGGAGATAACACTCATCTTTCCCCAATACTCCATTGTAATCTGCCAATGCTCTTTGCTGGAAGTCCTGTGCCCCACGTGAGCACTAAGACCGTTTAGTGTCTTTAGCAGTCTTAAGAACCTTTGAAGTATGTGAGTGACGCCACCAGTCCCTCTCCAGCAACTACTGATTGGCCTCAGCAGTCATGTGGTGAGCAGGACTTCGGGTCGCCAGCTGCCAAATGGAAACCAGTGGTGGACAACGGATCACAGAGGACAGGCGAGTATGTTTATTTTTTTTTTTTAACACCTCCCCTGGCCTCCACAACGGTTGGTCCAATTCCTCAACAACCCCTGTAATGACTGCTCAGCTCATTTTTCAATTTAATCAGACTTTTCTGAAAAAAATTAGGCAAAAATTTTTATATAAGCATTAAGTCTATAATGTAAATATCTCTGCATATAAAGAAATATCACCTTGATTTGTATATAATTTTTGATGTCAAATATTAGGCTGTGCTTGCGGTTTATGTTACAATCTAATCTGTCTATATGCCAGCATTTACTTAACCTATAATCCCTACTTGGCATCACGGTATCATTCGCTCTGAATGTGTGCTACCAGGAAGTTACCTCGCTAAACCTTACTACAGCTCCTTGATCTCTTTGAGCGGATGTTTTATCCATTTTTGGACAAGTTTTGTATGACGGATTAGTAAGAGATTCCTCTATCCCTTCCTTTTGAATTCTTAGGTGTAAAAGGTGCCGCTTTTGCCCATCCTCTGTTGCATTTAATCAAACCAAGCAAGCATCTCATCCCAGAGGGCCAACCATTCTTACGCCTTATCTGTAGAAAGCAATGGTTATGTGATAGATCTGATGCTATCGCTGTCATCCGTCCCTTTTCATATTAACTGTGTGGCTTAGAGTAGTACTCTCTTGGCGGGGCCCGTAAAAGAAATAATTAGATGGGTATAAGCTGCCGCCTCTGGGATTGGAAGCTGATATGATCTCTGACTGCTCTACATTTGCGGTTACATCACCTCAGAGACGTGGCCAGGCCAGACAGCTTCGGGTAGCAGATGGAGATCAAACAACAGAAAAGAAGTAATAGAGAAAAACTCAATTAAGTAGTAACCTGCCTCCCAAATCACTGACTTTTATTGTAGGTCTGCATCTAGGAAGCCAAACACTGGAGCTCATGTTTGATCTCAGTAAACAAATACATAATCGGAATACCAAGCTGTTACCATTTGAGTGGGAACCCCTAATGGTAAGGAGTCTTCTGTGCTGTGCAATTTTTGAAGATTATACATTGGTGGTGTATGACGAAGGATGGACACGGATATGGACAGCCAGTTATACTTGATGGCTTACTTTACTAGCATAAACTAAAGATAGAGTCAATAAGAACTGAAACACAAATCTCTTGGCTACAGTCTCTACGCGTGAGCATGCCTTCCACGATTCTCCCTCTTTTGAAGGCCTCGCCAAGTGATCCTGACTCAGTTGGCTTCTCGGCAAGTTGCTTGATAGTCTTCTCCACTGTTTGCTTGCTGACAATCACAACGTGATAAGTGTCGTATTTTTTTATATCTTCAGTCAACCCCGCCTCCAAGGACTTTGCACAGTCTCCTCCAACCACGGAAAATACAGCTGGTGCCCCCTAGCAGACTAGCAGCTGTCTACATTGGCACAGCTGCCCCATCACTCATCCCTCCAAATGATCACCCCATGTTCTTGAACACTGTTATGTTAGCTGTTAAAATGAGATTTTCTCTGCACGTTCATGGTACCTGCACCTCAA
This sequence comes from Leptodactylus fallax, assembly GCA_947044405.1. Classification (NCBI taxonomy): domain Eukaryota; kingdom Metazoa; phylum Chordata; class Amphibia; order Anura; family Leptodactylidae; genus Leptodactylus; species Leptodactylus fallax. The sequence continues at coordinate 3,268,266 of CAMRHE010000063.1, forward strand.
AAAGATCTCCAGAACCAACCCATTTCTAACTGAGGAAACAGCAAAAACTCTTGTTACTCTTAGTTTGATTTGTGAATATTCCCGAGGTTTGGGATGAGAATTTCTACCAAATGTGGTGGACAAAGTTGTTTATTATAAACTCTTCAGGCTCCAGAGTATAACAACTGCAGTACAGGGCTCTAAAAATGTGAACAAACCCCCCCCCCCGAAAAAAAAAAAAACGGATGGCTGCTATTTTGTGGACTTTTTTCTGAGATTTTTTTTTTAAATAAAAAACAAGATATGACTCACATTTCCTCCAGTGAGTCATGTTTTTTCCTCCATGGCATTTCTTTAGTGTTCTGGTCCTCTTCTCAGACTGTCTGCCCACTTATTGGCATCATTTGCTCCCTAAGTCACTACTGAGGCCTGTGATTAGGTCACATGTGGGAATGACCGTGTGATACGCATCACCAATCCATGTAACTGTGTGCCCAATCACAGGCCTCGGCAGTGAATGACATTAATATCGCAGACAGCCCCAGAAAATGAGTGGAACACCGGAGGATGCTGCGGTCGAGCCCAGAAAAGGAGGGTCATTATTATTATTTTTTTAATTAATTGTCCTACCTGGAAAATGGCCAGCATAATGGTAGCCAGCCGCCAACGATCCAAGAATAAACTCCTCCATAATCTAAAGCTCCTACTCTCATCTCCAAGACTTTTCTCAGGCTACACCAGTTTTCAGGAACATGATACCCTACCCTTCATGAACAGATTTGTCTGATTTTTGTTGCATCTATTTCTACACATTTTCATTTCCATTTGTTGCATCTCTGGAACTGCCATCCACACAAGAATAGCACATCAGGAGCTTCATAAACTCCTAAAGATTTCCAATGCCAAGTGTTGGCTGGAGTAATGTAAACGCATGCTGCCACTGGGCTGTATAACAGAGTTAACAAGTTCTTTGGAATGATGTACAATTTTTTTGTTTTTTTATTTAGGCAATAGGAAACATGGAACAACAAAAAAAAAAAAATCGGGGGTCCCCTGATGTACTGGGGAAAGGAAAATCTACGTTCATATATGTGCCCTAGAGCTACATTATTTTATACCTAGGGTGGCTGACAGACCCATGTAAATTCCCTTGTTTTATATATCTTTTTGTGATTTTTTTTGTTGCTATTTAACAGAGTGTGCTTTGTTGGTTTCACTTTAACAATATTAATAAAAGTTATATTTTATTGGGCCATCACTTTCAGTGAATTGGTAGTAGATCCAATAATCTCGGGGAGTGAGATTATCCTATTGCATTGGTAACACAACCCCTACAAAAGGGGTTTCAAACATTTAATCTATGGGGGTGGAAAGAGTTGTACCCTCACAATCTAATACTTAATGGCTGATCAGCCATCAATTTTAAAATGCTGGATAACGCCTTTAAATGGATCCTATCACCAGGTCTTAAAAGCCCAATGACATAGATCATCTGATCGGTTGTGTCACCTGAGTATTTTGGCGTTTTGTTTATCCAGATCTGTTCAGCCATTCCAAAGATATAAGCCCTTTTAGTGTTGATAAAAATTAGGGTAAGCGGGCAGTAACACTGCATGACATACAGCACGCAGAGACCCCGCCCCCAGGGAGACCACAGTGTTACCGCCCACTTGGCTAGTATACCCTAAATTTTATCAGCACTAAAAGGGCTTATATCTTTGGAATGGCTGAACAGATCTGGATAAACAAAATAGCAAATTGCTCAGGGTGACAGCACCAACCAGATCTATTTTGTTGGGCTTTTCAGACCTGACATGTCCTCTTTCAGTTAATGGGTTTTTATGACCCCTTCATAATATAAGATGTACAAACAGTATTACGGTTTTTGTACTTATATGAGATGTAAAGGGCTATATAAATAGGAATGCATTGTACAGTATGTATGTAATGCTTTGTAATCTGGCTCATAAACAGAATCCCTCGTCTATTAAATACGGATGCAGCGGAGCGGTGTTTGTTCTTTAGTATCCAGCAATGATAATACATAGGACTGTAAGTCAGGCAACACTTCGGCTTCTGCTTGAGATTTTGTGTTACATTACAGTTACTCTGCTGATAGCTATAACACTCCACCTGCGAACCTCAAGTAGCAACCGATAAAAAGTCACATTAATGGATGTCATGGAAGTTTTTATATCTATTTACTTCCTCGCACCAGAGGACATCTCATCTGCCCAGCGAGGTCTACTAGTCTGGTGGGTAACAGCAAGTTCAGCGGATGGAGTATACGGTAGTATGGAGTTCACTAAATGAGACTTATATATCAGGATGCCTCATAACGCTTGCCAAAAAATCTGACAGCTCAGCGGCCTCTTCTTTCCCAGGCTGATCAGCTGTGCCAGATTCTCTTATATCTCAGAACAAATATGTGTTACTTTTCCGAAACATTTCACCCGGCTGCCAGAAGGTTGGAATGAGATCCACACACACACTCTCTTTACCCAACACAATGAATAATTTAACTTTAATAATGACATACAGAACCTTATGTAATGATCAGTGCGGAGGGAGGGGGTGTTAAAGAAAAAGAAGGCAAAGCACAGCGTGAAACCAAGCATTCTGTAAGAAAAGGTAATTAAATAAAATGTATTCCTAAGTAAGGTACAATTAGCTTCCGAGTTCCCTCTCCTCACTATTATGAAGCTGCCACCATTATTTACTGAAAAAATGGAAAAAAAAGGACGGAAATGGGTTTAAAGGATTTCTAAAGTTTAACTAGAAAAATATGTAGAAATGCAGAGTAAGTTCTGAGATTGGACTGGGTAGCTCTGCCTTCACCATCCCCAAATCTCTGATTGCAGGGTTGCCAGCCCCAAATCAAATTTTCATACTTATGACCTATCCACTGGATTGGCCATCAGTATGTGATCTGTTGGGGTCCGATGCCCAGACCCCGCACAGATCATGTGTTCTAGAAGCTTCCAGGTGCCGAAAGCTGCTAATGGATAGGCAGTACATGCAATACCGCTCTACTGAAGTAAAAGGAATGGCGCAGCAGCCAAATGTACTGCAGAGCGGTGGTTCGGGTGACCTGTTGTGCCACTCCTATTATTTGTATATGTCCATCCACTAGTAAAAGTTCTACATTTTTAGCAAACCGGGTGTCAATAGCCATACAGAAAATTGTTGTATGGAAACTGATGCCATCTGGTACAAAGCTGAACCCACAGGATCAAATTTGCCATTTGTTGTACGATGCTGAAGAGAAAAGAGGGCTGGAGGAGTCCTAACTAGGGGTGGACACTAACCTCGTACTCCTATAAGTGGGTCCTGGTCCCTTCAATGTCAACCGATAAAGGAAAAATGGGGGGAATCAATCGATCTAGGCCAGTTTTCTGGTGTAGAGGGATGATATTGTGGTGCATATTTAGCGCAGCGTCCTTTCTTATGGCAAATGTGCCTCACTCACCACATTGTGCAAGTGTGGGTGGAGTGGAGTGGAGCGGAGACTCCTCGGTCCAACACAGTCATCATAACCCATGTCAGTTTTCAGGTGTTCGTTATAATGGAAATCTACGCCAGTTTCTATATAGTGTAGATCTCCATTCTGGCGCACGTGCCAGATCTATGGAGAAGCTTCTTATAGGCTTACAAAGCCTATAAAGCAGCACATAAAAGTCCATATAGCATTTATATAGCAGAGCAGTTACAACTATGTTGATGGTGCCCCTGTATGTTACCATACTATGGAGACATTCTAGCTTAGGAGCAATACCTCTATAATACGGAATAAGATGGTGTACTTTCCGATTTTTCATACTGTATGGAATTGGAGGCATATGGAGGTAACGTAAGGTCCCTCTTTATGGAGCGGTATTACTCCTCTATAAAACTAATACCTGTTCACATTCTGCTTATACATCTTTGTGAAGGCCAACTGTTCCATATACAGCAAGTCTGTCAAAAGGAAGAGACACCTATTCGCAGACATCTGTTTTAGGGGTCATTGACTTGAGTCAGAAGGGGTATTATGCCTCCTTTTATTAGGAATAATAACCCCAAAACAGCTCTCCGTGGGTAGGTTTCTCTTTATGAAAAGATGTTCTGCTTTGGCTTTAATCCCAGACATTAGGGTATATTAATGAAGACTGGCATTACTCAAACCAGTCTTCATAGTCCCCAAAGCCGGTGGAAGGTGGGTCTCCTCCTTAGGGATGGGCGAACCAATTAGTTCCAAGCCGACTTCGACTGGAATATTCCAAATTATTTGGTTTTTAAAATAAACTGAGCAAGGGGCAATTCATCTACGGCAAACTAAAATGGCCGACGTAAAGCGTATTGTGGTAATTATAGGCGGGGAAAAAAAAAAAACACCTGTCTGCCTTCGCCACTTTCACTATTAAATTAAAAATTTTGCAGAGTTTCAAAGATTTTCTCTAAATATCTTGTGGTCACAGTCTGTTGTCTTGATCGGTTGCCAGTGGATACGCCCATAAATGCTGGACCTTTTTAAGGTTAGAAAATCAGCCACGATGTCCTTATTGTGGCCGAGTGATCTTCTCATACATGTAGTGTCCCTGCCTGATAACCTGCCCACAATAAGAACATCATATTTGGGCTTTTGCCAAGTCCCAGACCATAGAAAGTTTCTACATTTGTGTCTGTATCCATTGTCAACCGATCTAGACAACAGACTGTCAGCACTAAGATGGTTAGAGAAAATCTTTAAAACTCTGCATAATTTTTAACTACTTATATTTGCAAAAATGTTTAACTTTTAATTTTCTACAAATATAGATATGGTTAGATTTATGGGAATATCCCTTTAAGTAGTTCACTATGCAGATTTTGGGAGTAGGACAGAATAATCCAGGGGGTCTACAATGTCAATCAAGGCTTGAATCATTGGAAAACCTTTGGAAGTTTTTTTTTTTTTTTTTAATATTTAAGGGAAATTAAAATGCATATTTTTATACAGCTGGATTTTGGGAATTTTGAAAATCATTCTATAGAAGGAGATTAGCAAAATTTTTATTCAAAATGTAGAAAAGCAGATTAAGGAATATGCAATATAAATATGAAAATAGCAAATTATGGGCAAGAATATGCGATTTAATTCTTTCACAAGTAGCGGATATAGACACGTAATTATAACATGGAGGACATCGGGCTTGTGATGAAAAAGCACAGCTACACTAAGATTTTGTAGGCCTTTCATCTACATAGAGAATATCCTTTTTTCTGTTTACACTGCAGAGGTTTCCTGAATATTCTCTCACGAGCCACATTTACCTTGAGAATGGGATTCCTTGGCTGCAGTGAAGGGAGAGATGGCCATGCATGCTTCGGTTTTTCCAAATCACTAGTATGGAAGTTCAGAAAACAGATGAGGCTGTCTGTGACCTTAAGATAAGCTTCAAGGTGCACTTACTCTTGAGGGTTCAAAAGGTGGTACCTGTATCTATTGGGCATTTATGACATATCGCCTTCCCACTGGTCTCAGCTGCCAGTTCATCTTCTCCTGTTGCCATACCCCGAGTCCTACCCGCTGTGTACATCTCCTTCCACCTTTTCTCTTCTCTGTAGATCACCCTGTTTGCATCATAAAGGACCAGCAAGTGCACGAGTAAAAGTGTCCCCACACAATCCCGAGGCAGCCTCTTCTTTATATATGTCCTACTCTGCCCTTCCTGAGCAAAGGTTCATACTTCCTGCCCTAAACTGTTCTGTTCCTGAATTGGGCAACTGAATATTTAACACCAGCCTGTATATCTGACCTCATTCCTGCTTACTGACCTACTGATTGTATACATCTGAGGACTTGCTGATCCCAACCTGTTTCTGACTATGGAACCTCTGCAATCTGCCCGCTTAATTGAACGCTGACCAGGCATGAACTCCACCTGCCCAGACCTCGTCCCATACCTGACTACTATTCTGCCTAACCCCCTGGTTCCTCGTTGCCCAAGCTGTCATCTACATTGGGAGAACTCCAAGTGGTAACAGTCTGCTGACCTTGAAGTCCATATTTAGGTGACAAAGAGGGTCCTTTACCTGCTGCTTGTACCAATACCCAAGATGCGAACACTGCAGTTGGATAGCAATCCAAGTTTTATCTTACAAACCAAGAATTTAGATTTTTAACTACGCATATTCTGTCAGTCACCACATTTTTATTTTTTTTAAAGGCTACATATTTATTTGAGGTGTTGTTTTTGGCAGATCAATTTTAATCTTTAGATTTCTTTTTCGGTATGTTTTTGGTAGAATTTAATTTACTGTAGATGATTTTATAAAAGCTACTGTAGTCTGCAATTTCTCTCTGTTCCTGTTAACAGATGGCATACAGTAACTTTATTGAAGGTGTTATTTACGTTTATGGGGGATGCCTAATATGTGTATGTTTTATAATAAAAATGCTTTATTCGAAAAATGTAGTTTTATTATAATTTTTTGTCTTCTGCTGTCATCTTGTGTTTTTTTTTACATAATTGTTTCATATCTTCTTGTTATGAGAATATATTAGTGTTATCACGCATGTAAGATGCACAGGCACTTGTTACATCATACAGTATCGTATCTGAGCTGTGCACTAATATTCACTAAGGGCGAGTTCACACTTAGCGAGCCAAAGCTTTAAAAAAAAAAAATAAACGCTGTGGAAAAGACCGTGGTGGAAATGCATTGCATTTTTTTTCCTCTTCGAACTTTCTGCCCTTATTATACCTATGTGGAAAACGCCAGCGTTTTCTGTGGTTATGTGAGCCTCCCTGCTCCTGGCATGATCGGGGGGGAGCCAGGACTGGACAAAAGAGTGCCAGGGATAGGAGAGTATGATTTTTTGTTTGTTTGTTTGTTTTTTGTTGTTGCTGTTTTTTTACACCCATCATGGCTGCCCCTGAGTTGGTTCCAAATCCTGGACAATCCCTTTTACTTACTCACTCCTCTAATTGGGATGTTAGGGATAGGCAGAAGACAAAACCGCCGTCTTTGGCTGGACTATGATCCATACTGATTACCATTCATAAAGGATTAAACGGCAATTTTCTGTGAAAGCGGCAAGCATCAGACATTCCTGCTTGTGATCACAAGGACACAACTGTTGTGCCAGCATAGTCAGCATGATGCATATGTACAACATCACACCAATTACATACATGTACATCATTAAAGAGTTAGAGGAAATTTGCTAATAACCAAATTTAAAGCGACGGAGAGACATTCATTATTTCCCATCCTTATAACCAACAGCAAAGACTCCAGGAAATAGCAAGTTAACAGCTTAGGGAAAAAAGGAAATATATTTAGCTTAACTGAGAGATAAAATTAGATGTAGCCCATTTCTATGCCAAAAGTGTTGTGATGAGTTGTTTGGCTCAGCATATGAAGAATACAGATCATCATTAGTGCCGTTGTTCCCGGCGTCTTTCACCGTAACGACTGCTACTAACTATGGGATGAGAAATTGACAACTAAAACAAATCCTTGTTTATGACCAGTTTATCTGCAACACTTCTCGCTCCCATTTGTTAAATGAGTAGTTCACATAAAATGGTTGTTAAATAAACAAACCCGCAAACTCGATCTTCATGACTGGTCTACACCTTCCAACCATGATATATCGCCCACTCTATGTATTTGTGCAAACCACTATATCGTACAAGAGACTGCTTTATTATGTTTCTGTGATTCTTCCATTTGAGTAACACCCGCCTGCTTTTTGCTACACTATTTTTCCTGATCGTGAGTACTTGCCTTACCTATAGTGTGCACTGGCCCTTTAAGACCCTTGCTGTCTGCTCTCTGCATATGTGGGTTATTTAAGGAAGCTTCTCCCACAGTACGCTTCCTAACAAAAAAGTTTCCTAGCTTGCTTTGTACTCTGCCTACCTACCCTTTCTCAACCTTGAGTTTATTTTTCATACCTGTTTTTTTGCCACCAGGTCTAACCTCTGCTTGGATTACTGTATTGACTCTGTGCTGCCTGTCCTGACCTCTGCATGGATTACTGTATTGACTCTGTGCTGCCTGTCCTGACCTCTGCTTGGATTACTGTATTGACTCTGTGCTGCCTGTCCTGACCTCTGCTTGGATTACTGTATTGACTCTGTGCTTCCTGTCCTAACCTCTGCATGGATTACCATATTGACTCTGTGTTGCGTGCCTTGACCTCTGCTTGGATTACCGTGATGAATGATTTGCGTCTGCCCTGACCTTGGACCATGCCTTGACTAGTCTCAACTGATCCTTCGGTTCTACACCAAGACTACTTCTACAAGTAACAATCTGGTAGTTCCCTGCGGCAAAGATCAGATTCCTATATAAGGGTAAAAACCAGGTGATCACTTAGACCAGTGGTTTCCAAACTTTCTGAAGGCCGGACTTACTTTTGGCAGGGACCTCTCTACTGTAGCTAGTCGCATTTGAAAAATAAATATCTCTATCTGTATTCTTCCTCTTAGCACCATATGATGCCTTTTATTCTATTCTGCCATTAGTAATTTTGGGGCCCCATACTGGCAACATTTGAGGCTCCCCCAATGTATCTTCCAGTTTCCTGTGGCAGCCACACAGAATATATGTTCCCCACACAGTATAATTCCCCACACAATATAAAATGCTCCATAGTGGCCCCATAGTGGCGCATTGATGCTATAACACACTGACTCACCGTTATGTCAGCGTGCCCCAGTGTTATGATGCAAACTCCCCTGGGCTGTAGCGCAGCACTGCACAGCCTAATTACCACTAATGGCTTTTGACCCCTCCCCCGGTAGTTTTTACATGAACCCCCAGGATGTCGTGACCCACACTTTGGTAACCACTGACTTAGTCAATGCCCTAAGTAGTCCAAAGCAAAACCATTGAGAGCAAATCAACACCCACTGCATGGTACACAGATATTGCATAGGTCATGTTGTGTGCTGCCACCGATCAGCACTGACCTATGGAGGAATGGACGCTACAAGACCTCAAAAATATGTAAAATCTGGCACCAAGATATTAGCAGTCGATTCTGTAAGTTGTGAAAGTCATACTTTTTTTTATGCAGATACCACAGATGTTTGATTGGATTGCGATCTGAAAAACTAGGACGGCCACCGGCTGATGGAGACCATCAACATTAGAGAATACAGATGCCATGAAGAGTCTTGGTCTGCACAAATGTATCGTGAGGGTATACGTAGCATTCAGATGAATGTCAGGACCAAGCTTTTCCATTACAAAATTGATCTAAGCAGTAAATACTCTGCTTGTCTTTTTTCGAAAGTGCATCCGAGTGCCATCTGTTCCCTAGGTAAGTAGTGCATTTATACCCAGCCATCTAGCACAATGGACGGTCACCATATGGGGGTAATCGTAGTAGAGTATATCTGCTATAGTTCATTTATAAGTACCTATGGAAGGGCAAGAGAGCAGCATGGGGAACATCAGGTTGGCTCAGAGTAGGCCACATCATACCATGCGGAGCTGGTCTTCTCAGCAAGCATAAAGGGAAGCAAAGTCCTAATATTTCTTTGAAGTATATTCATTCATCTTTTGAGTGAATATTCGATCAATATAGCATATTCAAGTATGTAAAGAAAACATTTGAGTTTGTCTCTCCTACATGTCCACCTCCCACACATCTCATTGTAAAATAAAAAAATTTTTATAAAAAAGACTTGCCCTGAAATACTCCCTGCAAATACATTTTGTTCTGGTGCTAGCTTCTTCAGTAAAATACATGATGTCTATGATGGTACTTTGCAGCATTTTTTCACTCCTGCCGAAAACTTTTGCAAAGTAAAAATGCTTTAAAAAAAAATAGAAGTGTTAATAGTTTACTTTTGACAATTAACAAAATTAAAGAGAAATCACCAGGTGGGGTTTGTTCCGGGACGGGAGGCTCGCGATAATACATTAAAGACCTTGGATATTATTTGCTAAGCCTAGACCAGAAAAGTTCCGTTGATGGTCCTTTTCTTGGACGCCGAAAAGGTGTTTGATAGGGTCTCCTGGTCTGTTGGCGTTGTGGGAGTGGAGAGGTGGACGATGTCTCGATATTTGATTGGGGTGTCCACTTCTTCGTGATTTCTGGACTCAGGTAGTATCATACACATCTCTCATTGCGGGTGCAATAGTGCCCAATACCTTGGAAGCGTTACTTTTATACATGCTCCCTATAAGTAGAGGTTGTCCAGGAATGTCAATGTACAGCAGGACCTTATGCCATTGTGCAGTCTTAACTCATGAGCTGTGCCTGCAACACAAAGCAGCAGGACCATGGAGGAAGAGCAGCAACAAATGAAATATAGCCTAGCAACCGGATGTGCTCAGTAGTAAGGAACACATTGCTGGAACTGGGCAAGGTAAAAGTTCAGTGAGGTAAAGTAACTGCCTACTCTATGAAAAATGAGAAGAAGGAAGGAAGGAGTATAGAATCATTAGGCCCTTCCTTAGGATGGTAAATATGAACCGTCCAAAGGGGTATTCGTTTTAATTTTATCTACTCTGAGATCATCTTCTGTTTTATTATAGACTTATTACAATGGTTGTTGCATTGGTAAATTGACTTTGGAACACTTGTGCATTGAAGGGTACACGAGTTTAGGTGAAAAGTTGAAAAATATGCAGGTTGCTCGACAGTCAGTTCTATTACTGTATAAGCCTTCCTTCATGGAGTCCTATCAGTTTTTCTGTTGCTAATAGCCCCATTATGGCTGCAACACATTTTGCTTTTGTCATTGAGGCTGTGGGTGTGCACGATAAAGGATCAGTTTGTCCCCTTCTCCTATCCAGTATAACAAGTGTGGTTTATTTACATGTAATTTTGCCAGAAGTAACTGTACAAGATCAAACAGATAGCTGAGAAAAGCACAAGTGAACATATTATAGGAGATCCAGGGACCCTGAACTTTAAATATGGGGCAGATATAAAAGATACCCATGCCATACTAGAATTTACCATGCAGGAATTACACAGGAAAAGAGCAATCTATGAGCACAGTCAGGAAAGCTACTTGTAGTCTGTGCATAATAACTCATCTGTAATCACACAAGCAGCCAGAAATAGACCCAAGTACATAGTTTTCTTACATTGTAAACTGAGATTTGCAGAATGTTCTTTCGACTGCACAGAGAAAGTGTCTTCATGTACTGTGTGAAGAGAGAAAAGAACCCTCCCCCTCCACTCACTGTGAACCTGACTTGCATCTATGGAGACAAATCTTTCCTAACAACAGGGAGTGAACTGCAAATTAGCAACAAAGGAAACACCTAGTGGCAGGAACTTTAGAGGTTTTTGAGACAAAAAACAACGTGCATTATATTTTTGTAAGATTTGTCTAAAAAGTTAGTGACCATTTAAATACTATTAAGTAAGGTATTATTCATGAACTCCGACAACCTGCTGTACAGTACTTCATCACATTACTGATCATCATGTAGACATAGAACGAATATGTTTCAGCCCTTTCAATCTAAACATTTACATATCCCCGAGGTCTACATTTCCATTATTCAATCCTCCTCTCTTTGTCCAGGCTTCTTTTGTTGCGTTCCTCTTATACTGGTGATCTCACATTATTAATGATTAAGCATGCTCTCAGCTCTTCTGAAAGGGCAACTCAGTACCACGCTGGAATTTATTTCTTGGAATTAACCTTGTATGAAATTCATGCAAAGTATTGCCATCTTTTAATAGTGGGTAATGCATTTAGAACAGATTTAGGGTTTAAACATGGGTAATAATATTTATGCACTGTAGATGTTGAGTTTGTTGACTGTCAACATTAACAAGTCCATGTTACTATATACAACTTGTACATCCTTCTGCGCAGGTAGCTTTATGATGTTCTATCCGCTGCACTTGATAGATGCTCAAGGAAAGGGGAACCATAAAATAGTAGAAATCAAGTAAAATTTTAAGTCCAAAACTGTCCTCCATTAAAAATAAAATCTAAAATAACCTAAAATGTATAAAGTTTTAAAATTCTCCTCTGTTCCTGTATCATCAGGCTTAGTAGAAAACCTCACCAATATATCATAATGGTGGAAAGCTAACTAGTAACTAATGTATATTACAATTTTTTTTTTTTATATAAAACTTTTACTATGTCCACCAACTACTACTCTTTGCATCTGTCAACAGGGGCTTCTTATTAATTCCAGAGCAGTTGGACTTTTTTCCCCTCTAGCCCCTAGTGTTCCTTAGGCTAGGTTCACACTAGCGCTGGGCTCCCGGTCGTTTGGGTCAGCCAAGTTTCCACCATTTTTATACTGAAACCGGCGGAGAGAAAAGTCTCTCCACCGATTTTCGGCGGAATCCGCGGCAGAGTCTCCTACAGAGATACTGATGCATATGTGAACCTAGCCTAAGCAATTGATGCTGTTAGTTTTGACACTCAATATGCTAATTTGACTTTTTGGTCCAGACCAGCACCACCCACCTGACAGTAGACTTTATGTGACGGCCCACCTGACAGTGTTGAGTCTAATTAACATATTATGAGCTGAAACTGCACTGAATGATCGGGAATGGTAGGGACTAGAGCAAAAATTCCATAGGTAATGGAACCAGGAATGTGGCGCCAATTAAAAAAGGGGTGTGCCACGAAGAATATTAATTCTTTGCCTATAGGATAAATATCTGGTGGAGATCTGACCACAGACTGAGCGGAGGAGAATCCCTCTTCTCTCAGGATCGGTGGAGAACTCAGCGGTCAAACCCCTTTCAATCGGCTTTTTATCGTTCTATAGATAGAGGATAAATACTCTTTGTGGCATAAATCCTTTGTGAAGGTGGTGAAAGGTCCTCCTTAATGGTGGGAGGATTGGAATTGGTGAGGGGGGTTCACTATAGTTCCAACAAAATCCTTTAAAGTGGTAGTCCTTTGTTTCCTCTCTTCTCAATACATATGGGTACCGGAACATAAATGTTGGATAACGTAAGCCATACACACAACAAATGCAACCAGTAGACCTTGGGGGTTACAAAACTGTCTTAAGTTTCTGTACTATTTTAGTACTCTAAAAGTCCTAACCAGAAACGCTTTCTACATCAACGCATAGTATACAGTATTTGTAAAAGTTCTACAGTTTTTGGGGCATCTCTGGTGAAACATGAAAACTTAAAACAGGACAATTCATTTAGATCCCTTACTTTCCATAGTTGGTCTAGAAGGTAGCTTAGTTGCACCATTTTATAATCTGTGGAGTTTCCGGTGTCGTATTCTGTGCCCCCTCTTTCCCTTCTTTACAGTTTTTCCTGAATCCTGTGTAGTGTCAATGACAGTTCAAAAAATTTTAACACAAAATTTGAGTACATGATCCTGATGGATATTTCTACGTGAAATTTTTAGCGATAACTGGAAATCTAGTTTAATAAGAACTATAATGGTGATTTCTCAGGAGTTTTCAGTGAATGATTGCTCCATTATCTGCTAATATTTCATATCCGCCATTGCCATCCTAGTCATAAAGGATCCTTTTAAAATTTCTGCAGATGTAAAATACTTTTAACAAATTCTCTCTAGAGAAAAAGATAAGGAATTCCAAAACTTTAATATGGCTAAGAACTCATGTACATGGCTGCACAGATTGAGGTATTTTTCTGCAGGAATCTGTATGGAAATGTTTCACCAGATGCTATTGTGCAGACATACTCTCCCCCTAAAAGCAGTGCCTCCGAAATGTTGTTATATAAGTATATCAAGTTAACAGTGAACTTTAGTAATGCCCTAATAGAGAAAGGGATTATTAGAAGATCCACAATGTGGCACCAGCCACATGCCTGGCCGGTAAACCTCCAAAAACATCTGATTGATATCAAAGTTAAAGAGGATATTTAGGGAGTTAAACTTGTCTGACTTCCTCCAGTGGTTTCTTCATGCTGGACTTGGGGGTTGGACCCAGGTCACATGATCAGAACCAGACCCCTGGGTTATGGTGCCTCATTGTGCCTCTTTACCCTAAAAAATGGGGATCACAGTAGCCAAATTCTTTGTTACAAAACCAAACAAATGGAGATTCTTCTCATACAATCTAACGTGGCCTCCGCAATATACTCTGGGGTTTCTTCAGACCCCAAAGTGTAAAAGGTGGAGGCCCGGGAAGGTGAAAAAAAACATTCACACTTACCTTCGCTTAGCTCTTTTGGACCTCCTCGCAGTGTCTGGCGCTCTTCTGTTGATGTCATGATACCCAGTGTGCTCATGTCACAGCTGAGGCCCAGTTACAGGCATCAGCAGTGACCCTAAGTCATGACGTTGGGCCCTTAAGTTTCTAGTTACGTCACTGGAAGAGAGTGTGCCAAACACTGCAAGAAGGCCCAATAGAGGTAAGGGAAGGTGAACATTAATGTTTTTTTTTTTCTTTTTCTTTTACAACTGCCCTGCACCTCCACCTATTATACTAAGGGGTCTGAAGAGACCATGGAGTTTAATAATTTTACTTTCACTTTGGCGTAACTTTGGCTGTGTTTGCTTTAGAGAGCTAGAAATTGACAGGTTCCTAGGAGCCCTGACAGTGCTCTACACTATGTTTTATAGATAGGTTCCTAGGAGCCCTGACAGTGCTCTACACCATGTGTTATAGATAGGTTCCTAGGAGCCCTGGGACAGTGTTCTACACTATGTTTTATACATAGGTTCCTAGGAGCCCTGACAGTGTTCTATACTATGTTTTATAGATAGGTTCCTAGGAGCCCTGGGACAGTGTTCTACACTATGTTTTATAGATAGGTTCCTAGGAGCCCTGACAGTATTCTACACTGTTTTATACATAGGTTCCTAGGAGCCCTGACAGTGTTCTACACTATGTTTTATAGATAGGTTCCTAGGAGCCCTGACAGTGTTCTACACTATGTTTTATAGATGGGTTCCTAGGAGCCCTGACAGTGTTCTACACTATGTTTTATAGATAGGTTCCTAGGAGCCCTGACAGTGTTCTACACTATGTTTTTAACCAATTTAAGGTGTGGTTCATATCAAACTTGTTCGACCAGTAACAAATCTTGGACCCGAGCCATCCAAATCTGGAACAAAACAAATCCTGAGATGTTCATCCATCTCTAACCAGTTCTCATGACTAGGGCTGCATAGTAGCTCATTTAACAGATGTAGTCTCCATTCAATATTATTGCATATAATGAGACTCTATGGTGTTAACACTTACAAGACATCATTTTATTGCTCATGGTCAAATGTTGTCATGTCGGTGATGAGTTTGCATGGTGCTTGATCAATACGTTTAACTAGACTTTTAAACATTTTTTATTTTCTGGCACTCGGGTGCTCTGGCATATTTGTAGACATATCTACACCCTATTACACTGTATAGTTCATTTACATAAGGATGAAACTTAAATTGTCTCAGAAGTTCACTCACCTCTACAACAGCATATAAGTGGTTTAGAAGCGATTTTGGTGGTGGTAGACTCCATTTAAGTACTGCAATAACGTTATGGACTTTTTAATCAGATTCCAGGGTAGTAACCAATCAGCCTTGGGTAAGCTACTAGAAACGTCTGAAGCAAGAGTTAAGTCTGGAATAAAATCAGGTTGAACTCCAAAAAAAAAAAAAAAAAAAAAGTAATAGGAATGTGATAAAACAAGGGATTAAATGAAGACATAATCCAAAAACAGGCCACAAGGTCAAAATCAGGAAGTTGGACTATAAAGTAACAGGTGAAAAACCTAAAGGGGTAAGACAAGGACAGAATACAGGAGGCAAGGATGAAATCAGGCACAAGTAATCTAGCTAATAGAAGTACCTAAATCTATAGGTATTGGTGAAGAGCCAAATTCATCCTTAAAAGGAGGACCTTTTACCTCCTTCAACCAAATCGAATTTTTGGCATCCTCCAATAGATGCAGCTACATTGATTCAGGAACAGTTGGAACTTTTTCTATGGCACCGACCGTTTGAGTATTTGGTCCTGTTAGTTTCAGCACCCAATTTTCTAATTAAGCTTCCTAATTTCAGGTGGGTAGTCCTGGCTGGAGCAGATAGCCCAGCACCACCCACCTGGCAGTAGGGAGTCTAATTAGCATATTGGGTACTGAAACTGACAAATGATTGCTCAGGAATGGTCTGGTGCTAGAGAAAAAAATTTCAACTGTACCAAAATGAAGGCAGTGGCGTAACTAAAGGCCATTAAGGGATGGATAGATTAGAGTATAAAGGCAGGTTATCAAATTTGGGGTTGCTCACTTTGGAAAAAGATGGCATAGGGGTGACCTAATAATATACAACTATATGAATGGACAGTACAGAGATCTTTCCAATGATCTCTTTATACCTAGGCCCATAACCATAACAAGGGAGAATCTTCTACGCCTGGAGGAAAAACTGTTTTACCATAGTTATAGGCAGGGCTTCTTTATAGTAAGAGCAGCGAGACTATGGAACTCACTGCCATAGGATGTGGTGATGCCATTCTTGAAATTAAGATCATCATTGGTTATGGGCACTAGGAACTTTTGGGACAGATTGATGATCCAGTGACTTAGTCCAATTGCCATATTTGGAGTTGGGAAAGAATTTTTTCCTCGGATGGGGCAATTGGCAAAAGCCACATGGGGTTTTATACTTTCCTCTGGATGAACTTGGTAGGTTTATAGGTAGGAATCAAGTCTTTAGCCAACCTTATCTACCATGTTCTTTAAATATGCTGTCAGGTGTGACGTCATCAGGGAGCGGCGATTGCTATGGTGCTATACCTGTACACGAAAAATATTCAGATAAAACATGTAGCGCAATATGCTCAGGAACCCGAGGGAAAAACACGGTTATACGTTCGACATCCCTCTATTACAAGGAATACGCTGTATGTCACGAACACTACAGCACAAAGTGCAGACTTCTTGGGAATTTCAAATACTGGCGCTTTAATTAGTTCTCGCCATAAGGGATAGAGACGAGAGACCGCGCTGCTGTGTTTATAGCGGACGTGCTCGCTGTTTTCATTACAGAGATACTATCGCCAGTTATTCCCAAGTGCAATAACCTTGAGCCAGCTGCAGAGCCCGAGGGCGAAAGATGAGCGTGAAACAGGGAGGCATGAGGTGAGCAGTGGGGGAACAGTATGAGCAGTCTTGTGCATTTGTAGTGGGAAGCAGCAGTGCATATGAAATCTCACAAAGAAATCATGTACTGTCCAAGCTTATCAGTATTCCGACTACTGCAATCCTTCATGTAACATGTAAAGACTATAGATTATTTATGGAAGCAATGGAGATCTGGAGAGCAGAACTTCTTCTTGAAGGAATTATCCAGTACAGACTGATGGAGTCATCAATGTTTATTGGCAGTCTGACTCCTCTGACCGCCATGATCAACAGAATTAAAGGGACCCTCCATTGTTTACACAGGCACAACACCGCTTCCATACAATTCACACTGTTGTATTACGTTTTTAACTTCAATGGGTCAAAGGGTCCAAAATGCCTACTAAGCCAATAATAGTGCTGGTTAGGGAGTGGTAATATACCTTTATGGCCACAAACTGGTGAAGCAATGCAGAAATAATCATCTTATATGGATATGCAGATCAGCATGCACGGGCACCAGGGAGAAGGGCCCAATTTACCAGATTTAACAACAGACTAATGATACCACCTTACAAGATTTGTTTTATGAATATTTGCCTGCAACAAGTTTCTGTTTGAGCTGAATGGTCTGGACGTGACATTATGACGTTGACATGCCGAATACGTGTTATTGTCCCTCAGCAGTGACCTGGTACCTGTCACCTCACCCAGGAGGCTGGAAGAGAGGCGGTAGAAAGGACCAAACGCCACAGAGGAGCCCTGGAGAGGTGAAGAAAGGGGCCTCCACAGAACAGACCCCAGAATATCCTAATGAATCATGGGTGGGGAACCCCAAAAACCTGAGATTTTTGAAAAATTCGTAATGAACCCAGTTCATTATGAATCAGTTCACTCATCTCTACCACAGCCATGATGCAGACTAAGGCTGAAAATGTCAATCATGCCTAGGAGGATGGAATTGAGTGACAGATCTAGAGGAGTTGGGGCATTTGTGGCCATTTGAAGGTAAATCTGACAAGAGGCCCCGCCCCAAAACACTTGGTGACTCATTTGCATATCCATAAAAAATTATTTCTGCATTGCTTAATCAGTTTATGGTTAGTTTCCTGCTTCCATTAAAGGCCCCTACACAACACTTTTATTGGTTTGTGGGGCATTTTGGACTTGACAGACTTGCTTTAAAGGGTATGTTCATATGTATCAGATTCCTGTGACAAATCTGAAAAAAAAATCTGCAGGCAAATCTGAAGCAGCAAATCCTCACAACATCATGCAGATCTTGATACAGATTTTCTGCATATCAGCTATAATAAAATAAATCTGTACACTCACCTTCTCAGTCTTCTGCGTCTCCCATGAAGACCCTTCCCCAGTCCCAGGGTTTCCAAGTGCCAAGTGAATGGGATATTAAATATAGGAAAATATGGCAAGTCTACAACAAGCCCTTGCATTTTCCATATGAGAAATGGACATTCTACAATACAGGCCAAGTTTTGGCCAGAAAATTGCTGAGGTTTATTTAGATCCTATCCACATGGCTGGTACTGTACTGTATTCTGCTGCTCATTTTGCACTGAAAATACAATGTACTACCATTTCCTGGACTATCTAGTAACATTACTACTTAAATATGGTAACTCCACTTGTAAGTAGCTCAACTAAAAAAACAATTTCAAATGAAGTCCCTTGAAATACCATTTTTAGACCCCATCATTAACATGGGATGTTTGGTCTTTAGATCTGCCAATGCCAAGCATGTAACAGTAACAGATTATAATATGGCCTTTTAGGACCCGAGACTCCTGGAGGACCCATGGCCACCCAAAAATCTCACCAAGTAAAAAATAGCCTGTGGCAGTGGTGGAATTTTACATGTACCTAAAAAAACATGCGCAACTGCAATTAGTCTTCCCATAAGCAAGGGGGCAGCATCAAGGTATGTGCTGAGTGTTCCTACTCTCGGCGTAGTCAAGGAGCCTGCTGCTCTTTCCTCCTGTGCCCCTAGCCATTAAACATGAAAATGCCTTCAACTACACGGATCTGATCCCTGGCAGTATCCCAATGTTGTACGCATGCGCAATGTATAAACCCAACCTAACACTAGGAATTGATAGAGAATGAGCGCTCCTATGAATGATCTTTCACCTCATGATCAGCCCATTTAAAAGGCCCAGAAAACTTCCTAGTGAGGGTTCCAGAATCTTCATACAGCCCATAATAGTCTTAATCCACTCCTGACACGTAAGAACGTTTATAACAAAATCTATTTTTTTTTTTTTTAACAAATAGTTTAGCTCAGAATAGTATGAGAAGAAGAAAAGTAAAAAGCAAAAAAAAAAAAACAAACAAACCCACAAACATTGTTCACCTTCCTGATCCTCTGCCACTCCAATTCTGACACTTCCCATGTCCCCTGGTCTCCATTCCCATCTCTCTCTCTCTCAACAAGCAGGAAATGTATCTCAGCCAATCATTGGAGGCAGTTGTGCCCCACCTCAAAAAGTAATTGGTTGAGCTACAGTTCCTGGGTCAAGAGGGACCAAGAAGTTTTGACACTAACGTAACTGTAGGGGGTCACACTTGGGACCGGGCTCAGAAGGCAAGGAGGCCCAGAGGTCACTCTCAACACTCTGGAGCTAGATAAAACTTCTGATTACCTTTGATGGCTGCCAGCCTGTCCATCATCAATTTATTACAGACTTTTGGAGAGCTGGTGCAAACAGATTTATGATACACAGCCTTCCACTGTCAGAAAGGACAACAGTTGGTCAGCAGCATATAATCAAGGAGGGATTCTGTGGGGGAAGCTGGGGCACAAGTCTTCATGGGAGCTTGGACTCAGATAGAAAAGGAACAGGAAATATAAATGCTGCTAAAAATGTACAAGTGGGTTGCAGCTAACTTTTCAAATGAGAACATTTTCACATTCCCTCTAGTGATTCAATGGTAGAGTCTTCCTGCTCCTTAGCTGACCATTAACCTGACACCACCGACAATATCCACATAGGGAGTATTAATAAAACTCTGTATAGTTTATACGTAATGAAAAATCCCTAATACAAAACATTTCCATATCTCCCTTCATTACTGGTAATGGACTACGCTTTGATGTCCGCCTTGGACATAATTATAGGTCATTTCACAAATGATCAGATCACTCGACTTACATAAAAGATTGAAGTGGCCGTAATTTCAGTAGACTTTTTTTTTTCTTTTAGATCTATTATAAAAGTGCTAAAACATTATAGAAATTGTCTTATATAATTCATTAAAACCATATTACAGAACTCACTTATAATATTAAAACCAGAGCAGTGTGAAAGGTTCTTTGAAAGCCATAATTTTCCTTGAAAAGTCATGGGTCGGTTTCTAGAGTCAGATGATATCATATATTAAGTCCTTACATGAAGTTTCTGCTTACAGCATTACATACTACAACCTTTGCATAAGTTCTAAAATGCAAATCCAAGCTTAGAAAAGACAAATGCATAGAATATATGGGACATCGCATGAATGATCTGTTCGGTAGATTGAAGACGGAGGAGGTTTATCAAGAGGTTTAAAGGGGATGTCTAGTTTTTGAAAAACAAAAAAAAAAAAAAAAAACATTTCCATATACTGTAAAAAGTTCCTAGGATCTTCGTCTTTTGGCCAAAGTAGAGAGGGGTTACATAGAGCTTGTTCTGGAGAACCTATTATGTCCTGCATTGCACATAAAACCATTGATCTGTATTATAATTGTGTAATTCTTAATTTCCCCTATGGTGACGCTGAAGGAAACATTGCTGTTCTATACATTACAGCAGATTGTTCGAGGTGTCACCAAGAGAAAACTTTTATAATAGTTCACGGTCTTGGTAGTGCCCAACATGTTCATTTATTACCTAGCACAAAGTGCATAGTTGTGGACTGCGGATTTAACCATAAACTGGATACACACTGAACATTCACTCATCTCCCCACTGGACCTATGTACATATATACCAATCCCATTTTGGGGCCTCTCCCTCTCCGCACTCAGTTATGATGCAAGCCTCTCTTAAAGCCTGACCTGCTATTGCTGGACCTACAAAATTTATTTAACTCCGCTAACAGATCTATAACTCTCAGAGTGGTATGAAGGTGGACTTACTCAGATCTCTCAATTATAGTCTTGCTATGTACTTACATCATTATCCGATATAAAAAATGAATATTCTCCACATCCAAATTGTGCACTTTTTATCACATCAATCTGTTGCCTCTACTCCACATAGTACTAAAATACTTACTTGGATATCTAGGGGTTTTAGAGGCTTACGTTTTCTTTATGACTCATTGGATGTCCACTTAGATTTTGGCAAATCCTCTTCTTCCTCAATATTGGGAGAAAGATCTCCACATTAACTTAAAGGTGGTGCAAAGCCACTGCCCACATCACATGGTGAAACAGCTCTTAGAGGGGTTGTCTAGGCAAAATTGGACAACCCCTTTAACTTTTAAATCAGCCAGGGTCAATGAAAAATAAAAAATAAAAAAATTCATACCTGTCCCCGATGCTCCGGTGCCCTCCCGGCGTGCTCCGGTCCTTCTGGCGAACAACAATCAGTGGAACTCCGGAAGAGACCAATTCAGCAGAAGGACCGGAACACGCTGGGAGGACACCGGAGCATCGGGGACAGGCATTTTTATTTTTTTCAATGCCCCCGGCTGTCCATTTTTGCCTTGCCAACCAATTTAAGGTCCATCTCTGTTGCCATTGTACTCCATTGACACCACAAATTGCATGTCCTGCACTTCATGATGAATGTTGGAGAGGCTGCGGCCAGAGGTTCCCTTATACATATTCTATGGCCGTGTCTATTGGACTGATGGGACTGTATTTAGCTCTATTGCTTTTACGTATTCCCCCTACATTGAACACAGCTAAACTCCTTTTATGTAAAATTTTAACCATAGTGAAGCGGATAATCACACACAGAGATGATGATCATCTATAGTTCCAACTCTTGTGCGGTTATTTCTGCCATCAACACTACTTATTCTTACGAAAAGCTTAGGATATGGCACCTTTTGTTCCTTTTCCTAACTTTTGGCAGCTTGGTTCTCAATACTGTACTATACCATAACTTAAATGTACTATGCACATACCTTGAATACATGAGTGTCCTTCCCTAAACTTGATACTTTAGCATACAAAGTCTCTTTTTAACAAATGTACCATATGTACGGGTTTTGTTCATATGTTCTTATAATGTCATTCTATTGCTCTTTTAGTACATATATCACTAAATATATGAAAAGCCTTCAATTCGAGTGATATCTCCTACATGGTCATTTCTGCGACAACAATGTTATCTGTAACTCATTGAATATTCGATAATAGATCTAAGTTGACATAACCCTTGGCCTTACACAATGCCTTATCTGAGTAATAGCTACAACCTTGTGAGCTTTTATAAGATATGATACTGCATTGTACATCATCTCTGGAAAGTTTCCCTTTGTATCTGCAATTTGCCATTTTCTATACCTTACCTTGTAACACCGTCACCCTGTGTATGCGATTATTCACAAATTTATCAACAAAAATTATTGAAATAAAAAAAAAGTCCATAAAAAAAAATATAATAATAATATATATATACACACACACACACACATATATATATATATATATATATATATATATATATATAATAATAATAATAATAATACAGTAATAATAATACAGTAATAATAATAATAATAATAATAATAATAATAATAATAATAAATAATAAGGAGTCAAAAACTGCAATGGTAATGCTCACATGTGACCCTAACTTTAGAAATTAAATATATCAATATCTTAGTATCAAGGAAAAACATCAAGGCTATGACATTTACTTTATTCCCTCAAGCCATAAAAAATGAAAAATGAACAACTTTGCAATGGGTTATAATCAAAATGTCCGATTGCTTTCATTGTAGATCCTATGTGGTCTATGCGTCTCCATGGTAACAGACAACCAACGATCTCGGTGTAGTCTGATCCTGCAATCATATTCTCTCCTATCTATCCTCTACTTCTGGCTAACTTACTAAGTGTACTTTAGCACAAAGAAGGGGACAATTGGAAGCAAGTATGAGATTAGAAGAATGTAGGATCACACTACACAGAATCAGAGCGGTTTTCAGGGCTTTACCTCACAGTAGGTCATCAATATCTGATTGATGGGTGCCGGCACACATCCCCATACCGGTCAGTAGTTTAGAACAGCTGCTGAGCCCGATACTACACAGTGTACAGAGCCATACATTGTATAGTGCAGTGTACAGAGCGCTCCATACAATGTATAGTGCAGTTCTGCTCCCATTCACTTCAGCTGGAGCTGAGTTGCGGTAACATTCCACTATACAATGTACTTAACCTCCTCCTCGAGAAAGTCTGTGTAAATCCTTGAATGGCGAGACATGATTTGGAGACCACTGTCTTGCAGTACGTGATACAATGGCTAAGAATGCTAAGTAGATCTACTCAGCGGGTAGCAGTAAAAGTGACTATATTTTGTGAGGCTTTATAATGTTGGTGCTAGCAGTTACATGAAGGACAGTCTGACATGACTTATTACAATTGCCATACACATTAGAGATGTAATTCTATTTCCATGCTGTTTTATTTCAAATTGCTTTTTTTTTTTTTTTCCCCAAAGCATCTTATCACAAAATAAAAGTAAAATCATCCACCGGAATTCATGGCAACAAAATAACAGGAGACACTTGCAGAGATGCAGTACACTAATGTATTCGTCCTAAACATAGAATCATGGGGGCGAGGGTTATGTTAACAGAGCCACGAGGCAGAGCTCTTGGTTAAATATATTGCTTTAACAATTAGTAGGTTTTAAAGGCGATTTTCCAGGAATAGATAAACATGGCAATATCATACAGGTTGTGTGTGATATTGCAGCTCAGCAATATTGTAGCGTTGCGATACCAGAAACAACCTGTAGACAGGTGTGACACTGTTTCGAGAAGAAAATGAACTTCTTTCTAATCCTCTACAACCCTTTTAATAGTTTTTAAATGAAGCAGTAACTGAGTTCAGATCCGGAAGTCTCGTAATCTATCTGCATATCTATATGTCTCTATGGTAACAGACTCCAAACAAACCCTGTGTAGTCTGACCCTGCAGTCATACACATTGATGACATATATTTGGCATTAGAGAACATTTGAAACTGGGTATCACTGAAGGATCAGTCTACACAAGGTTTGTTGGTAGTCTGTCACCATAGAGACAAGTATTTCTGCATATGAGCTGTATACACAAAACGGTATGAGATTTAAGTAAAAGTATTAGTTCTAGTAATTTGATCGTAGTGACTTGTTTCAGTGTAAAATAAGTGAATTGTATCTATTTAAATTATACCTTAAATTATTTGTCTTGTGTAAAGTGGAAATACTCCTTTAAAGTCTACAATAGCATTACACTGCAATTTTGTGTTTCTTTGGCAAGTTTTCCTTTCTCTTCCTTATGTGAAGCTGTTCTGCAGTCTAAAATTCACCTTCTCTATTGTTTTCTTTAAGATGCCTAATCCAGTATTATATTGTATACTGTATTTATGCTACATGGGGGGGGGGGGGGTTGTTCTCTTGGCACAAAAACAAACACACCTATGGTATACTGTGAAAAAGAAAACTGGCTTGGCATGGATATTTCACATATCTCCATTCAGTAACACTGTACATGGGTTATAAAACTAAACAAAAACTTTAGTTTCATGGGAGAAAAAACCCCAACCTGACAGGGCCTGAGGAATACAACAGAGGCCCTTTATATTGTAGCTAAATTGGTTTGGATACTATGATTTTGGCCAAAATGCTATGCTTATCTCCATATGTATATCTCTACGTATATATCATTTTCAATTTTTAATGTACTTAAAGAGGACCTTCACCACTTCAATCAACTCTCAACTGTTTGCCTTCTTCAATAGACGCCACTCCACTGCTTCCTCAGTTGGAATTTTTTTCCTAGCCCCCATCATTCCTGAGCAATGGGTGCTGCACCCAATATGCTAACTAGGCTCTGTCACGGTGGATGGTCCCAATCTGTCTGCTCCAGCCCAGGACCTCCCACCTGGCAGTAGAGAGCCTAATTGGCATATTGGGTGCTAAAACTAACAGCACACATTGCTCAGGAACGGTGGGGGCTAGAGATAAAAATCCCAACTGTGCCAGAATCAATGGAGTTGATAGAGTTAAAGTTGCTGAAAGGTTCTCTTTAATGACTTCTATACAAAAGCAAAGTTATGTATACCATGAAGCCTGCACATTTGTATGCAGTACTATGGGGCTTATGAAAATTTATGTCAAGCTGTCTGTTTGTACAAACAGCATCATCACTCTTGTTCATGGGCTGCGCCAGCAACTTAGTCGTATTCACTTAAAAAAAAAAAAAATGGATGACTCTTTCCAATCTTGGAGCACCCATCAATAGGCAGAGGGAATGTGCGGGACTCAAAAAAAAAAAAAAAAAAAAAGTTCTGCATCACCAAACAAGGGCCTAGAGAACCAGAAATCTTTCTCTTCCACGTAGGAACTAAGTTTTTTGGTAAATGAACACACATTAGGCTCTCCTCACCAACCTTTGTAATGGTATGAGCCAAGACATGACCAGTTATGCCATATTCTTACTTCTAAAGATGTTTCTTAATAAAAGTTCTTCTTTCTCCTCCAATAACATAAAAGTTTCTTAACTTACAGACTATCTAAAATAATTTGGTGTACAATACTGTATGTACTGCCGCTAAATCAAAACATTTAATCATGAGACGTCTCTTCTGTGCATATAGATGATGAACCAGCGCCAATAAAATGTATGCCAGATAATTTCTATAATCAGCCGGAAATATTATTAAACATCCTTTATTATAAATGTAATTAATTTTGTGACTCAAAGTACTATAGGATGTTTTTTTTTGCTATCAGAGAAGTGGTTTTATTATTCATGTGAAAAGATGCCATGTTATATTACATTTCCCCGTAGAGATATCTCCTGAAGAAAAGAACCCCAGGCTGATGGGACTACACCTCAAAAGGGGTTGTCCAACCCATGAAACCTTTTGTTAAAAACAGCTTACAATGGTGTAAAGGAGTTAAAGCTACCTTACTACTGCCCTGCAGCTCTGTTGCCAACACTCTGTTTAACCTCCAGCAATGGTGTATCGCCAAGACATGAGACTGCTTCTGCGGTGACCTTTGTGATGCCAAGTCACTACTACAGTCACACCAGACTTTTCTGGTACAGTACATTTGGATGTAACTTACCAGGTGAATATAATAGATCAAAACTTTCATAACTTTTAGTAACCAGTTCCTTGTCCTCTGAGAACCCAACAAGAAGCACAGATGCTGTAGAGAAGATTCCAGGAGGTATGATGCAGAACTTGATGAAGATCAAGAAGAGCGAGTCCCATTGATGGGGTGCACATGAAATAGACCACCCAGGCCTTGAAAGAGTTTTTCCTTCCCACCAGCTTATAAACAATAAGGGTGTTTTTCTTCAGCTATCTCTGATGGTCTGTCTGTCAGACCACAACTTAATTTAGAATGGGGTTCAAAACACTGTCATTCTCAGTCTCAGCGAGGTTACCAGTGGTTAGACCTATGGATAAGCTGCTGATGCCAGTTAACTCCTTTAAGAGTAAGGCCACCCACTTCTAGAACGTGGACATCCTTTGAGGGCCGGTTCACATCTGCGTTAGGGTTTCCATTTGGGGAGTCCGCTTGAGGACCCCTCCGAACGGAAACCTATACGCATAAAAAGCGGTTTTCACCTGGGAAACCCGCGGACCCCATAGACTATAATGGGGTCCGTGAGGTTTCCGCATGAAGCAAGCGAAGAGAAAAGTGCTGCAAGCATGTTTCGTGCGGAAATCGAGGGGAAACCACACGGACCCCATTATAGTCTATGGGGTCCGCGGGTTTCCCAGGTGAAAACCGCTTTTTATGCATATAGGTTTCCGTTTGGGGGGACCCCCAAGCGGACTCCCCGGAGGGAAATCTAAATTCAGATGTGAACCGGCCCTAAGCCAACCTACTTCCTCTAAGTTTGCAAAAAGTGTGCTGTACACTGGCAGAACTATAGGGGTTGGAGTAGTCACAGCTGCGACCGGACCCAGAAGTCAGGGTATCCCCATAGGTCATCCTCAACATACTAGTTAAACTTCTTTGATCTCCTTTTTGATTTCCATTGATGGCTGGCAGTTTATGCATTATAAATGTATGACCTGTGCCCTCTGGTGCACTGGAATGAGAAGATTTATGACACACAGCCTTCCAATGTTAGAAAGGAGTACAATAACCTTCTGCTGCCAAAAATAGCCATTGGTCAACATATAGTCAAGAAAAGATACAGTGGTGGAGGCCATGGACAAAGAGGGCATGAGAACTATATGGGGGGAACCAGCAGGTGATGGGAATTATGGGAAGCTTGTGTGCACCTACATGTTGTGAACAAGTCTCCATGGTGGACTGAACTTAGATAGAGAAGGAAAAGGAAATGTGAATGCTGCTAAAATGTACGGATGGGACAAGGTGGAGGAGGAAGTTGCACAGACGGGCCAAACTGAGCTTTTGCACCAGGGCCTGTGAGCCTGTAGTTGAATCCCTGGTGTTACACAACATAAAAACTACAAAAAAATAGAAATACCATGAAAATGATAGTGCCTTTAGAAATGTACCGCCTGCACAGGTTCACTGCTACAATCCCACAAAGCTGTTTTCACGTTGACAAGGCTTTTACAACAATAGCTATTTCTTTGTCAAAGAGAAATAAATACATTAATTAAATTGTTATATAGAGGCAAATTACTTTTTTTTTTTTTTTGCTGAAACCACTTTGCTTCGGCAAAGTAACTCATGTCTTTAGAAATATTATAGTAAATACATATGTATTAAATCCATATAATTTGGTGCGTGGGCGACTCTTGCCAAAGTATGACTCAAGTTTCAATTTAATCTTAGTACCTCGATAATCACCTTGAATATGTTTGGCCTTTTTCAGCAATGCTGGATGAAAAAGTGGAATATGCATATGTGCTTGAGTCAGATCTGTCACCATTAGTACATACCAGCCCCAGAATACATTAATTATCACTTATTAAAGGCATGCCAACTTAATCTTTGGACATTGGCAGAAAAAATGCAATGATAGCAATAGAGGGTTAAATTAAAGATCGTTTCCAGCTAAAACTGGAGAAAACGGCTGTAAATTAAAGTTATAAATATTCTTTACATGCTACAATGGAAATCAGCTCCGGCTGCACTGCCAAAGTAGACAAATCTAATGTTGTAATTTTCTAATGATGAAGAGGCATATCTGAAGGATCATGGACCCCGAACCAAAAGCTCAGCTTGGGCCCCCCCTGCATAACTTCGCCATAGTCAGCTATGTCCCATCAATATAACTATCAGGGTCCAGAGTACCATAAAGACTTGCTCAAAAGCTTTCCATCATTCATATACCCTATTGGTTACCCCACCCCATAGTAATCATGCCCCCTTTTGCGCCACAGCCTCCCCCAGAGAGCCTCTTCTTGACTATATGCTGCTGACCTATTTTACTGTAAGAGGGTTAATTTTCTCCTTTCTGAAAGTGGAAGGCTGTGTATCAAGTCTTCTCACTCCAGTGCACCAGAGGGCAGGAAGAATACATTCACTATGCAGATTGCCAGCCATCAAAGGAAAAAAGATCAAAGTATTTTGTCCAGCACTAGTTTTATTGAGATTTGTGGGCCCCCTGGGTATCTGGGCCTGGTTGGTCACAGCTGCAACCCCTATAGTTACTCCAGTGTACAGATACCTTCTCAAGAATCCCCCTGACACGGTCATACCAACCCTTACCAGAACTCTACTTCCTTGTCCCTGTCAACTGAAAGTATAACTGTGCAGAAAATGGGAGTGCTAGTCTGTCAAGGTTGGGTTCAAGGTGACTGTAGCATCCACCAAATCTCCAGCATGGCTCAGGATTGGTGCAGTGATAGGGAGGGCTACATTATTGATGTGGTTCATAGTAGTTTCCCCTGGAGTACACCCTAAGGTAAAGTCTCCTGCCTGATGGTGTTTGAGGTATTCTTGATGTGATGTACCCAAATTTTTTGAAAAATTTGCACTTTCTAGTTATGTTGATCCTTGTAAAGTGATACAGTACCATTAGCTCCGCCCAGACTGAAATAGCGAGTGTATGTGGGTTCCAGACTTTTTGGGTGTTTTACTGTTGTACTTTTATTTCCATTATGTCATTGATAGTGTGGTCTACATTTATAACTGAGTGGTGAGGTACATGATCAAATACAACAAAATTTATTGCAGCATCCTATTTTCCCATGATATTGAGGAAGGGGTGTGATATTGTATTTGTGCAGCAGGACCACTCTGGTGCTAGAAGAGACTGACCCTTGTCGCTATGCCAGCTGCTATGGAGGTAGTGGTCATGAAAGAGACCAATGAAGGAGTTAAATCTTTAGTTCTTTTAGATCTTTCTTTTCCGCTGCACTTTGCTGTAGTCTAAAAGGCATTGAGGATTTCCCCCCTTCTTTTTCACTTAGTGCTCAGATTTCAGCTTACTAAATGCAGACCATGTTTTAGAGCACAGCAATTTACCATGGCAACGGCTTCCCGCGGTTCGGGCCCTATTGTGTCTCCCTCTCTATGAAATAAAAGGAGACCCTTGGACTTGTTGGTTCAGAGCCAGAACCCCGCTTCTCTGTTATATAACCTATTTACCTCCAGCTTTTAGAAGCATTGGAAACGGCAGGGGTCGGGTAACCATCATTAACAATAAAACTTTGCTATAGAGCGCACACATATTCACAGCCACAATTCATGGCTTTCTTTTTTTGGGAATTTCATTATTGTGTTTATTGAGCCAAAAATACCAAATTGTATATGTTAAGTGGTGAAGTACGGCTCTACTGTAAATAGCAATGTGATGCTGAATTTAAAGGGATATTCCATTGTAAGAAAATGTTGCATTATATCAACCCTGATGGGTAATGTGTCCACGGCTCCTGGTCTTTATGTTGAGAAAATCTTATTAATAATGTCGTAAAGTCCTTGGGATAGGTCATCTATTTCTGTTTAGTGGGGATCCGACGCTTGCCACCCCCCACGATCAGCTGTTTAAAGAGCCTGCGACATTCAGACTCACACTATGGTGCCCTACATTGTATAGCGGCTGTACTTGGTAATAAAGTTTGGTTCACTTAAATGGGACGGAATAGCAAGACAGCTATATGACGGATGAATGTGACATCACTCATCGAGAGCCGCTACCGCTTCAACTGCTTATTTTTGGGGATACAGGGTGCCAAACTACTACAGATCTTATGTTGGATGATCTATACAAATCATAAATATTTTACTTTTACTTAATATTTTCCACATTTAAATGGTTACTCATACTCACCTTTCAACCAACTTTGCCTAAATCATCAGTTTTTAGGCTCTTTCCCTTCTTTCTCCCTATACTATTCACCCTTTTGGAAATCTCTCTTGAATCAGTCTTGGGTTCCTGAGGAGGACTGCAAACTTACCGAAGTGTCAAAATACATGTCATCATAGAATTCTATGGAGGTGAAGGCGAGGACGAGCCAAGTGAGAGAATAGCAGAAACTTCCACACCTACAGACCTCCTGCTGCACCTAATACTATCTTACCCCAAGTATTTATGAATACTAACACTGTTTGGTATTTCACCCCCATGTCCTTCACTCTGTTTCTCGGTGAGTTAGAGAGAGTTAGTCAACAGAATCTCCAATATTTTTCATGCATGGTTTATTGGAGACATTATAACAGGTAGACTCCATCCACTAGTTCAGGGATAACTGAGAATTAAAGATAGCGGGATAAAATTCTTAACAATGCAGAATACAATTAGTGTTATTCCTCATGTACACACACAAAAACTTATTCTGAAATTCATCCACTTTAAACAGGGCTGTCATACAATATCAACTGATCACCTATCCAGGGAGCGCGACCATAGGGGGCCCAGTGGGCCCCTGCTGCTTTTTTTTTTTTTTTTTTTTAATAGGCCATTACCTGCTGGAGTAATCCCAGCAGATAAAGACCCTATTTACTTACCGATCCCAGTTCCTGCCCATGGCAGTCTCCCCTTCCCCTTCAGTGTGTCCCATATCACATTGCTGGGGCCCCCTGGAGGGAGGAAGGGGAAGCAGAGGCGGCTGTGAAGCAGGAGCAACAAACACCGTAAGGGCCACAATGGGATATAATATTGTGTGGAGGGGCCACTATGTTACATTATACTGTGAGGAGGGGCCACTATCGCGGCTGGACAGCCAGTTCTATGATGGTATTAAGCCTTCATACGCGGTGTCCTATCAGTTTTTCTGCTGCAGATAGCAACATTATGTTGGCAGCACATTTCTCTCTGAGGCAAAGGGCATGCACAATACAGATCAGCCAGTTCCACCTGTCCATTACTACAACTACTGGTTTCTTTAAATGTAGGAACACTGGACTCCAAATCCAGGTTATGTTGCAGCTAAAATGATCTCTAACACACAAAGAGAAATCTGACCACAATTAAGGAAAACTGCTTGTAGTCTAGTATTAACCTCCCATCATCAAGAACATAAGCAGTTTGTCAGAAGTAGATAGAAGTACAGAAACTTTCCATACACTGTCTTTAAGCAGCAAGAAGCTGCAGAAACATCTTTGTGGAGTGTACTGACAGGGACAGCTGAGTATAGACATGTAGAGGCTGTGAAGAGAGACCTGCCCCTCCACTCAGATAATTGCAGTTTTCAGCCTGATGGTTTCTGAAGACAGACCTTCCCTAGTAATAGGGAGTGAACAGCAAATTAGCTACAAGAGAGACACCTAGTGGCAGGAACTTTCAGATACTGTTTTTTGCCTGAAAAACCTAACATTTTTAAATAGCGTGCATTACGTTTTGGTGCAGAATCACATGCTCTATTAAATTAGACTAAACTGTCTGAAATGTTAGTGACCCTTTAAGCACATAAAAGCATTAAAATAATCAATTTTTTTTTTACTACCCAACCCCATAACAGAGTGCTACAAAAAAAATAGTACTTGGAAAAAAAAAAACCCAAACATACTACCCTACACAATGGTGTAAATAATATGCATGTAGAGGTATAATGTGTACCTTTGTGCCATGTTTCTTTGGACGTTGTATAACAGAAGTATTCTTCTTAAGAAGCAACACATATAGAAAGCACAATATGGAGAGACAAGGTAACCTACTACAGGTGCTTGCATGTGGTTCGGTTGTGTGCATGAGGCGACAAAAGGGGCTTACAAAACTTCCCCCTAACTACAGTATGCCAGTTCCATAAGTGTGTACGTTATATTGAAGATTTTAGAGCCTCAGTCCTTAGTAAAATGTTGGGGCAGCGTTATATCGAGAATGGTTAGTGTTTTGTCATTAGATAAATGAAGTCACTGGAAAATTGGATGATTTATAGGTCTTTGTTGAATTACAAATCTTTGGAAAAAAATCAATGCAATAAAGATACCTAATGAATCATGATGACCATTACATTATTCTATCACCATCCAAAAATAGTCTACGCAACGGTAACATTTATAAATCCAGCTAAAAAGCATAGAAAACACAATCATCAAATAGTAAAAAAGTAACAATATATACTGAACAAGAATGCTATACGTATGTAATCCTGGCTCACCATATAAATGTGTCCTATTGATTTATGTAGCTATTATCTATCTGGAGATCGATAGAAGATCGGAACATAAAATTAGAGGGCTTGGACTAAGGGAAAATATGTGAAAGTGGGTAAGTAACTGGCTCAGTGATAGAAAACACTGGGTGGTTATCATGGCAAACTCAGATTGTATCACCAATGCTAGTGGGAGTTCCACAGGGGGCAGTTTTGGACACCGATGACTAGAATATATTTATAAGTGATCTTAAAGAGGACCTTTCACGTCCTCAAAGATTTGTGGTATTCTATACCACTAGAGAGCAGAGAGTGCGCTGAATTCACTGCACTTTCAGCTTTCCCGGTATGTGCCCTGGTGCTGGAGATATCGGCACCGTTAAATTTCAGCACAGATATCTTTCCACTGTCAGAAGGCCGAGCCTTACAGCTCAGTGTCATCGACACCAGTATATAAAGAAGGTTTGCACAGTAAAATATACATAGTGAATAGCACAAAAGACTTTTATTTACTGTTACAGATGGGTCTGGGAAAGTTAGAAGCTTGGGCAGAGAAGTGGCAAATGAGGTTTAATACTGCTAAATATAAGGTTATGCTCATGGGAAGAGATGCCAGGATTACTCACTAAATGGCAAAATACTGGGTAAAATTGACATGGTAAAGGACTTACCATGTCAATTTTACCCAGTAAACCACCAGTGTCAGGCAGCCGCTGTCCATACAAATAAGATCATTGGTGTTTTAAAAGTATCAAACATGTAGTATATTGTACAAAAGTTTTAGGCAGGTGTGGAAAAAACGCTGCAAAAGTAAAAAAAAAAGCCAAAATTCGGACCCCACAGAGCCCTGATCTCAACATCATCCATATACAGTATATATATATATATATATATATATATATATATATATATATATACACACACACACTACAATGGGCTGATAGGGTAGTAAGGAGAAGGTGTAGTGAAGAAAGTTACATCAAGACTTCACTACATCTGTACTGTACTAATTCGATTTGCTGTAGAGCAACCTTCCCAAACCTTGAGATTTTATGCTGGGAAAGCTCCATGAACATAATAAAACTAAATCCATTAAAAGGTGTTATCTAGGGAATAGTAAAGTTTCCTTGTGCATTCCCTACATTGGTTAAGCTTTATGATTAATAGACACTCCGGGCGCCTGAAGCTGCATTATTACCTGTGTGGAAGGCAGCTGGGGAGCATGGAGTTTTTATTTCTCTGTTCCCCTGCAGCTGCTCAGGCTGTCAATGACTCCCCTCTACTCTGGCAGAAAGTCCATAGAGTAAAGTGGAGTCTCTCATGTACCCAACAGTTAGAGTGTTAGGCGTAGGGGGTGGAGGAAGAGGAACAAGAGTTCGGTCCTCCCCAGCTGCCTGCCACAAAAGTAATAAAACAGGGCTGCAGGGGACTGGGCTGTATAGTAGTAACAAGCTTAACCAGTGCAGACAGTGTCGCAAAGAGTGATAACTAGAGCTGGGCGATCCTCACGAGATTAATTTTGTTAATATTCAGGAGGTTCGACTTATCCTCAGTGTTTCATACCAAACTAATTCAATTAGAACTGTAGGTGCTATTATACTTTGAGGTCTCATCAGTCCCCATAGTATAATATGTGGAGGCTGAGGGGAGGTGGGTGAAAATAAGCAATTATACTCACCTTGTATCACCTCCTTGGACATCTTTATGACATCTACAGGTCCTTGGCATCCTTTTTCAGGCCTCTGTCTGACATCACAAGGCACGCTGAGCACATTGACGCCCAATCACAGGTCTCAGGGTTGACCCAGGGATGTTTAACATCAGCTAGAAGAAAGAAGAGGTATGAAGAGGATGCCACAGAGACCCCACTGTATAATAGTGTTTTGTGGGAGACAAACCCTTAAAGTTTCCGTATGGGCGAACCCAAAACTTTTGGAAATTTCGTGTTGAATCCAGTTCTAAACGAATCAGTTCGACCATCCTTCGTGATTACCATATACCATACAGTAGTTACATTATATTAGAGAACTGGCTGGTATTGTATATTTATGGTACGGACTATACAGGTGACGGCTGTTACGTAAGGTCAAGGAAACTCAAGGTGTTATGATGCTAATTTTATTGTAAAATAACAAAAGCTTGCAGAGAAGAAAAATATCCTCTATCATATTCCACCATTTGCTTATATTTATTCAATAGATGAAACGTGGCACCAGAGCAGTAGAACAATACACATGGACAGAAGGTATAAATATGTATAAAACACCGAGCTGCACTGCTGAGACTTATTAGGTAGGTAAATAGAGATGAGAAGTCGCTATACGCATAAGATTTATTTCATATAGATATCAGGTTGAATTTATTTTTTTTTTTAAATCAGTAAAATATGTTTTTTCTACAAAGTAAATGCCAATATGTGTCAAGAAAGACAGGCAGACCGAAAAGGACCGGCGGACCGAAAAGGACCGGC
Source organism: Leptodactylus fallax (assembly GCA_947044405.1). Classification (NCBI taxonomy): domain Eukaryota; kingdom Metazoa; phylum Chordata; class Amphibia; order Anura; family Leptodactylidae; genus Leptodactylus; species Leptodactylus fallax. The sequence continues at coordinate 3,303,446 of CAMRHE010000063.1, forward strand.
GGACCGAAAAGGACCGGCGGACCGAAAAGGACCGGCGGACCGAAAAGGACAGGTGGACCGAAAAGGACCGGCGGACCGAAAAGATTTTCTCTCCCGTTATCAGGAGAATGGGGGACCCCCTAAACTCTCCATGTAAATGGAATGAGAGTGTGCTTGTGTAAACAGTTGTCCATTCACTTCTATGGGGCTGCGGGTTCTGCCAGAGATTACAGTCCCAACAGCCCCATAGAAGTGAATGGAACTGCAGTCACACAAGCATACGGGCACTCCATTCACAAGGTTTTAGGGGGTCCCCGTTCTCCTTACTGCTGGGGGACCCGGCGGTCATCCCCCAGTGATCTGACACTGATCCTCTGCCCTGAGCAAAACCCCTTTAAGAGAGTGATAGGTGATAGATTGTTTTAGTTGGAATGGATACAGCTAATAGGAAATATACAGTGATAGGACAGAAGAGAGAAGGAAAAAAAAAATAGGACAATAGATCGTAGATAGATGTATTATACTTTATGTATTATAAATCGATTTATGATTCAATAGATATTGACAGACAGACAGGCAGCTCTCAGGCTGTGTCTATATCTGCTATTGCATGTAGTCTCTCTGGAGATTTAAAGTCCGTCTTATCTGTTTCAGCAGGGAGATGAATAGTTGACATTTTTGATACTTTTACTTCTGTTAAACCAGTTGTTACATGTGACAGAATAAAATGTATTCAGCATAAATTTGTTCTTGTCTTCCCCAATTAAATCAGATGATACTTGTATTAAATCAGTGTAGACCATGTTGTTATCTGAACGTCATCAAAGTGAAAAGGCCGCATCAGGGAATAGAAAAACCACTTTAATTGTTTCATTGTAATTTGTACATCTCTTATTACCCAAAGAGGATTCTGTTACTGTTCAGAACAATGATAGTCCTTCCAATATTTCTCTAACTTTTATGCTGTAACATTACTGGTGCGAATTATGGCGCAAATAAGGGTTAGAAACTTTATCATGTCTGGACGTATATTATATAGTATCGTTTATTTTATTATTTACCTCTTTGGACCCATATAGTCCAAATTGTTTGTTTGAAGAAATGGCGATTCGCTTTAGATCAACAAAGATGGGCACCTCATTATATATGGGGACAAAAAAAACAAAAAAAACAAAACAACACTGATACTCACTTTCCATTACCTCTTTTAGGCCTCCTTGCGGCATCTGCTGCTCTCCTGTGACATCACGTGCCCGGGGTCACTGCTAAGGCCTGTGATTGGGTCACTAGTGGACACACCAAGCATGAAGACTCTCATCTCACTCTCAAACACGAACCAAATCTTGACAAGTTCACCCATTTCTACCTGTTACCCATCTATGTATCTAATATCTAGCTGTTTCCCTATACCCATCTACAGCTGAAATATCCATTTTGGATATTATTATACATAGGTACTGATATTCTAGAATGCACATTTAAATAATTGATGTCACCCCTAGTAATTATCTGTATGCGCCATAGAAATCTAACAATTGTTTGATATCCCTGCAGTGCCTCCGCAGGAAAAATAAAGCATTGCACTTGGCCCTTTGAAATCAATGTGCAGTCTGAGAATTGCATGGACATTGCTATGACTTTAGACCATCCTAGTGACTTAAAGTCAACTTCTCTAATGCCAGCAGGTTTATGTTCTCAATATTTTAGGCTAATGACAAGTGTGAAAATCTGTGCTCTTTACCTATGTTCTGTGACTTCTTCTCCAGTTTTAACCTGCTGTGCCTCCAAGTCTTGATAGTACGAGACGTGCCCTGTTGCTGCAATGTTTCATCAGCTGAGGTCCTCAAGGCTCCCTGGGGATTATTTATTGAAGCTTATACTCTGCGCAGCATGAACTAAATATAACAATTTTAGCTCCGAACAGGAACCAAACCATCTGTAGCCGAAGTTTCTAAATCTTGATTTTTTTTTTTTTTGTGATTAAGTTAACTAATTTAGCCTTTTTCTGCACAGTCATGTATTTTGGGGATTTTCAGAAAAGTTATGACATTTTTAAATAGCACATTTGTATTTTCCAAGATTGGGATATCCATGAGCTATGCTTAGGATCAGACAGGTAGGGTCTGATGATAAACTGTGATCTCATCAAATAGATGACTATCATGGGTGCCAATGTTGGACCCCCACCGATCTCATATCAGGCTGCAACCTCTCCATTGTTTGCAGAGTTCCATACACCAGAATGCCATAAGTTATAGAGATGGCTGTCCTGGATATTGCTGCACTGTCCCATTCAAGTGAACCAAACCACAGAGCAATATCTTGGAACAGCGGCTACGATATGTAAGGCATTCTGCTGTATGGAGCTCTAAACAATAAAGGGGCCACAGCCCCATAAAACTGCTGATCGGTGGAGTTGCCAAGTCAGACCCCCACTGATCTGATAGTGATACTGTTGTCCAAGACCCAAGGATAATGGATACCAATGACCTATCTATAGGATTAAACAGGTCTGTCGGCATCAGACACCCACACCCATAAACGATCAGCTGATTCAGCTGCAGAAAGCTGAAGCTATATACAAGGTACAGTATATAGTTGGAAGCAGTTCTGCTCCTATTCAAGTGAATGGGATCAGAGTTGACATTCCCTGGTGCCAGCGCCGCAGTGTAGAGTAGGTAACTGGACATGATGTACCGAGACGTACACTGGAGCAGTTGGTTTGAGGAGATTGTGCTGATGTGCTATGCGCTATGCTTGGTTTTCCACCAATTGTGGCATTACGGGCAGACATCTTTACTTGGGTCTTGTCTATGCACAAGACATTGTTCCAGAGGTTCTTGAGGTTTGCTCAGATGCAACTCTGCAAATGTACACTGCGCTGCACTGTTTTTTGGTTAGAATAGGCTTTCTCCTGGCAACCCTTCCACACAAGCCATACATGTTCAGTCTTTTTTCTAATTGTCCTGAACGTGAACATATAACATGCTGAGCCTGACACATGTACTGCTTGAGGTATAGCTCTTAGGTTATTTGTAATGTCTCTCTGCATTACACAGTCTGACCAGTTGTACTGAGCCGCATCCGGTGCCCATTCTGTACACAATACAGGGTCGGAGTCTGAAAGCTATGTCAGCTGTCTAGCGGCCGGACGCCATAACTGCAACTCAGCTCCCATTGAAGTCAGTCACATGTATAAAAACAAGCACACAAACCACGTTAGCATTTACTAGTCGCCTTCAGTAACCTCATGACATTGATAACCAAGGTACATAAATTAATTCCCAGTATCCCATATTGAGGTTAGCCACAATGCCCCATAACAGGTCCAGTAACAGTCCCTCATAGTACTAATACACAGTGCCCACAAATCACGGCTAGCACCATTTAACAGGGGCAACAACAATGAACAAACAGATGCAATCTCTAAGCATTGAGAATACCAGCCAGAGAGACTCCACCAATACCAAAGAGTCCTCTTACTGTACAGTTATAGCCACAGCGCTCTCAAGCAAGAGAGTTCCTATAGAGTGCCCACTATATTGCCCGTCGTATAGTGAGCTACAAAGTTCCCACATAGTGTCAACTACAAAACATCCAAAGCTTGCCAGCCATCTATACAAGTTATGATTATTTATAACAGACAATATATTCATGATAAAAGCATGAATAAAACACATTTTAGTTAAGAGATCCTTATTAAATACTACGCAATATACATTTTTACAACAAGCGAGTTAGTAAAAATACTGACTTCCACAAATGTAGCATTTTCAGAGAAAGATCTCAAAAGATCAATTACAAAAATATTTTTCAGCTCGGTACAATACAAATTATAGCAATTGCTGAGACACAATGAATGGGTTACCGACTCAGCAACAACGTGTCGTACTCCCTGGCACTGGGCATAGGAGTGACACTTTCAATTGTATCTGAATCTTCAGGACTACTTGGGAGACTACCATCTACTGTGTAAGTAGCCAAAGGCGACTTTAGACCTACAGACCATAAGAGGACCATGGTCCTGGTGCAGACGAGCAATTTTGTTACGGCATTGGGCAACCTGTGACAGAACACCAACTTCACGGGCCAATAGAGGCCTCATCCACTTTGCTTATCATAGAATCCAGGTTAGATAGTATAGGCTTTATTAATTTCGCTATTAAAGGCATTTTCCAACAAGATAAAATTGATCAGCTGAGGTCCAACTCTCGGCATATGCCTGTCCGTAAGCTGCTTAGAGGGGACTCTCTGCTCACGTGAGCTCTTCAGTGCTCACAATCCATAATGACTGTGCACAGTAATACAGTTCACTGATAGTGATGGGAAACTTCATTACCACTCAGTCGCTATGGATTGTAGTGGGATTTTGCAAGAGTGAGGACTGAAGACTCTGCAGAGTGAGCTCAAGCACAGATATCTTCAATCAGCTGATCAGCAGGGGTACTGAGAGTTGGACCTCCACCGATCTAATATTGATGACTTATCTGGAGGCCATCAGTTTTGACCGGCTTGAGAATCCCTTGAAATTAAACTGACCTACCAGCACCAGAAGTTCTTCAGTTGGGCTCAAATTTTGGCATAATAATGAGCCCCTAAAGTTTAACAGAAGGCAAGCCAATGACTTGTCACTCGGGTCTCTCTCTTTAAGTTGATTCACAATAAGTTAAATCATTATATATGTCTTGAGTGTGAAGAAGACAAGGACTACAATGCCATAAAAAGTGAGCACAACTTAAAAAGTCTATGCCTTTAAGTAATACTCTTACACAAGCCAAGTTCCTGGCCATAGACTGTGGTAGAATACGCAAGGATCTAACTATGGGGCAGAGGTTGCAGAAGAGCTGAGGTCCTGGAACGCAGAAGATCCTCTACCCTATAGAAGATTACCAATACCATAAATGACACATAATACTTGGATGGATTTGGGGGGGGGGGGGCTACTAGTTTTGCATTAGGGCCAGATCAGGCGCTGTTTTCACCTCTGGGAATACAAACAGTACTGTCCTTCCGCAGACACAATTACATGTACTGTGTGGTAGCAATTTGCAGCTATTAACCTCTCTGGAGACCTTTACAATAGATCCTCTTACATTTACCCTTTGACTGTAACAAATTGTTTTATTTTGCTGAAATTCATATAATATAAAAAGAAAAGGAAGGAATTTAGAAAAATTAGATTTAGAAGAAATCCTTCGCATGCAGTTCTTACAGTAAAACGCATTTCTTTGTTTTTGCTGCCCAAGCCATTACTGGTAAATGCTCGCTAAGTTATTGACATTTTTGTGTTTCTTTCATTCAATTTTCAGCTGTTACTTTATTAACCTTAAAGGGGTATTGAAATGTATTGTATATTCATGGAATATGTCAGAAATGTCTTCCCAGAGGTAGGGCCTGCGCCTATCTCCAGAAGAGGCATCTCTGGACCCACCTTCACATTCAGGCTGAGGATGAATGTGGAGGATTCTCTATTCAGTTCACGTCTGCATTCATTGGTGGCCTATAGGTCATTTTAACAACTGGCAATCGTGGGGGTCCCAGAGGTCTGTCCCTACTGATCAGATATTTATCACCTATCCTGTAAATAGCTGGTACTTTTTCGGACATTCACAGAAAGGAATGAAATGGTAATACATTCTGGTAGAAAGTGATAGGGAGGATATTTTCAGCTTTACTGATAGATCAGGTTACAGCTACTGCACATAGAAGTCTACGGAGAGCAAAGGGGAGGAACAAATGGGCTGCAGATTCAGAGAGGAGACACACAGAGGCTTCTGCTGCTTACAGGATTTTTGCAGTATTACCCCAGTGCTAGATTTACACCTACACTGCCCATTATTGCTGTATAATGTCCTCAATGCTGCTGCTGTTCCTTCTGAGTGTGTGCTAGATAGAGGAGCGGAATCTCAGATGGTGGGGGAGGAGCCCGATAAAGGGAGAAAGAGGCTTTTTTTTGTTATAAAATATATTACAAAGTTTCTGATCTTTACTTGTACACTAATATTAGTACACTCTCCAGTCTATAAGCTTATGAGCACTGTGAGGCCAACGAGAGATCCCCTGCTAGACAGGGTTGAGCTTAATTTTAAGTTCTTCCAATTTATCCCCTGATGAGCACCCACCTATTGGGTTGAAACATGTCATCTGGTGAGACACAATTAGGGCTATTTTCAGGTACAGTTTTGTTACAGCCCTTGTTAGGGCAGGAGTTTTCGGACCCCGGGGGTTAGTGATCAGATTGAGGGATATACTATTTCACCCGAAGTGATCCAATTATACTCCTTACCTACACGAATACTCTACTAACTGGTAAGACTGTTCCAGTTTTATTTATATGCCGACGACCACTTGTAGTTTTTAGATAATATTCTTAAAAGCTAGTTGTTAAATTTGACATTTTTGAGTTTCTGGTTAGCATGCTGGTTGTCTAATTGTTTTCTATGGTCCCAATGCTATTTGTGTATTTATATTGGATTTTGCCAATTGTACATGATAAAATCAGAGGCCTAGCATTAATCCATAGACTTTGATGAGTGCTATATAAGGAATCTTGGCAACATATATCAGCAGTATGCTCTAACTAAAGATGCAGCAATACTCTTATAGAGAATCTAGATGATAACCTCCATCATGAATGGCGTTAGATTGGGTCATGTTCCTACACCTGTATCTACCATCTGCAGAGAATCTTTCCAGATATAACCAATCAGCCTTATTCCATGTGGAGATGTACAAATCAAATATTTATATCATCTTATCCGACGCCGACGTGGGATATCAGTTTATCAAAATATACAGCTATAGAAGGAAAATGAAAAGTGCATGAGACGTTCCCCCTTACCATAAGTCATGTACATAATCAGCACAAATCACTAGCTTGTTTGCACAAGGTAGAAGGTATTCAGCTGCTTTAGAAATGTATATTGACTTCAAAGAGGAAAAAAATCCTAGAATCTATTCAATGGATAATGCTGCCATGTTTCGGATTTAATACGCAGCTTACAGAATGAAGAATTATTCCGGGGAACGTGTGCTTCGGCGGCAATCGTCAAGTGACGCTCGTTCTTCCATTTCGCTTCTCATTAAGCAATCACAGGCCATTGTGTGCTGATTGCTGCAAATCAGGGGCATTTGTGTCCTTTGGTTAGGACTCCTTTACATAGAGTACTTTCAGATTCTTTTTTTAACTTCTTTCTTAGTCATGAAAAGGTTATTCTATCCGGGGTGCACTACTGTGTCTTTCACACTCCAGGGCTGATGATTTCTTTAATGTTGGTGGAATCACGCGCTGATCGTAGACCTAGAGACATTATGTTATCTTTTCACGCACAAGTAGCAAAATTTAACGTGACGGTTAATGAGTTAAGTAAACAGCTGCAGCCTCCTTTAACTTTTTCAATGGCTTTTGCGGCGTAATATCACGCTACCGGATTCATGGCTAAGACTGAAACATTTTTCTATATTTGGCCACAAGTAGAACTCCCAGTCCTTAAGACGTAATTGCTTAAGATTAAGCCCCGCTGAGACATGTTTTTCAATGGACTTGATCTTAAGATAGCCATCTGATGCAGCAATTTTAACCATTAAACACATAAGGTTATGGAATGTTACATAAGTAAAATTATACATAGAACATATAGACTCGATAGCTCTGTTAGAAATTGGAGCTCATAACCCTTATGGACTGTAGAGTGTGTTTTATATAAAAGTATACAACAGGGGTCAGCAACCTTCGACACTCCAGCTGCTATGAAACTACAACTCCCAACATGCTCCATTCACTTCTATGGAAGTTCCAAGAACACCAGAGCAAGTATGCATGCTGGGAGTTGTAGTTTTACAACAGCTGGAGTGCCGAAGGTTGCCTACCCCTGGTATACAAGATCAAAAACTTTGTAATATATCTTTGAAAGATATGTTATTACAGAGAAAATGATATATATATATATATATATATATATATATATATATGCACACATACACACACACATATACACACAGATCATAATCAGCATGAAGGACATTATACAGCAGTAATGGGCAGTGTAGATATTAATCAAACAATGGGGGTAAGACAGTGAAATACTTACTAGAAGCAGCAGAAGCCTCTGTGTGCCTATTTGTCTCACCTATGTGCATATATTTTCTCCGCTATCTAGCGCACACTCAGAAGGAACAGCAGCAGCATGGAGGACATTATACAGCAGTAATGGGCAGTGTAGGTGTAAATCTAGCACTTGCGTAAGACAGCAAAAATACTGTAAGCAGCAGAAACCTCTGTGAGTCTCCTCTTTGAATCTGCAGCCCATTTGTTCCTCCATAGACTTCTATGGGCAGCAGCTGGAACCTGATCTTTAAGTATCATCTCTCACTTCCTTTCAGCCAGTATTTGCTTTCCTTACAAGATCTCCGTGAATGTCAAGTAACCTCACTAAAAACCCAATCCATCTGCAGAAAAGCAGTAAATAGAAGTGAGGTAAGAAGGAAAATGCAGCTGCAGGCTCTCTCTACGCGTCTAACTTCACTGTGAGACAGGAGGGAGAGAAAAAGTGCGGAGATGTCCGGTGGTTTAGCATGTGGAGCATATAGGAATATACTACTAGCATCACTGTCCTCTTTACGAGCACAGAGACAGAAAATAGGTATTTTCATACATGTAAAGGGATAAGAAAATATCCATAGGTCGGGAACATAAGGGACCAGTTACCTGCTACACACCAGCATTTTGCTGCTTAACAAAAAAAAAAAAAAAGTTTTCCTTTTCTCTGCACTCACCAGTTTTTAATATTGCCAAGAAAAAATGGTGGGCAGGGCCAACAACTTTCCTATAGATTTATTAAAGGGGTTATGCCACAAAAATATTTATCCTCTATCTATAAGGTAGAGGATAAATTACTCCTCGGTGGAAGTAATGTTTTACCCCCATTGTGAAGGCAGCCACAGCAAAGGAAGCAAAAAACCCCTGGGGGATATAGAGGCACCCGGTTGGTATTTTAATGGAGCACCAGAGATAATCTAAGTACAGCATTTGGCTATCTTTGGCGCTCTCATTGAAGTGAATGGGTGTGGGGGGTGTCTGTGTCCACCAGGGGTTTAGCTGTAATCACAACGGGGGTAAAACAGTCTCAGGACTGCTGGGGGGCTTATTAGTCAGATCCTCACCGATCAGCAATTTATCCTCCGCCCTATGGATAGAGGTTGACTATTATCTGTGGCAGGAGTATACTTGGATTTATTAATACTTGTAGTAGCCACAGATTTCCATTTTTTGGCATGAGCCTTTTAATAAATTTGGTGCAAATATCGACCAGCAAATTTAGGACTAAGACTATTGTAGCAAACTTTAACTTGCATGTGGTAACCTGCTGCAGTCTTATCACAAAAATGTTAAATTTTCAAATTAAAAGTGAAATTTTCTTCTCTTTATTAAAGTCGTTAAGAGTCAAGTTAAAATTAAATTAATCCCTGAACTCCAGACCCTTGGGGAAATTGCAACACCAATAATCCCACAATTTTTCTGATTCCCATACAAGATATTATCTAATGTTACTAGTGTTACTGTCTCATTTTTAGGCCAAGCAGGTAACTCATTTATCATCTGTAATAACAACATCATGAAGTGCCAGATGATGTTTGACAGTAATTGGCATGGCAACCAACAGCTAGGCTCGGTATGATGATAAGTAGGCCAGGGATACCCTACAGTCCGATTTAATATTTCTTCCGAGAAACAGTACCTCAGGACCTGCCCAGACAGTCGTTCAGCACACAAGGGTGCCCAATCCCTGATGATAGTAAATCATTATGAAATGTCAGATCTGTACAGGAATGACAGAGGTGTTGCTTGTGTAGAGGAGGAGGGAGTCAGACGTTGACTCTCTTCTGATGTGCCTGCTTGTAAATACATCATTTTTATGGGGCATACATATTCCATACAGACACTACTAGAAGATGAGGATGAGTTGCCCTCAGGTGGTGTTCGAAGGGCCACAAGGACCTCATCTCCACAAAAGAAGATAGCAGTATAATACATGTACATACTGTACATACATACGAAAGTAGATGACGATGGACAAAAATTACTTAAGAATACTCCAGTATTATATAGATACTATACAGAGGAAAATCAGTGCATGAGAAATGGTGCAGATTTCACGTTAGGGCCCCTATAGTGTATAAATATGTGCACAGTTAAGGGAAAGACTAGATTCACATCTACACTGAAGTCGGCAGAGAGAAGAGTCCTGCTCGGAGGACTTTTCTCTCTGCCGGTTTCAATATAAAAACACGAACACCCAATGGACCCCATTATAGTCTATTTAGGCTACTTTAGAGGTCCGGGACCTCAACGAGACCGTAATTTGAGCACTTTATACACTGAAAGATCTTGAACTGACAGAGATACATGTAATACTGAGAGAAATTCTATTTTTAGCATTATTTATATATTTTTTTTAATTTTGTTTGCAGCAGAGGGCAACATTTTCTTTAAAAAAAAAAAAAAAAATCTGCCTTCAATAAACAGGGACAACCAACGATCCCTGCTCCTGCTTAGTTTAAGGTATCAGAGTTTGGAGACTGCGGGTGGAAGGTGAATGTTCCTCCCTGCTGCTGTTAATTTTAAATATTTGTGGGGGTACTAATGGGGAATTATATTGGGCGGGTACTAAGGAGTATACTGTATAATGCTCCTTAATGCCTCCACTTACAGTATAATGCTCCTTAATGCCTCCACCCACAGTATAATGCTCATTAGACCCCCTGCACAGTATAATGCCACGTTATTGCTCACCGCACACAGTATAAAGCCACATTAGGAAATATTTTTTCTAATTTTTCTTGTCAAAACCTTGGGTATGTATTATAGTCTGAAATATCTTTTTGTCCAAAAAATACTGGGCGTGTTCAGACCTTTATTTCATGGTGGAACCCAATCAAGGGACCTTTACTAAAAGTAGTTGAAGACACCCGATATAGACCTTGTGCCACTATTGGTTGGCTCCAGTGTCAGTTCCAAATGGAGTTGCCTTTTGCTGGAACCTTTGGTTCCTGTTGGAGGATTTTCACAGACTGGGCCCTCTGGAAGACCCTCTACTACTTTGGTAGGTCACCCCCAACCCTGAGATAAGAGATGGATATAGACATATATATATATTTCTTATTATATTCTGGTAATATAACACATGAAATAATTCTCGGTGTTGACAGCTAGGAGATTGAGGCTTCGATACTGACAAGATAGAGCTGTCACTTCAGGTTCTGTAGGGAACAACTGAGAGGTTTTCCTGTAGCTCAGTTTATTTGCTATACATTTTCTGAATTGTATTATCAATCTCTCTTTTCGATCTCTCATGTTTATCCCCCTGGTAAAATACAAGGATGCTTGTGGCAAACCAAGGAGATTAACCAGCCAACCATTGCTTGGGTAACAGAAATAAATACCCTGCTAGAGTTTAATGCAGCGGAGATAACTAGCATTGTCCCTGGGGCTTATGTATCTTTGTTCTAGAGCAAGGATATAATTCAACATCAAGCTATAACATCAAGTTTTGGGTCACATTCCTCCCATATAGAACATTTGTTTTAATATCATTATAATTACAGGACATAACAACAAAAAGGTCTAATACAGTAGGTTAATAAATAGGCCCTGGTGGTAAGTGATGGACTACAATGTTGGTTTCAAATGGAGTTGCCTTCTGGTGGGCCTATGGATTCATTATTGCATCAGAGTCTGGGCCCACCAATGTGACATTGAAAACATTTATTGACACTGACAATGGCAAATTAAAAGGGAACCTTTCACTAGATCCACCAATTCTTGAACAGACTGTGCTTCGGTGATTCTAGTGAAGTTGGTATTTTTTCTCTAGCCCTAACCATTCCAGAGCAATCATTTCTGTTATTTTCAGCACATTTTGGCTGTCTACTGTCAAGTGGGCGATCCTTGTTTATCTGCTCTTGCCCGTGACCACTCTCCTGACAGTAGAGAGTCTAACTAGCCTACTAGGTACTGAAATACAAAGAAATGATTGCACAGGAACAGAAAACATTCCAACTGCACTGGAATCAGTGGAGCGGTGTCTATTGAAAGATGGAAAGAGCTGGAGTTAGTGGAAATGGTGAAAGGATCTCTTTAAGTAGACCACAGGCTAACCTTAAACTTGGTTCTCTTCCCACCATGTCTATAGGGCATGTCTAGACAGCACTTGACAACTGGGCATTAACATTCCCTTTGTAAAAGGGTTGTCCCCTACACTAATCATTGCAGACAGTATCAAATTGTATCTTGACTGATCGTATTAACAGAGAGAACGGTAATACCCAATTGTCTTTTGGGACTGGACATGGGCAACACAGAGACTTTCTATGCTGTACATGCTGGATATATACACATTCCTGTGACAATATCTCTGCTGGTCCTTTTACCGTATCAAGACCTGCATATATATGGGCATGTGACCATGTGTGTGCAGGTCCTTCTACATAATCTGGTCTTTCACACATTTATGTATTCAAGCACTACTGCATGCTATATATGCAACACTTTGTCCTTTTAACTTTTACTGGCGATTGGACTTATAGACTTTCGTCTAAACCTGCTGCAAAAAATGACCATCGTTACGTTTGGAGGAAAAAGGGAGAAGCTTGCAAGCCTGAGAACACCATCCCAACTATGAAATGCGAAGGTGGCAGCATCATGTTGTGGGGTTTTTTTGCTGCAGGAGGGACTGGTGCACTTCACAAAATAGATGGCATCATGAGGAAAGAACATTATGTGGCAATACTGAAGCAACATCTCAAGACATCAGCCAGGAAGTTAAAGCTTGGGCGCAAATGGGTCTTCCAAATGGACAATGACCCGAAGTATACTGCCAAACTGGTTACAAAGTGGCTTAAGGATAACAAAGTCAATGTTTTGGAGTGGCCATCACAAAGCCCTGATCTCAATCCTATTGAAAATTTATGGGCAAAGTTGAAAAGGCAGGTGCGAGCAAGGCGGCCTACAAACATGGCTCAGTTACACCAGTTCTGTCAGGAGGAATGGGCCCAAATTCCTACCAACAATTGTGAGAAGCTTGTGGAAGGACATCCAAAACGTTTGACCCAAGTCGTAATCCTAATTGACCTAAAACGGGAAAGGTTTATTCTGATTTCATGTCAGATAGTGAGAAAAACATACATATGTGTCTTTTTATATAGTATATGTAAACTTCTGGTTTCAACTGTATTGCGGTTCTGCTTTCTTATATATGGAAGCATGCGGTGGCTTGCTCCATTGGATACCATATGTCTGCAGGCATTCTTGTATTACTTTTTTTAGGTGAATACATCTAAGCAAAAAATAAATAAATAAAATTGTTCATTGATGCTGAGCAATGTGCACGAGCCTGTAGGGGTTTGTTCTACCGCCTTAAAATTATTGCCAAATTCTACCATGAATATGCCTCCCATTGTAGTCAGTTGGAGGTAGAATTTGAAGCAGGACGCTGTAGATATAAGCATCTTGTTCTATCCGTGCCAGGGATTCAGCCACAGAACCATCAGTATGGGCCACTCTGCCGATGAGCCTCACATGAATGGGGCTAACCTGTGACTAAAAAACACGGCAGAAAGTGGAGGACTGGAAAGTGGAGAGAAATGTGAAATGGAAGTCCTCCACAAGTTTCTGTTCACTTTCCTTCATGTGAACATACCTTACTGGTGGACCATTTCCAGACATCAGCGGTGATGTCACCGAAGAGTGCCAGACATTAACAGGAACCCAAAAATAATCTTGAGAGGTTTGCCCTCTAATGCAGTCCTTCCACATTCTTCATGCCAAATGTTGTCAAGTATGTTCCAATGATAGACCATCAATATTTTTCAAAGTTGCTTTCCTAAGAACTTCTACTGTATGTCCCCAATAACTGGACTGAGCACCAAGCCAAAAATGGACAAGTAGACAAGCCTCTTAGCAACATCAATCCATGTCATATAGGCCTGAGACATTAATCAGATTTTCTAAATGTAAATTATGATGGAGTATTCCCATAATAACAACCCTGGGCAGTGACAGACATGACAAGAAGATATGGTATCACACCATCCCTAAAGAAATGGATGCTTATAACAGCAAATTAATGACTAGCTGTCACTTTAACGGAAACAAATGAAAGTTACCTCCTATGTTAGGGGCAGATGCCGGTAGTGTCTTGTACTTTAGCCTTTAAATACAGCAAGTCTGTCTATGAAACATCATAAAAAAAAAAAAAAAAATACCATTGATCTTACAGGCGTATAAAACTGTCACATGGAATGTGTCCCCAGGGCAAGAGGAGAGAGACACATGGCTCGAAGAAACGGATGCAGCGCGGGAATGAATGCCTTAAATTATTCTCCAGGCAGGCTTTGTTATAGTGGAGATGATGAACGATGGCATATTAGTGATGCCAGCATCAGTTACCACTAATCCCTCTGCACTTCCAACAGCCTGACAAAGCACTTGGCTCCTCAATTTTATTATAAGAAGGGAAACTGGGTAACATGATGGGAAGTGATCACCATGCAGTGATGTTTTAACCCTTGACTTTTACGGGTTATATGATAATTAAGGGTTTTGCTTTTCATGGTTGAAGGGCCCCATTTATCAGTGTCTCAATGACATTTCTTATCCACATATTGCCAGGTGTGGGCAGAGAACAGGCCCATTTACTAGAAGACGACAAAAGGGCTGAGGATGTATGTAACCCATTAACTGCACGATGGCTCTTATATCATATCACTAATTGCAAAATTGGAGTGCAAAGTCACCTCTGAAATCTGAAGAATTTCCATTAAATTTATTAACTTGATTATTTTCTTAAGAAAACTGTAAAACTGTATACAGTAATAAATAAGGAAGAGGCTCTGTTGACTAGTCTGTAAAAATCACTCTGTAAACTGCAAAATGTGGTCTGTTTTATTACCGTTTGCTAGTGGGAGTTTGGCAAGTAAAGTGTACCTCCAATGATCTACTGTACATAACAAACCTCTTAAGAGACCTCAGAGTGTAAATTCAAGTTCCTCATTTTAAAACCAGACATAATAAGTGTTGATTTGAATTACTGCAGCCCTTTACTTCCTCCCTGCAGTTCCACTCTATCTGCAACATGATAACTTCCTTATACAGAAGTGCAAATAGATGTATTTTGAAGGGAAAGGGTCCACAAAAGTACTTAAAAATCTAATAGGACTATTTTTGTCATGTGAAGTAAACCATAGGTTTGAAGTCTGACAAATAACATTTCTATTAAGTACTATATTTAGCACCAAGAGATTAGAGAAGACTACCTCTGTTGCTGAGATATTGCAATTTTTCCTTAATGTGCAAAAGAGTTCGTTGGAGCAACGAGGGCATTGTCGCTTAATTCTTTGGAGCAATGAGGGCATTGACATTGCTCCAAAGAGCTGATTTACTTGTTGTTGAAAACAGCGATATCTCAGTAACAGAGATGGACAAACCCCCCAAGATTAATTTCGGGATTTTGGGGTTTGGGTGGCTGAAGTCCTTAACTCGTTTCAAGTCAAACAAGTTCAGATAGAAGTGAAATAATTATGCTCTCTTCAGACCAAAGATTGATAGGCGGAGACCATTTTAGTTTGTCCGAGATAAATCCCCAATTGTTTGGCTTCATTAAAAACCAAACAATTTGGGATAGTCAGGTTAAACCTGGCTCGGAACGAATCAGCTTGCCCATCTCTACTCAGCAATGAAGCCACCAATTCACAAGCAAAAACAACATTTGATTTTGGTGACCTTATTTATCTGCAGGGCTGGGTTGGTATGCTGGGTTCTGGCGACCCTAACCTATCTATCTGCGGGGCTGGGTTAATATGCTGGGTTCTGATGACACACTCTCTTTAAGTTTCCATTGTTTTACATGATATTCAAATCTAACGTCAAACCTGCTCATCTGGTTTGCAATGTTTCACTCATCACTAATCATTATTAATATGATATTAATGTGTTTTCCCATTATCTTGACAGGAAACACACTTTAGCTATTTGCAGATGTCAAAGTTGGAATTGCTCCCCATTATAGGTCTGTCTGAGATACCCCACTGTTGCCCCGAGATTTTAATGGCAGATACAGGCTGGACAGTAGTCTGAAGGCTATGGACATCAGAAGGAATCTGTAGCCTACTGGTGGTCTAACAGTGGACAATGGCAGGTTCCCTGCAGCTCCGTGGATGGATTATCAGAGCGCTCCCACAGCTAAACAAGCCATTTAGATAATGCCTTCATATATGGGAATTTCTATGTAAGCAATTTCATTATACATACAAAGCTTAACCAATACTTTAGATTAGATGGCAATTTCTTTGTTTCTGATTCTTTTTTCCTACATGGATATTTTTTCTATTCATTTTCACCACTGTATTGCTTGAATAAATGTGTAGTTTATTACATTTCTCAGGACGGCCAATTATTGCTATTCTAAAACAATAGTGGCGTGTAATAGTGTCATTCATAAGCAGCTGTAATACCTCTGTCATAATCTGCCATCGCGCTGTACGGATTTCAGCAGGAAGATCGAATGCACACAACAGGAGCACATAAAAATATCCACATTAAAAGAAATAAGAAAGCCACTGCATGAGCAATATTATATCATTACTTAAAATAAGTGCATACAAATATATTTACCAACCCCTATATAGTCGCTCTCTGTGCCTAGTTAAAAGAACATACACCGAAGCCTTTCCAATTTTAGAAGCTTTCCGCTCCAACTGCAAAGATCCATCATGGTAACTGGGAAAATGCAACTCAAAAACAGTGGAAATGAATGCAAATACTGTGGACTTTCATTGTACGAGGATATTGTCAACCAATCCAAACCACTTGAGAAGCTGGACAGGTAGAGTACAATGGATGGACCCCTGGCACACACAAAGAAGGGAGCAGAGCTGGTCAGTGCCCAACCCTTGGTTGGAGGTTGCCAGATTTGATATATTTTCAAATAATGACAGGCCCAATCACAGGCCTCAGTGGCCCCATAGGGCCGATGGGCCTCCTGAATAAAGTCAAGTGGACAGGGATTTTGTTTTTTTGGTCGCCGATACCATGCGGTCCCCCCCACCTGTTCTGGACCAGACCATCACGGGAGCCGTCCAGTTAGTATGGCACCCAGGAGCCCTCTGAAAGCTCCCAAACCTGTCATAGTAATAGAACTATTGAGGCCTCAATAGTTATACAAGAAGGCATAGACTGCAAAACAGTTGTACTATAGTCCATGGTACAAGCAATCTTATGATGGGGTAGGGGGAGCTTAAGTATAAAATAAAAAAAACTTTTTAAGTGTTAAATATATTTATCCTCTATCTCAGAGGATACATTGCTTATAGGTGGTAGTGAGACCCACACTGATCCTGGGACCAGGGGTTGCTTTATCCCCACTGTAAATATAGCTGCAGTGAACACTGGTGCTCTCCTGCTGCCATTCATTTCAGTGGGCGCGCTGTAGTACAGCGCTTCTCCAGTGGTGCCATTGAACTGAATGGCAGTATGGGAGTGCACCAGCACTCACTGCAGCTATATATACAGTGGGAATAAAACAACCCCTGTTCCCAGTATCGCTGGTGGTCTCTGCAGTCAGAGCCCCATTCTTTTGCAATTTTGCCTCCCAAAAATAAAAGTGATCATAACAACGAACATTCCCCAAAATGTTTAATTCGCAACTAAAATTATTTTTTTTTACATTTTTCCAAAATAGGAAAGTTAAAATTCAAATCGAAAATCATCCCTAGGGTTGTAGAAAAAAAAAATAAAATAAATAAATATTGAGATTTTATTTTTCGGCAAAATCACCCAGCCCTACTTCCAGCATATCAATGCTTTTTTCATTCTACACTTGACAGATATCATTGTTACAAGGTAAGCCATGTTATTCCCATCACCTCTCAATGGTTTGCCTATACAATATGTAATGTACAGCCCTGGCTTGTCCTCTGACTTTCCTCCACTATACACTATAAAACCTCATTGATCTTACCCCGATTAGCGTGCGGTTCCTTGCTGGAGGTGACATGGCGGTATGATATGGCTCTTCACCAGCTGATACTTAATTGGCGATCTCATTCTCTCCTTATATATGGATAGATTGGAGCGGCCATACCTGTGAGCAGTGGAAAAAGAAGAAATGACTCCATTAATTTTAATGACTCTGTCTACGCTTCAGCAAACAACATATTGCAGAGTTAACCCTTTCACCTTTGAGCTGTGAGGCTAGAGTGTTCTCATAAAGGAAAACTCCTTAATTCTTCTAATACTGAATTGTGCATGGCTGACAGTGTTATTACAGATATACGAGTGATTTATCTCGTATATAGATACACAGGTGATTTATTGGCTTGTGAATGGCTACCCTTGACCACCATTTTAGTACTTTTAAGCTTCTCTGTGTACTTTTTAAAAGTGATGGGAAAAGTTGGCAGGGTTTAGTGCAAAAGGGTGAAAGACAATGTACAGCAGAAATTAGAAATAGCTGGCATAGATTCAATTTGTGGGGCTCAGAGTCAAAAATGTGCCAAATTTATTAAGACGGCACATCTTACTAGCAAAAAATGAGTAAAAAAAAAAAAAAAAAAAAAACCACTTCCCTTAGACAATATCAGGCTAAGGCTCCAGGTTGCGGAAACAAAGCGTTTTTGGCTACTGCAGAAGCAAAAAGCTTTACGTTTTACAGTACTAGCCAAGCGAATAAGATTTTAGTTAATCTCATCTACACATTTGCGAAAAACCACTGCTAAAAAGGTTGCAGTTTCTCAAACCGGAGAATTAGTAGGATAATATATAAATCAAGTTGAAGATAACACTCCAGGGCTCTCCAGAAGGCTACCAAGTGCTGCACCCACCTCAGGATGACAGACAAACCAAACCAAAGGTAGGAGGATGAACAGGTGAAATGAACAAAACAAACAGGGCAATGCATTTTGTGAACCTCACTTTATCAGGAACTCTGTGTGTCTGATGAAGTGAGGCTCACAACAAGTGTTGCACTTTTATATTTATTTAAAAAAGACCTGTCACCACTTCCACCAATTCTAGTTCTTTGCATCTGTTAATAGGCACCGCTCCAATGATTCCAACGCAGTTGGAATTTTCTCTCTAGCCCCCACCATTCCTGAGCTATAAGCAGAGTTAGCTTTGGTGCCTGATGCGCTATTTAAGCTCTGTAATGTCAGCTGGGTGGTGTCAGGCAGGGGGGTGTGATTCAGAGCTCCAATCAGAGGCAGCCAGTGTCAGAGCTCAGAATCACACCCCTTGTCTGCTCCTGCCTGACACCGCCCCCTGACAGTACAGAGCCTAAATAGCACATCAGGCACCAAAAGCAACAGCATTAATTGCTCTGGAATGGTTTGGCCTAGAGAAAAAAATTCCAAGTGTTCCGGAATCAGTGAAGCAGCGTCTATTAATTGATGTAAAGAGCTGGACACGGTGGTAAAACATCCTCTTTAATTCATTCTTCATTTTATCAAGAGTACCCTCTTCAGCCTCCTACCTTCGGTTTGGTTTACTATATTAAATATATAATAACTCATATTTTTTTTGAAGCCGGAGTTGGAGTCAGTAATATTACTCAGACTCTGACTCCACAGCCCAGTGCCAAACAAGTAGGTAGGCGATGACAAAACAATAGAGACTCCCCTACTGATTGTAACAATGAGTTGAGTGTATTCTTAGTATATACATTATCACTACTTCAATGGCTATGTGAATTAAAAGGCAAAATAATTTAAAGTTTCTTTTTTCTGGTTTCAGTATAAAATGTTCAGCAGTCGGGAAGCAATCTAACCTTGATTCACAGTGAATTAAATCAACTGTCTCGTTGAATAGAGAATCAGTTGGGTTCTTTCTAATTCCATGTGAAGACTCCATTCCATCTAAAGGAAGCCGAACACCACTACTGATGGGCAAAATGGCACCCCACCGGAGAAGCATTTTACAAAACGATATGGTGTTCCTACCAATTTACTGCGAGATCATAAAAGCTGATAAAAATACAATGCAGCATCATGCTTTATATGACATATTTTAACGATAAGGCATGAACTGTATTCCCGACCAAGTTTTGTTAAGGTACGAGATATGACAGTGTAAGTTGAATTTCTGTACCCTCGATCACAAGGTGGAAACAAGGTGTAGAGATCATAGACTATAGTTAACCAGGGATTTAAGCACACAAAATAGAAACCTTATTGCATAATCTACCTTGGTTTACATATGTCAAAAAAATTTATGTTATGACGTGACAATTGACAGGAGATAAAATCAGAGGAGTCTTGAGATACCACCAGTTTCAGAATTAAGAAAATCTCTACTGGGAATCTCTAACACAACTGACGCTATGTTTGTTTCCTTTCTTTTGGTCCATCCTAGGACCAGAAGAAAAAGTTAGTCTATGGGGGTTTTCACATGGAGAAATTTGACACTGAATTTAAGGGGGAATCTGCCTTAAATTCTGCCTAAAATCAACCTCCCATTCATTTCAATGGAAAGCAGTAGCTGAACATCTTGCTCGTTCTTCAGGCGGATTACACCTGATAATGGGAGGCGAAAAATACACCTTTTCCATAAGCATGAAATTTGATGCAGAATAGGACATGGAATTTCTCAAATTCCATGGAAAAATCCACTCTCGGAATTTTGAATTTGGCCATGCCCAATTAAGGTAAAATAGACAAAATACTGTAACACTTCTCCAAACTCTGCATCAAAATCTCCATTGGTTTTTGTGAAGATGAAAAAAATCTGCATCAAAATTCTGAAGCAGAAATTTACTGCTTCATAAATTCAGCATCATAATCAGACACGTGAACACCCTCTAATAATGGATAGCACTAGATCCCAAGGAATCCCATTGATTATAATAGGGTCCATCTGGAGTCCGCTATTTTTTAATAGACTAAAAAGTTGGCCTTGTAGGAACTTTTTGTCTTGAATTTTTGCTAGACTGTGTTGGAGACTCCAACGTAGATGTGAACTTAGTCTTACTAAGTATTACTGAACCTTGGGGCTGAAACAAAGGGTAGGAAAAGTAGATGACATCCTAGGGGAAGGGTCTGTATGGCATGCAGATTTTTATTCATAAAAAAAAAAAAAAAAGTATATACGGTATTTTAAAGATGACATATTCAGTGTGCCATGCAGTACGCAATGCCATATGTCATTCACTGTACATTAAAAATGACATGACAGCTTTGTCGGGCAAGTGGTTACGATTACAGATATACCATATTTATATTGGTTTCAATATGTTTTACCACTTTTACACTAGGTTCACACCGGCCTCTGTGTTTCCATTCTTCTGTTAAAGAGAATCTTTCACGTCCTCATCAATGTGTATTATAAACCACTAGAAAGCAGTCAGTGTGATGAATTCAGAGCACTGTCACTTTCCCGGTAAGTGCCTCGGTGCTGGAGAGATCGGTGTTGTCAATTTTGGCACCGATATCTCTCCACCATCAGAAGGGCAGGCCTTACAACTAAGCTTCATCGCTGGGCTGTGAGGAATGGCCCCCTTGCCAGTATTCTTCCATAGACTTGTACAGTCAGGGGGGTGTTCCTCATAGCCCAGTGATGACACTGAGCTGTAAGAACCACTCTACAGACGGTGGGGAAGTATTGGTGCCAAAAATAACAGCACCAATATCTCCAGCATTGGGTGCACAATGGTAAAGCCAACATTGCACTAAATTCAGTGAACTGACGGCTTTCTAGCAGTAAATAATACCACACATCGAAGATGACGTAAAAGACCCTCTCTAAGCGCAATAGATCCCAAGGTGCCCTATTGACTATAATGGGGTCCGTCGAGTGTCCGTTAATTTTTAACAGACATCGCTTGATTAAAAGCCAGTCTTACAGGACTTTTTCGTCAGGTATTCCTGCTGGACTTTGCTCCAAAGACTTGCAAGGGGGCTCATCGGCCCAACAAATATAGTATAACTCACGTCAAAAAGCTGGCAAGAGTTGTACCTGAGATCTATGCCCATACTGGCACATCTTTCAACAGGCAGGGACAGCCACATCCTCTTCTCAGGCAGTGACATCATGTCTGTAGGTCAAATGGCCATTTAAATGGGACTGAGTTGAAGCATAGCCATGTGAGCAGACGTGATTTCACTGCTTGAGAAGAGGAAGCTGAGCTCTTACTGTAAGAAATCATCCACGTTTATAATCCTTTATAACTTGATATTTAAAGGTTAAGTTAAATCGCTGTTTTAATGCAAAATTATTACAAGTCTGTAAAAAAATGTCAAGTTTTTGTTCACTAGTGCAGCAAAGGAGGATAAAGTAATTGTGGTTGAGCCTACAGGGTTGCTTTCATCTCGTAGACCTATGAAACTGAGTTCAGATTTAGTGTTGGAGCTGGTTAGATAGAAACGTGACAAAAGTAATAATATATAAAAATTCTATGAAAATGAACAAATGAAAGTCAGACATTGCTTTCCAACCAGGCTTCAACAGAATTTTTAAAAAAAAGAAAACTCATGAAACAGGCCTGGACAGAAATGATGGTTCCCTTATCTTAATATTTTGTTGCACAACCTTTTGAGGCAATCCCTGCAATCAAACGACTCCTGTAACTGTCAATGAGACTTCTGCACCTCTCAGCAGGTATTTTGGCCACTCCTCATGAGCAAACTGCTCCAGTTGTCTCGGGTGTGAAGGGTGCCTTTTCCAGACAGCATGTTTCAGCTCCTTCCAAAGATGCTCAAT
This sequence comes from Leptodactylus fallax, assembly GCA_947044405.1. Taxonomy (NCBI): domain Eukaryota; kingdom Metazoa; phylum Chordata; class Amphibia; order Anura; family Leptodactylidae; genus Leptodactylus; species Leptodactylus fallax. The sequence continues at coordinate 3,326,169 of CAMRHE010000063.1, forward strand.
AGGATTTAGGTCAGGGCTCATAGAAGACCACTTCAGAATAGTCCAATGTTTTCCTCTTTGCCATTCTTGGGTGTTTTTAGCTGTGTGTTTTGGGTCATTATCCTGTTGCAAGACCCATGACCTGCGACTGAGACCAAGCTTTCTGACACTGGGCAGCACATTTCTCTCTAGAATCCCTCGATAGTCTTGAGATTTCATTGTACCCTGCACAGATTCAAGACACCCTGTGCCAGATGCAGCAAAGCAGCCCCAGAACATAACAGAGCCTCCTCCATGTTTCACAGTAGGGACAGTGTTCTTTTCAAGATATGCTTCATTTTACCGTCTGTGAACAGAGAGCTGATGTGCCTTGCCAAAAATTTCGATTTTTGTCTCATCTGTCCATAGGACATTCTCCCAGAAGCTTTGTGGCTTGTCAACATGTAGTTTGACAAATTCCAGTCTGTCAGATTCAAGTTATTTCTGTGACCATTGTGGGTTTTTCTTTCATTAAACGAGGGGTACCAACAATTTTGTCCACGTGTGTATAACAGAAAACATTGAAAATATAGCAACAAAACATTTCCAAGTCATATAAGCATTGCATTCTGCATTATGTCTGAAAATCACAGTATAAAGAAAACTTCACAGTGGGTTTTGTCATCCTTTGAAATAAAATAACAGCACGCCAGAAAAGTGATGCCGCAATTACGGGATACAAGAGGTCGTATGCTATGTTACTTTATCTTGTTTGCTTTGTGCAAGCAGGAGACTGACTTCTAAACATGGTTCTAGATTCATCTGTTCTTTAAGTTTCTAGACATTTCTCCATTAGGCATTGTGCATGACTATTTATCTTAAAGGGGATCTCCATGCAGTATTTTTAGACTTACTTCCTCTGGTGGCTTTTAGATTATGTACCTAGGGCCCCAAGGCTGGTTTCCCCTCCACCCTGGGCCCCCTAAGTGACCCCCCCTCAGAAGCAGCACCCACCCCTGCCCCCCCCCCCCGGCGGGTCGGGCGGTCGCTCCACCGCCTCCACCCTCTAATGCTTTCACAGATAAGTTACTTGCGTGCTATGGGGCGAGTTGGCAGGCAGTAATGAAGCCCACCCCCATAACACATGTAACTAGTGGTGAAAACAGGAGAGGAGGCATAGCAACTTGGGGGCTAGATGCTGGTTCCCATCATTTGACCTGGGGTCGGAACGAGTCTGAGCCTCATAGGTACAGCATGTAAAAGCCCCTGGAGGAAGTAAATCTAAAGAAAACTCCTTGGAGAACCCAAAGTTGGAACCAGCACTGAACCCCTAGCATCTAAAAGCCTCCAAAAGAAAAAAGCCAACATAGACTCCCTGAAGAACTCCTTTAAAGGGAACTTGTCAGGTTGAACATGTCATCTGTTCTGCAGCATGATATAGAGCAGGAGGAGCAGAGCAAGTTGATATATAGTTTTTTGGGACAAGATTCAGAAAATCTTGTAATTTATTGGTCAAAATCCCAATTTAAAAAGAGTCCAGTGGGCGGGCCTACTCAGTGATTGAATTTTCATTGTATGAGCATCCTCAGCCTCCAGGTCCAGTAGTAAGTGCTACCTGTGCACCCTCTACGACCGAGCCTCTCCTGCTCTATATCATACTGCGTATGTAGAACCTGACGGTTGAAAGTGATGCTACTGCAGGGGACACAAAAGAAGATCTTGCTATGTACAGTCAGCTTAGAAGTTTGTTGCAAACCATTCCCGGGATACTTTAAGTGGCGGAATTTTGGACGTATTTCCCCATTAGAAACCAGAATCAAGGTTTTTAAAGACATGAGGGCAGATTTATTATGCCACTTTTCTGGAGTACAAACCATAAAAAAAAACAACTTTTTTTTTTTTTGAAAAATTGGGGTTTGCGCAAAAAAAAAAAAAAATTACAACTTCTTTTAGTTTTCCTATGAGCTGGCGTACATTTCCGTTCCATACACACAGCTCAGATGAGGGTGTGTGTCACTTCTGAGGTGGTGTGTGCCCAGTCACAAATAAGGCGCATCCTCCGCTGGCTCAGGGGTTATGAAGAGTGAGCCAGTCGTCATAAAACTGCCCCATAGTTGCCAACAAATTTATGGGAGATTTTAGCTCCTCCCTGGCGCCACCAACCCAGAAATCACCCACTTTGGGGGGTTACATTTACCCAGAGCCAACCCCTTTTGTGGTTGGCCATACCCATTCCCCTGGAGTATTTGCTACCACGGCTCAAATTTCGTGGTTACAATATTGGCGTAAATGGAGTGTGCGCGTTTTATGTTTTTCCGACAAATAACAGAGCCAAATTCCATACAGTTACATCCTGTTAATATAACCTGTATCTTACTGTATACATTTTTTCACATGGTACACCGATGTTATCCACCGGGAAGCTTTCATGGTACATATGTTACACAGATATATTATAAGTCATGTGATGTGAAAGAAGCTGGAATAATGAAGTTCAAAAAATATAAGTACTAAAAAATATGAGCAATAAAAGAAGTTTTCTACCTGGTATGTTTGGTCATCTGTAGCTGTCAATTCAACCCTAAACCAAAACTGCAAAGAACAGTAAGGCTCCTTTCACATCTGTACTAAGAGCCTCTGTTGGGAGTCACTTACTGTGTTTTTCTTAGCGTTAAATAATGGAAACCTTCAATGAACCCATTATACAAAAATAAAAATTAGCTCCAAAACGCCTTAGGGTATGTTCACACAGTGTTTTTCTAACCTGTCTTGGAGGCAGATACTGCTTCAAAAGACACCTAAAAATGGCCTTCTATTTCAATGGCGGCTTTTTCTTCTAGCAGATATTTTCAACTAGCAGAAAAAAATAGAAGCATCTTGCTTTATCATCAGGCAGATTCTGCCTAAAACTTCCATAGAAATGAACTAAAGGCCGAAAAAACTAAAGAGGTTTTTGAGGCGCTTTTTGCAAAAACCACTTCAATAAAAAGCTAGGAGGTTTAGGGAAACAGAACCCCCGAGTACTAGGCCAAAAAAACCTTCCAAACTCTGCTTCAGCCTGGAGTCCCACATTGCAGAAAAGCAACTTTTTTTGTTGCAGATTTTGTTGTTTTTTTTTTTTTTTTTTAGCCAAAGCCAAGAAAGGCTACAAAAAGAATATATAGGAAGTTCTTATACTTCTACCTTCTGCTCAATCCACTCCCGGTTTTGGCTCAAAAATCTGCAGCAAAATTGGCCACAAAAAAAAAAGCTGCATTTCCGCAATGTGGGCCCTTAGGGGGGTGTTCACACTACCATTAGTAGTGTCCATTGCTAGCATCCGTTACAAAATGTTAACAACAGACACTAACAGATCCATCATAAATCAGTTAAAAATCCCATTGATTTCAGTGGGATTTGATCTGTTTTCCGTTAGTGTCCGTCACGTATCCGCTATTCTAACGGACATAATAACGCAGGATGCAGGACTTTTGTGTCTAACAAGAATGGACATCCAACGGTAGAGTGAACGCCCACCATAGCCTCCCAAAACTATTAAAAACCGCTACAAAATCTGCCTCAAAAACCTGAAGCAGATTTTTTTTTCTGTGTGAACTTACCCTTAGGCCACAAATCGCCACTACTAATTGCAACACAGGATTAAAGAGATAAAACATATCCCTTCTACCTGTATTAGTGTGGCTGCTAGTGTGATGGCCGCTGGGCGCCATCGTGGTGTAGTACCTTGTATCTTACAGATTTTATTATCCACATAGATGACAGGTAATAAAAGATAGAGAAGATCTCTCAGTCCATGTGCCAAAAAAACCCAGCAGGGACAAAAAATGGCCAGTGGCGTTCCACATACACATAAAATAATAAAACATAGTGAAGGAAGTTTATTTACGCAGACATTACCTGATACATATTGTGTCCTCTTGAGGTAACCTTCCTCTAATACATATCAGATATACAATTTCCTTTCTCTTGGACTCTGGGTGCCAGCAAGGCGCCATTTTGACTTTGTGTTTTCAAATCTTTCAATGGAGATTTAAGAGAAAAGGCTTCTTATTTTTCTCCTATGGGCGCAGCCATTTTGGCTTAGTCTTTTGTTGCTGTTTTAATGTTTATAAGGGAAAAGGCTTCTTCTTTTTCTCCTATGGGAGCACCATTTTGCCTTAGTCTTTTCAAGTCTTTCATTGAACCCAATGGTTCAATGACAAACATTCATAAGTTTATGTATATAAGATCATTTGCTGAACATTCACAATCCGCTACCTCAGAGGTCTAAAATAATATGTGTGTGACCGGCCTAACATTGGTAGTCTCTATTCAGATCATGTTTTGTACATCCGTTTTTTTTTAAGGACACAAAAACGAAGCATACTGTACTTTTGTGTCCATGTAAAAAAAAGGACAGCAACGGATCCGTAATTTTTTAACATTGATGTCTATAACTAAGCCAAAATTATGGTGCCCTTAAGACGAAAAAACAGCAGTTTATGAACAATAAGACTGATGCGAAAAAGAGCTGGGGCAAAAACTGCAGTGTAAACGCATTGTGGTTTTTCCTGCATCACTTTTCACAAAAATCAGAGGAAAGCTTTCTGCTTCAATTATACCTATAGGGAAACCGCCGGCGTTTCGTAGGTATAATTGACATGCTGCGATTTCCAAAACTGCAATGATTTTGGAAATCTTAGCATGTCCACTGCACGTATTTTTTTGCAATGTGTGGATGGGATTCGCTGGAATCTTTGCAGGGACTGGAAAATGCCGCAGCATTTACGCTACATGGGGCACCGACCTAAAACAGTAATGTAAGACTTGAAAAAACTAAGCCAAAATGGCTCTTTGGTGATACCAGCATCCCTGAGGAAGGAAATTGTGTATATTTGAAGCCAGAGTCGTAACTTGTAGCTTCTGGGCCCCAGTGTAAAATCTGTAATGGGGCCCCAGCCTACTTTGTGCCTCTTAGGATAGTGGTATGTTTTATGTGGTAGAGGGTGTCCTCTTCATACCTGCGGTGTACGATCGCACACTGCTGGTATTAGGTGACGTCTTCCATGAACCTTGTTTTATCATTTTGTGTGCATTGCAGTGGGCAGAGCAATTCTACTTTTTGGTGCCCAAAGATCTTCTCCACTCAGAAGTCTTTTTCTGCGCCATAGACTACTTTTCAGATATCAGCTTTATACATAAGTGAAGTTGCATCTAAAGGAATGAAAATGTCCCACTTTAAACATCACTGAACTGAAAGACTGAAAGACTTTTGCTAAGGCTACATTCACCCTGGGGTGTAAAGCAGCTGTGAAAAGGGTCCATTTTTGACTGCCGTCTTGCACCGGAGGGACACCTGCATTCATCCCTTCTATCCTTGGCTCTTGTGTTGAGATATCCGAAGATGAGTAAAGTGAGAAGACCAACTTTTGTGATTAATTTTCTTTTTTTTCATAGTTGGGTTTCTTATAACCCCAATGCCACGGAAGCATGTGCTTTATTATGGTGAAGCACACAGTTTGAGCTCTTGGTGTGGCCAAATTTTTTTTACATTTTTTTTTTTTCAATTTTATTTTTGTATCCCATTATTTTATTTTATTTTTTGAACCACATATCATAGTGTTTCACAGATTAAAGCTTATGTGCGCATCAGTGAAAAAAAGATGTGTGTCATTTTTGTCATGGCCGTTTCTAGAACACACTTGGGCACATTTATTAAGCTACTTGCGCCTTTCCTTGTTTTTTTGCACTGAACATTATTTATGACACACTTGTTGCTTTTTTCCCACATGCTGCCCTCTCCACTTTTGAGTTTTATGGGTGAAAGTGGGTGGGTGGCCAAAGTGGAATTTTCTTTTTAATTGCGGAAAAGCTACTTTTTTGTTGCGGTTTTTTTGAGCCAAAGCCAGGAGTGGATTGTGCAGAAGGTAGAGATATAAGAGCTTCCTATAGATTTCCCATTTCTTTTGTAGTCCCAATGGGTTTGGTTCCAAAAAATGCAGCAAAATCTTCAACAAAAAAAGCAACATGAGGCCTCAGCCTTAATGGTCCGTCAAGAGATAGGACATCCTATTTTTATCTATTTTCATGGATCCGTCAATAGATTCAAGAAAAAGAATCTGAAAACAGATACCCCATGGATGCAAAACGGAGTTGAAAAACAGACATTGCATCCGTTTTTCATGGCCACGATTTTTTGTACATGTGCATGAGGACATACGCTGGCAGCCTTGTCAGGTCCTTGCTACGAAGCAGCAAAATCTCTGAAAAGGAACAATGACTAATATCGAAAACATTTCTGGTCATGTTACACCTTCCAAAGCATGTACATGAATATGTTTCTCTAGATTTCAGACTCCTTTTCTAGTTATTGATATAGAATAAGCTGTATGTTGTTTTATTAACATTAGATGCAGAAATGGAGCTGACAGATCCCTGATGTGCTCATTCCCACCCCATCTCATTCCTCTCTCCCAGTTAACTTCATTCCGCACTGACCTCCCTCCCACACTAATGGTATAGACGACAGGTCAGGGGAAGGAAGACTAATGACGGGCATTGGGCACAGCTGAAATCTGCAAGATGAATGTCACACTGGCTTCCTCTGCATTTCATGACTGACTTAACATATGGAGAGGTACTTAACCCCTATCTTGTTAGGTCAGCCACCGGTTCTCAATAAAATGGCTGCAATATAACCACAGACTAGTGTCACATTATCAATGCTCATGGAAATATTCCTAGCACACGTGTAATATAAGTCTTGGACGACTCTTTGTCACACCTCATACACCGACAAGTGCTGAATTCTTTGCTATAGGGGGCACAATATCATGAAAGCAACACCTAGGAATCCTGTAGAAGATAGATGACATTTCACTTCTAATAAGTGACTTCTATGGATGACATAAATTTAATGAAATATTGTAAGCGGAATTTTGAGTTAAAAAAGGGTTCCCTTGTGAATGAGGGTCTTTCTTGTTCCCTCTTATTTTTCCAGGATCTGGTACACCAAAGGCCCATTTATTTCCAAGGGCATCACGTAATACTTTGCTTCTCCTTTGGGGGTGCTGCAGTAGAAGTGAACACTTGCTGCCAGGTCCCGTTGCATATCACAGTTACAGGTCCCTATGAAAGTCATGTCATTTTTGTGTGATTTATCTAAAAAAAATTTTTAAAAAAGGGATTGTAAAAAGGTTTGCAGCTTTAAATGAAGATACTCACCGTTGAACAATAACTGGACTGCAGACAATAAAACAAGGGGAAAAGAGTGAACGCAACCTAAAATGCACACAAGTAAACATGGGAATACTGGATAGTTAACTGGGGTCCCCTAAGAGCGAATTATGGAATAAGGCATGCCTATATACAGCTGTTTATACACAGGGGTGTAGCTATAGAGGATTTATTTATTATGCTTACTTATATAGCGCCATCATATTCCGCAGCGCTTTACAGACATTGTCAGTCACTGTCCCATATGGAGCTCACAATCTACATTCCCTATCAGTATGCCTTTGGAGTGTGGGAGGAAATCGGAGTACCCGGAGGAAACCCACGCAAACACGGGGAGAACATACAAACTCCTTGCAGATGTTGTCTTGGCAGGATTCAAACCCAGGACTCCAGCGCTGCAACCACTGAGCCACCGAGGGGATGCAGAGGTACCAATCGCTACTGGACCCAGGAGCCTGAGGAGGCCCAAAGACCTCTTGACAATATAAGACACCAGTACTATAGATAGCACATGGTAAGTGGGGGAGCCTTTACAGATTTTGCTCTGGGGCCCAAGAGCTTCAAGTTAGGCCTCTGTTTGTGCAAATGTCACATGCAAATACCTTTGTACTTATAGATTCGTATACAGTAGACACATGCTGTAACTAAAAACTAACTAAAAACAAAAATACATATCCACATATGTAATATGTACATTTAAAAAAATGCATTTACACAGTCATACACACACAGATATATTGTATATACATATAGAGGGAAAACTTTACATTCCTGTGGCCCAAGGCAAAATTTTTAACAGGGCCTCACATCTACCACATGCCATATATAATGCAGGAATGCTCCCATGTGGCAAGACCTGTCCCCAGATCTGAAAAGCCCAATGACATACATCATCCGATCGGCGCTGTCACCCTGAGCTGTTTTGTTGCCCAAATCCGTTCAGCCCTTCCAAAGATATAAGCTATTTTTTTTTTTTTTTTTTTTTGTGTGTCATTTAGGGTCTACTAGCCAAGTGGGTGATAACATTATGGTTTATCTGGGGGCGGGGTACTGTATGTTATGCAATATCACCGCCCATTTGGCTAATTGACCCTAATTTGCATCAACATTAAAAGGGCTTATATCTTTGGAATGGCTGAATGAATTTGGATAAACAAAACAGCAAAATTCTTGGGTTGATAGTACCGATCAGATGATGTATGTCATTGCGGTTTTCAGGCTTGGTCAGGGGCAAAAATTGACAGGGTGTAGAGTGTGCAGTTGCACCCAGGCCCAGGAGCCTTAGGGGGTCCATAACGTGTCTCTTCCCATTACTTTATGTGATACATTATATTTGGGGGGCTTGGTACAGATTTTGCATTGGGGCCCAGGCGCATCATGTTATGCCTCTGGGCCTGGTGATAGGTCCTCTTTAAGATCCACCAAGATTTCATCCAGCTCGTTAGCGTATCCCCTTCTTCTTTGCTGTTTCATGTATAGGGCAGTCCTAAGAAATACACACTCACGGGCCAAGCATTCACTTAATATACGGTAAGTATTGATGCCTGGTCATACAGACAGTACTTGCCAGATATCGGGCACACGATAATTTGATCATGGTGTTCTTTCTTGTGTATTTGACACTATAGGCCCCATGTTCTGAAATGAACATGACTTTTAGACAGGTTATAAAACATGAAGTATATTGCTATCCATGCATCATAGCGTCCTTTACTTCCCCATTAATTTTGGTGTACCAAGACAACTGAGACTTTTTCCCTACTGGGAAGCGGCATATAATCTGACAGCCAAGCATGCTAATCTTAATAGCTCATTTTCTTGATGCGTGCAGACTCGTAACGCTCTGCCCAAGAGCATTAACCACAGGCCTAAGCTGATGTGGCTGTGAATTATTTTTGATAACAATATCGCTAACTTACTCTCCACTCCCTCTCTCTCTTTTTCAGTCTGAAGGGATAATACTTAGGCTGACAGATGCTGAGGCTGTAGGAGTGAATTAGAGATGTGATGCAAAATTTCCATGCTTAGATTATGGCGCTTTACTGTTCAGCTGCGATAATATCTCCGAGTTCACTATCAATTTTAATGGAAACCGTATCGCTCAGACAATGTTATTTATGGAGCAGATAACCCACTACAGTCTCATAGCCAACCATCTGTCCCAGCACTTGTGATCTTGGTCAGTCTAGTGTGTATTATATTAGGAAATGTAGAAAACCGGGCTTCAATACTCAATAGTTTTGATGCATTAAAGGGTTATCTTCTTGTGAAATATCCCAGGAGTTGTCCAGGATGGTTTACTTGGCTTATACTTAGCCTAGGTCATAAATACATGATCAGTAGGGGCCGACAGATGGCACTGATCATTTGTAGAGGGCTGTTACCGACGCCTGTCCTATACACTGTATGGAGCCAGAAGCAGTTGACTCCTGTTCCTGTGTAGTGGCTGGACACCGGTACTGCAGCTCAGTTACCATTGAATTGTATGTAGCGGATGCAGCCTCATACAGCTGGTCAATGCAGGGGCCACCTGTCAGCCCCCACCAATCATATAGTTATGGCTTATCCTAAGGATAGGCAATAAAAAAAGTAATTTCTGGAAAATTCCTTCAATTACTGTATAAAGTGATGATGACTGAAATGTTCGGCCCATGTGGTGTGCCTGTTCAGTTAGAGGAAACCTCAGACTGCACGTTGATATGTCCTATTTTGGTTGGGAAAAATGGACCAGAATAGGTCATGATCATTTTCCTGAATTATGTATGGCCCCATTCACTACAGTGGGTTTGTGCGCAGTTGATGTCTAGTCCATCAAACATGGACTACATCACGGCCATGAATATCAGCCCTTACGCACTTTTAGCCACCATGTTTTGCAGTCATTGACCAGTCTAAGGTAAGGGTCTTGAATGGAGTCATCCAACTGAATGGACAAAGTGTACAATAGACCTAGATACTGTATACATTGATTTTTCTATTCTTTTCCGAGATCGATGACCTAGGCAATGATCTATTTGGTTACCCCTTACCCTGGTCCTGTATGGCAGAATCTTGTGGGCTGAGATGACATGAAAATCTAACAAGGAAAGGAAAGGATAAGACCTCCCATGATCGCTGCGCCGCAGGGGCATGTGCAAGAGGACAGTTGCATGGTTAAAACTGCCCCATTGCAGTCCTGCCTTTCTAACGCACAGTGACCACCGACTCTTCTCTCCTGCTACGATGGTAATGTAATGATGATCCAGTCTTAGCATTTGATGGCAGACTAGCAGAAGAGCGATGCAAGAAATCAGGGAGGGCCCATCGCAGATCAGTCCAGCATCTTCAGTAACTAGTAAACTGGGAAGGGGTTACCACCATACCAGGAAGTTGGAATGAGGGGATGGGGGTTAGCAGCTCGGCGGTGACTTGTTTCTGTGTCCCCAGTGGCAGCAACGCATTGGGGAAGGGAAGTTGGAATGATTTGGTGTATGGCCCCCTCCTTAACAAAATCCTTTATACGCTCCTACTGCTCTGAGCCCCATGTTCTATCAAACTGTCCTGCAAATGTATGAATTGCTTTTTACAGTAGCTCTTGAAGTTTGATGTGGTTGTCTAGAGGCTAAGTCGTATTGAAATGTTACCAAGTGCTTGATATCAGTCTCTTAGATCAGGGAGGCTGGAATACACTATAACTATAGCCCGGAGATTTACATGTTGTCTACTCATTTTTATTTTTCATAAACTTACAAAATGTCACCGGCTTTAACAAAATGAATTACAGGCATTAAGTTCTGAGAGTGTTGAGATGACAGAAAGATAATTGAGTCGACTTTTATTATTTTATGAACGTCAGAATGTCACAGCCAACAAATACCCATGATAGCGGTCGTATCATAGCCATAGAAAACACTGAGATTGAAGGATTATTTTATCTCATTTAATTGTACTAAATGGATTTTCAAGACTGTTAAAAAGATGCTCAAGTCTATAAGACTCAGCTGCAATACCCGAGGGTGTCCAGGGACAGGAGTGGCGCTATTTCTGGTAAAAATTCTGTATGGGAAAGGATTTATTTTAGTTCTTGATGCTTCTTCTACTTCAGGTCTAGGTTTGTTTTAGTAGAGTTTTTGGTCACTATATCTGATACAAAGGTGTAAGGTTGTAATGCCGTTGCGCTACACTTTCCAAGAAGCCACCAGGTTACTTCTGCTACAATGTGCAGTTGCCTCCGCTCCATGCTGCCGTACATGTCCTCCTGTGACCGATGTAGATGGTCCTGTCCATAGGCAAAGCATGCCCTGGCAGCTGTCGTCTGTTTATATCAGCTCTGCCCTTAGCATGGCGCCTACACAATATAGTGTCTTAGCATGCTAGTTCCCGCAAAGGTATTCTAACTAATTCTCCGTTTACTGACCTTGGCCTGTTTTCTAACTTTGTCACTTATTCTTATCCTGTTCTGCTGACCTCCTCTGTACAATCTCTGCCTGTCCCTGACCTGAACCTGCTCTGCACTTCCTTACCTTTTTGCCTGTATACGACCTTGCACACTAGCCACCTGTCACAGACCTTTGGCCCATACTTGACCACTCTTTTGCCTGGCCCTTTGTTTGTTGCTTTATACCAGCTTCTCTTTGATCTTGGACCAGGAGCCCATCTATACTGGGACTATTCCTAGAGGTAGCGACCTGGTAGTTTCCCAACAGCAAAGTCCTGGGCTACTTAAATAACTCCCTTGGGATAGGTCCAACGTCAGACCGTACAGTGGGTTCACAACCTACTGTCCATTACAGGTCACATTCCAAAGCTTAAGTTATGTGCACAATACAGCTTCTGGAATGTTCTATATATTAGGGAAGGGGGGTTGTACATCATACTAGCCAATCCATTTGAGTTTAGACAACTACTTGGTTTCCTATCATCGTTGAGTTCCCTATATATTTTGGGGTGTCAGTGCTCATGACATATGGGTGTCCCTAACTGACTGTTGCTTCTTGTGTATTATCTTTTACTTGCTTGTCTTGCTTATTATGTTTTCTTTGGTGATTTATGGCACTGCTGTTCTCGCTATCTCTAGAGCTGACTGTAAAACAAATTCTGACCCGTATTTCTGGAGCTGTTTTGCTATTAGTTCACTGTGCAAAGAATAAACCAAAGGGTCACGATACCCAAAAGCTGCATCCCCGTCCATCATAATGCTATGGATTTTCCTTGTGTTATGATGTAATATTATTAGATCGGAATAAGTTTTCAAGGACACAATGCATCAATGTTACTGGGGGTCTAGAAGGGTTATGCTATAAGGTGAGAACGGGGGGTCCTTTTCCCTCTCTGCACATTCAGCCTGAGCGCAGGCAGGATGAATGTAGGCAGGTGGTGGACGGCGCTCCCGTTCAGTTCAATGAGACCCCCAGAGATAGCCGACTCCGACTCTCCCATTGAAGTGAATGGGAGCACCATCCACCATCAGTCATGCCTACATTCAGTACTCAGTGGTCAGACCCCCACCCATCAGGTATTTATCCTCTATCCTATCGCATACATTATGGTGAAATTGTGGTGAAGTCAGAATATTTGTATAGGAATGGTAAAATTTAATATGGTTAATTCTGCACATATACTGTAGCTCCTGGTTTCACACTACCAAGTCTCGGACGTGAGAAAACTATAATGCTAGGAGTCCGTCTCCTGGCATAGTGTACACCCAACACACTCAAACACAGGCTGAGTGTATCCTCCAAGACTTAGTAGCGTGTAACCAGCATAAGACATATGTCTTTTCAGACTTGTGTACCTTGATTAAACTCAAAATTCTGTGCTTAAGAAATTTCCAAGGCATATACACAATTTCCTGTTATCGCAACCTACTCCAGATTACCGTCTGTCAAGTCTCCACCATCTGTTTAAAGTTATCTCCAAAATGGATAAGTTTATCATTTAAAATTTTTCATCATTATTAAAAAATATTATCATAGTTGATTTATGAGTACACCGGCCAGCAGAAACTCATCTGATAAATGATACTTTGGGTTGTGTTGGTTTTGTTGTTACTGTTTCTTATTATTAACCTATGATTACATATTCATCTCCGCGGGTTCATAAATTTTGTCTATGACAAATGTAATTTGCTTACAAAAATTATTAGTAATATCTCTGGCCATGTTTTAGGAGGAAACTAAAGCCTTTGCAAAAACCCTTTCATTTCTTGTATCAATTGATGAAGTGCCTTAGTCCCTATTGTCCATAAGTTGGTGCCCCAGTTTCTACTGACCCCCAGTTTTCTGCCAAGACATGTACAAAAAACCTTGTGACTTTTTCACGCCGCTGTCACCACTTTCCTGAAAAGGGGGCAAGACGTAGATGTGTGTGTGTGGGGGGGGGGGGCTTTTACCTCTTGTTATGGGCACACTTTGAGTGGGCTGTGCAGCATTGACTATGGACCCCCTTATCAACAACAGTAGACATATGTCTGATTAAAGGGGTTGTCACATTGACTGCTTTTTTCCCAATGTGGTGGCTGGCATCTGATTTTGCTAGAGCAAGCCATGGTCAGCCAAAGAATGTTAAATGTAGTTTTACATGGTGGCCATTCAGATGAATGGAAACAAGTGTGGCTTGAGCCTACATGAACTGGACCTGCTCTGGCTCACAGAAGGTGGTCTTAACCGCACTGGCTCACAGAGGGTGGTCCTGAAGGATAGCTCTCCAATGATGTCTCTATGTTCTATAAGGGAATCTGGGTTGACTTGATGGGACACCTACTGACCAGTGACACTTGCCATGCTGCAACTGTTCCACTGAATGGAGCTAAACCGCAATACCAAGCACACTACAGTACATGGCACCATGCTTGGTACGTAGTAAAGAGGTCACAGCAATCCATATCATAGTCCCAGAAAACCTCTTTAGGACAATGTCTTTCAGCAGTTTGTAGCTAATTCATCTAGTTTAGCATCTGCAGTAGACACTAAAATCTTTTTGCTTCCTAAAGAGCCAGTTATTACATTAAGATTTTCTACTCTATTGTTAAAACAGGTGTGAGTCATAATAGCGCAGATATCCGTATGGCGGTGTATAATTAATCAGTCCCACTAACACAAGGCAGGTCCGGTACTTCCAAGTGATTGCTACAATTTAGTAAAAACAAACATACACTTAAGTGCGCGACTGATTTACCTCTATAAACAGTATATACTGTATTTTCTGTAGCAACACAAATGTAGCAAAATCTCCTTGCAAACATACAAAGGAAGTCAAAAATTTACCAGCACCTTGGTTATATTAAAACTTCTGTTGTGAGTTCATTTGTGAAAAAATGGCTGCTCCACTTGTAATTTGTAGGAAAGAAGAGCACATGCACTGATACATTTTTTACGGTCGGAGGGTGTGAACAGTACGGAGAAATTGTTTTTTCGCAGAGAAATGTCTATGAATGGATAGAAAAATTCAAGGAAGGTCACACAAGTGTCAGCAATGAAGTAGGAGCTGAATGACTATCCACGTCCACAACTGAGGACAATAATGAGCATGCACGTGAACTCATAACCCAAGACACTTTAACCCAAACATCATGACGTTGTTGTGTCCCCCATGACCACTGAGGCCCAATTCCCCGATGTGCATGACATCAGCCACAACTGAGGACAACAATGAGCATGCACGTGAACTCATAACCCAAGACACTTTAACCCAAACATCATGACGTTGCTGTGTCCCCCATGACCACTGAGGCCCAATTCCCCAGTGTGCATGACATCAGCAAGGAGGTCGGAAGAGCACCCCAAGGTAGCACTGGATGCCACAAGGGGACCCAGGAGAGGTGAAGGAAGTATAAGGCTAAGGCCCCACATTGCAGAAATGCTCCTTTTTTGTTGCAGATCTTGCTGCATTTTTTTCAAGCCAAGCACAGGAATATCTATGAGAAGAATTGGCAATATAAAGAAACCGCTTCTACGTCTCCATTCTGCTTGATCCACTCCTGGCTTTGGATAAAAAAAAAGCGCAGTAAAACCTGCAAGAAAAAAAAAAATCATCTTTTTCGCAACATGGGCCTTAGCCTAAGTGTTTATTATGCTTCTGCATCTCCCCTGGGCCTCTATTTATTATACTCTGGGGACTATTTGTGGGTGATGAATCCCAAATGTTTCAGATTCAGATTGAGCCCAAAACTTTTAGAAAATTTGGGCCGAATCTGGTTTGATCCAAACCTGTTTGCTCCTCTCTACATATTGCCAGATTTAAGGAATTTTACTGTATGTATTCTGATGTACTATCACGACACATGCCTGATTCCCACCCAATGAAAGTGCATTTGTTGTTCTGTTCCATTTGCTTCTATTACAAATGTATTTAAAATGTATTATCATTTTTGACTTGCCCGGGCCCACAAGAGAAACCAATATAAATTCTATTAAGAAATCATTTGCCTGCGGAGAATTTCCACTGGATTACACTTTTAAACTTTAATGTTGGTTAAAACATATCAATCACTGATGAATCAAACTGTACGGAGTCGGGAAAAAAAACCCGACCGAATGTGTAATGATGAGAATTGAAATGATTGGGAAAATTGTATTCCAGAGGCGCAGCCCAGAGAGTCAGTAAAATTGGATTATCGTTCCCAGGCTCCAAATGGAATCCTGACTGCCACCTGTGTGAGAGCCAGCATGCGGATAATATATTTGTTGCATGAATGGATAGCTTACTATGCATCTGTGTCTATGTCTGCATCAAGAGAGGGCTGGGAACCTGTGGCCTGGCATAGGGAACAAAATTATCAATGAATCAGCCCTCCACTGATGGAATTTTGGTCAGGCTTGGAGCTCTGAAGCCTCTCTTTGCATCATTCCATTATGTGATGAGGGAAAGCAATGCAGAAACCACCCCATAGATAAACCATTTGTAGTAATGCTATTAACATTCAGTACTGTATGTCGTGTTCACAGCCTTGGGTTTGGCCATATTGGCAGAACACAATCATATATTTTCTGTCGACTCTATGTCATAACATTTTCCAGAGTAATGTTATAACCAGATTGCAATTCCTCTACTGAAAATTATTTTCCCTATCGCATCCACTAAGTCAGTTTTATAGGAAGATAGAAAACATATCAGTTTAATAATGCAGAACCTTTAGATCCCATGCACATGGAATAAAATCCGGTCCATACATCTACAAGATTTGCCGTTGCAACCCTAGTCAGAAGACTATGATGCCAAGAGTCCCTGCCACACCGTGGCTATACTATTCATACTATATACAGTATGAGACATGGGCAAGCAGGGACTCCCAGCATCATAGATCACTATGATGTGGGAGACTGAGTCTTCAGACTGAGTTCAGGACAGGATATCCAGCCGATGGATCCACCAGGATTTTCCATTCCAGATGTACATGGAGTCTTAGGACGTCCAAATTAGAGTAAAGACAATATACAGTACAAACTCCATTGAAGTGATAGTGACCCTTCTAGTTTTCTATTCCAGACTACAATGGGGGCAGAAGGAATAATTTTCCATGGGCCTGGCTTGGAAGGTTGCATAATATTGATAATACACCTGCATATGCATTATAATAATATATAGATATATCCGCCCCTTACCTTAACCAAATTTAGTAGCAAGACCCCTGACAGGCTACAAATCACAACCACTGAGTAGCTACATATGGACACATATATGATAGACATCACACAACTGAGTATCACATAATCATAGTGTGTTGAAAAGCTGGTCACATGACACACGTATCTGAACATGCCCCGCCAAGAGCATGTCTTCTTACACAGCTCCTTCTGTACAGAAGTTTAATGGAAGCTATTTAACCCTTTATGTAGTGAGCTCTTAGTTAAAGTATACCTCCAGTTATTAATAACTTTTCATAAATGAATAGTGTATTTGAATATAAACAACTTTGTTATATATCTCTGCTCTTTATCTTCATTGTAACTGCTTGTTTACATTATATTCATCTCCGTATTCAGCCTTGCACATAGAGCTCTATGGAGAGGGGTGGGGTGGGGTAGAATTAAAATTTATTGCCTCATTCTGTGCACTGGTAGCCTCTTATCTATAAACCTAGCAGTGTTAAAAAAAAGTTCAGAATAGCAGAGTGTAACAGCAACAAGAATTTGAGTGTCTTTTCTATCCCCCTTCCCCTCTTCATAGACTAACATGTAGAAAGTAACTCTGCATAAAAAATGGAGAAGAAAAGATATTTCTTTAATAAGATATATTGCAAAGTTTCATATATTAACCTGTACTATTTATGAAAAATTGCTTATGACTTGAGGTACACTTAAAGAGTATCTTCAGTTATAAACAACTTTTTATAAGTGTTCTTTAAGTGTGCCAGCAAACAGAAATTTAGTGTTAAAGCAGAGTCTGTCACTAGTAAATTGGTTACTAGGGCAAACCTCTGAAGATTAGTTTTGTCCAAATTCGTGTTTGGACAAAGTGATCCTCTGGTTCAGATAGCATCGGACATGAAATTATTATACTCTAGGGTCTCTTCAGAGTCCCAAGGATGTGTAAAAAATAAAAAAAAATAAAAATTATTCTGCCAAAATATGTCATGGAGTCCCCACTTGCCATGTATAATCTAAAATACTTGTGTCATCTTATGTTGTAGGGAGCCCTTTGGGTAGTGATTGCTACCTCTGTACACCCTATAGCTACGCCCCTGCTGCCATACAGTATCCAGGAACAGGGGGAGAGAAGCCGAGCTCTGTGTATATACAGGTTTATGTGATATGGAACAGAATTTTTTAGCAAAATGCAAAGGAAATCCTAACAGCTCTCCCTGTATCAGTGTGTGTAGAGAGAAGGCTGTCAATCATCCTGTGTGGGCGGAGTAATCAGGACTCTCACTGTCTCCAAGGAGTCCTGTCAGGATTTACTTTGATTACTCCAAACCATATACAGATGTAGCACAGTTTAATTTCACTCTGATAACTTGCTTCAGAGTGATATAGTATCACAGAACACAGCAAAAGCCATTGAAAAAGTCAAGTTTAAAGTTTCTGCCACAGTGTAGTTAACACTTTAAGTGTCAAATTAAACTTTGCTTATATCTATATCACATAGTTTAGCTTCTATATAGTATAAGATAAGCAGATAATATCTGACCTAAGCCACTCATGAAGTGTTGGAGGGTTATATAATGGAATTAGGGAAATATATATGTTTGCATATATATATATATATATATATACAGTCATATGAAAAAGTTTGGGCACCCCTATTAATCTTAATCATTTTTAGTTCTAAATATTTGGGTGTTTGCAACAGCCATTTCAATTTGATATATCTAATAACTGATGGACACAGTAATATTTCAGGATTGAAATGAGGTTTATTGTACTAACAGAAAATGTGCAATATGCATTAAACCAAAATTTGACCGGTGCAAAAGTATGGGCACCTCAACAGAAAAGTGACATTAATATTTAGTAGATCCTCCTTTTGCAAAAATAACAGCCTCTAGTCGCTTCCTGTAGCTTTTAATCAGTTCCTGGATCCTGGATGAAGGTATTTTTGACCATTCCTCTTTACAAAACAATTCCAGTTCAGTTAAGTTTGATGGTCACCGAGCATGGACAGCCCGCTTCAAATTATCCCACAGATGTTCAATGATATTCAGGTCTGGGGACTGTGATGGCCATTCCAGAACATTGTAATTGTTCCTCTGCATGAATGCCTGAGTAGATTTGGAGCTGTGTTTTGGATCATTGTCTTGCTGAAATATCCATCCCCGGCGTAACTTCAAATTCGTCACTGATTCTTGTACATTATTCTCAAGAATCTGCTGATACTGAGTTGAATCCATGCGACCCTCAACTTTAACAAGATTCCCGGTGCCGGCATTGGCCACACAGCCCCAAAGCATGATGGAACCTCCACCAAATTTTACAGTGGGTAGCAAGTGTTTTTCTTGGAATGCTGTGTTTTTTTGACGCCATGCATAACGCCTTTTTGTATGACCAAACAACTCAATCTTTGTTTCATCAGTCCACAGGACCTTCTTCCAAAATGAAGCTGGCTTGTCCAAATGTGCTTTTGCATACCTCAGGCGACTCTGTTTGTGGCGTGCTTTCAGAAACGGCTTCTTTCGCATCACTCTCCCATACAGCTTCTCCTTGTGCAAAGTGTGCTGTATTGTTGACCGATGCACAGTGACACCATCTGCAGCAAGATGATGCTGCAGCTCTTTGGAGGTGGTCTGTGGATTGTCCTTGACTGTTCTCACCATTCTTCTTCTCTGCCTTTCTGATATTTTTCTTGGCCTGCCACTTCTGGGCTTAACAAGAACTGTCCCTGTGGTCTTCCATTTCCTTACTATGTTCCTCACAGTGGAAACTGACAGGTTAAATCTCTGAGACAACTTTTTGTATCCTTCCCCTGAACAACTATGTTGAACAATCTTTGTTTTCAGATCATTTGAGAGTTGTTTTGAGGAGCCCATGATGCCACTCTTCAGAGGAGATTCAAATAGGAGAACAACTTGCAATTGGCCACCTTAAATACCTTTTCTCATGATTGGATACACCTGGCTATGAAGTTCAAAGCTCAGTGAGGTTACAAAACCAATTTTGTGCTTCAGTAAGTCAGTAAAAAGTAGTTAGGAGTATTCAAATCAATAAAATGATAAGGGTACCCAAATTTTTGCACCGGTCAAATTTTGGTTTAATGCATATTGCACATTTTCTGTTAGTACAATAAACCTCATTTCAATCCTGAAATATTACTGTGTCCATCAGTTATTAGATATATCAAATTGAAATGGCTGCTGCAAACACCCAAATATTTAGAACTAAAAATGATTAAGATTAATAGGGGTGCCCAAACTTTTTCATATGACTGTATATATATATATATATATATATATATATATATATATATATATCTTATACATACACACACACCATCCTGCCACCTGGCCTGTTACTACAGTTGGACATCCCATTGGGAAGACAGGGATGTGCACAGCTATGAGAGCCACCATAATGCGGCTCCCCTCTGACCCATCGGTAACACCACCACTAGGGGGCTGCTGGGTACTAGAGGACCCAAATCAGCTCTGGAGTACAGTTATAGATTAGAAAAAAAACGAGAGTTAAATCTCAGGACTATATAACTATGGTTTTAAGTTTGACTGTTTAACTTGCTTACCAATTTTTTTTTTCACATTTTTTTAAATCCACAAAAATGTAAAAAATTTTGCCTTAAAATAGCAGCTGGAATGAGAAGGTGTGTCCAAACTTTTGGTCTGTACTGTGTTATATATATATATATATATATATATATATATATATAATAAAGTTTTGCTAGCATACAGAGAGTAAAGGAAAAAAACAAGTATTTCTTTTTAATTGCCCCATGGGAAAATGACAAGGCAAATGTCACTTCTACCCAACGTTCTGCTTCCAGATATAAGAGCAGCATATTCATTTATTCTCATTCTTTCTGTATCACTAACAATGTCCCACGGAGTGACAGACATGACGGGCTATATATTACTTCTCTCCCTCTCCTTCGGAGAATGTCACTGTGTCATATTGTAACGTCAGGATTGATTGGTTCTGTTTTGCTTTGGTTCACATTATTTTATAGGAATGTTTAAGTTTTTGTTTTTCGCTCCTATCTCTTTTGCTAGACAAGTTGACCAGATAACCCATTAGTCTTGAAAGACAGAGGACCCAATGTAGCCTCATTCTTCATATCAAGTGTAGGTGCTTGGAAGCTAATACGTTATGTGACAACATCCCTTTGTGTTGAGGAAGACAGATTTAGTGTGAAGGTCTTCTTCTGATGAGGTCCTCTTCTAAGATGAACACAAGTGATACGTCAACTGGCTTCATCTTTCACGGTGTCACTGGGTCGAAAGTGGACAAGGCAATCCACTGCATATTCTGTCTGGTTAATCTCTTTTTATTGTCACTAGATATAGAGAGTGCCTGGAAGACAAGTTTTATAAATGTGTATACAACTATAAAGAGAAGAATAGATGTATCACCAGCACCAAAGCTACAGTATCATCTGCAAAACAGCAAATAAAATCTGATGGCCTTCGCCTTCGACCAATATTTTATAAAACAACATATAAAATTTATATTTAGTGCACAAAAGTTGAATAACTTTGTAAAGCCCTTGCTTTACTAAGGGACAAATAATCTGTGTAATGTCCATGGAAAAGGGATGTTTATTTAAAGGTGTTGTCCAGGCATTGGACCAACCCTGGTGGAGGCAGGGTGAAGTGTAAAAAAAAAATAAAATAAATATGTCCCATCTGAAAATTGCAATATACACTACTTTTGTTCAAGTCATGGTTAAAGGAGTATTCCCATGAACATAATCATATCTATATTTGTAGATAATTAAAAGTTAAACATTTTTTGCAAATATAAGTAGTTAAAAATTCTGCAGAGTTTTAAAGATTTTCTCTAACTATCTTAGCAGTGGAATCTGTTGTCTCGATCGGTTGCCAATGGATACAACCACAAATGCAGAAACTTTCTATGGTCTGGGACTTGTCAAAAACCCAGCCATGATTTTCTTATTGTAGCTGGGTTATCAGGCAGGGACACTACATGTATCAGAAGATATCCCGGCCTCAATAAGGAAATCATGGATAATTTTCTGATCTTACAATAATCCTGCATTCATGGTCGTATCCATTGGCAACCGATTAAGGTAAGACTGTGACCACAAGATATTTAGAGAAAATCTTTAAAACTCTGCAAAATGTTTAATTACTTATATTTGCTAAAATGTTTAACTTTTAATTATCTACAAATTTAAAAATAGTTATGTTCGTGGGAATACCCCTTTAAGTCTCATCCAAATGAATTGCGCAACCCAAGTTTTTCTTGGACCTGCACACATTCAAGGAGTTATCCATTGCTTGCCTGACACTGCTATCCATTTGGTATCATTCCAGTGCCTGGTCCTGCAACCCATGTGACAGATGAGGGACTGGTGACATCACTCAGATTCATCACTGGTTCCTTATGAGTGACTTCTAACAATGAGGCCCAGTTACAAGGCCAAATGAACACCAGTGGTGGACAACAGAGGACTTGGGATAGGTGAGTATGCTTTTTTTTCTTCTAAATTTTACACCTCCCTGACCTCCATATGGGTTGGTCCTTTATTGTGTGCAACTCTAAGGAAAACTTGTGTTGTACAATTCAGTTGCTTATCCAATTCAAAGACTTATCCAAGAATTGGACGAAAGTAGTGTATATCGCAATTGTCTTGACATGGGACATGTGGATATGCCCATTAAATTTAATGTGTTAGTCTTAAGCTCGTGTGCTGTTTGCTCTACATGTGGACAGCACATGGACATAAACACTGTTTGCGTGAATAAGCCCTTACAAATAAGAAAGTTGCAGCAAAAAAAATCTTCCGGCATTCCCTCCTGGATCAGTATTTGCACATAGATTTCTCTCCGAATCTGCATTCTGGAAACTGTCATCATTACATTAGGTAATGGCAGGGCAGGATTACAGAAAGGGCTAATGGTGGAATTGTGCAGATGCCTCCAATACCTTTGGATATAAATCTCACAAGACCTCAAATTTGGTTAGACTCCGATTTCTCCTGGACCACAGTCAATAAAATATTGTGACATGCTAACGAAACCCTCAACAGTCTGCAATACACATCACTACCATTGGATGACCACACAATGATTGACCACTGGATGGTTGACACCTATGAGATAGACATCTTGTGAGAAAGTGTAGTATCATGTTTTTATAAAGGCCAGTCACTTTGAGCCACATATTTTGAGATATGTTGAGTCAACAGGAGAGGTAAAAGGGAGAACATAACTGTACTAAAAACCTAGAAAGTTTATAAACGTGAGGTCAAGGTGGCCTCATACAGACGGGATCCTATATAGCTGGATACTTCCTGCCCTGAATTCATTTTGGAAGTCTAGGCCCATAAGAATTGTCTGTCTAGTGTCAAGTTCCATCTATATCAGAATGTCTTGTCAGGGCAGATGGGCAAACATAATGTGATCAAAATGTTCTCTATGAACCTTACAGTAATAAATATAGTAAATATGGCAGTAATGGAACATGAAATAATGTATATACTTTATGCTAATGTCCTTGCAGCTCCATCTTACATTTCTTGTCATGTTATGTACAATAGTGGCCATGAGGACAGATATTTTAAGACTTTACAGCAAACCCTTTAAAGGACAAGACATTCAGTCTCTCACAAGCTGAAACATCTGATAACAGAAAAGAAGAGACTGCAACAACTACAGAATAAAAGTCTTCGAGGTGTGCATAGAATTCAAGGGACCCCACAGCCAAATTCAGAATTTGGCCCATACATCAAGATGGCAATCTATGCCATATGCCCAGTCAGTGACCTGAGATAGAATTCTCCTTAACCATTGGGGGATCATGGGATTAAAGTGCAGGTAGGCAAGGGTGCGGCTAGATGTTCTACTGTCTGAACCTAAAAGAGAACTAGAGCCACTTGCCTCTACTTCTCCATACACCCACAGTCATGTATACAGTCCATGTATACAGAAGAAGGGAATTGGTACTATGTAATATTCATATATTCAGGGTAAGGAAAGTAGTATTGTGCAGTATCCATATAGTGCATATAGAATAAGAGAAGTGGTACTGTGCAGTGTCCATATAGTGCATAGAGAATAAGAGAAGTGGTATTGTGCAGTGCCTATATACAGAAAAAGAGAAGTGCTTGCACTTATAGTACACAAATTCATTCCCAGGCTCGTGTTCCTATCAGTTGAGGAAATGTTGGTCATGTGATATGGTCATGTGACTCTATAAAAGTCCTCAACTAAAGGGAACCTCAAGACTCCTGACCAGAGACTCTTGCATGCATTCACGACTGCGAAAAACAAGGGCATACTTGCCGACAGTATAAAATTTTCTAGGACTGTTCCAAATTTTTAGTAACAATGTTGTCAAATTCAGGCATTTCCAGATCCAAAAAGAGGTGGTGTTTACACAAACACTTCTCCACAGGGGCAAGTTTGCCTGCCCAAATCTTACCCAAAATGGGTAGCTATAGGGCAGTGATGGCGAACCTTTTAGAGACCGAGTGCCCAAACTGCAACCCAAAACCCACTAATTTATCGCAAAGTGCAACACGGCAGTTTAACCTTAAATTAACCAGGATCTGTTTTATAGTGACCGTGCAATGTTATTACAGCCTGTAATAATATCACATGTCTGCTATAAAACAGATACTGTGTGATATAAATAGTGAAGGGCCCCCACATAGTACAATTCGATCTGAAGTGGCCCCCAGATAGTACTATATGCTCCAGAATGGCCCCCAGACCGTATTATATGCTTCACAGTGGGGCCCCACACAGTATTATATGCTTCACAGTGGGGCCCCCACACAGTGTATATGCTTCACAGTGGGGCCCCCACACAGTAGTATATGCTTCACAGTGGGGCCCCCACATTGTAGTATATGCTTCACAGTGGGGCCCCCACACAGTAGTATATGCTTCAAAGTGGGCCCCCACACAGTAGTATATGCTTCACAGTGGGGCCCCCACACAGTAGTATATGCTTCACAGTGGGGCCCCCACACAGTAGTATATGCTTTACAGTGGGGCACCACACAGTAGTATATGCTTCACAGTGGGGCCCCACACAGTAGTATATGCTTCACAGTGGGGCCCCACACAGTAGCATATGCTTTACAGTGGGGTCCCACACAGTAGCATATGCTTTACAGTTGGGCCCCACACAGTAGTATATGCTTCACAGTGGGGCCCCACACATATAGTTTATGCTTCACAGTGGGGCCCCACACAGTACTATATGCTCCACAGTGGGGCCCCACACAGTAGCATATGCTTCACAGTGGGGCCCCACACAGCAGCATATACTTCACAGTAGGCCCCTACACAGTAGTTTATATTACTTACCTAGTCCCATGAAGAGCTGCAGTCCCACGAACAACATCTTCCTCCTCCTCCCGCTCGCGTGCGCTGATGAATGACGTCATCACGCCTGCGTCGGGACAGAGGTTACGCTCAGCAGTCAGTGTAGGCCGCGGCCCGGACCGCGGCCTACACTGACAGCTCAGCCGAAAGACGCGATCGCTCACTAATAGGGAATCCTGTACCGGATTCCCCGTTAGTGAGCGATCATGGCGATGGCGCGCGTGCCAGCTGAGAGGGCTCTGCGTGCCCTCTCTGGCACGCGTGCCATAGGTTCGCCATCACGGCTATAGGGTATGCAGAGGTAGCAATTGATACTGCAGCCTGGAGCCTCAGGGGACCCAAAAATCTCTCTACAGCATAAGAAGACACCTGTATTATAGATAACACATGGGGGCTTCATTACATATTTTACATTAGGACTTAGGTGCTTCTTGGAGCTACGTCAGGTTTGGGTTCTGGAGCAGAGCTTACATGTCCTTGTTCCTCTATCTGTAATCCTGGTAAGTATGCAGGGGTGGGCAGGAGGTGGAGCCATCTAGCTGGAGCGTGGTTACCCTGCCCCATAGCCCTTGCGTAGTGGGCCTCCATTGGAGTTACGGCACTGTGTGCCCCTTTATAGATTCTTTTGTGTGTGCAGTAACTGTGAGATTAAGCATCTTGGTTATTGTATACTGTGTTCCTCCTCGAACATTATTCTAAATCTTAGCAACTATATTGAAGCTTTACAGAACATTGCATTTTTCTCCTTCTTTTCATATTAGTATTTCGCATTAAACGTAGCAATTTGTCTTGTAAAGGCGGCCGCCAGCAGACGCAGCTGCTCTAATTATTCCTATTGTGTTGTGCGGCTCACTGCTCGGTGTCACCACTTTGCAAGGAAAAAAATAAAGCTGGAATTCTACATTTCATCTTATGTGGACTATGTTCTGTATGTTTTTTTTATGTTCCTTTCAGGGCAATGTGTAGGCAGAATAATGCATTCAATACCTGTTATTAGAGCGTATGACAGCAATATTATTATCAGTGCTCAAAGGAAAGATGAATTAATAATTAGTCTTTCCTTTACAGTGGGAATAATAAGCCATAAAATGGCTAAAAGCAGGTAAACACAGAGTATTGGCCACAACCTTAACATCTTATTATAGTGAATAAAACTGGTAACCATAGGTGCCCCTATCAGGGTAGCAGGAATAGTAGCTGCTATGGGCCCAACCACTAAGGAGCCCATACACACTCTCATCTTGTCTGTGGATGATGGAAGGGGGGACTTGCTTTTCACATTATTTCTATTCTGTGACATCACTGCAGTAATCCTGGATATAATGTATTTATTTGAGTTGCATGGTGGCATTATCATCATTTCTTTCCTTTTCAGTGTAATTCTGATATTGTTGTGTCATTGAGCAGATTATCTGCATACTGTGCACATTAATGTGAACATTATCTCTTTAGTGTGACACCGCTATGAAAATTATTGATATCACTGTGTGCATTATTTTTGTACTGACATTACTTTGTGCATTTGCGCTATACTGTAGTTTCATTGTGCACATTAAACCTGTACTGTGACATCACTGTGTTTATTATCCCTGTACTGTGACATCACTGTGTGTGTTATCCCTGTATTGTAACATCACTTTGCACATTATCCCTGTAATGTGACATCACTGTATGTATTATCCCTGTACTGTGACATCACTGTTTATTATCCCTGTACTGTGACATCACTGTGTTTATTATCCCTGTACTGTGACATCACTGTGTGTGTTATTCCTGTACTGTGACATCATTGTGTTTATTATCCATGTACTGTGACATCACTGTGTTTATTAACCATGTACTGTGACATCATTATCCTGACATAAGGTAGTTAAGGGCCCCAATGCAAAATTTGTATTGGGACCCTTAACTACCTTGTTTCCAGGATAAGCTAAAAGTTACTCCTCTTGTGACATCACTGTGTTTATTAGCCATGTACTGTGACATCACTGTGTGCATTTTGCTGGTACTGTGACATCACTGTGTACATTATGTAGGTACTGTGACATCACTGTGTTTAGTTTATTATCCCTTTACTGTGACATCACTGCGTTTTTTTTCTCTGTATTGTCACATCACTGGCCCACATTTACTAAGACGTTTGCGCCTAGAAAGTGGCCATAACTGTGTCTCTGCTTGCCCTCTCTCAGCTTGTGCACCCTGCTCGCCACTTTTTTAGACAGTGGGTGGACTGGGGCGTGAATCTGGATTGGCCAGGGCAGATATTCCCCGATCTACCAGATTAACTATAACTTAAGTCAAAAAACTGATGTGAGTTATACCACAAATCTATACCTGCCCCTGTGACCTTACTGTGTTTATTATCCCTGTACTGTGACATCACTATGTGTATTATCCCTGTACTGTGACGTCATTATGTTTATTATTCCTGTAGGGTGACATCACTGTGTATATTATCTCTGTATTGTGACATCACTGTGGTTTGTTCCCTGTACTGTGACATCACTGTGTATATTATCTATGGCGAACACACTGTTTATATTATCCCTGTACTGTGACATCACTGTGGATATTATCCCTGTACTGTGACATCTTTATGTTTATTATCCCTGTACGGTAACATCACTGTGTTTACTATCCCTGTACTGTGACATTTCTGTGTGCATTATCCCTGTACTGTGACATTACTGTGTGCATTTACTCTATACTGTAGCTTCATTGTACACATAATCTCGGTACTGTGAGCCATGCAGAATGCATTGGTAGCATGAAAGCTGCGAGAAGATGCTTTTATTTCATATTTTAGTAAAATGACAGGTACACTTTAAATTAGAAAGAAATATGTCCATAATCCATTTCTCTTTCTCAATGGCACCTGAAATATTCAGCAGCACTTAGGAGGGTGTTACTATGGCAATATCTTTTACGAGAGGGCAGATATTGTGCATTACGGCAATGCAGGAGCAGGTCAGTGTGTTCTTATCCTAAGACTTGTATTTCTTAGGAATGAAAATGCACTCACAAACAATATGTATAAAGCCATAGAACGCGCTGAGATACTTCTGTGAATTATTGATTTTCCTTTTTGTGTCATGTAGAGCAGATGCATCAGACCTGTCTAACAACCTGGATGTGCCAAGCATAAACAGGAATACACACATATCACACAAGATATGAGTCAGTGGATACCTCCGGAAATAGGCTTCATTGAAAGTGAATAAATTGGATGCAGACAGCTATAGAATGTATACATTAATATGTTACATAGAGGTTATACAGAAAATAGTGTGCAGCAAAATATATTGTGTAGGAATCATACAAGATATGGTTTGTTTCACCCAGCTAGAAGTTCTTAGGAAGGATTGTTTTGAATGATCATAGAATTTCATAGTTGTTGATTAAGTCCCTAATTTTCAGCATCAATTTTGGCAAATTTGGGCAATCCAGTTTGGGGGTGGGACTACAGTTTAGGGGGGTCTAGTTGGGCTTGGAGTATGTCCAGGACTTTAACATCTTTAGTTTATTAACTTCAGAGTTGGTAGGTATGCAACTGTGTTCTTCATAGCCAAAAGGCATATTGAAGACAACTATTAAAGGGAATGTGTTACCAGACCACCAGCATATCAACCAGCCCTGCAGATAGATAGGTTAGGGTCACCTGAATCAAACAGTGTTTTCCTCTTGTGAATAGCTGCCTCCATTGCCGAGATATCACTGTATTTGTCATTATGTAAATTAGCTCTTTGGAGCAACAAGGGTGTTGCCACTTGCAAAGATAGCACCTTTGCTGTTCCAAAGAGTTAATTTGCATATTGACAAAAACAGCAATATGAGGCATTAATTCATAAGGGTGGAAACTCTGTTTGATTCAGGTGACCTTAACCTATCTATCTGGGTTGATATGCTGGGGTCTGATGACTGATTCCCTATAAAGCGCTCCTCCAGTTATAAACAATCATAAACAACTTCTCATAAATTAATAGTACAGATTAATATAATAAACTTTGTAATATATCTTATTAAAGAAACATGTCTTCTTCTACTCTTTTCAGACAGGTATACTTTCTACATATTAGTCTATGAAGATGGGAGGGGAAATGGAAAAGGCACTCAAATTTTTGCTGTTTCTTCACTCTGCTTTTCTGATCTCTTTTAACACCGCTAGGTTGTAGATAAGAGACAACTAGTACATAAAATGAGGCAACAAATCCATTAACCAGCCTGCAGGAAAATACTACTCTATCCCTCCTTTCTCCTTAGAGCTCTATGTGTGTGACTGAATACGGAGTTCAGTCTGTTCCCTTGTGCACCCTTTGCTTGGTTTTATTTTACTTGCTGTTCTTTCCATCACTGTTATTTACATGCAGTGAATCTGTGGACAAACTACATTTCCCAAGATTCATCTTCCTGCTCTGTGTACCTCTATCTTTTTCACTCTCCACTGGAATGAACTCACAGGACACATACCCTGTCTGTGTGCAAACTTTCTCTCTGGGGTCTGTGTTGTGTCAGATTTCTTTTTCAGTCTGTGCTGCACCGCATATCTGACCAGGTAATAAATCATTCTCATATATGAGGTCAGTATGATAGGCTTTAAGCAGTAAGGAGGTCACGTGCTGCTGTGATGTTTCATTTGGTGGCTAGTAGTATAATGTTGTACCGTGTTAGCCATAGAAAGTAGTGGAAGAGTGAAGAAATCAGGCGATACCTTTTATAGGCTAACTTGAGTATATTTGATAAGTTAGCTTTCGAGAGTGTTAGCTCTCTTCTTCAGACATGGTGTAATACTAGAAACTGAAAATTCACACTATTTATACATACACAAGTCATGGATCTTCAAAAGGATCTTGGAATAACAAAATGCAATATAAGTAGGGAAGTATTTACAACAGGTCAGGAAATAAACAGTCTAAAATTTGTGGTGCATGACAGAGGGATCTGTTATCTATCTGTAATCAGGTGGTGATTTGTCCCACCACAGGCCTCTATGTGGGAGAAACAAGGCAGAGACTTAGCGCATGAACTCACACAGATTAAACATTAATAACAGCAGAACAGATCTCCCAGTGGCCGCACATTTCTCCGGAGAAGACCACTCTATTGAAGATTTGCGGGTTGTGGTTTTAATGGGACATTTTGAGACACAGAATGAGAGGAAAGAATGGGAGTACAAGTTAATGCAAAAATTTCAAACTCTGCAATTTGGACTTAATGTTCATGCCAGCTTCATGTTACACTATGTATGACCTGTGAGGGTCACAAATCACCACCTGATTACAGATAGATAACAGATCCCTCTGTCATGCACCACAAATTTTAGACTGTTTATTAATAATAATAATAATAATAATAATAATAATAATAGTCCTTTAATAGTCCCACAATGGGGAAATTCAGTGTGTTACAGCAGCAAAGTAAGTAAGATAAGCAGATACAAATACAAATACAACATGTACAGGAATGTTCCAAGGTGAGAGGCATTACATTAATAGCAGACAGACAGATAGGAAGTAGCAGAGGGGGGGGGGGGATTTAACAGGCAGAGAGATATTTCAGTTCTCTGTGTGTAATGATCTCCGCTTAGGTCGGTGTTGGTTGTACAGCCTAACCGTGGTGGGGAGGAAAGACTTCCGATAGCGCTCCTTCTCACACCTAGGGTGGAGCAGTCGGTCACTGACAGTACTGCTCAGCATGATCACAGTCTCATGCATGGGATGGGACTTCTTCTTCTGCATGGAGCTCACCACGGACAGTATCCTTCTGTCACCCACCACCTGCACTGGGTCCAGTGGGCTCCCCAGGACAGAGCTGGCCTTTCTAATCAGCTTGTCAAGTTTATTTCTGTCCCTGGTTGATATACTGCTCCCCCAGCAGGCCACTCCAAAGAAGATGGCTGATGCCACTACCGAGTTGAAGAAAGTCCTAAGAAGTGCCCCCCGGATTCCAAAGGCTCTCAGCCTCCTAAGCAGGTAGAGCCTGCTGTGGCCCTTCCTGTACAGGGCCTCCATATGATCTGCCCAGTCCAGCTTATTATTAAGGAGCAAACCCAGGTACTTATAGGTGTTCACAATCTCGATGCCCGTCCCCAGGATGTCCACTGGTTTAGGAGGGCTTCTGCCTTTGCGGAAGTCCACCACCATCTCCTTGGTCTTCCCCGCGTTAATCTTCAGGTGGTTCCGGTGGCACCAGTCCACAAAATCCTGGTTCAGTTCTCTGTACTCCCTATCATCATCATCTGTGATGAGACCCACTATTGCAGAGTCGTCAGAATACTTCCTGACCTGTTGTAAATACTTCCCTACGTATATTGCATGTTGTTATTCCAAGATCCTTTTGAAGATCCATGTCTTGAGTATGTATAAATAGTGTGAATTTTCAGTTTCTAGTATTACACCATGTCTGAAGAAGAGAGCTAGCACTCTCGAAAGCTTACTTATCAAATATACTCAGTTAGCCTATAAAAGGTATCGCCTGATTTCTTCACTCTTCCACTCATTTGGTGGCTGAACTGCTAACTGGGAGGAGGGGTAGTGATCTTGTAATTGAAACGTCGCAGCTGTTGTCAATGACCTGAAAACAAAGCAAATAAACAATGCCAAATTTAAACAGGATATGTATTAGGAAGTGTTTAGTATTGATGCATCCTGTTAACCCCTCAATATTTGGTGTGACCTTTGCCCTTTGAAGGAGGATTCCTAAAAGTGATTATATGACCCCCCCCCATGGAGCCCTGATCTCAGCAAGCCTACATTCACAGAAGATCTGTATGTCAAATGTGCAACTCAAGCTCCGATCCGTGCCTTGCCCGTCCGAATGTGGGCAGTGCGGGTAAGGGATCGGGGAGGGCTGAAGTTGTTGCGCGTGCGTTAGAATGGAAATCCACATTAGTTCCTACCTGGAGTAGATTTACATTTCTGCACAGGGAAGTCCCACAGATTTATGAAGGTGCTGCAGTTGGGCCGTTTATTAAGACTGGCATACAATACGCCAGTCTTAATAAATTTGCCCCATTGTGTGGGAATGAAGCTAACCCAGAAAATCTCTTCCAAGAAACCCACCCACAGATGGCTGTTTAGGGGATATTGCCCCTCCTCAGTGCAAAGTAGTGTACTGGATTGGCTTTGTAAGAGGTCATTGGCATGGGTCAGAAGGGGTACGATGTTTCCTTGGGGAGACATCTCCTTTACAGGCCACCTTACCGTATGTAAAGACTAACAGTCCATGCATGATCTACGAGGAACTCTGGTTATGGATATGGTCAGACAGTCGCACCATTAGTTTGGTCTGGCAGTATGAAAGATATAAGCATCTGACAAGCAGAAGAGCTGCCAAGGGCTCCTTATTTGTTGAAATTGGGGACATGTTCCTGTGGCAATGGTCACTGTTTCCTTGAACAGGTAAAGCAGATCCACTTTGCTCAGTCACTGTCCTATTGGTGGTGTATTGGATGGTTGCCAAAACGATGGGATTAGGCGTTACGCCCCCGCAAGTAAAAAAGAGAGAGAATTATTGGTTAGTTTATTTATCGTCGCTGTAGGTAGATTAAGGAAGACACGTTTTTGAGGTAACATATCAATCCCCCAATGATTTGGAGCATCAGTATAATGAGGATATGTTCTAGTGTACCTTAGTGTGCCCTTGTCCTCTTTCTGGACCTTACAAATATGTAAGTGGTAGGTTCGGCCAACATTACCTTGAAACAGATTTAGGACGGAAAAAGAAGCATTTTACATTTTCTCCCTCCTCACCGTACACTCCTGTATTAGACCCCTTACCAAGTTGATACTACATTAAAATATACAGTGCAATAATCCTAAAATTCAAGAAACATTATGACACCATAATCTCAGGTTACCATAGTAACACTGCCATTAAAGCTCTCAAGTCAATATTTTTTTGGAGTTCTTTCCATTTCACCCACTAAGACTCAAGCATTTCAGCTGGGGATTTGTAAAGGGTAAATTGTCTATATGTGTGTGTGTTGCGTTTCTCAAAGAAATAAAATAATTTTTCCCATTCGTTAGTATTAGAATATTTTACAGATGTGACTTAAAAACTCATAATTATGTTTTTTTTTCTCATAGTCACAATATTAGCTCTTGTAGGAAAAAGAAAAGAAAATTGGAAATTAAAAAAAATCAAAAACTGTATGAAACATATAAAGTACGCACTTGAGTTGAGCTTTCCTTAAAGCGCACCTGAATTTATAAAACACCTTTTCATAAATGAATAGTACAGATGAATATATGAAACTTTGTAATAAATCTTATTTTTAAAATGTATTTCCTTTTCCATTTATCAAACTGAGTTATTTTTTTGCATATTAGTTTATAGAGAGAGGGGAGGGAGGAGGCGGCAGGAAAACACCCATACAAACAAAATACTCTGTGAGTGAGGGAGCATTTTTAACACAGCTGCATTCACAAGATAAGACTACTGCACAGAATGAGGCAATACATCAATTAACATCCTCCTCCTCCCCCTTCCACTCTCCATAGACTGATGTATGTGAGCTGAATACCCTATGTAAATAAACAAGCTGTAAAGTTAAGGAGTAGGAGTGCTACCTGAAGGGAAATTATTATACATTTCAGTATAATAGCTGGAGGCCCAGGGGAGGTGACAAAATTACCATTACCTTTTTTGGACCTCCTTGTGGCATCTGGTGCTCTATATCTGCCTCCTCACAGTGACTGGTGCTCTTCTCAGACGTTATCTATCAGGGGTCATTGTTGAGGCCTGTGATTAGGCCTCAGAGATTACTTGAGTACGCCAAGTGTCATGACACTCAGCATTCCCATCATTCAGCCAAGGCCCAATCACAGGCCTCAGCAGTGACCCCGGATGCATGATGTCACAGAAGAGCAAAGGACATCTAGAGTAGGCCCAAAAGAGATAACGGACGGTGAGTATGAATGTTTTTTAAATTTTTTACACCTCCCCTGGGCCTCCATTTATTACACTCTGGAATCTGAAGAGAACTCAGAGCATAATAATTTTTCAGTGGTAGCCATTTTAGTTGATCTGAAATTAATCCCAAATTGTTTGGTTTTGTTAAAAACCGAACAATTTGGAATATTCGGGTCAAATCTGGTTCTTTGCAAATAAATTCGCCCACCTCTGGTAAAACCCTTGTATTAGTGAATTGTGTAGCATATGAAACTACCTGTGAGAACAGGGAAGTAGAGAAGGGGCGGGTCAAGAGATGGAGCACTGGTTCCGATCATTTAACCTGAAGGTCGGAACCCGGCTGGAACCCACAAGTCCATCATCAACATTACCGGATCAGGTAAGCTAATCTTAACTTCTTGGACAACGCCTTTAATTTGCCAAACAAACTGCAAAATAAAGGCAAGAAAATTGTGAAAGCAAAACCAGAAAAGAAAAAGTCAGACTGGTCTGACATAACTGCGAGTTGTTTGGTTGTCCAAGGGTCTGACCCCAAGTTCTAGCAGAGGGCAATCCACTTTGGAGCTAATATTGCCTGTGGACAATGCTATGAATAAAGAATGATATATTTAAACATCCTCCAAAAGCAACTTCTTTCGACCATCCAGGAGCAATTTGGCGATGAACAATGATGGTTCACCACATCACCAGGCAAAAGTAATAACTAAGTTGCTCAGAGGAACAAAACATTTTAAATTTGGGTCCATGGTCAGGAAAATCCCATTGAGGACCTGTGGTCAATCCTCAAAAAAGTGGATGGACAAACAAAAATTATGATGAACTCCAAACACTGGTTAGGCTAGAATGGGTTACCATCAGTCAGGAACTGACCCAGAAGCTGATATCCAGCATGCCAAGGTGAACTGCAGAAGCCTTGAAAAATAACACCTAACACTAGAATTATTGAGTCTACGTAAACTTGGTGTAAAAACTTCTGAAATACTTAATATCATACTATAGTATACCATAGAAACATCCAACCAAAAGATCGAAAAAGACTGCAGCAGCAAACTTTTTGAAACCAAAAATTTTGTCCACGCCTGTATACGAAAAATTACACCTGTCCTGGAGGGGTTAAAGACGATCAGGTATGGGAGAAGAATTTAATAATCATATGACCTACGTGACTCTAACTTTGGTCCTGTGGTCTAAGGTATTGTTGACAAGGAGCATATCCCAGAAGAAAATATACAAGGCTATAGGGGGCAAAAAGTAGCAGTTGTAGTAGTAGCCTAAGAAACCCAAAAACTCACCCTGCCATCTAAAAAGACATCAGCATTAATGATAACACTTGTTGGGTGGAGGACTCTGTTCACGTTTCACATTTAGACCAAAGAGCTTGAAGTTACACTTCTGATAAAGAAAATATGTTGGAATTCAACAAAATTTCCCAATAAGAATGTATGGGGAGGAGAAACTCCCCGGTCTCCTACCTGCGTAAGTAACATCCTATGGTGATATTTTCTTCAAAAATTGCCTATCGTTATAATTTGTGGAAATGTTGATATAAACATCTCGAATTACCAAAAGAAATGAGAAATTGGGTGAATACAATTTCCTATGTTGCTGGGAACATCCCCAGCATAGGAAAGGTTAAACATCACGTGACTACTAAGCCCTCCATCTTGTGACAAAGTCCACTCGCTCTCCGCGCCTCTGATTGCCATGCTTTTAATGTGGCACACAAGGATTTTATGTGCCTGCTTTCCATCAGCGGAACTCTTTTGTTGTCATGGTAACCAGGCTCAATTTTCCTTCGTTCTGGCAATTGTGTTTTTATCGTTTCCTGCTGCGAAAGAGATAAAGCTGACTCGTCTCTCACTGATGCTCCCAAAAGTTTGGCCCCTGTGGATCTAAGGAAAATTTCTCATGCACCTTTTCTCTGTCACAAAAGACAAAATGCCAAGTGTCCACAACTGGTAAATTGTGATTGTAAAAATATCCCTTTCATATAGGAGCAAAGAAAGAAAATAGAAAAATGAAACAGAGTATCACGAAATGTCAGTCAAATGTTATTCTAGTTGTAGGCTAGTTATAGTGCTATTCCGGGGAACCTCCATAGGTGCTGTCATGGTCATTCACCAATGGTTGCTGTGATATAGTGTTAAGTGTCGTGTTTTAACACCTTAATGACCAGAATATTCTGGTCCTTAAATGGTCAATACCTTTTCAGCAAAGTTTGTATAAATCAACAGTGCAAGCGTATATAAGAAACTTTGTCAAATATCATATCAGATAAAATGGCTTCTTTCTCCACTAATCTGGCTTATTTCTTGCTCAAACACCCCTTCTTTTTTTTTCCTAAATTGATATTCACTCTGAAGTCTCTACTTAATCTAATGGGACTGCAACTCACAGAGATATTCCATTAAAAAGAAGTCTATGGTGAGGGGAGTGGGAGGAAAGAAGGAGTGAAGAGAGAAAGAAGCACAGGCATAGGCTGCTACAGCTAAGAGGAAGTTACTATCTCATTCCTAGTGCTTTATTCACTTTCAGTACTCCTATATGATCCTGCTGATGCTTTTAAAGGGATTATCCACTTTCTACAATTAATGGCCTATCCTTAAGTTAAGCCATCAATATTAGATCTTTGTGGGTCTGATGCCTGGGGCACCTGCAGATAACCAGAAGCAAAGCAGTGTGGCTCTAGCCGTAAACTGTAGCAGCAAGTATTGGTGCAGCAGTCTTTCCCATATTGGTATTGGGACTCAGTATTGGTGAGCCCAGGTGTCCTAAGGATAGACCATCAATTGTATAAAGTGGGCAACCCCTTTAACACATGGCTAGAATGTTCTGGTCTTTAAATGGTCACTAAGTTTTCAACAAACTTTGTATAAATTAACAGTGCAACCAAAGATAAGAAACTTTGTAAAATATCCTATCAGGGAAAATTTCTTCTTACCTGGCTTGTTTCTTCTTCAAACACCACTCCTTCCCTTGTCCTGTACCTGGGTATGGTCCGGGCAGAGACAGGGGTATGTAATGAAGGGGCCTGCTGTGTCTGAATGATGGACAGGAAACTGTGGGAGCTTCTCATACTTGTCGGTGGATCAAATGATCTCTCTGCTGGTGGCCTTTTTGGGCCTCTTGGGGCTTGTTCATCCTGTGTACATTCCCTCACTGCTCCCAGCAAGTCTAAGCAGCTTGGACAGAATGGTCTAGATGGCAGGCAATTCCTCGAAATGACCATCCTATTCCAGTACTCCAGTGATACACCGTCTATCAGTCTGTCAACTGAGCACAGTGTCTTCAAGCACTTCTTAGAAGCATGTATAGCAATCAACCAACTCTCACCAAGAGGTAAACTACCGAAAAATAGCCTCTGAGAGCCTTTTTTATAGGAGAGCAGAGGAAGCATTTTTACGCCCTCTTGTGGTAACACCCAGTGTCTAATCAGACCCCACCTATAATCATTTACATGTCTGCCTGAGACAGAACTGCAGAACAAGTTTTCCTGCAATCTGACATTTCTATCCGGGTACAGTATTTTTTTTTTTCTTTTTTGTCAATGAGTCTACATACATAGTACATATATTTACCACTACATTGTGTGCTCTTAAAATGTGCACACTATATACAGTAACAATACGACAATAATCCTGTTCCATTTTGCTATAATCACATACACATAAAACCATGACAGCTTTGTAAGAATATTATGCAAAAGTCAAGTTTTTCAGAGATAAAAATTTGGTGGATGCATCAGAGGAGCCATAAATCCAGCATAATGTCAGACTGCTGTAACAGCATTGCTTTTGTTATATGGCGGAAAAGCATCCTGCATGATCCTTCGTTGTTACAGATATCATAATGTAGTCCATTATTGATGAGATCTTCTATCATTATAGTGCAAGATCTGAGTCAGCGCCTCTCAATGTTGATATCTGGAGAACAGATAAGGTTTACATCTCATCTGAAAAGAAATATTATAAGAGGAAACATTTTATTCCCCTGCCCTATCTATCTATCTATCTATCTATCTATCTATCTATCTATCTATCTATCTATCTATCTATCTATCTATCTATCTATCTATCTATCTATCTATCTATCTATCTACTGTATCTATCTATATCTATCTATCTATCTACAGTTCTATCTATCTATCTATCTATCTACATTATCTTTCTTTCTTTATTTATTTATATCTGCCTTCTTAAATATGACTTCTTTAATACTCATACAGTAAAATCTTGACAGACTACCATCCAAAATTGAAACATTACACAAGGTCTATTAAAGTTGATAGACTCTCCATGTAACATATGGACATGTTGGGTCCTCTAGTGTAAGAGATACTTTTTGTAGTTGTTCTTCACTTTGGCTAATATATATTGCACTTGAATTATGTCAGTCAGGTGTCCCACCTCTCAGATTGTCTTCCTCGGCACTTTTCCCAAAAGATTGAGTGAAGGACATGACCTCCCATGGCCCAACATTACAACTTACACCAAAAGCTGGCTAAAATGATGGTTCACATCTTTGCCAGCTAGGAGGATTTGCCTGTCTAGTGCATAGAGGACCAGAGATGTGCCTAAGTTATTAAGAAACATGTGTCTCTTAGGTTAGGGCTGCACGGCGACTTGGGCAACGACTCCAGCGCTGCTCAATCTTTTTGCAACTAGAATTTGCAGTTGCAGCAGCCTCAGGGTCACCCTGCAACTCCATTCACTTATATTAGTGAAGGCATCGCAAGACAACCTAATGATCTTTGGTCACACAATGGAAGTCATGGTGAAAGACACCGTATAAGCCCTATGACTTTGGTGGTTCATCCATACTGACACTATGTAATGCCAGTCTTGATGAATTCCCTTTATTGAGTGTGTATTCTCACCAACTATTTCTAGGTTGCCTTGAAATTCTATACACCACCAGTCTCTCGCTAGTTTTCAAAAACAATCAATACTGTGTATTGATCTTTTACTATTTTTCTGCAGATTTCAACTCTGCAGGTAGTCGACACGGATGTCTCTGGTGGTCATATAGAAACATTGTATGCCTGTTCCAGCAAGGCTTGCACTAGTAGAGAGAGGCTATGCAAAATGAAGGATGGCGATAGACAGAAAATGTATGATATATATACATATGTGTCTGCATGTGTATAAATATATATACAGTGTATATCTATTTATTTTTTTCCCTTTTTTTACTTTTATGTCATCATTGAGAATTTAGTGGAGGAATTAGGAGAGAGGGGAAAAAACTATAATGAAGCATTATTATAGGTAGAGCTCTAGATCGTGCCCACACGTCTCATACAGATTTGTACAGCTTGTTCCAGCCTTTCAAATATCATGCCGTGAAAGCACTTCACTTATAAAAGGATCTGAGAAGCGGCTTTAGAAAGGGCAAATGAAGTATTTCTAATATTTAAATGCATTAACCTTAAAGTGCATTCTTTTACTGTGTTGCTGAAAAATAGATTCAGATTGCTAATAAATGTGTAGATATTTTCTATGATGCCTCAGGAAGTGAATGTGATGTATAGCTGTGGCGGTGGGTGGGCATTGGATCAGGTTTGGTGATCATATCAGGTGCAAAATAAATGTATAGCTGGCTATGTGTGTGAGATAAATGGTGTGGAGTTCGAAAAAAAAAAAAAATTGTACAATTTTCCAATATACTTTCTGTATCTGTTCCACACAGTTTTCTAGATCTCTGCTTGCTGTCATTCATTCTATTATTTTCAGTAGATAAAAATCAGTCCATGGTCATGTGATATGCAGTCCATGGTCATGTGATATACAGTTCATAGTCATGCGATATATGGTCCATGGTCATGTGATATATGGTCCATGGTCATGTGATATATAGTCCATGGTCATGTGATATACAGTCCAGCACACAGGTGCACAGCTCGTTACAGTCACAGCACAGTAATCAGACATCTGCCTGGTAATGAGCTGTGCACCTGTGTGCCCATCACATGACCATGGACCGTGTGTTACATGATCATGGAATGTATATCTCATGACCATGGACGGTATATCACATGACCATGGACTGTATATCACATTACCATGGACTGTATATCACATGACCAATGAACTGCATATCACATGACCATGGACTGAAATTTTTACTGGCCTCGATTCTGAAGGGGTTTCCATTAAAGCAGTAACCTCATTTATATCACAAACAAGACAGTCAAGTTTACAATATAAGATAACACCTGCATAGATTATACCACTGACGCATCATTTCATCCACTACCGACAATCAATGATGGTATGGCTTATCTATTCCTCCTCCTGGCACAGAGCATGTCTAGAAAACTTCCATGGACCTGAATGAGTCAGTTCCAGTCTAATGCTGCTTATGGACATGACTGTGCTGAAAAGCATGCCAATTAAAGGGTTTGTCCAGAATATATATTTTTTTTAATTAGACCACGGGAGGTGAAAAAAAAAAAAAAAAAAAAAAAAAAACATACTCGCCTGTTCCCCTTTTGAATATCAATTGTGGTCTATTGTATAGCTATAGATATAGTATTCTAGTCGGTAGCAATTATCACCGATCCACTAGATAAGTAATGAAAGCTAGATCGATGAGGGTCTGCCTGCTGGAACCCCCATCAGTGCCATGAATCTTATTCTAGCTACAATCTTCACCACAGTCTTCCATTCACTGAATAATGGAGGTCTCTAAAAATTTAGTCACTTTTACAGTTTATAAAATTGCCACATCTATGGAGACAACTTTCTTATACAAGGTCTCATTGCCGTTAAAATTGTAGAAAGACCAACCTGGAAAGGGTGCCATCTTTGTGCCATCAGCCTCTTTAGTATGTATGTACCAAGTTGGAGAGATGCTGACAATAGTGTTCCTCCACGGGATGACTGGATGACTGCTCGTCTAGGATGACGCTTATCATTTTTATGGAGATGTGTGAATCAGGTTAGTTAGTAACTACCTGTCATGTACAGATACTTGCAGTCAAAGATCAGCCCTGTAGAGACAAGTCACAAAGAAATGATCCCAGATTTATTATATTCAGCGACTAGATGAGGAGTCCGATATTGCCTTACTGAAGTCTGTATAAAATGGTGGCAGGTAAGCTTAAAACACAAACTACTAGTCTACAGATGAGTCCAACCTTACCAATCCACAAATTTTGTTAAATGGGTTCTCCAAGAAGTTATTCAATACGTACCTCCTGAAAAAATTTGTAAAGAAGCTGACTCATTACCAGAGATGGGTGAACGGACTCGACATGAATATTCCAAATTGTTGGGTTTTTTTACAAAACAAAAAAATGGAGACTTGTCCAACATGATCGCCACATTATACTCTAGAGTCTCTTCAGACCCCAGAGTATAATAGGTGGAGGCCCAAGGTGAAAAAAAGTTATAAAAAATATTCATTCTTACCTTCCCTTACCTCTTTTGGGCCTCTTTTGGTGACGTCATACGGCCGTGGTCACCGCTGAGGCCTATGATTGGGCCACTAGTGGTCACATGAGCACGTCTAGTTTCATGATCCTCGATGTGCCATGTCACTACTGAGGCTCAATCACAGGTCATGATGTCACGAAGGAGGCCAAGAGAAAGCACTGGACTCTGCGAGGAGGCACACAAGAGGTAAGGGAAGATGAGTAGGAATGTTTTTTCAATTTTCTACTCTGTTTTACCTCCCCTGAGCCTTCACCTACCCCAGAGACCCCAGAATATAATAATGTTACTTTCAAAAAATTCGTATAGATAGGTTCCTGGGAATCTTAAGAGTGTTATACACTATGTTTAATAGATAGGTTCCTAGGAGCCCTGGGACAGTGTTCTTCACTATGTTTTATAGAAAGGTTCCTAGGATCCCTGACAGTGTCATACACTATGTTTTATAGATAGGTTCCTAGGAGCCCTGACAGTGTTCTACACTATGTTTTATAGATAGGTTCCTAGGAGCCCTGACAGTGTTCTACACTATGTTTTATAGATAGGTTCCTAGGAGCCCTAACAGTGTTCTACAATATGTTTTATAGATAGTTTCCTAGGAGCCCTGACAGTGTTCTACACTATTGTTTTATAGATAGGTTCCTAGGAACCCTGACAGTGTTCTACACTATGTTTTATAGATAGGTTCCTAGGAGCCCTGACAGTATTCTACACTATGTTTTATAGATAGGTTCCTAGGAGTCCTGACAGTGTTATACACTACTTTTTATAGAAATATATCAATCTTTCTTAATCATAAAAATATAGACATAACATAGCAAATAAACATAGTAAGAGAGGACTAACAGTGTATAAAAGGTGTCAAGTTACTCATATCAACTGCACAAATAATGTGTCAATAGCAACTATAAATCTGTAATAAATATGAATGTTATAAATTTTAAATACAGGATGCCATGGTGTCATGACGCTTGTTTTTTATTTTTTTCACCTCCCCTGGTGTCTCCACCTATTATACTCTGCGGTCTGAAGAGACCCTAATCCAGAGTTACATTGAATGTGGAGGAACCACAAGGTGTCCTTGTTAAAAAACTTGATAGGTAAGCTTGGAAAGTTCCTCTTATCTAGTAATTCACTTCTGTCTTGCACACATGACGGAAACCTCACCATAAGACTAATGGCTGCCCACTATGGGGGAAACATTCAAGTAATTTTGTTTTATCTCTTTTTCAGTGAATCCTGAGTTTCATCGATCCTTTTTTCCTATTAACCTATTAAGGACAGAAAATTGAGAATTAGACTTTCAATCTAGCTCGGGTATCCAAGGCTATTAAAAAGATGTAATCACTTCTTCCAGTGAGTCATGTATATACATTAATGCATGAGGGTATACCTAATAATAGTCGCTAAAATCAGTGAATACTGTATACCATACGAGTGTTACATACGTAGTCATTCAATATCATTTGTAGAACACTATTTGTGCTCTAAAATATAATATTGTTGAAAATTTCAAGAGTTTTTTTGTAAATTTTTGAAAATTTTAGGAAATCTGTCTTTTTTCAGAACCAAAACCACTCTCGTTCATGGACTATGTTTGGTATTGCAACTCATCCCATAAATATGAATGGAGCTAAATTTGAATACCACACACAACCAAACTATCTTTTTCCAAAATTGGTCAACATTTTCTAAGAAACAATTTTTTATTATTCTCTTTTCATTTAATTTTAGTATTTTAGTATGTGGTTTTGTTGCTTCTTTAAGAAACAGGATGTATTCATTTAAGTAGAGTTATAGTTACAATATTACTGGTGATGGGGCATTGATCCAGGGATTTATTTTGATATTT
This sequence comes from Leptodactylus fallax, assembly GCA_947044405.1. Lineage (NCBI taxonomy): Eukaryota > Metazoa > Chordata > Amphibia > Anura > Leptodactylidae > Leptodactylus > Leptodactylus fallax. Next base: position 3,369,475 of record CAMRHE010000063.1, read on the forward strand.
GTTCTCCAGATTTAGAGCACAAGAAGTAATTTTTATTCCCCGAATACAAGGAAGATTATTTTTCTCTCAGGTTTTTTTTTTTCCTGAAGGCTGAACTGGTTGGCTTTATGTCTTTTTTAAGCCTTACAAACTATATTACTATGTAACAATCCATAGTTGACCCCTCCCCATTAATTTATAATTTGTAAATAGATTATTAAAATTATTTTTTAAAAATTTGATAAAATTGTGACCCCCCTACTCAGAATTCTCTAATAGGGTATTTAACCCCTTCCCGACATCCGCCATAATAGTATGGTGGATGGCCAGTATTTAAATATGGTGCGCACTCAGGAGCTGAGCGGACGCCATAGCCACGACGGGGTCTCTGCTGTATTGATCAGAGCTGAACAGGATGCTAACTTCCCGGCGACACATGGACGCTACAGTTTTGGGGATGATCACTAGTCCTCGGAACGAGATTTGGGGCTGGCAATCCATTACCATGACAGCTGGAAGTCTGTGTGTCTGCACCCTCAAAGTTACTGTGCTCTTCTATATGATCCATTTTACTGCTAATTGATCTCTGAGGAGATTACATGGCTGGATGTGTAAAAGTGTAACTAAACTTTCAAGCAAGTTTTGATTTTCTGGCAGCAAAATTCTGCTGAAATCTGTACAGTGCTATTCACTGTGTATGAGTGGGCTCTTGTATAATGCAGGGAAGCTTAGGCTGGTGAGGTCACTTTACACAATTATATTTCAGTAGTTTATAACATAGAACAGTAATTCAAGTCTCATGTGAAGGACAAGATTCTCAGCTTTCATATGACACCAAAATTGTCGCCGTATACAAATATGCCAAGTACAACTGTGTTTTCAGCTGGTGATATCTCTGGAAATAAGACAGGTTGAACAATCTTGGTGTCATATGAAAGCTCTATGTTGTAAAATAATGAGATATAACTGTTTAAAGTGATCCCCTAGCTAACCCATACTCCAGTTAGAAGCAGATTTTATCTACCAATGAACATGTAAACGAAATGGATTTCAGCGGAGGATTTCACTGAAAACAGCGGAAATAAATAAGTATATTAGAACATTTACCAATGTCAAAAACAGTGTCAGAAAATCAAGTGAAATCACTAGTGTAAAAACTACAGCAAACTTTTCCGCTGATATCTTTTTATGTGGCAGAAAAAGCTTTTGGGCTCCTTCAAGCATCAAGTTGTAGCTGTAATTGATAAATCTACCCCCCTATAGCTACATCTCTGTGCAGACCCTTAGGTGATCTTCCTTACCTTCTTCATGGCCTGGCTTTGACACTTCTGAAGTAGACCTTAGAGTCCTTCTCTACTTTTCAACTTGGTTGGATATATACAGATATTTGTGTCACAAGATGACCAGATTTTCAAAACCACATGAATTTGTGATATTCTATCACCAAATGTCTTTCCTATATGTGGCCATCCAGTATTTTTTATTTTGACTTCATCTGGTGGTTGTAGCCTGTCAAGGGTTTTGCTAGCATGTTGCATATTGTATTGAATTGGATTAATTAGCAATTGAAGTCCGTAACCAAAGTGAAGGTTGGAAACATCTAAGGTGACATACACATGACCATGATTAAACGGCACAACGGGACATAGATGACATCCATGTGCTGTCTGTGCCTCCATGGCCCCATTCACTAATGTCAGTGATCACAGACCACAAAAAGGATGGGAAATTTGCCCTGGGCTCACAGCCCCATACACAGGATTGTGAAAATACATAGTGGTGTTTATGGGCCATAGAAATGAATGGATCGATGTGCTAGTGGATGAAAATCCCACTGACATTGCACATGGTAGTGTGCATTAGGCCTAAGGAAGAGATGTGGCATGAAGTAGTTAAAATGTTTTGTTTTTTCACAATTCTTAAACCACTGATTTGGGAGAATTATGACGGCTTTTCATTTAACATTTATGTTGCATTCACCATTTGGAATAGACTTATAACACAAAGCACATCCATTTTCTGATTTCCCCAAAGAAATAAGAGAGGTTAAGTCAACAACTTGGTACTTAAAAGACACGCTCTACTTGCAACCCAAAAACCCTGGAGTTTGTCAGATTCTATATACTCTAATTTATATGTTTTACTTGTTTTTTTCTTAGTGAAGGCTGTGGGAATACTTTCTTATTATAAGGACAAATGGGAAAATTGGCCAGTCTCTCTGTTAATTAGCTAATGATGTTGTTCGGCTTGGATAAATGGGAAGGAAAACTTGTAATTCTGGTTAGATGGAAGGGGTGAAAAAAGTCTACGTGTCTACATTTCTCTGCAGAGTAATAGTTTGCGAAGGTTGTCCAGGATTCCATATTGTACTACATAACTCTGTATGGTTGTAAGGCGCAGGTGGACAGTCAACAGAACACTGGAGACATGGGTAGACTTATAGACAGACAGTGAAAGCTTACACTAGACAGTCTTAAAATGCTCCAAATATATCACAGTGACTGATGTTAGATGAGGAATCTGGTGGATTTTCAGTCTAACCCTGTCTAGTAGATATGGTTGACCCTAAAGGGCCTGAATAGACTGTAGAGTATAATGGTGGTTCGTGGGTGGTGAACTTCAAAAATTTCAGGTACGAAATTCTGAAACTTTGTAACATATCTGGCTCATTACAAATTGGTTTGTTGATCCCTACTGTTTAGTCTAAGTTTATACCACCTATTAGTTGGCTTACTTTGTAGATTATGTGAGGGGCAAAGGAGACATTTTCACAGAGAAATTAGGGTAAAAGAACAAGGGGTAGGGATTTTTATGAATCTGAGGTAACATGGTTGTTCTCAATTGCATCTTCAGGCAGTCGAGAGAGAATTCCTAATTTTTTTAATGTTTTATATTTAAAAAATGATTAATTTTTAACACATTAAAATATGGTTGTTTTCGAGGGAATACTCTTTTAAGTCTCTTTTTTTTAAACAGTGGTTGGGGTGTAGGTGAGACCAAGTGAGCCCGGTTGGGTCCTTCACAGACTGACAAATTTATGATTACGTAAGCCAGTTTTCTGCCATAGGTAAGATCTGAAGTCTACTCTAGCTTTTATACTCCACCAGGCACTTAACCATTCCTTTTCACTACCACAGAAAACCCATTGAGAAAGGTCAGGATGACCGAAACATCTTGGAATAAATTTTCTGTAACTTTTATATCCACATTTACACTCCTTGCCTGGATCTCCTACATACTGTAAATATAAGAATATATCTTTGCATCTACTTTGAGTGTCTTAGATTTTAAACATTACTTCAGGTTGTGACAGGTCTTTCACCGTCTCCGACAACTGTCAGTATGTGGAACATTCATCAATGTACATTGGTGTCATGTGGTGATTCAGAATGTCCTGGCACTAGTCAGGATCAGAACATCCTTTCCTACAGTATAGGCCTGCAGAAGAATATCCCAAAGTAAGGAGAGATGAGCCCTTAAAAGGCTCTGATCTGGGGTATGAAATACGGGCTCTGGTCTTGGGTTTGAATATCAATATTTGGTATAAGGTCTGAATATTGGGAGGACCTAGTACGGGGTCTGTATTTTGACGTCTATATTATGAGGTCTGAATTTAGGTTGAATTTTACGGTCTGGAATAATTTTGAAAAAATGTTAATAGAAATTTTACATAAGACGTGCCACACCCTGACAATCCCCACCCTATAATAAGCCACACCCTAATAAAGTTGGAATGTCCTTTGAAAAAATGTCAAATGTTAGCACCATTGCCTGTGTTTTTTATCAGGCTGAGCTCATATCTATGCCAGGTACAGATCTGTCAGAAATCCCAGCCAACTTTAGAGGAAAAAACAGATATTGGATGGGTATCCGAAAGACCCCATTATAATCAATGGGGTCCCTCGAGATCCATTCATGTCTAGATGGACATTTTTCCCTATTCTAGTCCTGTAACGGACCAGTAGAATGGAATTACCTATCACAGATGTGAATGTTGTGTTACAAAAGCAACCACAGATGATAACAAAGAAAGAAGGAGGTGAAAACCCAGGATGCACTACTATGCATATTAAATTGATAACATATCGCCTGATTAGGAAAATTTATATCAGAATTGAAGTATAATATTTAGAAATGTGAATTATAATATTTTATTACCTAATTATTCCATTTGACGACAGTTATTAACTGAATCGGGTGTCTGTTTTGGAAAATTCCTTTTTGTTCAATGGCCCCTCTATATAATCTGGGTGTCCTACTAACAGGACCTCCTGTGATCATCTGTAATCTGTAAAGGAATTCCCCAACAGTGCCCCCCCAGGGGAAAATAAACACTACATGGTTGGTGTAAAGTCAGTGTAAAGTATGGACATACTTAGTTCTCTGGAGCAAGAGGCAACTTTTGCAGCCACTCTCTGTTATGATGCTATCCAAGGGTCCTGAACAGGAGACCCTCCATCTCTGTTATTAAGGATTTCCTAATAGGGTATTTGAAAATGTGGACTATGTTGAGAACTAGCCTACATATATTGCACTGGGGTCACAGACTGACCTGACCTCGAATAGCGTTCCCTCATTTTTAGTCTAACTGTACAATAATTTTCTTTAAAGAAGAATAGAATAGACTCTGTCAGGTCCAAAATACCCCTCAAATGCCCCTCAAACAGTCCCATGTAAGGCTCTTCAATAGGAGGAGGATTTTTGTATGATTATATAAATCAGCCATCAAGTGCATTGGGGGCGAGGCCTGATTTGCCAGATTTGCCTTAAAACAACTACAAGTGCTCCAACTCCCCTCTAGAATTGCTTCCCATTGCTGCCCCTTTAGCTGTGATTGACATTTTCAGCCTTTGCTATCTGTAGGAAAATCTACTAAATTAGACCCCGCCCCCAGTGAACTTGCAGGCAGATTGGCATAGCCATTAAAAAAAGATAATTATTTCTGCATTCCTTTACTGGTTTTTGGCCACAAATGTATATTTCTGCACCTATTAAAGGACCCTACCCAGCATTATTATCATTTTAGGAGGCATTTAGACTCCCTTTAATTTCTTTACTAGGAAATTACAGTAAAGTAATAACTGTCATGAAAAATAAATCTGGAAAAAAAGGTCAAGATAATGTATCCTTATTGTTGGGTGGGATAACATTTTATAGATCGACAGGAAAAGAAAATGTTCAATTATCATTGCAATTTATTAATACATTAATCACGGACTTGAGGAGATTGTCAGGCGCTACGCTTGATTTATATTCCTTTAATGAACATCAGAAAGAGAAGAGAGCAGCTTAGCTTTGTTCCCGAAAAACAGAATATTATCAGCTTTAACTGTCTATATACTGAGAGATGTCCAGGGATAAAATCAGCAATAAGAAGAATTTTTGTAATACACAAGAAAGAATGGACTACTAGGTCAGAGACGTAACTTCGAAGAATTTTTCCCACATAACCAAATTTAAAGTTGTAAACAATTAAAAGTTAAACATTTTTGCAAATAATTAAACATTTTGCAGAGTTGTAAAGATTTTCTCTAATTTTGCAAACTTTTACAGATTTCCTATAACCATCTTAGGGTTGACATTCTGTTGTCTTGATTGGTTACCAATGGATATGACCATGACTATTAGAATTTTCTATGGTCTAGGATTTGTCAAAAACCCAGCTATGATTTCCTTATTGTGGACACTACATGTACAAGAAGATAACCCGGCTGGGGAAATACTTTATATTTTTATATACACCTAATTATGCAATCCAGCACTGTGCAGGTTCCCTGCTGGTCTCTACTTCCTGGTCCTTCTCAAAACACAGGAAATCACCTTTTGACCAATCATTGACTGCAGCAGTGAACCATCTCAGCCAGTAGTGACCCATTCTTTTGTATTACATGGATGTATTGTTGACCATCCTCATGAAGGACACTTGTGTGGCTCCCCCTTTCCCTGCAGCATGGCTGTCTTGACCACTACATCTTAACAAATCTCACTCAATACTGGCAGTTTCATCTCATGTGATACAGTCAGGCCCAAGAAACCATCAGACACTCTTCAGTTACCAGAACTAAGACTTTATGTAACTTGACTGCAGTTTATAAACAGAGGTAGAAACATTCAGGTTATGGAGCATAAATAAGTACCAGGAAAATGCATGAGACTCACTCACACAAGTCAGCGGGTATCCGTCCCAGTTGTACTCATGTACTACGCATCAAACTCTGTTGTGGCAGCTGCTTCTTAGAGACACATGGAACAGACTAACCTGATCGTACTCCATGCACAAACTCCCGAAAAGGGGTGAAGGCTATGCTCTTTAAACAGTGTGCTTTTGCCCCGATGTAACCCAACATCATGCCAGAGTCAGCACAGTATGGTACCTCTAAAATTAGGTGTCCTTCTAGAACGCCTCTAAACACAACTCCTAGATGCCGCAACCCACTGGAGGGAACCAGAGGATGGGAATAGTTGTTAACAGTTGCCAGGAGCACTCATCTGTCTACTCCAGCCCACCACCGAGTGGTTGTAACTCCCGAAGGGCACTTCAACTAGTGAGTTCTCTACTCTCACCAGAGAGTAGAGAACTGGCTGTCAGAGCCAGTTGGTGGTTGGAAAGTCCCTTGATGGTAAGTGCAGGAATGACTCAGGAAACAGCAATTGCAATTGAACCAATTTATGTAACTTTACTTAGATAATACCAACAAATGCAGCTTCCAGATGGGTATAGTAGTGCAACAGGCGTTCTACTGTAGAAGATGGTACTAAGCCTGGTTTTTACAACAACGGTATGCCCAATAGAAGATGTTAAGTTCAATGCCTAATAACTCTATTCTTTTATAGCTTTATTCCCACCTCTCCCACTATATATGGGGGCTGATATGAGTAAATCACAAGGATCCCTGTTTACCTGAGGGGTTTTCAGGGTTCAGGCTGTGAGGCTCTGGTAAACCTCAACATGTCCTCCAAACTGGCACTTTCTCTCATCACTGTAGGCTGACAACAGGTATCTTCGCTGTCTTAGGGTGCAGCAATGGTGTCACTGAACTAAAGCTCTAAGAACCCCAACATACTTCCCTCATCAGAGCCTGTAATGGGCTCTCTCTCAATAGTTTACTCTTCTGCTAACTGAAGACTCCATCAAACTGAACTCGCTTGGAGACTTAGAGTCTCCTGCCCTTACCCCAGCCAACCATCAACTTGGCTGGACCGAGATATGAAAAAGGAGGGGTGTACCATCTACTGTGGAATGTCCCTAAAAAGGAGAAAACACATAGGAAGCTGCAGAACTATGTACATTTACAATATAAACAGGGGAACAAAATAAAGCAGTGCAATAAATGCAAACATATACAACAGTGTCCTTTGGGATACAGCAAATCAATGTTTTAAGTACACATAAGCCACCTGTAAGAAAGCACAACACAATAAAACACCATTTGCAAATTGACAATCTCATCACATCTACATATCACAAGGCATTATGGGAAAGGAGCTGGGGAGCTCATGCGCCCTCTGTTGGATGTAACAGATCCTCAATTTGCTTTTGACTCACCGAGCCTTGAGACAGCAAAAGGGATCTAGGCAGACAACAGCAAAACATGCAATAAACAGAACAGAGATGGAAGCCAATCTTGGGCAGGGACTCTGGGTATGTCCACTACAGGTCCGACCCAAGGTTGCAGATTATGGAGGTTAGCCCTTTCACCCCCTTACATCACACATAGATCATGGAGGCTAGAGAAGCTGGAATCATGGAGATCAGCACTTTAAACACTAGACATGCATACACTGCCACCAAAAGTTGTGTTTATTCAAAATGTAAAAACTTTAATGAACCTTTTGACCTACCATAAATAAAAATGCCAACCTAGATATTAAATCTGACCTACCGTCTAATTTATATACGATCAACCTTTTCAGTTCGGCAGTGCGATGCTCATGTGTTACTGCTGCTTATGTGACCTGAACAATAAATGCTCTTGATGGCTTTTTTCCACAATATCTCAATGGAAATATTTAACCAACTAGATGATATCAGCCCTTTCTATTGCTCAGTATTCACATTAGAATTGATTTCAATATACAGAAGTCATCAGGCTAATTTTCATCAATGGAGAATTAATGGGATAGAGAATCTTCATCAACAGTAACTTATACAGGCTACATACATCCCCCCACTGATGAGGAGAACACGGGCCTGTCATGAATGGAGTAGTGGTCAGGCAGCGTGCAAGCCACTCCACTCATTTTATGTGGTGTACTTTGGTTATCTCTGGCACTCCCATTAAAATGATTGGAGTGGTGTGAACACTGCCAGACCCCTGCTCCATTCATTACAGGGAATGACAGTCCCGCGTTCTCCTGATCAGTGGGGTCTGAGCAGTCGGAAGTCCACTGATTTGCAAGTAATTCCCTATTCTATGGATAGGGTATAACTTGCTTTCCTGGGAAAATCCCTTTAAACAGTCTTAATAATATACACACGTGGACAAAAGAAAGAAAAACCCACAATGGTGACAGAAATAACTTGAATCTGACAATAATATATAACAGTAATAATATATAAAAACATGTTGACAAGCCACAAAGCTTCTGGACAGATGAGACAAAACTCGAAATTTTTGGCATGGCACATCAGCTCTATGTTCACAGACGGAAAAAATGAAGCATATCTTGAAAAGAACACTGTCCCTACTGTGAAACATGGAGGAGGCTCTGTTATGTTCTGGGGCTGCTTTGCTGCATCTGGCACAGGGTGTCTTTAATCTGTGCAGGGTACAATGAAATCTCAAGACTATCAAGGGATTCTAGAGAGAAATGTGCTGCCCAGTGTCAGAAGGCTTGGTCTCAGTCGCAGGTCATGGGTCTTGCAACAGGATAATGACTCAAAACACACAGCTAAAAACACCCAAGAATGGCTAAGAGGAAAACATTGGACTATTCTGAAGTGGTCTTCTATGAGTCCTGACCTAAATCCTATTGAGCATCTTTGGAAGGAGCTGAAACATGCCGTCTGGAAAAGGCACCCTTCAAACCCGAGACAACTGGAGCAGTTTGCTCATGAGGAGTGGCCAAAATACCTGTTGAGAGGTGCAGAAGTCTCATTGACAGTTACAGGAATCGTTTTATTGCAGTGATTGCCTCAAAAGGTTGTGCAACAAAATATTAAGTTAAGGGAACCATCATTTCTGTCCAGGCCTGTTTCATGAGTTTTCTTTTTTTAAAAATTCTGTTGAAGCATGGTTGGAAAGCAATGTCTGACTTTCATTTGTTCATTTTCATAGAATTTTTATATATTATTACTTTTGTCAGATTCAAGTTATTTCTGTGACCATTGTGGGTTTTTCTTTCATTAAACGAGGGGTACCAATAATTTTGTCCACGTGTGTAAGAATAAGTTAATAGTTTTTTGCAAATATAAATAAAAATTTTGCCAAGTTTTAAAGATTTTCTCTAACCGTCTTAGTGGCAATAGTGAAATATTATATATGTCCTGTTTATTATATTCTATGTATTGATATATGTTATATTATGTATAATGATATTTTTGTATGTATTAGACAATGACATTCTAACATATAAATCCTGAAAATGTACAATGACATCTGAAAATCCATCTCGCCTGTGATAGTTGTGATGGCTGCTCTTTCTTATTAAGGGAAGGATTGCTGATCCTCTTGTATGGTGATCTATGTTGGTGCATGCCTGTCACCTTCCTAATGCACAGTGGCATGCAGAATTCAGATACAACCTCACAGATATATGTCAAGTGACATGCATATAGCACCCTGTGGAAAGATAATCCAAGAATCCACTACGTGATTATCTAGCCATGTTGTCTGCAGAATTGAAACCCAGTCTTCACATCTGCCACCCATGAAACATGACTGATTGAAATATATGATTGATGTATAAAGGACAAATACAACTACACAGTAGCTTAAAGGGATCTTCAAGTTTTAACAAATAAATATATTTTATAATAAAAAGTTATACCATCCACTTAATGTATCAATTCCTTAGATTTCAATATCTCTACTTGCTCTGACTTAATAGAAACTTTCATTGCTTTCCCCAGGACATATAAAATTGATCTGGTCATATGATGGAGATACTAATGCGAGGTTTCTTACAATTAGAGCTAATTCAGATAGTGAGTAGTATTGAGCGAACCCGTCAAAGTTCGGGTTTGATGAGTTCGGACGAACTTTGCCCAAAAGTTCGGTTCGGGTACCCCATCTTGACCTGAACATGAACCCCATTGATTTCAAAACTTGATGACCCAAAAATGGTTGCAAAATGGGTATAGTAAGGAGTAGAGGGCTGCAAAATGGGGGTAATAACAGTGCAAGTGTCCAATTTACCAACCCAGAAATTGAACGGGGGAGGACTTATCGCTCAGTACCAGGAAACGTGTGACAGATACTCATCCACCATGTGAGTCAAAGTATGCGCTAGGATACAGTATGGGTACACACACAGTTATTGTTACTGCACTAGGAGATGGTGTATGTACACACGCAGCTATAGTTACTGTGCTAGGAGACGGTATGGGTACACACACAGTTATTGTTACTGCGCTAGGAGACGGTATGGGTACACACGCAGTTATTGTTACTGTGCTAGGAGACGGTATGAGTACACACACACAGTTATTGTTACTGCGCTAGGAGACGGTATGGGTACACACACAGTTATTGTTACTGCGCTAGGAGACGGTATGGGTACACACGCAGTTATTGTTTGTTAGGGCGGTTGGGTACACACGCAGTTATTGTTACTGTACTAGGAGACGGCATGGGTATATACACAGTTATTGTTACTGCGCTAGGAGACGGGATGGGTACACACGCAGTTATTGTTACTGTGCTAGGAGACAGTATGGGTACACACGCAGTTATTGTTACTGTGCTAGGAGACGGTATGGGTACACACGCAGTTATAGATACTGCACTAGGAGACGGTATGGGTACACACACAGTTATTGTTACTACGCTAGGAGACGGTATGGGTACACACGCAGTTATAGATACTGCACTAGGAGACGGTATGGGTACACACACAGTTATTGTTACTGCGCTAGGAGACGGTATGGGTACACACACAGTTATTGTTACTGCACTAGGAGACGGTATGGGTACACACGCAGTTATTGTTACTACGCTAGGAGACGGTATGGGTACACACACAGTTATTGTTACTGTGCTAGGAGACGGTATGGGTACACACACAGTTATTGTTACTGCGCTAGGAGACGGTACGGGTACACACGCAGTTATTGTTACTGTGCTAGGAGACGGTATGGGTACACACACAGTTATTGTTACTGTGCTAGGAGACGGTATGAGTACACACGCAGTTATTGTTACTGCGCTAGGAGACGGTATGGGTACACATACAGTTATTGTTACTGCACTAGGAGACGGTATGGGTACACACGCAGTTATTGTTACTGCGCTAGGAGACGGTATGGGTACACACGCAGTTATTGTTACTACGCTAGGAGACGGTATGGGTACACACACAGTTATTGTTACTGTGCTAGGAGACGGTATGGGTACACACACAGTTATTGTTACTGCGCTAGGAGACGGTATGGGTACACACGCAGTTATTGTTACTGTACTAGGAGACAGTATGGGTACACGCAGTTATTGTTACTGCGCTAGGAGACGGTATGGGTACACACACAGTTATTGTTACTGTACTAGGAGACGGTATGGGCACACACGCAGTTATTGTTACTGCGCTAGGAGACGGTATAAGTACATACACAGTTATTGTTACTGCGCTAGGAGACGGTATGGGTACACACGCAGTTATTGTTACTGTACTAGGAGACGGTATGGGTACACACACAGTTATTGTTACTGTACTAGGAGACGGTATGGGTACACACACAGTTATTGTTACTGCGCTAGGAGACGGTATGGGTACACACACAGTTATTGTTACTGCGCTAGGAGACGGTATGGGTACACACACAGTTATTGTTACTGTACTAGGAGACGGTACGGGTACACACACAGTTATTGTTACTGTACTAGGAGACGGTACGGGTACACACAGTTATTGTTACTGTGCTAGGAGACGGTACGGGTACACACGCAGTTATTGTTACTGTACTAGGAGACGGTATGGGTACACACGCAGTTATTGTTACTGTACTAGGAGACGGTATGGGTACACACGCAGTTATTGTTACTGTACTAGGAGACGGTATGGGTACACACACAGTTATTGTTACTGTGCTAGGAGACGGTATGGGTACACACGTAGTTATTGTTACTGCGCTAGGAGACGGTATGGGTACACACACAGTTATTGTTACTGTACTAGGAGACGGTATGGGTACACACGCAGTTATTGTTACTGCGCTAGGAGACGGTATAAGTACATACACAGTTATTGTTACTGCGCTAGGAGACGGTATGGGTACACACGCAGTTATTGTTACTGTACTAGGAGACGGTATGGGTACACACACAGTTATTGTTACTGTACTAGGAGACGGTATGGGTACACACACAGTTATTGTTACTGCGCTAGGAGACGGTATGGGTACACACACAGTTATTGTTATTGCGCTAGGAGACGGTATGGGTACACACACAGTTATTGTTACTGTACTAGGAGACGGTACGGGTACACACACAGTTATTGTTACTGTACTAGGAGACGGTACGGGTACACACAGTTATTGTTACTGTGCTAGGAGACGGTACGGGTACACACGCAGTTATTGTTACTGTACTAGGAGACGGTATGGGTACACACGCAGTTATTGTTACTGTACTAGGAGACAGTATGGGTACACGCAGTTATTGTTACTGCGCTAGGAGACGGTATGGGTACACACACAGTTATTGTTACTGTACTAGGAGACGGTATGGGTACACACACAGTTATTGTTACTGTACTAGGAGACGGTATGGGTACACACGCAGTTATTGTTACTGCGCTAGGAGACGGTATAAGTACATACACAGTTATTGTTACTGCGCTAGGAGACGGTATGGGTACACACGCAGTTATTGTTACTGTACTAGGAGACGGTATGGGTACACACACAGTTATTGTTACTGTACTAGGAGACGGTATGGGTACACACACAGTTATTGTTACTGCGCTAGGAGACGGTATGGGTACACACACAGTTATTGTTACTGCGCTAGGAGACGGTATGGGTACACACACAGTTATTGTTACTGTACTAGGAGACGGTACGGGTACACACACAGTTATTGTTACTGTACTAGGAGACGGTACGGGTACACACAGTTATTGTTACTGTGCTAGGAGACGGTACGGGTACACACGCAGTTATTGTTACTGTACTAGGAGACGGTATGGGTACACACGCAGTTATTGTTACTGTACTAGGAGACGGTATGGGTACACACGCAGTTATTGTTACTGTACTAGGAGACGGTATGGGTACACACACAGTTATTGTTACTGTGCTAGGAGACGGTATGGGTACACACGTAGTTATTGTTACTGCGCTAGGAGACGGTATGGGTACACACACAGTTATTGTTACTGTACTAGGAGACGGTATGGGTACACACGCAGTTATTGTTACTGCGCTAGGAGACGGTATAAGTACATACACAGTTATTGTTACTGCGCTAGGAGACGGTATGGGTACACACGCAGTTATTGTTACTGTACTAGGAGACGGTATGGGTACACACACAGTTATTGTTACTGTACTAGGAGACGGTATGGGTACACACACAGTTATTGTTACTGCGCTAGGAGACGGTATGGGTACACACACAGTTATTGTTACTGCGCTAGGAGACGGTATGGGTACACACACAGTTATTGTTACTGTACTAGGAGACGGTACGGGTACACACACAGTTATTGTTACTGTACTAGGAGACGGTACGGGTACACACAGTTATTGTTACTGTGCTAGGAGACGGTACGGGTACACACGCAGTTATTGTTACTGTACTAGGAGACGGTATGGGTACACACGCAGTTATTGTTACTGTACTAGGAGACGGTATGGGTACACATGCAGTTATTGTTACTGTACTAGGAGACGGTATGGGTACACACACAGTTATTGTTACTGTACTAGGAGACGGTATGGGTACACACACAGTTATTGTTACTGCACTAGGAGACGGTATGGGTACACACGCAGTTATTGTTACTGTACTAGGAGACGGTATGGGTACACACACAGTTATTGTTACTGTACTAGGAGACGGTATGGGTACACACGCAGTTATTGTTACTGTACTAGGAGACGGTATGGGTACACACGCAGTTATTGTTACTGTACTAGGAGACGGTATGGGTACACACACAGTTATTGTTACTGTACTAGGAGACGGTATGGGTACACACACAGTTATTGTTACTGCACTAGGAGACGGTATGGGTACACACGCAGTTATTGTTACTGAGCTAGGAGACGGTACGGGTACACACAGTTATTGTTACTGTGCTAGGAGACGGTATTGGTACACACGCAGTTATTGTTACTGTACTAGGAGACGGTATGGGTACACACGCAGTTATTGTTACTGAGCTAGGAGACGGTACGGGTACACACAGTTATTGTTACTGCGCTAGGAGACGGTATGGGTACACACGCAGTTTACTGTCACTGCCCTTATTATTTCTAGGCTATCTGTCCCACACAGTATCAGGCTCTTCTCCCTACCTCACTGCACTGCCCTGTAAAGGACAATTATTACATTTAGCTGAGGCCCTGACTGTCTCTATCTCCAGCTACAGCCTCTCCCTACCTAGCCTAACTAGCTGGAATGGTGACAGGACCTGTGACCCCGCCTCTTATACAGAGAGGTCACATGTCCCGCCTGGCCAATCACAGTCCAGCACATACTGGACATGTCTGTGATGTCTGTGGGCTTAGAGCTGGTTGATTGGCTGCTCAGCAGTCAATCAACCAGCTTTAGGGATGAGCCGAACCCGAACTTTAGAGCTGAAGTTGGGGTTCGCTCAACACTAATAGTGAGTATATTTTATGTCCTGTATTATGGCCACAGATCCTGTCCATACTAAAGGCTGGTTCATTGCACATTTTCTGAAATTTGGATTTGGCCAAACTCAAAATTTTTAGGGTACAACTACAATGAATAATTTGTATAGCATAGGGTCTCTTCCACTTCAAAAGTGACCGGGGTTACATGATGTCAAAGAAGACACCAAAAGAGTCCCTGAGTATAGACCAGATGCCAGGAAAGAAGACCAGACAACCAGGAGAGGTTAGGAAAGTTAGTAGTGTTTTTTGTTTTGTCCGCACCTCTCTGGGCATCCTCTTATTATACAAGTAGGTCTAAAGAGACCCTAGATTATAATAACATTTCAAAAACGAATATTCTTGCCATGTTTGTTCATCATTAGTCTAGACCATGGGTCTAGCGACTTAAGTTTATAACACCCTAAACCTCCATGATGATGCTAAATGGGGTCATTAGACCTATGGTCAGCAATGGATTTGTGGCATAATCATAAAGCCTTTATAATATGGATACATTACAGTCATCTGAATTAGCCCTTCAGATACTAAAATAAACACTTTGCTGCAAAATCACAAGTATTATATACAGATTGTCATGTGAATTCAATATTAATTTCACTATATACAGTTATTTCCGCAATATAATGAACACACTGCACCCCTTCAAACAGCTGATCTTTGAAGGTGCCGCTTGTCAGACCTCACCAATCTGATACTGATGACCTATTCTATGGATAGGTCACTCATATCATAGTTCTAGAAAACTTCTTTAAATTCTATACAATATTATGACATGCTAGCAAAACCCTTGACAGGTTGTAACTCATAACACAACCACTAGGTGGTGGCACTTTGTGATACAATTATGAAATCATGTTGTCTTGAAAATATAGTTATCTCTTGACACATATGTCCAACTAAGATAGGAGGACATATCTGCACGTTTACCCCCACCCACTTACTCCTGTGTGATCATGTTACACCACTAAATTTTAACAGTAACAGTTTTATTAAAAGGACGTAAGCAGAAATTTTGAAAACTGAATTTCATTTTAGGATATAAATCTTTAGACCAGAACCCAGCATATCAACCAGCCCCACAGACAGATAGGTTAAGCTCACCTGAATATATACAGTATTTTTACTGTAAATCACTGCCTTGAAATATGCAAATGAGTTCTTTGAAGCAATTATAGAGTTGCTTCTTACCTCTTTGGAGCAATGGCAATACCCTCACTGCTCCAAATAGCTAATTTGCGTTGACAAAACCAGCGATATCTCAACAGCAGAGGCAACAATTCACACAGGGAAAACAGCATTTGATTTAGGTGATCCTAACCAGTGGCATAACTAGAGCCCCCCCCCCCCCCACAGCAATTATCTTCCCTTTTGTACTACAACCTCCGTCCTTGACTATACTCTGACCAGTTGCTCCATTTGACATAAAAATTTAAATTATCTCTTTTTTGGCACTGGAAATCTTCTCACTCCAATTCAGAAGAGGACAGGGGTAATAAATTTACAATGCACAGAATGCCAGTGATCAGAGGGATTCAGAAAGGTAATCAAAGAAGTTTAATCAGCCTTTGTGTGGTGAGGGTGACTTATGGACCCCCAGGCTTATGGACCCAGTGGTAAATGGGACCACTGTGAACTATTTAAGTTATGCCAGAGCTTATGAGCCCCCTAAGGCTCCTGGGCCCAGGTGTAATTGCACCCTCTGCACCCCCTCAAGTTACGCCCATGATCTTAACCTCTCTATCTGGAGGGCTGGTATGATATGCTAGAGTCTGGTGACAGACTCCCTTTAAGCTGCAACACCCAGACCTTGTGGTTCTGCTGAATCCCCATAGAACCCTATACTGATTGGCGTTAGAGTCAGTAACATCATGGAGAGTCTGGGTGTGGTAGAGGTAATGTGGACCCAAAAATACATCATGTGTTTCAATGACTGTAATGTTAAAATCAGATTACACATCCAAAGTTTTTCTTACTGTACATCCATACTAATGTAACAGTGCAGAATTTGTTATTGAATGCTTCCTTATGTGTAATGCTATATCTACTTACCAGTGAATATTACATTATATATGGTGGGTGCTTCACTGATGAGTGCTCTGTATGTAGTAGATGCATAAATAATGGCACAATGAGCCAGACAAGTACATGCACTACAGAAAGCCTCTTCATTGTGAATTGAATTTGAGCAGTGAATTGTTTCACTAATGGAATTTGTGGGGTTGATCACGGAAATAGGTCAAGCCGAGTGGAGTTCAGTGTCAGTTGGATCTCGGATTCCAATGGACTGTAACAAAGTAACAAAGTTAATCATGTGCAAAGCAGATAAGCACAAAAACAACTAACACCAAAATAGATAAATGCCGCTCCTCCATAGCCAAACAGTGCAAAGACTAAAAGCTACTTAAAAGGCACATGTGTCACAACGTGTCAGAGCAGAGAACCTCTTCATTACTGTGTCTTATCAACATCAGTTTTCACCTAAAAGGGAATGTCAAGGTGGTGGTCTACAGAATTGGCAAGTGTCAGCTATTGTTAGGCTTTGTAGCATGATTAAAAAAAAAAAAGAATATCTTGTAATTTTCAAATATAGGTAGTGACATGGAAAATGTAAAATAAATAAATGTATATATATATATATATATCTATACACACACATGGACAAAATTGTTGGTACCCTTCGTTTAATGAAAGAAAAACCCAGAATGGTGACAGAAATAACTTGAATCTGGGAGAATGTCCTATGGACAGATGAGACAAAAATGAAAATTTTTGGCAAGGCACATTAGCTCTATGTTCACAGACGGAAAAATGAAGCATATCTCGAAAAGAACACTGTCCCTACTGTGAAACATGGAGGAGGCTCTGTTATGTTCTGGGGCTGCTTTGCTGCATCTGGCACAGGGTGTCTTGAATCTGTGCAGGGTACAATGAAATCTCAAGACTATCAAGGGATTCTAGAAAGAAATGTGCTGCCCAGTGTCAGAAAGCTTGGTCTCAGTCATGGGTCTTGCAACAGAATAATGACCCAAAACACACAGCTAAAAACACCCAAGAATGGTTAAGAGAAAAACATTGGACTATTCTGAAGTGGCCTTCTATGAGCCCTGACCTAAATCCTATTGAGCATCTTTGGAAGGAGCTGAAACATGCCGTCTGGAAAAGGCACCCTTCACACCCGAGACAACCGGAGCAGTTTGCTCATGAGGAGTGGCCAAAATACCTGTTGAGAGGTGCAGAAGTCTCATTGACAGGAATCGTTTGATTGCAGGGATTGCCTCAAAAGGTTGTGCAACAAAATATTAAGTTAAGGGAACCATCATTTCTGTCCAGGCCTGTTTCATGAGTTTTCTTTTTGAAAAAATTCTGTTGAAGCATGGCTGAAAAGCAATGTCTGACTTTCATTTGTTCATTTTCATAGAATTTTTATATATTATTACTTTTGTCAGATTCAAGTTATTTCTGTGACCATTGTGGGTTTTTCTTTCATTAAATGAGGGGTGCCAACAATTTTGTCCACGTGTGTAGATATATATAGATATATATATCTATATATATGTTATCTCAAGAATTCTTTAAAAATATGTTTAACATAAATACTTGGCTTAAAAGTAAAAAGTAGGTAATTTTTGGTGACACAATCCCTTTAAGAACTCCAATTTAATTTCTCATAATACAAATGGAATACAATATCAGCCATGACAGTCTGTGTTCTCCAATACAACCACTGAGTGGTCATGACAAAATATCACTAAATCGTGTTTTTTTAAAACAAAAATCATAAAAAGATGGTTATCTTATGCCACATATCTCAAAATATGATACATCAAGGATAAGGAAGGACACATCTGTAAAAAAAAAAAAAAAATAGGATTATTAGATAGAACACACTTATGGGCAGTAGAGATGCATAAAGTGTATTTTTATGATAGATTTCTTTAAGACAGGAGGAGAATTTCTGCTAGTATATTACTTTATAAAATGTTGCTAACGTGTCTTATTTAAGCCTTAAGTTATACCATTATCATCCTCTAATGATAATGGAATGATTTTGCTCATATTGTTCAAATCAATACAGCAAAGCTAACCAGTGAGCTACAGAAAGCATAGGGCCAACAGTGCACTTGCACGGGGCCCTATGGTAGCGGGGGGCTCCCTTTGGACAGCAGGAAAGTCCTGCATTTGCTGTTCAGGGACCCTGATGAATGAAGCCAGTGATGACATAGGGAGCTGTCTTTGCTCCTGGTGTCCTGGGAACAGGAGGTGTGATGTAATGACGTCACTTACATCGCGGGCACTGACATCCACCACAGTACTATTATGACAGATGTCTGGAAGGGGTTAATAGATGATGTTCCACTAATTCTGGGGCAGTTGGAATTTTTTCTCTAGACCCCACTATTCCTGAGCAATCGGTGCTGTTAGGTTCTTCTCTCAGATGGGCATCCCCACTCTGTCTACTCCAGCCAAGGACCACCAGTTTGACAGTAGAGAGACTATCTATCAAAATAGAGGCTTAAACTAACAGAAATTATTACTCAGGAATGGTGGGGGCTACAGAAAAAAAAATTCCAATTGCACCAGAATCAATGGCACGGCATCTATTGAAGCAAAGAGTTGGAGTCGGTGGTAGTAGTATCATCTGCCATCTGCACTCTTTGCAGCTACACCTTGGATGGGTAGGTATACAAAGCACAGATATGCAGGTGTATTCAGGCTCTGCCTAGCAATGACATACACTTATACTCTATGGATAAGAGAGGGTAGATGTCCCCCTTTAAGAACCACATGTAGTCATGAATATTTCCTTTTTTTCTCAGATTGTACAATACAATTCATATGTCACCTCGCTCTATTATTACACAATTATATATACTGTGCTAGTATTCACAGTACCATTTATTTGGTTTCACTGTAATTTTACAATTGTAGAAAGGTCACGAACAAAATTATAATCTGCATCTGAATATCTTGGAGACAGAATAATGGTGAAGTGATGCAAAGGACAAAAATCTAATAAGAGCTCATGTTGGAGGCGCTGCAAGACTTTAAAGTTATTCTAGGACATACCCTTTAAGAACCCCTAGGAAATAGACCATAGTATCCTTCAAATTTTGGTGTCTTCTGTTGGACCCATATTATGTTGGAACCTGGGTCCACCGGAGGATACTTTGGTACCGCTAGAGCTACTTAATATGGAGTAGGTCCTATACTTGTCCATATTTGCAGCTCGGTCCATTCATTTCAATGTATGGGTCAGTGAAAACCACAGATGAAACATGGGTACTAGAGATGCGCGAAGCATTCAAAAATTTGATTCGGCAACTTCGCCGAATTTCACGATAAAATTCTATTCAATCCTAATTAAATCATGGCAAATCACGTAACAAAAACAGCTATTTATTGGCTGCAGAGAGTTGGGGTGGACGTCAAAATGGTGGAACCCCTTGGATGCCGCGGTCATGTTTAACCGCGGCATCCAAGGTGTTAAAACCCCCGATTGGTTATGGAGCAGGGTATTAGCTGTCAGTTACAGCTAACACCCTGCTCCATAACCAATCAGGGGATTTAACACCTTAGATGCAGCGGTCAAACATGCCGTGTGCCCTCGCGAAGGGGTTAAAGGGATGTGAAATCACAGGGCTGGCTGATGATTGGCTGCACGCATGGCATTGTGGGTGATCCCACATTCTCAGAGTTCCTTGCCCCATGTCCTAATATGTACAGCAGCCATTCTGAACTAAATTCGAATCGTTACCATGAAGTGTAAGGAAATTTGGATTTGATGGGAATATTTCCTGAAATTCGGATCGAATTCCACTTCTGCAGCTTCGATTCGCTCATCTCTAATGGGTACCAATCCATCCGTGCACCCGTGCCATTTTTACTGACCCGAACACTGCATATGGTCACGTACGTGTAGCCTTAGGCACGAGCTAATGCTTACCAGTGCCAGAAAAGGGCGCCATATTAATCAGCTATAGGACGACCTCACTGCCATTTTGCTTTTGTTGTAGACCTTTATATGATAGCAGACACACATAGACATACTATAAACATGAAGGAGGCCTATTTTAATATTTCCATTTTATGTGGCCCCTTCTGATATCGAGCAGCGGTACAAATCGAAATTGAGATACGGTACATTAAAATTTCAATATATTATACACTTCAGATGTCTCTTTTATTTTTAATAAGCCAAACAGGGGTTTTTCCAGAAAAAAAATCCATGTAAAGAACACGCTAGAACAGAGTCTTATCTCCTATGGCAGGAAGTTCATTTTTATCAGTAGGAGAAGATTGAGAAGCCTCGGGGGTCATATTCTTTTCTTGAGATGGAAGGCATTTCTATTGTCCGTCACCAGCCATGCTTACAATGGATGGAAGGAAAATACCAGCCTCAGTAACATCTTTAATTTATCATGAAATTATTGCCTTGTGAATGGTGCGAGTAATAAGTGACTTTCCGCTGATTCTTTATCTTCTTCATCTCGGTTAGTGGGATGATTTAGACTGTAATCTGCAGGGTTAGCCTTCTCCAAGTGATAAATGGCTTTCTAATTGTAGGGCTGGAACTTCGCAGCAACCAACTTTCCAGATAGAAGGATGGAAAGTAAAGCAAATAAACAGAATCTGTTATTATAGAAAAAGATCCAATACTGAAGAAAATGCAGGGCTATTAGATATGTATTTTTCCTGATGTTATAATTATGGACTAGGGTATAAGGAGTAATGAGAATATTTGTAGTTAGTTGACAGCGTCAGCACAAAAAAGGGTGTTTTTCATTATACAGCCAATGCGTCTAAAAATGAAAAAAAAAAATGAAACAATTTTGTGAACAGTCTTATTTTAAAATGTTGTTCTGTTCTGTTCCTATAACTCTTAAGCAGACTTATGTGTTTCTATGGCAACAGACTACAAACAAACTGTGTAGTCTGTTCCTGTAGTCATTCAATACTCCCTTCCATCTGTTCCTTATTTTTTGCTAGCAAGAGTTGCTAGCTGGATTCTTTTTAAAAACATAACATAATATCACATGTCTAAAAAGTCCAATAAGCATCTTTTTGGGGCAACCAAGGCACTTTTGATTCAGGCTGAATTTGTTTGAGTGAATCTGACCTATATAAAATTTACAAAATTTGTTCAGCTCTAGTCCCTCCAAAAAAGTCATAATTTATGTATTTCTACGTACCCATATGTCCTAAGGCTAAGGTTAGCCTGCTGCACAGAATCCCACAGGGAAGGCAGAGACGGTTTATTGTCATCCCTGCCTTCCTGATCACTGTGCGCACAGACCTCAATGAGCGCTGTGTACATGATGCGGTTCCCCTATGACCCGACAGTCACATGACCACTAGGGAGACAAAAACCCCAAGAGCTGCTGGGTCCTAGAGGGTTCAGATCATCTCTAGGGTACAGCATAGGAGGCTGATTCCTACTGTAACTGGGGCTGTATGTATTAGAAATCATCAGAAAAAAAAATAAGTTAAAAAGCCCCCCAAAGGTCTATTATGGAGGGGGGCACAATGCGTAAAAATAAAAGAAAATAATACAAAAAATAAATAAGGTAACCTCCTCCTGCAACAACCACGCCCCATCACAGGTTTAATCCCTGCCCCCAGTGACACAACAATAAGTAAACCAAAGCAAAAATTATTGTAACGGAGAGGAAAAACTATTTCCCTTTTTTTTTTTTGTAGTACTTCATGATATTAAAAAATAAACACGAAAAATGTGAAAAACAAGACATTTACCCTCCATTTGTTTACATTTTCTAAGATATTAAAATAAAGAAAAAAAATGGAAAAATAAAAACAACATAAAAATAAAGCCATATTTATCTCCAAAAAACCATGCAAAAATTATATGAAAGGAAAAAAATGTTGTAGCCCTCAAAAGCATAAGTATGAGAAAACCCAAAAATGTGTCCGGTTCCGAACCGGGAAAATAGCCCAGTACTGAAGTGGTTAAAGGGGTTGTTTAGTTTCAACAAATATTGAGAGATAAATGTTATTGTTGGTTTAACGAGAAGTTGTACAATTTTCCAATATACTTTCTGTAGCAGTTCCTTGTAGTTTTCTAGATCTCTGCTTGCTGTCATTCATTCTACTTATTTTCAGTGGATAAAAATCAGTCCATGGTCATGTGATGTACAGTCCATGGTCATGTGATGCACACACAGGTGCACAGCTTGTTACAGTCACAGTAATCAGACATCTGCCTGGTAACGAGCTGTGCACCTGTGTGTCCATCACATGACAATAGACTGTATATCACATGACCATGGACTGTTTTTTAATAATTGGATATAGGAAAATACATACAGAAAGTATATTGGAAATTTGAAGAATTTTTCATTATACCAACATTTTGTCCCAATATTTGTCTGAATCTGGACAACCTCTTTAATGTTGCAAAAAATTAAAATGATAAAATAAATATTAAATGAACATTGAAGAGATTTAATTCCAAAAAAGCTGTGATACAGACAAATAAAAGCAGTGTTCCCAAGGTACATTAGATACAGAAGTGGCTTATCTTATCTGTCCCCCTGGCTGGCCACATTTTCAAAACATCATGGTTTTGCGATATTCTGTCACAAAATGTCTGTCCCATATGTGTCCGTGTGTGCACACCCACTGGCCTTGTTGTGAATTGCTGCATAATCGAGCTAAAGATAGCTACACATGAACACATTTGTAGGCGACATAGGCATATAAACTCATAATCTACAAAGAATAGGAAATAGATATCATAGGAAATGGAAAGGAAGAAACAGGTGGAGGCAGTGCAGTATTGGAATACCAGTTCATTCGGAATTTTCCTAGTATTTGCTGATATAAAGAAAAAAGAAAAGACTAACGGGAATACTGGAGACTAGTAGATATATTTTCATAAATGCAAAAATTGGGAAAAAAACAAGCCCACAGTATGCATATAAACAACCCCCAAGATGAGAAGAATGATTATAGACAGTGCACAGTTGGGGGACTTCTTCCTTACGCAAATACCGTACACTGCGCTAACTTTCCAGACGGCATGGGCACACATAGTAATTATGCAACAGGCAGAACAACATTCATAGAATGTAAAAAGACCCAAAGGGAAGTGTCAGAGATATACAGCGCATAAATAATTTAGCAATATAAATAAATAACAAATCAGCACCTTGATGTATTATTCGATTACCATCCCCTCTCAATGGGTACATCTTTCCTTGGCAGTTCCCAAGAAGATAAGAGGCTGTAGATAGGCTGTTCGAATACTGAAAAGGAGAACCGGGGGTAATGTATGTAGAAAACAGCAGAGACTGGTGCATGATAGGGCTATGTCATACATGTGTAGTATTAAAGCAGGATCATGGGCCGATTAGCATATGTCCAACAAATCATCTACAAAGTGGATCTATCATCAGAATCTGCCGTAGTATCAGAGAATACATCAGTTACATAGGTTGTGAGTCCAATGTATTTATAAGGAAAGCTCTCTTCCTGTCCTTACAGTGATTTGTAGTCTTAGGAGACGCGGAGCGCAGGGAAGTCAACCAGCGAGAGTCCTCCGCAGAACCATTCACAAGTGGCACTTTGCAGCAAAAAGTAGGAGTGGCTTTTTCAAGCTAAATATTGGAGCCGAGATTGTTACTGGTTAAATGAAGAATTTAATTTATATCATTTAGGGATCGTAGATCATAGCTCGTAATGGTGATACCAAATATGTCATGACATGTCATGCAGCAAAGTATATTACTAACATAAGTTTATTGTAATTTACTTTCCTTCCAAAAGTTTTAGTCATTTCAAATTTCAAGTTGTATCTTTTCATTAAGTATGATCCAGGTTTTGAATCAAGGAGATGATGTAAGTATGCACTGTTGTCACTCCACTGCTTGAGTAAGCAGCAGAGTGGCATTCACACCCCTGTATGCTTTGTTCCATCCTCTGGCCAGTGGTAACCAAGGAGGATGACATCACACAGGACTATCATTTCCCACTGACCAGGGGGTGGAAGAAAGAATACAGGGGCGTGTTTTCAACGGAGAGAGCTGTGCTCTGGGAACACCCCCAGTGCTCCGAGCACCTAATTTGCATAATAAAGAAAACATATTTTTCTTGACATCCACTGGACTTTGATACATAATGAAGGTATGATATGGAAGCATGTCACAGTGCCTACAGTGCTATGGTGGCAGCTTGAAGGGGTTAAGGAAGGTGATAGACTCCCTTTAAAGTGCACCTCCAATTGTAAAACAAGTTTTCAAAAATGAATAGTACAGGTGAATATAAAAAACTTTGTAATAAATCTTATTGAAGTTATCAGTTTCCTTCTTCACTTATTAGGCTGCTTTCTCTCCTCCTTACCTTCGCTCACTTTGTTTATTTACATAGAGCATGTACTCATATCCAATGCACACTCAAAAATCTATGGAGAGGGGAGGAGGAGGCTGTTAATTCATTTATTGCCTCATTCTGTACAAAGATAGAGCAGTGTAATAAGGGTTTCCTCACTCAGAGAGTATCAAAGTATAACAGCTGCAGCTTTTAGCATGACTTTTCCAGCAGCCTTCTCCTCCCCCTTCCCTTCTCCATAGATGTCTATGTAAAAAGTAGCTCAGTCCAATAACTGAAGAAGGAAATGTAATTCTTATATAAGATATATTGCAAAATTTCTTATATTCACTTGTACTATTTATTTATGAGAAGATGTTTTATGATTGGAGGTATAATAAAGGAGTTGGTCCACAAAAAACATTTACAGTAGAGGTGGAAAATATATGACCACTCACTACTCAAACAGGAATATGGTTACATAGTAGGTGACCCTACAGAGGAACAACCTATAACCCTACAGTGTTGATCCAGAGGAAGGCAAAAAAAAAAACCATAAGGCTGATGCCAACTGTCCCATGTCAGGGGTAAAAATTTCTTCCCGAATCCAAAGCCAACAATCAGTACAAAACCCTGGATCAACCTGTCTTTACCAAAATCTAAAACCTGTAACCATATTATTTTTCTGTTCTCATGATCAATAGGGGACTAAGAGTTTGTTATCCCACTCCTCGTGTCCGTGTTTTGTCACATGCTGGATTAATAAACTACTGTTGACTTAGCATCATATATGGAGTGCCATAGTTTCTCTGATCGACAATGTCTGGAGTTTCCTCCTTCCACTGAGCACCCTCAACCACCAGAGAGCCAGCCATTTTGTATCTATGATTATACATTTATAACCTATACTGTAGATGTGTTATACTGTAGATTTTTTTATATATACAGGTAAACCCACTTATCTGTGGTTCAGCAGTGAATGTGATATTACATGACAGGTCCTAACTAGACAACCTCTGTCCATACTTTACAGTGAGTATATGAATATGATAGATGGGGTCCCTGCATAGCACATCCATCATTGTGACTATGTATTACATGGTTAGCCATTCTTTTCATCTGGTCACATATAATACTATATTGCAATGCAGGTAAAACATGGCTGTCACCAGCAACTAATTTATTATACAATTGTTCAAACTAGAATTCCCCGATTTTCTTCTAAGCCATTTCCATACTGGGGGTACGTTCCAACCCAACTTAGTTAATACCAGACCCACGATACCTACTCAGTTATTAGTATGATTTCTTTCTTCTTTCAAGCAGGTATAGGCAGCAGAATTCTCGCCAACCTGCTTTCTTTCAAGGCTCTAATTATATTCCTATACACTCATTTACTTCTCGGCTCAGTCTATCTAGCCTAAATACTTACTAATTATCATTGTGAGCTGAACCCCTCCATTCCCCATCCTATCAATGACGGATGGAAAGCATCTCATCTCTCTTATCTAGGTTCCACTCCTTATCCTCCCATCTGGAACAGCTGCGCTAATGAATTCATGGCTCTTGTCTTTACACAGTCTTCTTAACAATGTATTGAAATGTGTAAAGCTGAGCGTCCCGTCTGCCTCGTCCTTGCACGCCGACGTGAAGGAAAAGTACAAAAAGGACTGTTATATTAAGTGCCTGTCCTCGGTGGTAAATTAATGGGATTTCTTTTTTGATGGTTGATGACTTTTTATTGCCCTATTAACTCAATAAAGGACCTTCAAAAAGCGAAAAGAAGCTAAGTAGGAAGATAATAATACTAATCGTCTACATTGTAAAAATATATAGAGGGGGCATATGAAATAGATTTTTTTCTTTCATCATAATTAACTATTTTATATATATATATATATATATATATATACACACACACTGTATACAGTATATATGATTTGGCTAATATTACTTTATTTAGTTATTGCTTACTATCTTAACCACTTCCCAATATTTGCCATACTAGAATGGTGAGTGTCAGGTCTTTAAACATGTTGCGCACTCAGAAGCTGAGGGGTCCCATAGCCACTGGGTCCCTGCTCTACATAGCAGATATCTGGCACAAAGCCTTTTTTCACAGTGGGCATTAAAGGGGTTTTCTGGGATTCTATCATTAAAAAATCGATTTTTGACTAAAAGCACATAGGAATAGCCTTTAGAAAGGCTATTCATCTCTTACCTTTATTTTTCAGGTCTGCGCCGCCGTTTTTGAGTTTTATCTTCTTTCTTTGTTTTGCAAATTGGTCTTCAGAAAGCACAGGGGATGTTCCCCCTGTGCTCAAAGCACAGGCTCGTCATAGGTTCCAGCGCCGTCTCTCTCTTTTGCTCCTGACACGTCTCCTCCTCTCCCCTCCTCTTCTTACACGAGACCACCACAAAATGGCGACAGAACATGCGCAGTTAGCTGTTCCATCGGCCATTTTGTGGTGGTCTCGTGTAAGAAGAGGAGTGAAGAGGAGGAGACGCGTCAGGAGCAGAAGAGAGAGGCGGCGCTGGAACCTATGACGAGCCTGTGCTTTGAGCACAGGGGGAACATGCTGTGCTTTCTGAAGACCAATTTGCATAATGAAGAAAGAAGACAAAACTCAAAAACAGCAGCGAAGACCTGAAAAATAAAGGTAGGAGAAGAATAGCCTTTCTAAAGGCTATTCCGACGTGCTTTTAGTTAAAAATCAATTTTTTTAATGATAGAATGGTGGTGACTTTGTCTCTCTGGTTTTGTGGAACCCTAGGGTCCTTGTTCACACTTTTTTCCAGCCCCAATGTATGATGACAATTCACTACCACAAAATCAGATGGGTTTTCCACACAAATGTAAAAATTGTGGGAAAATTGGAGCTTTTACTCATTAGTCGAAGAACGGGTTAATAAAATTTAGTCAATAAGTTAGAGGCAACCCATTTACTGAAAGTTGGCACCAGGATCAGAAACATGTCACATGGAACAAGACTATATCACTGGCTCTTGGTTTCTGGATTATATACAGTGAAACCTCTGCAAAAGACTACCTCTTTCAGAAGACCACCTCACTTCCCAGACCATATTTTCTGTGACAGATTTTCCATACTAACCATCTTCTTTGACTTTAAGAAGACCACCTCTCTAAAAGACCACATTTTCATGCAATTTAGGGTGGCCATCTCAAAAAGTTTTGAGATGCAGTTTACTCTTTCTGTATTTCACTTAGCAAGTATTTCTGGTAAAATTCTATATTCTATATATTAACTCTTTCCAGACATCTACCGTAATATTACAGCAGATATATCCATCTGGTCCCTGGAGACCCGGAGCCAATTCTGACGATCATAGTTTACTCAGATCATGGTGCACTGCTTTCTATAATGCTTCCCCCTCAAAGTGCCTGGGAGCCCCACTTCAGGAATTACCACCACTCCCCCGTACCTTTTCTAGCGCAAGTCTGCTCCTGTGAGATCACGAGACTCATCCTGTTCCTATGACAGCCGGGAGCCTAGTAAAGCCTCTCAGGTCAGTCTATGAGCTATGGAGTGAATGTCCCATAAACTGCAATGCAGTTGCATTGTAGTTTATGGGACACGCAACCAAAAGATTGCAGGTTCAAGCCCACAATGGGGGCTAATAAAATAGTTTAAAAATATTTTTAAAAAATAATTGAAATCATCCCCTCTTTCCCTAAATTTGAATAATAAACAAAAGCAAACGTAAGCAAATTATACATCCCTGTGCCCAAAAATGCCGTAGTGGGAAAAAAAATCAAAACAGCAAACCGCCCCTTTTTCCCCAAAATAGTATAAATAAATAGTGCATCTGGTCCCGCAAAAAAAGACACTTTATGCATATATGGAAATATAAAAACGTTACGGGTGTCTGTTAAATATGGCGTCTCCATGATTTTTTGATTTTTTTTTTTGCAAAGCTTTGGATTGTTTTTAGAGAATTAAAACATAAAAAACTATACAAATATGATATCCCTGTGGTGTCGTCATTTTGGCTGCACTGTAAACGCCCTAAAAATGAAGCCCATAAAAAAAGTCTCAGTTTTTCTCCAATTCCACCCCATTCAGAATTGTTTTCCAGCTTTGCAGTACATTATATGGAATATTAAATTGTACCATTATCATTATTACAAAGTGCAATTTGTCATTAACTCCTTATATAGCTCTATGAACGGAAAAATAAAAAAGTTATGGCTCTAGGAAGGCGGGGGGGGGGGGAGTGTCAAAAACGAAAATCGAAAAATGGCTCCGGCAAGAAGGGGGGTTATTAAGATCTTGGATAGTCCAGAAATTCCAATATTCTAGTACTTGAATCTGTCAATATAATATCTTTTGTGCTGTTTGTCCTTTGCTTAGCTATATTCCAATATTAGCAAAAAACTGTTGACATTTTGCATTAGGATAGAAATGTGCAGGTTTTTCTAATAATCTCATTAACATTTCCTGATTCTATAAATAGTGCTGAAAACATAAAGAAAATGAGAAATAAATTGAATTTAGTGATGACTATATAATGCATAGTAATATGAAGATTACATAAAAGTGATGAATATATGATGCATAATAATATGAACATTATATTGAAGAAGGGTCCCTCTCTCGGGACCTGCTTTTATGAGCCAAATAAAATGTATAATATGGTTGACCACCTCAGGTACACAACTAGAGGGGGTGCAAACATAGGTAAAGGCACCAAAATCATAAATGACACAAGGTAAGTCAAGGTCCTTAGGCACTTAAAGAAAACTTTTTCAAATGTTTTTCTTATTCCAGAAACAGCGCTACACCTGTCTATGAATTGTGCCAGGTTTTGTTGTTCAGTTCCATAAAAGTGAATCTCCTCCTTCCCGTCACTCAAACTCTTCTGCCTTAATAATAATAATAATAGTCCTTTAATAGTCCCACAGTGGGGAAATTCAGTGTGTTACAATAGTACCCATATCCAGCCTCACACACAGAAGTCTATGGAGAGGTGAAGGGGAAGAGGAGGAGGAAAGTGAGTTATTGCCTCATTCTGTGCCAAGCATTTTCTTACTTACAGCTGCAGTATCTATGTGTCTTTTCAACAAGGCTCCTCCTCCCACTTCCCCTCTCCATAGACATCTATATTAGAAGTAAATTAGCCTGATAAATAGAGGCAGAAGAATTTTTCCTTACTGAGCTATATTACAAAGTTTCTTTACAATATATTCAGACTTTAAGTAGTATGCAGTGCTACATTTTCACTGTAGCAGGCACTACAGGAGAAAAAGGATAAGTGACAGTTTCCCACAATAACACATGACCACTACCGGTTCCAGGAACCTGATCAGCTGGGGTGCCTATCTGTAAAAAGATATATTTCTTTCTGAAAGAAACCCCTTTCATACACAGTATTAGAGAGCTGAAATATTAACAATATACATTTCCTCTATATGATTTGACAGGCAATTGCATTCCATCTGGAGAGCAGCAGCAGGGAGTTGGATTTCCCCGCTGCTGCTCCCTGTAGAAGCAGGAACCATTGAGAGAGTTCATTTTCTTTACAATCTGTCTTTTTAAAATATAGCTGTATAAAACACTAAAACAGAACATAATCCACAATTGTCTTTTGCTTGTGTTGTTATACTATATCCTATTGTCAACACACAGATGGAGTATAAAAAGAGGGCACGGGAGGCGGAGATATATATATTTGGTTTAAACAAACAGTATGGGGGAAAACCGACCAGGATTTGCAGAGGAATCCGAAAGCACAATTCATACAGACAGCTGCCTGCGATCTGCCTACTGTATCGTTTTTATACTTGGTTATATCTGTTTTTAGTTGATCCATTGAAAAAAATCTAAAATCTGACACAAAAATTTTGGCAAGTCCCCACTACAGCAAATAAAATGCAGTTGTGGCTAAAAGTTTTAAGCCTGACTCTAATTTCGGTTATCCCAAAGTTTGTTGCTTCAGTGTTTTTCAATCTTTTAGGGGCCAAATCCTGACCGTTGAGAATCCATTCTTGCCCAACTAGTGCTCGGCGTTGATCACAATTTTTGTGTTTTTGTTTGTCCATCTGCTTTTCGAGGGTTGACCACAGATTCTCAATGGGATTGAGATCTACGGACGTTTCTAGCCATGGACCCAAAATTTCAAAGTTTTATTTACTGAGCCACTTAGTTACGACTTCTGCCTTGTGACATGTTCTCCATTATGCTGGAAAAAAAACATTGTCCATCACCAAACTGCTCTTAGTTGGTTGGAAGAAGTTGCTCTTGAATAATGTTTAGATACCATTCTTTATTCATTGCAGTGTTCTTAGGAAAAGTTGTGAATGAGCCCACTCCCCTAGATGAAAAGCAACCCCACATATGAAAGGTCTCAGGATGATTTACTGTTGGCATGACACAGGACTCAAGGTAGATCTCTTCAGACCCCAGAGAATAAGTGGAGGCCTATAGGAGGTGTGGACAAAATAAAAATCACAGATACTCACCTCTTCTCTCCTGGGCGTATGGTTTTCTTCCCCAGCATCAGCTCACCTCCTTGTGGACTTTTCTGTCTTCTTCAGGCATCTTCTCTGATGTCAACCACTCTGAGGTCACCACTAGAGACTGAGAATGGGCATCGGCATACCCCTGCGGTGTGCTGATGTCATGATGCTTTGACCCAGCATCATGACGCTTGGTGCACCCCATGTGACCACTGAGGTCAAGCCTTAGCGGTGATCCCTGGGCAGCGAAGAGATTGAAAGAGGCTACAGGGAGAATAGCCAATGCTGGGTAAGAAAACGGATGCCAGGAGAGGTGAGTATCTATGTTTTTTATTTTGTATACACAAAGAAGAGACCCTATAATAATGATTCATAGATGTCGAATCCCAGAAGTTTCGGGTTTGGGTAGAACCTGAAACTTCTGGAAAATTTTGATTAAATTTGGTTTGGTCCAAATTGGCTCACTCATCTTTGGTAACTACTAGCAAGTTGGGAGAAAGAGAGCTAGAGAAGGAAAGCTGCTCAAAGTGAAGGTGCTCAATGATTTCTATGTAAATCTGTAAGCACAGTATACATTATATAAAGTGCTCTCTACTTTCTACATAATTGTGCACAATAATTCCCTGTAGAATAATTGGGCGAAGGTGTTCTAAAATAAGCAGTAAAGTCACACACATTGGACAAGTGACCTAAAAAAAAGTGTTATTTTTATTAATTGATCTTTTTTCACCTTTTTCTCAGGAATGTAGTATACGGCAATAACAACTGTGACCATCTGTTCATCTTGGAGGTGAAAATCATATGGGTCACCATCCCAGCAATGGTCATGTCTGAAAGCTTCAACAAACCTCTAACGTTTTCAGGTGTTAATAGGTAACATAAGGATTTCCATAGCGTTTCACTCCATGATCATCTGGTCTTCGGTCATAAATCATTCACGGTAAGCTGTAACTGGCTATAGCAACTGCTATAATGGTAGCAGTATGGTATAATGGCTTCTATAGTAAGTCAAAAGACTAATGGAAGTACTTACAGTATGTGGGTCAAATTAAACAATAGATGTCTAGGACCGAATACATCAAAGCTTTAATTTTAGGGGTCTTTATGTATGAAAACAACATTTTATTCAATCTTATCAATCTAAATCTTAGAAAATCCCTTTAACATGTTGTAATATGTTGCAAATAGAATGACTTTCCATTTTAGGAAATTAAATAAGGTGGGAGATGGGAATACCCATTTAAGCAGCAAGTTCAAAGCTTGAAAAGTGTGCGATTATTTTAGCGCTCCTTTACATACATCTAGTGAATTAACAGTACAGACAATGCAAACCATGATCCATGATGTCACAGTACAGTGATAATGCTCACAGTGATGTCATAGAATAGGGCTAATACACACAGTGATGTCACATCTAGTGAATTAACAGTACATATAATACACACCATGATGTCACAGTACAGTGATAATGCTCACAGTGATGTCACATAAAAAAGGATAATATCCACAGTGATGTCACAGTACAGGGATAATACACACAGTGATGTCACAGTACAGGGATAATACACACAGTGATGTCACAGTACTGGGATAATATACACAGTGATGTCACAGTACAGGGATAATATACACAGTGATGTCACAGTACAGGGATATTACACACAGTGATGTCACAGTACAGGGATAATACACACAGTGATGTCACAGCACAGAGATAATACACACAGTGATGTCACAGTACTGGGATAATATACACAGTGATGTCACAGTACAGGGATAATATACACAGCGATGTCACAGTACATGAATAATACACACAGTGATATCCCAGTACCAGGATAATGCACACATTGATGTCACAGCACAGATATAATGTATGCAGTTATGTCACAGTACAGGGATAATGCGCACAATGATGTCACAGCACAGGCATAATGCACGCAGTACTATCACAACACAAGCATAACACACATTATAACTTCATAGCACAGGGATACGGATAAATATAGGGATAGGTCATCAATATCAAAACTTGCCAAAACCTAGAAATTATTTTCCTGTAGTTGGTAAAGAATGACTCAAGAACTGTAGTAAAGAGATATTCCAGTTTCCCTGACTTGATTTATTTGTGTAGAGAACAGGATACCATACACTTTTCTAATATACAGTACATGTATTTACAATTTTGCTCACACATCTTTATTTTTTATCAGTGCAATAGTTTGCCTTTTAGGAAAAAAAAAATTGAATGGCCTGTTCTTAGTCCTGTGAAATGCACCCGTAGGAGAACTAGATAGGACTAAACATGGCGTTAGTCATGTGACCCTGATATTCAGTTAATCCTCCAGTAGGCAGGTTAATATTGAAGAACAGAACATACATTATTATATCTGCACTGATATTTTAAATGTATGTGAGCAGAATTTTAAATATATGTATAATACAAAATTGTATAATTTTCAGTTCAATAGACAAATAAATAAAAAAAACACCCCTTTAAGGGAATACACCTTTAATTTTAATTGAAAATGCTCGAATAAGTGAAACAATTGATTTTAAATTAGCACAAAAACTTTTTTTCTTATTCTGCAACTTTTCCATCAGTTGCATACAATAAGATTAAAACATTGCTTTGCTTTTTGTCTTCCTGCCCAATTGTTCCAGAATTGGAGATTTTATCTTCTATACAAGTCTTTTTCAAGTCTTTCTGTAGAAGAAATGTTGCAATCTTCATCATATTTGCAGCTATTTTGCTATTCTACAGAGCACTGTAATTCCTTCTTTTGTGGCGACAGAGCATAATCATACAGTAATAGATTCATCACAATTACAGTGGGGGTTATTGGAGCAGATTCACAAATATCTGTTCTTGTCCCGTATCTGTGAGACTATGAGCTCTTATAAGAAGATAGCATTTATATAATCACGTTCATCCATTCTGCTAAAATCAAGCTCCATTTTAACATGATATATTGAGCGCAAGAAGACCACTCAGCTCTGGTCTGTTGGTGGTCAGACCACTGATCTGAGGTCTTTTGGTGACCAAATCACTCATTTTAGATCTTCTTGTAGCCAGGCCACTCACCACTGGTCTTCTGATGGTTAAACTACTTATCTCCGGACCTCCTGTGGTCAGTCTACTGATCTTTGGTCTCCTAAATGCCAGAGCACTCTCCTGTGCTCTACTAGTGACCAGACTATACACCTTTGGTTTTCTGCTAGCTAGGTCAGTCACCTCTGGTCTTATGATGGTCAAACTACTCATCTCTGGATCTTCAGTGACCAGTCTTCTCATCTCTGCTGTACTAAGGGCAAGTCCACTCTCCTCTGATCTACTAGAAACCAAACCATGTACCTCTGATCTTCTGTTAGCCAGGCCAGTCTCATCTAGTTTTCTGGTGACCAGACACCAGACAGTCTTCTCTGGTCTTCTGGTGACCAGACCACAAACTCACCGCTGATATTCTAGTGGCCAGGGCACCCACCAGGTTTTCTGGTGGCTAGCAAAAATAAGTTGAAATAGTTATCAATATGTATTTTTTCTAACAGGTAATAGCTTTATTAGACTACCTATCACTTGGTTGGTGCTGATATATCCTTTTATGATCTTTGGCGTACTAGACCCAATTCCAAAGGCCCTTTTGTATATTTTTTTTCAAATTCTATTGTGTACCAGATTGAATTTCTCTGATATTTTTGTGATAGACATATCTTTCTCAGCTTTTCAATGCACAGTTAGACACCAAGTTTTTTGCTAACTTTTTGAAATTTGACATTTATTCCAAACCTTTTCTGTGTTTGCCATAGTTGGACATCTAAAGCATATGGGCAATTCCCATGTGAGTGTTTTGAAGGTATGGGTATAACAAAAATCAAAAATATTCACTGGGTGACTAGTGGAAATTTTCTTAGCCATATTCTGCAGTCATCATTGAATCTCCCCATCCAGAAAGCTAAATGTATTTTATCTCTATTGGCTTCTCTTTAGTGAACAAAGGATTTCTATGCGGAGACATAACTGTGGGGAGAAAGACTGAGCATGTATGTCCACCAGCACTTAGTTCTTTAGGTGGTCAGGAACATTGCTATAAACTTTGAACACTAGATGGCACCATACTATGTAAGTAGATGAAATAACTCTTCTCTTGATAATTGTATTATGTATGTAATTTTATGTATGCATGTAACATGTGTTCATTTGTTTATGATCTTCTTACTGTATATGACTAACTCAACACTTAATGGGGGGTACCCCTTTAAAACAGAATCTGCCTTTTACTCACATTCTGAAATTATATACAGTAAATATATCTTCTGAAGATGTTATTTGGTCACAGCTATATATGTTGTCCAACAGGACACATGAGCTTCCCTTGCACAATGGAGAGTCTGAGATGGCCTGGTATCTGAGACTTTTGACCACCATCAGTGACTGGCTGTCAATGGTAAGACACATAATGGGCACCGTGATACAAATTTCCTTCTGCTACGTGCCTAGAAATGATCTAGACAGATACAAGAGTGTGTGCTAAAGGGCCACCTGTTTCTGGATGGCGAACAAGGAAACTATGGGAACTGCTTGTGCTTGTTGGTGGCACAAACAATCCACTCTATTGGTGGCCTGTCTGGGCCATTCTGAACCTGTTTGGCCTGTGTGCATGACCTCACATAACCTCACATAACAGCTAGGTCAGAATGGGCCAGATGGTGGGTAGACCTTTGAAACGACCATCCTCCTCCCCTTAGTCCAATGATGCGCCCCCTGTCAACGTCTATCATCTTGGCAAAATGTCTTTGAGTGTTCCGATCTGGGGGGGGGGGTGTTGGTCAATTTTTCGCTCTCTTATTGACAAAACTAACTGACGAGTTTCATAGAAATCCAGTATTTCTATCTGGGTGCGGTATTTTATTTTTTGCCAATGAGTATATATGAGCCTGAATGAGTATATATGAACCTCAATGAGTATACAGCAGACGGTACATTTACAGTGATATAATCACCTGATTTTAATCTATTATTTCTCCGGTGCACAAAAACTTGCAAGAAAGAGACACAAGATAATTAATAGGGCATAAAAAGGGCAGAATCCTCCACTGTAGTAATAACACAAAAAAGTCAAACAGAACAAGAAAGACATTGTATGACAAATACCACGACCGGGATCATAATTATTTCAATAAATGAATAGAGAAATGAATGGATGATTGGAAAAAGACCCATGTTTAACTAGAGAACTACAAAGTGAATCACCGTGATCATTCATTATAAGAGATATAATTATCATTAGACCGGCAGAGTTAAGATAAATGGTTGTCACAAGGATTGGATGGGAGATAAAGTAACACCTCCTATGCCAAAAGGAATTTTGTAGCCTGATCTCCGTGTATGGTATTCAGAGTTTACAGGAACTAATTGTTAATATAATCTGCACCAGATAATCAGGGTAAGTCTCTGTTCACACATTGCCATTAAAATCCACCACATATTTTTGCCATCGATTTCATGTATTTCCTAGGCTGACCCAAAGATTTCAGCTGAGCAAAGTTTACCCCAATGCCATATAATGGAGCTAATACTCTGAGGTTCACCCGGAATTAGCAGCATGCTACTTATTTCTGCATCAGGTTTAGTTTTTTCTATGGTGGACCAAAAATCTGTCCGGGGAAAAATTTCCATTGCATTGTCGCCTTTCTCGGTACCTGCCCCGGTGCTGCAGATATCGGTGCTGTTTGTTTTGGCATCGACACCTGCCCACTGTCAGAAAGGCAGGCCTTACAGCCTAGCGTCATTCCTGGGCTGTGAGGAACGCCCCCTCTGACTGAACAAGGCTATGTTAGAGTACAATGATGCTAGGCTGTAAGGGCCGCCCTTTTGACAATGAAGAGACATCAGTACCAAAATTAATGGCAGCGATATCTCCAGCACCAGGCACATACTGGTACAACTCCATACAACTCCAGTTCTTTGTATCCTTCAGTAGACACTGTTCCACTGATTTTGGTAAACTTGGATTTTTTTTTCTCTAGCCCCACTATTTCTCAGCAATCAGTGCTGTTAGTTTCAGTATCCAATATGCTAATTGGGCTCTCTACTGTCAGGTGGGTGGTCCTGTAAATAGACTGGGACCACCCACCTGACAGTGGAGAGCCAAATTAGCATACTGAGTACTGAAAATAGTGCCAGAATCAGTAAAGCAGCACTTATTAAACAATGCAAAGAACTGGAGTGGCTGGAGCTAGTGAAAGGTCCTCTTTAAGAAATTTTCTCATACCATTATTCTTAATAATAACCATACTGGGTACCTGCAATTCAAATATAAAAATTATACAAATTTTATCCCCTCCAGGAGGTGCTCTATATCTTGTACCACCAATAAGTGGGTATCCTGTAAGTCAACTTCTTCAATTATATCTCGAATTATGACTTACTACAGGTTATCGGTCACCTAAAGATACTCAACAGTAGACTGTTCCACTTTGATGTTTTGAAGTTGTTGCTCTCCATTTAATAGGGTAACATTTTGGTTGGCTTAATGAGAACTCACAACTCGATACAGTTTTGGCCATGCTTAAAGCATACTTATTATTTGGACAAACTTCTGACAGGTCATATTAAACACATGCACATTGAAAACAATCGAGAGATGGCGCCTTGGTGGAGGCCTAACATGGAGGCTGGTCTTTCCCTCTCTGGTCATGTTGGCTTTGGCGCCAAATCCT
Organism: Leptodactylus fallax; assembly: GCA_947044405.1. Lineage (NCBI taxonomy): Eukaryota > Metazoa > Chordata > Amphibia > Anura > Leptodactylidae > Leptodactylus > Leptodactylus fallax. Next base: position 3,407,997 of record CAMRHE010000063.1, read on the forward strand.
CTTGCAGGCCCTAGAGTGGCACACTGGTGAGTGGGACATACCTGTGCCTAAGGTGGCACACTGATGAGGTGGACCTACTGAAAAAAACAATTTCTTATTTAAATTTTTTTGATTTGCATATCATTAACATCTGTCCATCATGTGATTTCCATAATTGTAAGACTTTTCCTTCTTAGTGTGGCAGTTTCGATGTTGAGGAGTGTACGAGACATAGACACATTATGTAACCAAAAAAGGCTGTGCCCAGCACATTACGAGCCTGAGTCGCAAAAGGGGACGTGTCACTCCTGAAAAGGTCAAGCTATATCCCGAAACGGTCATGATTAAAAAGGGGACGTGGCCATGTCAAGAATTGTCGTGGCATACGCTGAACATTGCATTTACAAGATGGCGGGCTCCAAAAGTTGGCAAGTATGGTTTGGTAACGTAACAATATTGCTGTATGTGTTCGGACAATGATAAAAGTATTAGGCATTATATTGTATTATTATCTGATATTACATTATAACATTATTTAAGCATTAGACTGTTTTTAGGGAAGTTTATAGTAATATTACTCTGCATTTCTTACCTTCCAAAATATAAAATCAGCACCATGCACATCTACTGTTTCCCCTGGGGCACTCCCTAACTGGGCGGGAAAAGGGTTTTGTAAATCTAAACTTCAAAAAATTGTTTCTCAAAGTTACAGACTGTCCCGGCAAATTTGAGACAATTGGCAACAATGCCAAAGACTCAACTTATTTCTTGCTCACCAAAAAACATTGACTTGAAGGCAATAACACAAAAACATCCCTGAATACAGCTCAGACATTATAGAATTCTGTATCCAATTAATTTGAGCAATGTCTATGGAGCTTCGAGGATCCAGTGTTTGGCTGTCAGAGGGGTATCATTATCTCTATACTTTTTTGGCGGAGCTTCTCGCGTCATCCACAACACATTGTTTTGCTGTCTCTCTAGACATATTCTGTGCTTTCAGTGCTACCTTGACTGGGTTATAGAATGAATACTTAATTGATCCTCCATAACAATTGGAAAGCTCAATTCTATTACTATAATGCCTTGTCAACAAGCTCCTGGTATCTTACAAATCACTGTTTGTGTCCTCTACAGGCAAACAATGTCTAATACTTTCACAATCCGGTTCCATAAGGTTCATCTGTTCATTGTTATATCAAAGCACTTTGTTGGGCTTTTTACATATACACCTAAAAACAATGGTTCAGTTCTCTACATTTTTTCAAGCCTTGTCACTTCTGAGTCATTTTTGACAAGCAATTTCAAAGTGCTTCTGTGCATCCGCTCTGAATGAAAATTGAGTGACAAAAAAGAGGTTTTTTTTATTTTTTGACACATAAATTCAACCTATTTTTAAAGGAGTTTTCCCAACTTGAAACGTTTTCCATAAATAAACGGCATTTGCGGACTGCGTGAGTGTTTGTGAAATCTTATATCCTTGACACTTTATCTGTGCATTGATAATAGTGCGAATGAACAATGGAACAATTAGGTCTGAAAACAGGAAAGCGTTTTATAGAATTAATAAAATTAATTCCGGAGAATTTGTTTTGGATGCAGATGTTATACAAATTTATTTTGAAAGGCCTATAAAATTTTCTAATTTTTAGCATTTACATTTTTTCCTAAAGGTTCAGTTTGTTCACCTTTTTCCTAGCTTTTACACACGTGGACAAAATTGTTGGTACCCCTCGCTTAATGAAAGAAAAACCCACAATGGTCACAGAAATAAGGCAGACACTGGGCAGAACATTTCTCTCTAGAATCCCTTGATAGTCTTGAGATTTCATTGTACCCTGCACAGATTCAAGACACCCTGTGCCAGATGCAGCAAAGCAGCCCCAGAACATAACAGAGCCTCCTCCATGTTTCACAGTAGGGACAGTGTTCTTTTCGAGATATGCTTCATTTTTCCATCTGTGAACATAGAGCTGATGTGCCTTGCCAAAAATTTTGATTTTTGTCTCATCTGTCCATAGGACATTCTCCCAGAAGCTTTGTGGCTTGTCAACATGTAGTTTGGCAAATTCCAGTTTTGTCAAATTCAAGTTATTTCTGTGACCATTGTGGGTTTTTCTTTCATTAAATGAGGGGTACCAACAATTTTGTCCACGTCTGTATATATTGAGCAAATAATTGTATTTTACATGAAATAAAAATTTAAAAAATTTGCTGATTGTTACCATTCCACAGGGGTCTGTCCAGAGGTGGAACATGAAGCTCATGGGCCCCAATGCAAAATCTGTACCAGGCCCCCCAATTGTAAGCTGTTTTTTATAATCCTGGTCTCGCCATTGGCAAGAGACTTGGGCCCGGGTGCAGCTGAGGCCTCTGCACCCCTCATATTATGCCCCTGGGTCTGACTCTATGTAACCTGTCACTCGCAGCCCTGATTGTACAGTGTGTGAATGTGCTGGACCAGACCCCCAACTACATACAATAAATTTTTATCAGGTACAAATACTGGTAACAAAAGCTGCTCCAGAATTGCTGTTTCATGAAGAAAACTATTCATAGGTCCTGACAGGTCCTCTTTAATATTTTTTGTATATTTTTGAATTTGAAGGGGTTTCCCAAGATTTTTTGCTCAGCTCATATTGGCTACAATGGGATGTGAGCTGCAGTAACCGCGCTCAACCACACAATACAGAGCTTCTAGCCTGTGCACTGTATAGTAGATGAACCAGATGTACCCCAAACAGCTGAACCATATGGGGGCCAGCAGCTGGCCCCCCACTGATCAGATATTTATTTCCTGATCAGATAGGCCATAAATTAAAAAAAAAAATCTTGAACAACCCGTTTAAGGCAGAGGCCCCACGTTGCGGAAAAGCTGCCTCTTCTGTTGCCGATTTTGCTGCAGTTTTTTGAGCCAAACCCAGGAGTGGTTATAAAGGGAATGAGAAATACAAAAGGAAAACTTATACTCCTCCCTCCTGTTTAATCCACACCTGGTTTTGGCTCAAAAAACAAACCACAGCAAAATCTATAGCAAAAAAAAACTGTTTTTCCGCAACGTGAGGTCTTAGCCTAAAGCAAATATTAAAAAAAAAAATTTAAATTGAATATCAAAATTTAAAAATATACAAAAAAATGTTAAAGGGGACCTGTAAATATTTGTATTCTTCATGAAACAATTCTGGAAGGAAAATACACTTGATAACTTACAAATTTATCAATGTGTTAACTTAATTTTATGTTCAGACACGGATTTAATATCAATTCTTAAAAAAAAAAAAATATAGTGTGAGGCTTTTGAGTTGCACCAAATGCAACTTTTCTGCCTCATTTCGAAATACTGTATTACTTGTATTATTTTTAGCCTCAGCCTAAATCAGCTTCTTGTAAGGGTGTGCACCCCTGGTACATGTTACAGTTACCTGTATGACAGAATTGAAACATCTATCTTATTATTCCTCCGACATCTTCACAAGTTCTCAAACACTACTACCTAAATGACTCAATGACATCTACTTCTGGCTGTCATTGATGCTATATGGAAATGAAAAAAAAACTTGAGTTAACCTGATCTTTCAGTATGCGTCTTGCTCATTAACTGTACTCATTTTAATTTCTGCCGAAAAAAAAAGACAAGAAAAGATAAATTTAAATATGCAAATTAGAAAAGAATAATTACCATTCCATTAATAAATTATAATATAAACACGATTCACACAATTGCACTGCTAGTTTTTCCATCTGACTGTAAAATCTTAGAACAATTATGCTGTCAACGAAATACTGGAGTGTTTTTAGATGGCCCTAATGACATCTCTCATCTTGAAAATGGATAATTTCTGTATAAGAGACACAATTTCAAGAAAGTACAACTTAAAGTGAGTCTTCATCTTTTAATAACATATTGTTTTAGGTCCCTGAGTTTTTGTTTCTATATGTTTATAACTGTTTAATTTTTTCTGATACGAAGTTCAAAATTCAGAGCATAGAATAAGAAAATTTTGTCGGCTTACAGCCACCCCAAGGAGGAGCTCTGGAGCTTCCTGAATAGTAGTTTTACACTGAACTTCTAATCTTAAAAGGGGTCTGTCACCAGAACACAGCATATTACCCCAGCCCTGCAGATATATAGATTAAGGTCACCTGAACCAAATGGTGCTTTCCCCTTGTGAATCGCTTACCTCAATTGCCAGTATATTGCCTTTTTTGTCAATATTGAAATTATTTCTTTGGATAAATGAGAGCGTTCCTGTTTCTCCAAAGATCTGGTTGATCCAAAAGCTAATTTGCATAATAAAAAAATGGCAATATCTTGGCAACATTATTATTGGTAGCACATCTCTGGTGTAACTGAGGGGTAGTCTGGGTTCTGGAGCAGACTCCCTCTAAGATGAACAGTTCTCAAGATAAAGTAATGTTTCTTGAGGCTTTGATTGTGCATCATTAAATTGAAATCAGTTGTCAGACAGATGCAGAAGGGACAACAGAGCAGAGGGTGTGGGGTGTGGAAAAAGAAACAGTAAAATACACAATAAAGGCTCAGCAGAGGCAGGTTCATAGTTGTAATGCAACAGAGCTGAGTTCCTAGTTGTGAAGCAGCAAAACCAAGTTTGAAGTTGTAGAGCAGCAGATCCAGATGTGGAGTAGGACAACATAATGTGGAGTATTAAATAGGACTAGGAGTCCAGGACACTAGGAACAATCGAGTATTGGAACTAGGAGCATAAACACCATGGAAAGCAACTAGAAGTAGTCCTACAGTAGGATGGAATAAGAAGAAACCATGAGCACATGATATCAGCGAGAGGCCAAAAGAGGCCTTTAGAGAATGATGGGGACCATCAAATACTTTATTCACCTTCCCTGGGTCTCCACTTATTATAATCTGAGGAGACCCCAGAGTATAATGATGTTGCTTCCAGTTTGTGCTGCGCAAGTTTAGCCCAAAATGAACCAGAAGGCCAAACCTCACGGATATTCATCGAAACGAATTTCGTGAGGTTTGCGTCTCTCTATTACAAACCAATGTTGGAACTAGAAAATGCTGGGAGCAGAATCCAGCAGTAAGTTTGCCCAAATCACTGGATACAAGGGTAAAGGCAAGAGTCAAAAACAGAAGCAGAACTAAAAGTGCTAGGAACATCAATCAGATAAACCCATTGCTTTTCATTAAGTTTTCACAATAAGACCAGTTAAAGGGATATTCTGGAACTTTAAGACTGCTGTCACATGATCAAGTTTCGATTGTGAAACTTGGCCTGATAATAATGATAGGAGGACCAGGGGAGTTGAACGAACATAAAAAAACCAGTGTTATTCACCTCTTCTGGGCTCCGTTGGGACTCCCTGCTGTCTTCGGGCCTCTTCAGTGAGGTCACAGATGTCATGTGGGTCAGGTCGGCATCACAACACATAATGAAGCCGACTTAACCCACGTCTTTGACGTTCTTGAAGAGAAATCGCACCGGACCCCAGGGCCTCTGATCATTATACTCTGGGTCTGAAAAGATGGGCCACTCTGGGACATTATACTGTGTGGAGGGGGCTTCTATGGAACATTATAATGTGTGGCGGGGTCGCTATGGGACATTATTGTGTATGCAGGGGTCGCTATGGGACATTATACTGTGTGGAGGAGCAGCTATGGAACATTATACTTTATGGAGACCAGTATGGGACATTATACTACATGGAGACCACTATGGGACATTACACTGTGTGGAAGGGTCGCTATGGGATATTATCTTGTGTGGAGGGGCCTCTATGGGACATTATACTGTGTGGATGGGCCACTTTGGGATATTATACTGCCTGGAGGCCACTTTTGGACATTATAGTGTGTGTAAATGGGGTGTTTTACCGTGTGGGGGCTAGAAAAGGGGACACTATATAGTGTGGGGGTGCTGGGGCCCAAGTGAAAAGTTTTCTCTGGGGCCCAGTCTTTGCTAGTTACACCTCTGTGTGGGACATTATTCTTAAAGAGGTTGTCCAAGAATTGGTTAAAAAATTTTTTTTCCTACTTGCCTCTAAAACCTAGGTACGTCTTATTATCAGGTGCGTCTTATAAAACGAAAAATACGATATATGAAGTGGATAGGTTTTTGCTTTTCTGCCGCATGGCAACATTTATACCAAGTCTTCAAGCCTACTGATATAAACTTCATAATTTTTTTTTACTGTGTAGGAACAGATTGTGATTTGATGCGTTTTATATATGCACATGTATATCAAAGGGGAGAATTACTCTTGAAAAAAAATTAATTACCCTAAAAAATATGTAGAATTTCCTGTCACTGTTCTTTTTGATGTTCACAGTTGCAGGTTTTTAATATTTATTAACAAAATTATAGAGCTGGCGGCAAAGAGAAGGTATCTGGTTCGACTGTAGGATTGTCACAGTAATTTGTCGCATGTTAATTCAGTAGAATGGTTGATGGATTTTATGTTCCTGTTTATAAAACATTCGGCAAATGAGATAAATCTCATATACCGTAATGTAATATGTATATGAAATGTTGATGTATTTACTTATGTGGCGGTTTATTGGTGGAAACATCCATTAAGAGACGTCAGTCAGAAAATGGCTTGGAGACCTATATAATGATAGAAGATTTAACCACTTGCATCAGTAACTCCTTAGTGTCCAGGAATGATTAAAATGTCTCATTCAGTCTAAGGCCCCATGTAGCAACATAGCGCTACGGAAAAGACCACGGCGGAAACGTGTCACGTTTTTTTCCGCAGTACTTTTCACAGAAATTCCACAGAGTTTTCCTCTGTGGAATTTCTGCCTCCATTATATTAATACGAAAACGCTAGCGTTTCAGTAGATATAATTGACATGCTGCGATTTACAAAAACACATTTTTAAAAAATCGCAGCATTTCCACCGTGGATTTTTTTCTGTAATGTGTGGATGGGATTAGCCAGAATTACATCCACTTTGTAGATAATGTAAAATACTGTGGGTTTTTTTGCCATGGCTAAAACACCCCATTTTCGCAAGTCTGCATGCGACTAAAAGGAAGTAAAATGGGACAGTAAAATCTGTCAACAGAACCCAGCATACCAACCTAGCCCCGCAGATAGATAGGTTAGGGTCACCTGACTCAAAGGTTTTCCCCTTGTGAATTGGTGACTCCGCTGCAAAGATTGTTTTTTATTTTTTGGTCATTATGCAAATTAGCTCTTTGGTGCAATGTGGGTATTACCATAAGCTGCAGTGACCATTTGCAAATTAATTTGCATATTGACAAAAACAGCAATATTTTGGCAAGAGGGACATTGATTCACGTGGGGAAGGAACTTTTTCCTCTGAGCCTCACGGGTTTTTTGTCTTCTGCTGGATCAACGTGATAGATTTATAGGTTGGACGTAATGGACCTGTGTCTTCATCCAACCTCATCTACTACGTCACTACAGTATATGTAAATAGGCCTTCCGTTCACACTAAATAATCACACGTTCCCACCATTTTGTCCATTACTAGTACTTTTGTAAATGCCACTTTGCAGTTCCAAATGTTTCTCACTTTCCCAAAGTGTTCTGTTCAGAAGAAGAAAGTGATTAACATTAAAAATCTTAATATAGAATTATTCAAGGCACATCAATCACGGAATATCTACATTACACAATGTACATTTCCTCATATAACAATGAAGGGGGAAGTATCATTTATCTTATCACTTTGACAGTATAGAAGCAGATTCAATGAATTTAGCATTTAAAGTGTAATTCCCCTTCACAACAATAGAGACAAAATCTATATAAAAAGAAAGTAACTTTTCATAACACTTTTCGTAATACAAATGTTAGCAATTTTCTTGTCTCTTTCCAATGTTCAAATTCTGTTTTTGGAATTATGCTGGTTGCCCTTAGAAACAGACAACAGTTGTGATCAACTCAGTTGTCAGACATGTGACCAAATAGCTTAGCAATGTGTAACTTATATCTGAGCTCATGGCTCATGGACCTTAGTTGAGGTATCTACCATAACTAATGCAAATCTGTGAGGAATGGAAAGGCAGACATGACTTCCTCGGATCACTTTTGTACTTTTAGGTGTAATTCACATGACCACCTTTTTGATCTGTGTCTATAAACTCAACATGGAAAAAAAACTACAGTAGTACGGCATGTACTATTTTAGCCTGTGTTACATAAGAAATGGGCTCGGAGACCACTGGAGACAAGTCAAGTCCTTCTCATTTGCTAACCATATGGACTTCTTATGGATGAAAAATTGGTCATTTTTGGAGACAAATAACAGACTATATTTCATATATTCATGTCAATTAGGTCATAAAATAACTGTACAGACTAGAATGACCATTACCAATACAAGTGATATTATTCAGAATACAGACTAGAGATGGGCGACCTCTCAAGATTAGTTTCGAGTCGAACAAGTTTGCTACCAATCACACCTTAAATTGTCTTACAACATAGTGTAGAATAGAAATAGAAATACTCTTAGGGCTCCTAGGACCTTATCTATAAAACATAGTGTAGAACACTGCTAGGGCTCCTGGGAATCTGTCTATAAAACATAGTATATAACACTGTCAGAGCTCCTAGGAACCTATCTATAAAACATAGTGTAGAACACTGTCAGGGCTCCTAGGACCTTATCTATAAAAAATAGTGTAGAACACTGTCAGGGCTCCTAGGAACCTATCTATAAAACATAGTGTAGAACACTGTCAGAGCTCCTAGGAATCTATCTATAAAACATAGTGTAGAACACTGTCAGAGCTCCTAGGAATCTATCTATAAAACATAGTGTAGAACACTGTCAGAGTTCCTAGGAACCTATCTATAAAACATAGTATATAACACTGTCAGGGCTACTAGGGATCAATCTATAAAACATAATGTAGAACACTATTAGGGCTCCTAGGAACCTATCTATAACACATAGCGTAGAACACTGTCAGGGCTCCTAGGAACCTATCTATAAAACATAGTGTATTATACTGTCAGGGCTCCTAGGAACCTATCTATAAAACATAGTATAGAACACTGTCAGGGCCCCTAGGAACCTATCTATAAAACATAGTGTATTATACTGTCAGGGCTCCTAGGAACCTATCTATAAAACATAGTATAGAACACTGTCAGGGCCCCTAGGAACCTATCTATAAAACATAGTGTATTATACTGTCAGGGCTCCTAGGAATCTATGTATAAACTTAGTGTGAACCTGTCAGAGTTCCTAGGAATCTATCTATAAAACATAGTGTAGAACACTGTCAGGGCTCCTAGGAACCTATCTATAAAACATAGTGTAGAACACTGTCAGGGCTCCTAGGAATCTATCTATAAACTTAGTGCAGAACACTGTCAGGGCTCCTAGAAACTTATCTATAAAACATAGCGTAGAACACTGTCAGGGCTCCTAGGAACCTATCTATAAAACATAGTGTAGAATACTGTCAGGGCTCCTAGGAACCTATCTATAAAACATAGTGCAGAACACTGTCAGGGCTCCTAGGAATCTATCTATAAACTTAGTGCAGAACACTGTCAGGGCTCCTAGAAACTTATCTATAAAACATAGCGTAGAACACTGTCAGGGCTCCTAGGACCTATCTTAAAACATAGCGTAGAACACTGTCAGGGCTCCTAGGAACCTATCTATAAAACATGCGTAGAACACTGTCAGGGCTCCTAGGAACCTATCTATAAAACATAGTGTAGAACACTGTCAGGGCTCCTAGGAACCTATCTATAAAACATAGTGCAGAACACTGTCAGGGCTCCTAGAAACTTATCTATAAAACATAGTGTAGAACACTGTCAGGGCTCCTAGGAACCTATCTATAAAACATAGTGCAGAACACTGTCAGGGCTCCTAGAAACTTATCTATAAAACATAGTGTAGAACACTGTCAGGGCTCCTAGGAACCTATCTATAAAACATAGTGTAGAACACTGTCAGCGTTCCTAGGAACCTATCTATCTACTTTTTAGCGCTCTAAGGAAAACACAGCCAAAGTTATGTCAAAGTAAAAAGTGACATTATTATACTCTGGAGTCACATCGGACACACAGCCCACAGGAAAGAGTGGCAGTGTTCAATGGAGCTAAATTGTAATACTGTGTGCACAATATATCAGTTTTTATCAATCCCCACTGTGTGTGTTATGTGCTGCTCTTTACGTCCCCTGGGCCAGTGGAACATGCACTTACTTCATGCTGAGGTTGCTCCCCACTAGTTTATCTGCATGTGACATTATATATTCACAAACCACCAATTTGCGACTAATTTATGCCAAAAAACTGGAGTAGAAGATTAACAAATTCCCTCACCACCTATATATAATAGTGGCAGTTATCAATTGGGATAAACCGTAACACCATGCACAGCCCGTGGACAAAACTGGCACTGTTCAGTGGGGATAAACTGTAATTCCATGTACAGGCCATGGACAAGAGGGACACGTGCACAGATAAAAAAAGCAGACTATTTTTCATGAATTAGGCACATACTCTTGGAGTTCTTGCAAAATCTCCCCCAGCTCCTCACTGGCCTAGATTTTTGCCATCGTTTAAGCAATAAAGATGGCATAAATGGTCATGAATGTGGCGCAGGTGATGGCCCCAACCTTGTACTGCCCTGGTCCACCCCACCTATTTTAGTTGCAAGTGACGTTAGTCACAAAATCACCAAATTCAGACTATTTTATGCCAAAAAACTGGTGTAAAAGATGGTGTAAACGAATTCCCCCAACCATAGTGGCAGTGTTTAATTGGGATAAACTGTAATACCAATCACAGCCCGTGGATTGGTACTGTGCACAGAAATAAAAGCAGACCCTTTTTACTAATCCCACGTTACCATTTTTATAACAATCTCGCTTTGCTTTTTTCCTTTAATTTTTTTGCAAGCTTTCCAGGATACCAGTAAACATCTCTCTTCAATCTAGATAACTTGCTGAGTCCAGATTTTCTTAATCAAACCTAATTTGTCTCAGCTGGACACTTCATTATCATTGTAATGATAAAAGTGCACACTGGAGGTGTTATGTTCCATACATTGAGACAGATTACGTTAATTACACCTGCCCTTAGTCAGGAGTCTTCACACTGACTAATAGTCACAGCACATTTTATTATTTCTTAAATGCAAGGTCATAGCAATCATTATTTCATTCCCGCGCCCGCCATGCCCAAGAATTTCTTCTATTTTATTGTTTATTGCCATTGCTTTGTAATATGTGCAAGTAACTGAACCATCAATATTCCTTCCAAAGAAAATGGGGAAATAACATATAACATAGACAGATAGATAGATAGATAGATAGATAGATAGATAGATAGATTGAGAGTAAATACATCTCAGTAAAACCTTACTCATCATTTCCCTTTTACACTTCCCCTACTGCCCTCTTCTTCACATACCTTGACACAACAGCCAGGCTAAAGGTTGTAAAAGGCCTGAAGATCATTTCTTTTTATACAGTATGGGGGTCACTGAGAGATATTATACTGTGTGGTGTGGTATAATACTGTGTCCGGGGGGGGGTTCTGAGGGGCATTATACTGTGTGGAGCCACTGAGAGAGCATTATACTGTAAGGGACTACTGCTGAGGCATGATATTGCGTTATGGGTAACTGTTATGGCAGTATACTGTGTGGGGAACCACTGAAGGGCTTTATCCTGTGTGGGCGGTCACACAGAGGGCAATATACTATAAGGAGGCAATGAGGAGGTATTATACTATGTGGCGGCAACTGGGTGGCATTACACTGGGTGGGACCACCCAGGGGAGAACTATACTGTGTGTGTAGTCATTGAGGGTAGATTATACTGTGTGTGGACACTAAAAGAGCATTATACTGTGTGGAAACTACTGAGGGGGCATTATACTAGGTGTGTGGCTCTCAGGGGACATTATATTGTGTGGTGGCCACTGAGGGGGATATTATACTGAGGGGGCACAAATGGACTGAATGGAGTCAAATGGGGCATATGCAGGATAAAAGGCTTGGCTTAAGCCATATAAATTTGCTGTTGTGCTGTGTTAAGCCACATCTCTAAAAGGCTCCCATCTTTTCTTTTTACCAAAATGTTTTGGGTGGAAAAGGTAACCCTAATCAAACTTAGAGAGCAATATTACTATGGGGGGCACTGTTAATAAGGGGGCACACTGAGGGAGCATTATTACTATGGGGGTACTGTTACTAAAGGGGCACACTGAGGGAGTATTATTACTGTGGGAGGCAATGTTACTAAAGGGGCACACTGAGGGAGTATTATTACTGTGGGGGGTAATGTTACTAAAGGGGCACACTGAGGGAGTATTATTACTGTGGGGGTAATGTTACTAAAGGGGCACACTGAGGGAGTATTATTACTGTGGGGGGTACTGTTACTAAAGGGGCACACTGAGGGAGCATTATTACTATGGGGGTACTGTTACTAAAGGGGCACGCTGTGGGTGCATTATTACTATAAGGTGCACTATTTGCAGGGCACAGGTATTTCCAAGGGTACTATACAAAACACTAGTTACTGTAAGGGGCACTATCTGTATAGTATTAATGTTTATTAAGGGGGCTATATGTATGACATTAATATAGTATTTGGGGGCACAATATTAGGGATAGAAGTAGGATGTAGGGGATGATGGAAATGTGTGGAACCTAATGGCAGCCACAATGATGGCTGAAAGAAGTTTTCATGGCAGTCTGGCCTTATCGAGAAGATGAGGAAAGTGAACATCTAAAATTCTAGCAAATATCCCCTCTGGATGTAATAGGTTTGGATTTTTCATGCGTTACCTGCATCTGATTTGTATTTGGCACATACGTGCATGGGGGGGGTCTGAGAATTTGGGATGGTTGCTATTGAGAATTCGTTACATATGCAGTAGGGCTTGGGTTCTAGAGCTTTTCCAATTCCAGCAACGCCCCTGGGGCTGAGTCTTAATTTGTAATAAGATCTATTTTTCTATTACATAATTTATTCTCATCGAGGTGTCTTCCTAGCCCCACAAGGCCATGTGCATTCCCAGCCCCCCTGAAAGTGGAAGCGTCAGTCATTCTCCACATCCGATGCAGACGTTTGTTGGCCTCCTACAATTGCTGACACGGGCAAATTTGCTTCCGTTCGTGTTCTTTGTAGCTCTAACGGAGCTGTCTAAATTCCCTTTGTTCTACAGAATAATAATCAGCTTCTTCATTCTGACATGAATATTAAAGGGAACATTTTGTATAGCTTTTCATCCTGGTTTTTAGCCGAGTGGCACAGCTGTGTAAAGTCATGCCATTAACCCCTGCCTCCCCACTGAAAAACAGAGACTGTAGCAGATACCGAAGGAAAATACTAGTGACAGCTCCTATATTACCAGTTAATTCCCTTCATCCCTAATCACAGAATCAGAAGGTTTCCACTGTCCACAGACAATTACCCCATCAGTGCCAATAAATAGTCCCGATACGCTATAGACATCCAGATAAACAGAGCAGTAAATCCAGAAAGATCATTGAGGATCTGATGTGATGATTTTGTAGAATCTCTGGATGTGATCAATATGATCACATAGACTACATAACTAGACATGTGACACATCCAAAGAAAATAATGGAAGGCTATGGATGTTGTATGCTAACCTATACAACCTGTATAGATGGGTGGCATATCAATAAACAACCTCACCTTCCTGCAAACTTACACTATAGGATCATTTTTTGGATACCAAATTCTAACATAGATGATCTCAGGCATTGTGAGTACGGGGATCTTTATTAGTTTACATGCTCATCAGTACAGCTTGTCTAAGGACATATCCTCCCTACTCAGGGGTGGACACAGACTACAGAGGACCCTGTGCAAATAATGTGTCTGGGCCCCTGTCCCCACTAATTGGCCTTAGTGGTCACTTGGGGTGCAAGGCTTCGTGGGAATGTGGCCGGTGTGCGACTGAATGCAGAACGCTGGGGACACAGCATAATGTCCCTTAGAGGCCCCTCCCACAGAGTATAATATCTCACAGTAACCCCTACAATTACAATAATGCCCTTTAGTGGCCCCTCCACACAGTATAATGTCTTATAGTGGCTCCCTGTGAAGGATCTCGTCCTGCCGAACCCACGTTCAGCACACCTGAGATTGATTCAATTACCTCACACCCACCTCCAGTGAGTGTTCCAGGATGATAGGATAATACAAAGCTTTTTAAATTTTATATATTTATTAACCCAAGTGGGTCGGTACTAAAAAATAGAAAAAATACTGGCACAGGCTTGTAGTCCGTTTCTCTAGGCCACAGCAGTATCTTGGGACTAGGGTGCTTTCTTCAGTGAGTTACAGAAACATGTCTTCTACATGCTGTCCAGAACAAAGGAAAAGGCTTCAGGCCTCATGGCTTGGACTCATGGCCTATGCTCCAGTCTACAGCATCACATGCCCTCACATCCTCTCCAAGATAGAAAATGCTTGCTGCCTCTTTGCTGAATGACAAAGAATCTAGGTCTCCATTCAGCATATGGCTAGTGCCCCGCACACACCTCCTCCCCAGGCAGCCCCCCTTCTCCCTCCTTTGTAGAACCCTTGGAGAGATGAGTACCTTCCTAGATACTGGGAGAGATGTGTGTCTGTGGGTGAACTTAAGGTCACTGGCCTTCTCTCCCCCATGGACATATGTCCAGGGATAATAAAACTGGCTGGCTAGCGCAGGCCATCTCCCATGGTACACACATAAAACCACTGAAGCGTATTGTCCAGCAGTGTAATCCCAACTTAAGCACAACATTCCTACAAGTAGGGGGAAGACTGATAAGAGCAAATACAAATACATTTCTAAGAAAGATATACAACTGAGGGTCGGTTCATCACACCCCCGTACAGTATAATGTCTCACAGTGGCCCCCCCATAAACTATAATATCCCACAGTGGCCACTATACAATATAATATCTCACAGTAGCCCCTCCGCACAGTATAATATCCCACAGTGACCTCCACACAGTATAATGCCCTATAGTGGCCCCTCCACACAATATAATGTCTTACAGTGGCCCCCTTACAGTATAATGTCTCACAGTGGCACCCCCACAAACTATAATATACTAGAGTGGCCCCTATACAATATAATATCTCACAGTAGCCACTCCACACAGTATAATATCCTATAGTGACCTCCACACAGTATAATGTCACATAGTGGCCCCTTCACCCAGTATAATGTCCCACAATAACCGCAACACACAATAATGCCCTATATTGGCCCCTCCACATTGTATAATGTCCAACAGTAGTCCCCATACTATATAATGTCACACAGTAGCCCTTCCACACACTATAATGCCCTATAGTGGCCCCCTCCACACAGTATAATGTCACACAGTGGCCCTCACACAGTATTATGTCTCACAGTAGTCCCTCAACACACTTTAATGCCCTGTAGAGACCCATACAAATTCTCCAAAAATTTCAGGTTCTCCAGACCCCAGAGTATAATAATTGGAGGCCCAGAGGAGGGGATTAAACATAAAAAAACAGTGTTACTCATCTCTCCTGGGCTGCAGCACCAGCCTCTTCTGGTCTTAGAGACGTCACGATTGACATCAGAGACTGCTGGACACTGCAAAGAGGCCCATAAGAGGTAAAGGAAGTTGAGTATAAATGTTTTTTTTATTTTTTTTTTCACCTCCTCTGAACATACCCTATTTTAGTTGGCGTGAGACGACTCCCCAATTGCTCGGTTTTGTTCGGTTTTGGGATATTCAGGTCGAACCCAGTTTGTGATGGTCCATCTCTAGTTAACATAGAGGGGAATCACACAGCTCATCTATGTATATATAGAAGTGGGACCCACAAGTAACACCTCATCCTAAGGTATGCTTTTGAAAAATAGACTGCCATGAAAAAAACCTTTTAACAACTGCTCAGTGCTTTATTCCTGTTACATAAACTGTTTCCGAGAACAACCATTTTTGTTTGGTTGTTGTGCTTTATAGAACATTTATACAGTTTCTACCATTTTATTTTATTAGGCTCCAATGTCTTAAATTTTGCTGCCTTCAATGTCATGTCATAAAGACACTAGTAACATTATACAGTTCATTGAAATTCTGATCAGTAGAAAATTTATACAGTTTAACCAGTAAGGGTAATATGCGGAAAGGATGAAGTGAACCAGCGCGTAACTTAGTGCCTGTCTACTGTATACCCAATAGCTACAGTAATCCCCAAAAAGAAATCAAACCCAAAACTTCACCCAATGAAAAGCCAATATATGATATCACTTCCTTAAAAAAAATTCAGTTCATGACCCACTATCCTAAAATGTTTTCAGGATATTATCTAGTATTGCACTGATCATAACATTATTGTTATTGCATCAAACAATGACATAGAAGTTCTCTTTGGGATATTCTGTGTTGGGGGTCTTTAAAGGGGGCTTCCAGGATTTGTAGCAATCTATGTGGTTGCAAAATAAAATAAACCATGCTCACCTGTTCACTGAACCCCCAACTCCCTTTTCGTCACCCATCAGGGTTGCGTTGCTGAAAGCCGTGAGGCTCATGTGACCAATGAGACTAATTAGTAGCTTCAGTTGTCGCTGCTGTGACATCACTCGAATAAATCACCAGTTCCTTACCAGTAACCGCTGAGGCCACCAATTGGACTCACAGCTTGGTCGCCGCAGCCCTGGTACACAACAGAAAGAGGATCAGTGGCAGACAACAGAACGACAGGGACAGGTGAGTACGATTTTTTTTTTCTCTTCTACACCCACCCTGGCTGTCCAATGGTTTGTTCCAAATCCATTCTGAAAGGCTATACACATTAGAAAACTGTTGAAACTTACTGAGCCTGTAAGTGTATGTAAAGGTGACAATCTGTGTTACTAACTGGCTGCTTTTTGTAAGTTTTTACTTTTTACGTCTTTAGAAGCATATAGGTATAGGGATAACTCTACCGTCTTCTGAGGCTCCCCTGTGGGGAGGGAGCCTCCCTCTCTTCTTGCACATAGTCTCCTAGGAGTCTTCTAGACAACCTTTGCTAGTCTTGTCTACTAGCCTTAAATATATTGACTGGCAAATGAATGTCTCTCAGGAGTAGTAATAAGTAAAGTCTCTGTCTCAACAATGCAAACAGTTTGACTATTAATCGGATGTGTGCCTTCTGTTGGTACTGCCAAAAATGATTAATTGTCATACAGTACAAATAACATGTTATATGATGACTCAATAATAGGGTGAAACAGTATTGTAATAATATATAAAGTATGATGTAATGTACAATAAATAGGTACCACCATACATAGCTTAAAGAAACTTAGAAATAATAGAAAAAGAAATAATAGAACTTAGAAATAATAAATGTGAACAGGAGCAGATACTGAGCTCACTGCCAGTCTGCAGCATTTCTGCTTGTTCCTGATAGAAACAGGATTTGCTATCTATCACAATGCTTGTCAGAGTGCCCACTGTCTTAGCTAAAGTCCTTCTCATCTATGTCTCATCTATGTACCCCAAGTTCCCAACTCTATCAATTCCTTCTCTCCTTATCTTCTGATGCCCGGCCTGGGTTTCTCTTGAGATGGGAAGAAGAACTGGAGATATCCTTTTCTCCTTTTGACTTCAGAAATATCCTGGCCAACATGTGTCTTCTCACGCTGCATCTGGACACAGGAAAACCCTTTTAAACCCCTTACACACTGATATAAAACACCAGTGTGGTTGCATAGTATTGACCACTCTATACCAGAAACCAGTTGGCGCTGCCAAAGAGGGATAGGTAGCATCCTTCACATATGGTGGAGGTGCCCGATGATTAAATCCTTCTGAGACAAGGAAATTGACACCACCAACAAAATCTGTTCCACGAATATACCTCACTTGCCTCAACACATCTTACTCTGGCTCCCCCACGTAAACTTCCAACCAGGAAAGGAGAACATGGCCACCCAACTCATAGCCACAGCTAAACTTTTAATTCTCACTCACTGGAGGAGCCTTCCCCTCCTTCCTTCTCACAATGGGTCTCTAAGGTAAATGATATCTTCAGGATGGAGGAGCTGGTGCACTGGAACACCCCATGTCCAGACCAACCTTCCTCAGAAAGTGGACCCAGTGGTTATCTGTTGCACATGTAAGCCGTGTACCGGGGTGGGCTCCCCAAGATACAGCGAAGTCACGAACAGAGGAAGCGACTCCAAATCAATTTAGTAAAAACAAGATTTTACTTTGTGTAGTAACATCCCTTTACCAAAAATAACACTTCCAAATATTTACATACACTCAGCCAGTAAGCTGAGGCCCTGGTGTTGTACAACGTGGTACCCTCCAATGTGTGCCTCCAATATACTCCAAGCTTTTACCTATCTGCAGGCTGCAACTAACCAGCCGCTTGTTACCTTTTTAGCACCCTAGTCACAGGAACAATTCAGTGAGTGTGATAGGGGCATCGGCGGTACAACACAAGAGCTTACAAACTTATCAAAATACCCCTATTCCCCTCAAACAAAGTACAACAAAGTAAACATAATAGTAGGTCAGCTTGCAAGCCAAAGAAATGTGACAATGTATAAAATGTGATTCTAGAAGCTAGATTTCCTCAGAAGCTCCCCTATGAGAGACATTTATGGTATATCGGGTGGATATTCTCAGGAGAGAATACGCTTTACAAAAGGCCAAAATACAGCCAGAAAACTCCATACAAAAAAACTAATATCAATCTATAAAATATCTAAAAAAAAAAAAATGGTCACGCAACAAATATTAAGCAACTAGTCTGAAAAGACTATTAAGTAGTTCTGGATGGATCACTGACCACAGACCAGGGCATGAAATGGAGTGACAAATCTGCAGGCGTAAACCTAAAATGAGGAATAAATACTGTATACAATTTGCTATGGAAGTGATGAAAAGCAAACTCAGAAGCTCCCCCTATGAATTCTCTGAGTCCTTACTACCGAATAGGTAGATAATTCACCATTAGTGTGGCCTGTGAAGATGAGTATGCCTAACTAGTCTAACTACAGGCCCTTACTCAGACCCAAGCAATTTGGCGCCAAAAATGTAATGCGGTGCGTGCACGATTACTTCTCTCACTGACCCGGGTCTGTTGGGTACCTTTAGCCTTTGTCTGGAACAGCTGAAAGCGGGGCTCATCCAGAAAACATGCGATCTCATTGACAGGGCCACTGCTCAGCCGGGTCCTTGATAGCAATCTTAAACTTAGGATGCTGTCTGAACAAACCCTGGAACAGTCTCTGCTTCAGCACCACCTTGCTATATTTCTGATCCCTTAGGAATCCTCCTTCTCTCACTTCAGTCCTTCTTCTTCTAAAAGCTCAAAGCACACCCCTAAGATGGCCGCCACACACACTCTGCTCCTCCTTCTAGTTCCACCTCTACAGAACAGGGTCTCCACGTCACTACTCCAGGGAATTACAGAATTACAGTCTTTTCCCATTTCTGAGGTAACAGTGGCCTCTTGTGGTCAAACAAACAAATGTCAGTTTATAAAAAAAATAAACTTATTTACAGAAACAGGTACATTCATAACATGAGGGCTGTTTCCCCATCTTACACACTCTTAATTATCATAGCCTGCTTAAACTCGCCCATATCACATTTGGCTTCCCAGCCCATTCCCACAAAGTCCCATAAAGAGCAACATCCCCCCTCCTCAGTTAGTTCCCCCATACACCCTCCTACCCCTCTTTCTTTCCCCCTTGTCTTACCCTATCCCTGACTCCCCAGACACCCCTCCCCAACCCAGTCAAACTCAACTGATGTTAACTGTTATCAAGCTTATTGCGACTTAACCTCTGTTTCCATGTATTAAAAATCTGAGAACCTTACTTACAATGCCTAATGGTATTGGATATTTTCTGTCCTTTATTATTTGCACTCAATCAATAAAAACAGGTTTGAAAAGTAACAGGATTTGTACATATCCTGTAGAGACCAAACCTATAATCTCCAGCTGATCTGCTCCATCTCTGGCTGGGGACTGACTGAGTTGTCAAGGGTTATCCAAAGGATGGACTTAACAATCTTTTAGTCCTTCTGCAGACAAGGGGCAGGGGGTAGCTCCAGCTCCAGCCAGTTGTCTTACCAGACACAGCATTGTTAATAGAAAGAGAAGGTTTATAGCTGAGATTCTGCGACACTTTTCTTTATATATTTTTCAGTTTTAATCGTAATGTAAAATAAAATCTGAAAAAAAAAAGCAAATTAGGACAGAAATAGCTGGAATATTTATTTTTTTTATTTTGTAAAATATTTTATCGATTTTTTTGGCATTTTCAATGTTCAGTGAATTTGTATCACACTCACACAACATGTTATAAATGTTTGATAGATGCCAGTCCTATCTCGGCCCTGCACCTATTTCGAAAATGGGGGTCTCTCAACCCTCATCCAAACCATGCTTAAATGTTTCTGTAACTCCCATAAAAAGGGAATGAAGAGATGTGTATTCACCACTCCATTACAGATGAGAAAACCATTTCAAACCAAACCAGAATCAACCCGAATTTTTCAAAAGTTTTGGACTCTACCCAAACACTAAATTTCTTGGGTTCACCATCCACAAATCAGAGTACAATAATTGGAGGCCAAAGGGATTCTGTTCCTCACCTCTCCTGGGTGTCTGGTCTTCTTCTGTGGTGTCCTTTCAGCCTCTTCAATGACGTCAGACATCCGAGGGGCACCGCTTGGGCCCAATCACAGGCCTCAGCGGCATCCCAAGGTGACTGACTTTAGAGAAGACAGCAGAAGAAGCTGTAAGAACCTGCAAGAAGACTGGACACCCGGAGAGGTGAGTACCTGTGTTTCTTATTTTGTCCTCACCTACTCTGGACCTCCCCTTATTATACTGTAGGGTCTGAAGAGACCCCAGAGTATATTAATAGCTATTCTGGTTAAGGAAACCTCGCCAATATTCGTGAAACAAATCCCACGAGGTTCAGCTACCTCTACTCTCCATTCATTGACTGCAAGGTTGTGACCTGCATCTATCAGACATTTATGGTATATCGGGTGGATATTCTCAGGAGAGAATACGCTTTACAAAAGGCCAAAATACAGCCAGAAAACTCCATACAAAAAAACTAATATCAATCTATAAAATATCTAAAAAAAAAAAAATGGTCACGCAACAAATATTAAGCAACTAGTCTGAAAAGACTATTAAGTAGTTCTGGATGGATCACTGACCACAGACCAGGGCATGAAATGGAGTGACAAATCTGCAGGCGTAAACCTAAAATGAGGAATAAATACTGTATACAATTTGCTATGGAAGTGATGAAAAGCAAATACCTTCCGTTTCCAGATAGTAAATCAATTTGCCAAAATCAAGATTTACAACGAATCATAGAAAATTGCCTTTTTAGACAAAAAAGAATCTTGAGAAATCCAATCCTATCTTCTTCCACTTTACATAAGCAATGTTCTTTTTCACACTTTATAATATAAGTCTAATAATAACATACACCGCCATATAGCTCAGATAAAGGGGATAGTTACATACCGTAGCACCTTAACAACAAAAGATGCAACTCTATACTAATGACTCAAGTTTTTTCCGATGTCTTCATCCATAAAATGAAGGAATATTCCCATTAAAGGCCAATTCTCCGCCGGTGACTTCCCTTCCCTATTACAGCATTACCATGGAAACAGAAATTCTTATAGCAGCTGCACGGAAAAAAATCTCAAACCTGTACTATTTGGAAATGAAAAGGGAACACTATCTCCTTCCAGCCTGGGTCTCAGCCTCTGTACTCATGTACATTGTGTGATTTCTGCGGGTCGTTGCACTTCGCCTCCTCCACTTCACATGGACTTTTGTTTTAGAGGAGGAAAGTAAGTTACTGGGCGCTGGAGCAGTACAAAGACTTATAATGGCGTGGATATACCCTGGCGACATCATTTCATCTCAGTGGTTGTGTAGCGTGGATGACAACATTTCAGCAAATAATGTAATGAGGAGACGACTTCTTGGTCAATAGATAAAAATGAAGAGCCTAGAAGGCAAGCATAGCTAAGCAATGTAGTCTAATCACATTAAGGCCCCATGTAGCGAGCCGCAGTCAAAAAGCGATGCGGAAAAAACCATGGCAGAAATGCATTGCAGTTTTTCCCTCAGCGCTTTTCACAGAAAGTCCACAAAGTTTTCCTCTGCGGACTTTCCGCTTCTATTGTACCTATACAGAAAACGCCAGCGTTTCCGTAGGTAAAATTGACATGCTGCGATTTACAAAAACACTCACGTTTTTGAGATCGCAGCATTTCTACTGCAGATTTTTTTCTGCAATGTGTGGATGAGATTAGCCAGTATCCCATCCACTTTGCAGGTACTGTAAAATGCTGTGGCGTTTACGCTATGTGGGGCCCCGGCCTAAAGGGATATTCCTATGTTAACAATATCAGTTAATATGTTAGATAATGTAACTATACCTCGTCTTCCCTTTTGTGCATTGTTACTGTCACCATTAGAGACAACAACCTAGGCCAAAAAAAGACGGCACTTCCTGGTGTAGTATGAGCTGAAAAAAGTGATAGGGAAACAGGCCCTAATGGTAGTGCGCTCAGCCGAAACTCTGGGTATTAGAGATGGCAAACTGCTTTGGGATGAGCCGGGCTCGACTTGAGTATGCCAAATTGTTCCATTTTTAATGAAACTGAACAATAGGGCATTCACATCAGATGAACTAAAATGGCCACCGTGACATGCATTGTAATAAATTATTATACTATGGGGTCTCTTCTCCCACGCCTGTGATAGGGCCTCAGCTGTAAACCCAGATGCATGACCTAAACTAAAGAGAGCACTGGACACCTCCAGAAGGTTCAAAAGAGGTGAGGGAAGGGGAGTATAAATGTTTTAACTCCTCTGATCCTCCACCTATTATACTCTGGGGTCTGAAGAGATCCCAAAGTATAATAATTCCACTTCACTATCTGAACTTGTTTAACCTGGAACAAATCAGGGACCCGAGCCAACCGAATCTGAAACGAATCTTGGGAGGATCGTCCATATGCAGCTCCATCCCAAAAGCGGAGACTAAAGATAGCCGTCGGTATCATCAATTGAAGAACCAGAAACAACTGGGGTCACAGGATTCCACCAAACCTGAACTCAGATGTGGAAAGGATCATTAATGGTATGCCGGTAAGTGATGCCGATTTTATTGAAACATAAGGCGTGTTTCGATGCCTTCCTGGTGTCTTACTGGAGGAAGAGAAAGGGAGTCCTGATCGGAGCCAGTGGAGATGGTTGTAGTCTGGCAATGGTGGCCTGGGCAATGTCTAATGAGTATTAGTACCAGGAGCACACATGCTGGAGCATAGGCAGTAGCCTGGCCTGGCCATCGTTTCAGGAGCTCAAAGTCTTCCCTTAGTTGATCTTGATGGACATAAATCTTTTTTCAACCATACTATGTAACTATGGCTTGACTACTAGGCATGCAAAATAGCCCTGCAGTCATTCTATACAACTGCATATCATACTTACATGTGAATCTACTGGAGATGAGCAAATCGATATGAACATATAGGATGGCATATATCATTATAAAACACTACTATCTATTCAGCTATATTCTGTCTGGCAACAGTTGTTTTATTTATATGCAATGTATTATATAGTTTTAACTAGTAAGAAAAGTCTGTATCAACAAAAAAAACAAGGGTGATGATATTAAGCTCCACTTCTTCTCCTCAGGTCAGTGTCAGGTCTATCGGTCACATGGCCATGCAGCAACTCAAGTATATGGGGTTGAGCTGCAATACCAAGAACAACCACTAAACAATATATGTCACTGTGCTCTGTAAGTATAGAAGAGGCTGCAGCAATCAATATCACAGTCACGGTTAACCCTTTATAGTGACTGCACACTGTGGACAATGAGGGAGATTTACTAAGCAAAATACTCCAAATTACTGTCTAACATGCCTTATGCCGTATTTGTCCATTGTTTTAGACACTGTTCAGACTTGTACGAAAAGGAGCATTACATATTTGAAATTGGGTAAGTAATATGCAAATAAAACTTCCTTGGTGGAAAGGATGAACATACTCTAGCGCCACCTTCTGGAACGTAGTTCCCTATAGATCAATGCCTGGTTTTAAAAAAACAAAACAAGGAGGTCTTATTTGCCCAGACTTCTTAGCAGGACATATGTATGGTCTAATAAGTCACTGTACCATCTCTGCCTAATGAGACAGAGTACTCCTTCTGACTCATATCAGAAAGTGGCCATAGCCTAAGTGGTGACACCTTCTGCCCAAAATTTGGCGCATATTTCTTGGATAAACTAAGCCAACTAGACAGTCTAGAAGTGAAGATTTATTATCCAGCACCAGTCATTTTAAGACTGTTCAGTCTACCTTTGCACTGTCTAACTTTTAGACAGTATTAGGCTGCAGTCACACTAGCGTTGGGTGACCGTTCGGGAACTATGTCTCCTATTCTTCTTAAAATATGCAAACAGAACTTTTCTCTCCGCCAATTTCGGGAAGAAACTGGGTGGAAACCCGGCAAACCCAATTATAGTCTATGGGGTCCACAGGTATCCATAGATAACCGCGTTTTAAACGGATAGGGTTTTCGCTTTTTGGGTCCCCAAACAAACCAGAAGAACAAAAACCCAAACGCTTGTGTGAACCTAGCGTTAGTAAACCTGCACCAATATCTTTCTGTTAGAATGGTCATCCGTTGATAACCTGCAGTGTATACCACCACAATCAATCACCAGTAATCTGTGAGAGAACCTGCTGTTTCCCTGCAGCACCTCCAGAGGAGAAATTAAGTATTACACAATTCTGATTTCAATCAATGTTCTATCCAATCAACACATAGGCATCCTGAAATCTGAAGAGAGAGAGATGCGTATCCCTTCTGTTCTATGACTAATAGATAAGGGTCCTACAATGGGGACCTCTTCGAATAACTGAATTATGGACTATGAAAATAGGCTTCTAAACTAGAAATCCCATTTAATTATAAACACAAGGAACATGAATAAAATATAACAATCTATAGAATTAATGAAACGATTCTATATATTATAATTGTGCCGTCAATAATAACATTAAAACAATACACATCCATAGTATATGCTGCACTGCTATTATTGGATATAGGAATGACCGGCATCAAGTAGTGTTTAATCTCATCAAATCTGCAGTCATTGAATATGCAAGGGTCAAGTCAATATCCTTCTAGTTCCCAGCAGTGAAAGGGTTTAAGGAATCTGAGTGGGTTAGCTGTCAACCTGACTTGCTCGGGAGAAAATTACAGCAATTTTCTGCAACAAAGCAACCGTGCTCTGTACCTAAGTCCTACGTAGGGCTAATCTTTTATGTTCGCAGATCACAGAGAAACACTGTGCCAAAGGTGTCTGTCGTTCTTTTTTCCTCACACATTTTGGAGATCAAAATGAATGGGTTGCTTTAGATTCAAAATGTCTTGAGGTTTGCAAAAAAAAAAAAGCAAAAATAAAAAAAAAACAAAATGGAATGCTAAAAATGCATAGAATCTATAATTACACAAATACCTTGACATCCTTTCAGACTCTTACAATGTGACATAAAGGTCTACATAAAATGGCTGCAGAAGTAGGGAACATCTTTTACACTTTACAACAAAACCAACAACATGCTTGAATGAATGAAGAATGAAGATACAGCGATCAAGTAATCCGAGCCCCTATAAACACCACAATACCAAATTCTCAAAATTACTAAAGGTACCAAACTACTACAGAAACCTACAAATGTAGCTAAGTCTAACTTAAACTCTAACTTGATTTTTTTCAAAGGCTTTTTCTGTCTTCTGTGATAATATCACATTTCAACAAATAAGTCAAGTTAAACTTTGCTTCATCTGTAATTAGAAAATTCCAAGTCAAAGCAGTGGCTTCTAGAACTGGTGAACAGGCACCACTTCCAAATTAGGTAGTGAAGAAAATGCCCTAAGGACTCATTCGAAGTACAGAAATTTGGTAATGGGAGTATAGGCTGCACAATATTACAGGTAGATGACAGTCTGGAGTGAGTGAGACATGCTGTTTAGAAGTGCCAATAGAAAGAAAGTATAGAGAGTGTGATAATAATGTTGGAGATCACCATGGCCATTGGCATCCCACATGGCATCCAGGCACAGAAGAGCTTAGAAGTTCCAATACACAAAGTATAGAGAGTGTGAGTACTAATGGTGGAGATTGTCATGGTCACTGACATCCAACATGGCATCCAGGCAGAAGAGAGTTTAGAAGTTCCAATAGACAGAAAGTATAGAGAGTGTAAGTACTAATGGTGGAGATCACTATGGTCACTGACATCCAACATGGCATCCAGGAACAGAAGAGCTTAGAGGTTCCAATAGACTGAAACCACAGAGAGTCTGAGTACTAATGGTGGAGATTGTCATGGTCATTGGCATCCCACATGGCATCCAGGCAAGGTGGCGTCATACAGAGATTTCTGACACTGTCCACCTCTGATTGAACAATGTTAGAGAGCTCAGAATCAACTGCCTTGCCAGCCCCATTCTGTCTCCACCCATGTGACAGTATAGATCTTAATTAGCATACAATCGACCAAAACTAGCTGCACTGATTGCTCAGGACTGGTGGGGGATAGAGAAAAAAATTCCAACCATACTGGAATCAGTGGAGCGGTGCCTATTAGAAGGTGGTGACGGGGACAGGGACAGATACGAGTGATGACAATCTTTCTACAGCACTGCGGAATATGATGACACTATATAGATGAAAAAAATAAAAGCGAATGATCTGTAGAAGAGCGCCTGAAACATGCGATATTCCCTATATAACTGG
This sequence comes from Leptodactylus fallax, assembly GCA_947044405.1. NCBI lineage: Eukaryota > Metazoa > Chordata > Amphibia > Anura > Leptodactylidae > Leptodactylus > Leptodactylus fallax. The sequence goes on from CAMRHE010000063.1 coordinate 3,434,790, forward strand.
TTTAAAATAGGCAGGAAGAGAATGAGTGACAGGTGTATCAGCAAGCTTAGTACGTCTCAATAGTCAAGCAAATAATTAGCTACACAAATAGACTAAGAGAACGCTGGGAACAAGTGACTGCACAATCAATACCACACAAATAAAACAGACTGGACTATTAAACTAGAAATTATGCTAAGGCTTTTAATGCAGAAAGATATATAGCACGCTATTATCACAGTCATAATAATTAGGAGGTCTATCAGAAAAACTGTTAAGGTGTGATTCCAGGGATAGACAATAAGCAATTATTGGACAAGAGGAGCTATTAAGGGATAAGTTTTATTGTTATTCTAAATTGATCTTGTATTTTATGGTCATGCAATTCAGTTTAAGTATATTTATTTTAAATAGGTACATTTGGATCAATATGGTTGTCTGTTAAATGAAGTCCTGTAATAAGACAATGGCATTATTTTCAATGCAATCGTTGAAGGGGGGTTACATATACACATATACTGTATGTATGTATGCAAATACAAAAAACTGCAACAGCACTCTGCTAGTACTAAGAATATTACTGCTATAGCCACTGTATATATACAGTAGATACATGAATATGAGGTTCTTGGCACACATTTTGATCAAATTGTGTGAGCCCATCTGCCAGTGATAAGGCAATCTCTGTAGTTGGGACCCTACACTACAAAGATTTACCTCTCTCTGGGCCTGTACTTTTAAATGAATTTAGGGGAAGTATAATTCAGCCATATTATAATTAAAGGGATTTTCCAGCCCCCAAATCACGTTTTTATACTCATGACCTATTCACATGATGGGGCAGACATCTAGCCCCAGCACAGATCAGCTATTGCAGCAGCCTATGGGTGCCAGAAGCTTCTAGTGGATGGGAGGTGCAAGCAGCGCCTCTCCTATACACTGCACGGTGGTGGTTCCAGTGAACTGCAACGCAGCTCCTATTACTCCAATACAAGCACTGCCCATCCACTAGCAGCTTCCGTCACTTGGAGGCTGCTGCAACAGCTGATCTGTGTGGGGTCCAGTGAGGGCCTCCTGACAGATCACATAGTGGTGACCTATCCTGTGGATGGTTAGGTCATCAGTATAAAAATTCAAATTGACTGCAGAAAAGATCTTTAAAACCAGCATTGAGCATATGGTTGGTGTCCACAACCAAAATGGGGTGAGTTACACTCCAAAAACCAAAATTAGTCAGCACTTCCAAACAATATGCCAATATGCCATGGCTGCAATAAAAAAGTTTCAACAGTATGCTAGGAGCACCAAGAATATTATTGCTGTACCTACCATATATATATATATATATATATATATATATATATATATATATATATATATATATATATATATATATATATACATGAAAATGAGGTTCTTAGCGTACATTTTGATCAAACTGTGGGAGATAATTGTGCAAAATTTATTACTAATAAATATGGGCAAATGGGTGATGTGAAAAGCCAAAAAGGAGTCAGTCACATTCTCATATGCACAATACAACAATAAAAATTAGTCAGCAATGCCAAACTATATGAATTGTATATGCAGGCGCATGCTTCCATGGCTGTAGTAAAAAGGCAAACACAAAAAAGTTGCAAATTGTACTCTGCTTGGACCAAAAGTATTATTGCTATGTATATATAAATGCATGAAAATGAGGTTCTTAGCACACATTTGATCAAATTGTGGGAGATAATTGAAAAAAATGAAGAGAAATGTAACATTTTTACTAATAAAAAAAAAAATCTTAAAGGGATTAGCTTAAGAAGACAATCCACCACCTGAAGTGGCGATCGGCTGTGCTAAACTGCTCCCCCCAATCAGCTGTCATTGCCCAGAGAAGATGCAGCAAGCTATACTTTCCCTTGTTGCTGCTGTAGGGAAAATGTACAATTACATTAGATACAATAATTACATCAAGAGAATGGCTGTCCAAGTAATGTGTGGACATGCTGGTTTCTGTGATATATCCATTGTAAGGACTACAATTCCACCAAATTAATCTACATGTCACAGGAAAATGTAAAATGCATGCTTGTATTCAATAAAATGTTTATCATGTTTTTGGAAAGACAGAAATAGAACAATTTCCCTGATATCTGAAGACAGTGGCAGTCACAATACAACACTACCCCGCTCTAATCCTAAATAGAGATGGGCGAACCTCTCAAGATTCGTTTTGTGTGCGGCCCAAGAGAGGTAACGGAAGGTGAGCATGAGTGTTTATTTTTTGGGGGGTCTGAAGAGACCCCAGAGTTTAATGTGGTGGTCATTTTAGGCCCGGTTCACATTTGCATTCGGGTTTCTGTTTGGGGCGTATGCTTGGGGACTCCCCGAACGGAAACCTATACGCATAAAAAAGCGGTTTACCTGGGAAACCCGCGGATCCCATAGACTATAATGGGGTCCGTGTGGTTTCCGCACAAAACATGTGGAGAGGAAGTCTTGCAACGCAGATGTGAACCGGGCCTTAGTTTACCCGAGATGAATTTGTTTGTTTCATAAAAAAAATCTAATCATAAATCTAATAAATTAATCTGCATTCATTTTGTAACCCAAATCTTAATCCAAGTATAAATTTCCTAACCTTCCCCTATTCCTAATAAACTATTCTGCGCACATTATGAAAAATTTCCAATCACAACCTTATTACATAACCCTTTCCTAACTCCAAGCCTAAAAATGAATCTGTACTCATTTAAAATATTTATAGTCACACCTAATACACATTTCCTAACTCTAAGCCTAATGTTAGGGTCTTGCCAAACGTAGCAATACCCTGACACTACTACAGCGGTCTGGGAGGAAGGACAGAGACAAGTGAGCCCTAATCTCACCCCAGCCACTGTCCCTTCCTATTGCCTCAGTTACCCTAAACGGTAAAAGGACAACTCGAAGACAAGCCCTATACTGAGTAAGTGACACAGAGAACAGGACAAGACAAAACAACACAGAAGCAGAGTGAGCAAGCCAAGGGGTCGGTAACAAACGAGCAATGCAGTACAAAATCACAATCCAAGAGAATAGTCAAAAGGCAAGCCAAGGGGTCAGAGAATCAGGTTACAAAGTAGCAAGGGATATAATAATGAGAGCAGGCAGTCAGAGCAATAACCGGCAACTTGCTGAGAAAGTGACATCCCGTATATAGAAAGTCTGGGCCCAGCCCCAGACCTGATAGGTACACAGGCTGTCAATCACACAGGCAAGGAAGAGACCAACTCTATGCAGTCTAGAGAGAAATGCTCAGAACACGGGTGTGGCCGGAAATCCATTACATTGTCTAGGACCATGTTCAGACTGAGCAACAAGAAACCTACACAAGGAACCAAACCGAACACGCCTCCTTTGCCGCAGCGTGCGAGCGGAGGGTGGCGCAGAGACCCGAACAGGCAGAGACGTTACACCTAAATCTAATAAACTGACCCAAACCTTAACCCTAATAGACATTACCTAACTCTAATAAATTAGAGACTAAAATGATAAAACATAAAGAAATAAAAAATATTGTAATTTACTAGCAAATTGAGTTCCTTGAAATCCAAATGATTTCTAAATCATTTGGATCTTTCTTTTATTGCAGCTATCTAAACGTTCCCTAATCCTAACAAATTAGTCTGTACACATTCCCTAACTCTAAACCTAATACACATTCCCTAACTCTAAACCTAATACACCCTACCCTCAACTCTAAACCTTATACACATTCCCTAACTCTAAACCTAATACACATTCCCTAACTCTAAACCTAATACACATTCCCTCTCACCTACACATTCCCAACTCTAAACCTTATACACATTCCCTAACTCTAAACCTAATACACATTCCCTAACTCTAAACCTTATACACATTCCCTAACTCTAAACCTAATACACATTCCCTAACTCTAAACCTAATACACATTGTAAGGGTATTGCCAGTTGAGCAATTCCCCAGTGCTGCTACTGAAACCTGGGAGGAAGGGAATGACAGAGAGTGAGCCCTAAGCTGAACCCACCCTCTGTCCCCGCCTACTTGCCTCACTGCCCTAGGTGACAGCGGACAACTGGGTGCCAGTCCCTTCTTAGATAAGTGAAAACACAAAACACGGACAAGACAAACAACACGTTAGAGGAGTCATTAAGCCAAGGGTTAAATCCAGAGAGACAAAGAGGTACCAAATCACAATCCAAAAGAGTAGTCACAAGAAAAGCCAAAGGTCAGAAGTCAATAATAATATACAATAACAAGAAACCGCTTAGCGAGGACACAGTCACAATAGCCAGCAACCATGTGTGAACAGATGACCTGTTTATAGGAAGTCCAGAATCTGCCCCAGACTTGATTGGTAGATAGGCTGTCAATCACACAGGCAAGGCTAAGATTAACTATTTGAGGAGCGGAGGAAAACCAGAAGCAGGGGATGGGTGTGGTAGAAAATCAATTACAGAGAAGAGTTAATACAGCAGTGTTCAGACAGAGCAACAAGAACCCTAAACAAGGAATCAAACTGAACGCGCCGCAGCGTGTGAGCGGAGGGAGGCGCAGAGACCCGAACAGGCAGAGACGTTACACACATTCCCTAACTCTAAACCTAATACACATTCCCTAATCTTAAACCTAATACACATTCCCTAATCTTAAACCTAATACACATTCCCTAACTCCCTACACATCCCATCTTAAACCTAATACACATTCCCTAACTCTAAACCTAATACACATTTTCTAACTCTAAATTCTCATCATGACTTTAATAAATAAAAGACTAAAAATTCAAAATCTAAAAATATTCCTGATGTATTAATGAACTGAAACCTATCAAACCCAAGCTACATAAAAATGATAATAGACAATAGAGATGAGAGCATATTTTAATGACTTGGTATCAGGATGATAATGTTGCATCATTTTAATCTTTTATTTATTGCGGCAATCTAAACTTGAGTGACATTTTGACAGAGATGAGACAATTTTATTAACAAATTGTCAGAATCATTTTCTGAAAGCTAATATTGCATGAGTTTCTTTCATTTATAAGGGTTAGGAAATGGGGTTGGGGTTAATTTACAGATTAAGGCTAAGGCTCCACATTGCGGAAAAGCTACTTTTTTTTTTTTTTTGCAAATTTTGCTGCGGTTTTTTGAGCCAAAACCAGGAGTGGATTGAGTAGAAGGGATTCCTAGATATTTCCCATTCCTTCTGTAGCCACTACTTGGTTTGACTCAAAAAAACTGCAACAAAAAAAAGCTGCTTTTCCGCAACATGGGTTCTTAGCCTAAGGCTGAGGCTCAACGCTGCATAAACACAGCTTTTTTTGTTGCAGATCTTGCTGTGGTTTTTTAAACCAAAGCCAGGAGAAGATTGATCAGAAGGTAGAAGAAGAGATTCCTATATATTTCCCATTCCTTTTGTAGATATTCTTGGGTTTGGCTCAAAAAAACAAAATCTGCAAAAAAAAAAAGCTGCATTTCTGCAACGTGGGGACTTAGCCTGAAAATGGTTGATCCAATCTCAACTGACTGGAAATGCCTACTCACTGTGCCAGTCACTGGATGAAGTGATGACCGGTTCAGCCAGTGACTTGCTGAGTGGGCATTTCCCGGAACAGAACAACTGTTTTCCCCAATCGCGGGAACCAAGTGTAACTACTTTAAATAACTACGCTAAAACAGCCGTGTGGGTTTCGTGGGGTTGGTCACAGATTTTTTTGAACATATAAATATTTCTCATAACCATTCCATGCCCAGACTCGTCTTCTCCTCTTCGAATGGCATAGTTATCTTGACTGGTCAACACTATAAGGCATGGGGGATGTGAGACCATCTTCCTTGACAACCAAGCATGGAATCCCACACCAACAAGAGGCTAGCAAGGCCATTTCCATATCTCACACCAATGGGCCTCTTCCAACAGCCCCAGGTCATGGCTGAGGTCTGTGACTGAACCTCAGCAGCGATGTGAGGGCATAGACAGTATAACACACAGCTTCCAAGTATCATAATATCAATCCCCCCATGACTGCCGAAGCTCAACCATAGGCATCAGGGCTGCTGACATCATGTAGGATGCCAGAAGAAGCTGGAAGATGCTGGGAAAGAAGACCAGATGCCAAGTCAGAGCCCCAGAGAGGTAAGGAGTATTCATGAAACGAATATCGTCAGGTTCACCATCATTAATCCATTGGTTGCTTTAAGAAAAATACAAAAGACTAAAATACTGCCATATTAGATTTCAGATACTAGTTAATCTACCTTGCATACTTTGCAGGTAATATATCTTATATGTAGATTTCTACATCAAATATCTCATCTAATAACATTGACATTACACCTGATAATATTTCTTTAACCGTCATCTATTCATTAAAAATCTGCCACCGCGAGGTCATCGATGATGCAGTGACATCATAGCCATCGCTGCGGCACAAACACTAAATATAAATGGCCTGTTGTTTTTCTCCAACATGTAAATATGACCCGCAACTCATTCTTCTGTCTGATGTATTATGCAGAGGACTGAAGAGGAAGACACATACATTAAAGCGTAATACATTCTTGTAGACATTTGCCCTTTTATCCTGTTGTGAATCTCTCCAAAGCGCCGACAGAATTTCAATATAAATAAAAATGAAACTTTGGCTTGAAATCCAAATGGATCAAACCGGAGATAATCACTGAGAGGGAAAGGCATTAATCTCTATGTAATGACACATTGTGATTATCCAGGGTTGTAAATACATACAGTGACTGTTCCCGGAGATCCTCTCACGCTGATAATACTAATGTATTTCTACGTCCTCTGCTTCATCCAGTAAACTTTCCAATTTCAATAATTTATGATCTGTAGAACTTGCAATCCAATTTCTAGGTAAAGTAACATATGTCCCATTCATTGGACCCCAACTTTTTATATGTGTAAGTAAAAGAACTGCTGGTAAACAGGAGAGGATGGAAGAGTCGCACCCGCGAATGTCAAGAAAATTTGCCATCCCATATGGCTAGCACAATGGGGAAGACCTAATGATAATGATGCGCTAGTACCAATGTTTAACCCTTTCAGCAATCCACCAGCTATACAGTATTTTTTTTATTCTTCCATTGACTATGGCTATATGAGGTCTGTTTTTTGGTTTTTTTTTTCTCTCCAGGGGTGCATTCAGTACTGTACAAAAGTTTTAGGCAGGTATGGAAAAAATGCTGCGCAGTATGAATGCTTTCAAATATGCAAGTGTTAATAGCTTATTTTTCACCTAAGAAGAAAGAAATGTAAATCCCATCAATATTTGGGGTGACCTTTGTCCTTTGCCTTCCATCAGTACTTCTCGGTACTTGCAGACAGTTTTCAAGGAACTCGGCAGGGAGGTTGTTCCTGCCATTTTGGAGAACTAAGCAGAGATCTTCTGTGGATGTAGGCTTGCTCCAATCCTTCTGTCTCTTCAGGTAATCCCAGACAGACTGGATGATGTTGAGATCAGGGCTCTGTCATCACTTCCAGGACTCCTCCCCCAAAGGGTAATGGTCATATCCCTCATTAGCTTAATTTTGTTAACTGGGGGTGGGTTTAAAAAGACAATTCCATGCAAAACTGTACAGCAAAGCTGACAAAATGGTTTGTGTGGACTGACTTATGAAGCAAGTTATTACCTGCACCTATATGCAGGGAACTTACTATTTTATGGTTGCCAGATGGACAAAACCAAGTATACCATGAATAATTTTTGCTGCCAGGGTGGTAGGAGACTGAATTGGGAACTATATTTACAGCTACCAGAGGGGGAAGGAGATTGACTGGTGGTGATGTAGAACAGAGGGAATGAAAAATATATATAGTGAATGTACAATGTTTTGCTACTGTCACTACTGAAATTGCAATCTAAGGGGTTAAATGGGCAAGAGCTCTGATTGTCATGTTTCCCCTGTAGCAGACAGAAACAGATAGCTCCATACACTGTACAGTGGCCCAAGAGCATTACTGCATCATAGCTCCTGTTGATGTCACTGGGAGCTGTGATGTAGTAATGACACTGGGCCATTAAACAGTGTACAGAGCTATCTGTTATAAATCTGCCCCAATATCTTTCTAGAACATATTCACGAGTGTCATCAAAAGTCTGCATGAGACATTGTCCCTAACCAAGTAACTACTACCTTTAAGGAGATATTAACCCAGCCCTGCTGGTAGATAGGTTAGAATCAAACAGTGTGTGAATTGCGGAGATATTGCATACCGACAAAAAAAGTGATATCTTGGGGAAAACACTGTTTCATTCAGGAGACCCTAACCTATCTATCTGTGGGGCTGTGTTGAAATTCTGTGTTCTGGTGACACTCCCTTTAAACCCACTCTCGTATTGTTATGTGAATACTTATTTCTGACAACTATATGTGCTTGTGATCTAATTTTCAGTAAATGAACAATTTAGAATCCCAATAAAATAATTGTAATTAGCAGAAGTGTTAATATAGCCCTCCTACTGGAGTCAAAGAAAGCAGCAGCTTTCAGTTGTCAGCTCCTCCATACAGTATATCCCATTACAATCAATAGTCAGGTGACAGCTGATCCTTCAGATCTTTTTCACAATGAATGAAATGACTGACAGATGACAGCTGCTCCTTCTGAAATCTGTTCACATTGAATGGACCGACTGTCACATGACAGCTGCTCTTTCTGCTATCCATCACTGTAATTGAATCTACTATGAGAGCATCACTCCCTTTTCCACTTCCACTCTAATATAGAGATTGATGCAGAAATTATGCAGCAAAGGGAAGAACAAAGCTAGGGAGAGTTGATCCAGTCTTACAAATAATTGCTGGGTTAAAAATGGAGCATCAGGCAATGGGTGCCATGAGCAATGGCACTAAACCACTGGGTATTCATCCACTGGACATGTGGAACTAGCACACAAGGGTATTACTGGAGACACATCTAGGAAACTTAATAACATGACTGTAAAACATTGCAAGATGAGATCCATGTGGCTGCTGTAAAGCATGTATCTTAACTGCTGTTAACAGAAGCAAAAGCAAGATGGCCACCCTCAAAACCAAAAATAGGATTAAAAAATCAAAACAGATTAGAAAAATAGTAAAAAAATATAGGTTATACTTCCATCACTTGATCCAGGTAGTTATTGAAATTGATTGAAAATCTGTCATTGATGATGCTGTCACCTATGTCTAGTACCTGTACCCATGTCTAGTAAGTGTACCCAGAAGGAGTGGACATACCATTGGTGCAACCAGTGCAGCTGCCCAGGGGCCTAGCTGGTAAGGGGACCCATTGTCACCTGAAATCAGCTTCTTATTGTCTATTTGGTTACATACAAATCTCTGAGCTATTAAATTTCATGAATAACCATTGTACACTGTTAGAGAGACCTAAGGGTGGTGGTTTGTGGTTTTGTATAGATTAAAAAGGGGTCCATATATTGTTCCTGCACAGGGCCCTGTTCTGTCTGTGTCCACTCCTGGTACCCATGTCTAACACCTGTACCCATGTCCTGCAGCAATGATGTACAATGACTGGCTGCAGCAAATACATGAATGGCCGCTGATGTAAGGGCTAGAGTGTTTGAGACTAAATCTAGAAACTGGAGGCCTGGCTGTATTACTTTTTTCCCTACCCCCTTTAAGACCCCCCTAAGATCATAAAGGTCAAATGGGTTCTTCCTATTTAAATCACCATTTTTACAGCATGGTTCCTGGATGTCATAGATATCAGAAGATCTTTCGAGGTTTTTCTTTAGCGCTCAGTCCATGAATCAGGGGAATATTGTGAAAACTGGGCCAGTGTATTGTATACTATGAGGAACCAGAGAATATTAACTATATTGAGGAGAGTTTGCTATAGAGAAACTGCAAGGTAACATTATTGCACAGTGTGACGAAAGAAAACGCCCGCGGGCATCGGCATCCGGCACTGGTGGGAGTTCACATTCCTGAGCTGACATAATCCTTTATTTCCTGCTACCAGATGATATTATCCTCAGCAGAGAGGATGGATGGGAGATACGTTATTTAAACTTAGCAACGCTGAAACGCGACAGCTAAATACCATCCTCCATCAAAAACCCAGCGCCACAGCACCAAAGGCAGTGACAGAAAGCATTACTGAGAAGTAGGGGATGTATAGCAAGGGTGTGATACTAGCTACTTCTCGCCTCAGCCTCTAGGCTTATAAATCCTCATTGCCGGCCCAGTCACTTTATTGTCTGCTGATTTTATTTATGATCTCCTCTGATTATAACAAATTATGACAAATGAGAATTGGGTCATAAATAGCAAAGCAATAAACTGTGAGGTTGCCTAGTAACAAGTCTGGGATTATATAGCGAGCAGAGAGAGAGAACTGAGCGAAGAGAGATGGAAAAACAAGCAAACTATTATGGTGTCACTGCTCTGTCAGATGCTTCAGAGCTGCTAAAAGCTTTTTAATTTGCTGTAATTTAAAGAACGTTTTGAATTCAGAATACGTTCGTGTTCGAGATTTTTTTTTACAAGTTTTTTTTTTCTTCCTTTTTTCCTACCTGTGGACTTACTGTAAGGTTTGTGTCCTCAAAACGAGTTACACTTAAAGAGGACATTTCACCACCTCCACTTCTTTGCATCCTTTCATAGGCACCAATCTACTGATTCCAGAGCAGCTGGAATTTTTTCTCTAGCCCAAACTGTTCCTGAGCAATCAGCGCTGTTAGGTTCTCTACTGTCAGGTGGGCGGTCCTGGGCTGGAGCAGATAGTTTGAGACTGCCCACCTGACAGTAGAGTGCCTAATTAACATATTGGTTGCTGAAATGACCTGCACTGATTGCTCAGGAACTGTAGAGGTTAGAGAAAAAATTCCAACTGCGGCAGAATCAGTAGAGCAGCAGCTATCGAAAGATGCAAAGCATTGGAGTTGGTGGAGGTGGTGAAAGGTACTGTTAAAGAGAAAATCCAAAAACATATAGAATAATAATCACTAGCCTCTAACATAACCTAATAGAGGTGCCTTCTATGACTATCACGGTACCTCTAACTTGCTTTTAGAAGTCCATAGTTTGCTGGTAGTAGTTCTACTAACTACATATCTAATGATGTCTTGTAGCAGGTATTATATAGGGAGGAGTGCCAGGTTATATACTGTACTATTGATGCTATACTATTGATCTAATATTGATAGCCTATCCTAAGAATAGGCCATCAATGTTAGAAACCGGATAACCCTTTTAACCCTTCCCAGTGTAAAAGACTACCTTTGACGCAGACCTGTCATTTCAGGATAAGCTGCTGAGTGTACATGAGGAGTACCACAATTTCCGGTCATTATATGACTTATGTTGTGTAGTTTTTAGCAGCTTCTCCCTCTGTGTGCAGTGTCTATCGTTTTTATTTCTCTCTGAACTAGTGGGTGGAGATGAGTTTCCAGATACTGCACAAAGTTAATAGAGGAGAATTTGCTCTTTCTTATAACTGTCTCTTTCTTACTCAGAAACAACCCTGGGAACATGAAGGACATATATAAAGAAGTACTGACCTCTACTGATTTGACTAAAGTGCTTTGGTTGTGATAGAAAGCTTCATAAGTAGCTGCAGCATCAGTGCAATCTTCTCTTATCTCTGGAACTTCCTGCTTACTCTTCCCCCTTCCCTCTCCATAGTCTTCTACAGACATGAGCTATATGAGTCATGTGATCAGCAATCCACCCCGAGACAGAGTGAAAGTAATTCCAGTATAGATTAATGAAGTTTGTCTTATCTTACCTTATTGTATCGAGTTTCATGTGAAAAATAAATTGTTAGTCGCAAGAAGGAAGAAGTGAAAACAAATTATTTTGTTTCTTCTCTTTGTCTTACATGAGTTTATATATATATATATATATATATATATATATATGTATGAATCAGGTCATATATTCTTAACCTGACTATATCTTACACTTCCCAGCTAAGTAGGTGAATAGTAGAAGTCAGTGATCACCAGTAATGATAGAGAAGAGGTGAATCTCATGTTTGACACCATCTACTTCACACTTATTATAACGTTTACTTGCCCTTAATAAATGTTAAAAGGGCAAAACACAATAAATCCTCAGGCAGCTATAAATACATCTACTGGATGTAGTGCGGCCACAAGTGGCCATTTTTCTCTCTGTGCTTGCTAAGTAGACAGGCCCTTCCTGGTGAGATGTAAGAGCCGCACTATGTGCTCTAAGCAAACTACGTCACTTAAACACTTATTCCCCTGAAACACTAATCTAGAAACTGCAGCTGCATCACCCTCCTCCCCCTCTTCTATTCTGTCTATTTTTATAGTATTATACTAGAAGGATTTTTTTTTTTGCTAACTCTGGAAGCATCTAAAAAGATATAGAATGCATGCAGACAGGGCAAGGGAAAGCTGTTGGAAGGTGAGAATGATGTTGATTTTTTTCGTCATAATAGGCATAGATATTTTATCTTAGTATAGCTTAACAGAAGATTAAAAATTTAAGAATCACAAAACGTCTTATAGTTTATAAAATGAGTACAATTCTGAAACAAACAATGCTCAATAACCTATGTCTTCCTACCTGCAGTCTATTAGAATAATGGGTACAGAGACATACATATAAAAAAATTCTTACAAGCTCTAATTCAGTGAATGGTTCAGTCTCATATTGTCTAAGGGTGACTGCTTAATTATCTGTTGCTCCCCTATATACAGTACATACATGCTTGGCTAGGCACAGATGGCACATATGGCTAGATAGAAGGAGGCTGCTGTCAGAATTCTAATATCTTTACTAAAACAAAAGGATTGAACATGTTGAAATACAGCCCCATCCTTTTTCCCCCCCAACATCTGCGGTTAGAGGCAGAGGAGAAGGGGCGTAACTTGAGAGGGTGAAGTGGGTGCAGTCATACCCGGGCCCAAAAGCCTCAGTGAGCCCATAAGCACTGGCATCACTACTGAGCTTGTAGCTACCCTCTGGTCCATAAGTAAAGGCGACCCACAGGTTACCCTCACCACACTAAGGTTGAATAACCTTCTTTGATCTTTACCGGCCCTGAACCCTGGGGGCCCAAAGATCCCTCTACCACATACAATTATGATTAATGGGGCAATGTAGGAATGGGCGCCATTACAAATTTTGCACTTGGGCCCAGTTATGCCTGTGGTCGGGAGACCAATTGATGGTCAACCAATCCCTCCAAAATTCATAGGTTCAGTAAATGCTAATCTAATGTGTACAGTAGGGCCAATTTAAAGACAACCTTTCACTACCTCCACTGACTATTCTTTATTTCCTTTAATAGGCCCCTCTCCACTAATATTGGCACAGTTGAAATTTTTTTTTTCTCTAGTCCCCACCATTCCTGACCAATTAGTATAAGTAGTTTTGGTTCCTGATATACTAACTGCCAAGTAGGTGGTTTTGGGCTGAGTAGACAAGAGGGCGTGATTCTGAGCTCTCTAACACTGTCTAATTAAAGCTCAGAAACATGCCTAAGACCACCCACTTGACAGTAGAAAGCCTAAGTTCTGGGTTCCGGTCGAGCCCAGGACGTTTCAAAAATTCGATTTGAGCCGATTCACTCTTCTCTAGTCATAGCATACTCTGCCGAGCCAGTCCGATCCTTAATATCTCAGTCCTAACATGTCGTTCCTTACTTATCAAATGGAGGTCACAATGTAAACAATAAGAATATTATAAGAAACAGAAGAGATAAATGCTGGAGACCATCTGGAGTCAGTAACAAAGTTTCGATATAATAATCTCCAAACAGATTGAGGTCGGCAGGCTAACACTTTGAAGAGGGGCAGCGCATGCTTTTTCCAAGAAAATATAAAATTATTTTGTTATGAGAAAAAGCATTTTACTTTGTAATAGTTATAATAAAGAGTGCACTACAGGACCGCTGTCTCTACATTGAAGGTAATTTTGTGGTTGAGAATGCTAAAAGCAAAAGAAATGTGGCAGAAGCTTTAAAAAATAGGGACATTAAAGCCAATAATATTGAAAGATCACGGATTTCTGCGGTGAATATTTATCTCCAATCAAGTTTTTCATAAAAGAAAGAAGATTCTGATGACGTGAACTGATGACCCAGAGAACAGCTGTGGAAATGGAAACTCACAGTCATTATAGATAAATGGCTCTCCTACCTTGATTTCATATCTGGAGACAGATCCTCTTACACTAAATTCCTGCCTACAATTAAAGTGCCAGGAGAAATAAATTGGATACTTAATAATTTAATGAAAGAATGTCAGTCATTCCGACAGAATCAAAGCAAAAGTGATCAATGAAAATTTTTGGAGGATAATTTGTGAAATTATTCAAGGGAGTCTAACACCTCCCCCAAACATATTCAACTCCTACCAACACATCACCGAGCACATTACAGTAATAAACAACATACCCTTGTTATGTATGCCGGTTTTGCAGATTTGAAGTAAAACAATATTGCAGTGCAAAAGAGGCAGTTGGTGCACTGGGGGCGGCCCTTTAGCTTCCTGAGAGCACTGCTCTTGCTGGTCAAGTTGGATGGGTGGTGTCATAGCTGAGGTAGGATCAACTCTCAGTACAAGAGGTGGCTCAGGCAGGAGATGGTAGCGGTCTGAGTGGCAAGAGCAGTGCTTCTGAGAGCTGATAGCCCGCCCCCAGTGCACCAACTGCCTCATTTGCATAAGACATCAATGTTGTTGTTCTCTAAATCTACAAAAGTGTTTTTATATATATATATATATATATATATATATATATATACAGTACAGACCAAAAGTTTGGACACACCTTCTCATTCCAAGAGTTTTCTGTATTTTCATGACTATAAAAATTGTAGATTCACATTGAAGGCATCAAAACTATGAATTAACGCATGTGGAATTATATACTTAACAAAAAAGTGTGAAACAACTGAAAATATGTCTTATATTCTAGGTTCTTCAAAGTAGCCGCCTTTTGCTTTGATTACTGCTTTGCACACTCTTGGCATTCTCTTGATGAGCTTCAAGAGGTAGTCACCTGAAATGGTCTTCCAACAGTCTTGAAGGCGTTCCCAGAGATGCTTAGCACTTGTTGGCCCTTTTGCCTTCACTCTGCGGTCCAGCTCACCCCAAACCATCTCGATTGGGTTCAGGTCTGGTGACTGTGGAGGCCAGGTCATCTGGCGTAGCACTCCATCACTTTCCTTCTTGGTCAAATAGCCCTTACACAGTCTGGAGGTGTGTTTGGGGTCATTGTCCTGTTGAAAAAGAAATGATGGTCCAACTAAACGCAAACCGGATGGAATAGCATGCCGCTGCAAGATGCTGTGGTAACCATGCTGGTTCAGTATTCCTTCAATTTTGAATAAATCCCCAACAGTGTCACCAGCAAAGCACACCCACACCATCACACCTCCTCCTCCATGCTTCACGGTGGGAACCAGGCATGTAGAGTCCATTCGTTCACCTTTTCTGCGTCGCACAAAGACACGGTGGTTGGAACCAAAGATCTCAAATTTGGACTCATCAGACCAAAGCACAGATTTCCACAGGTCTGATGTCCATTCCTTGTGTTCTTTAGCCCAAACAAGTCTCTTCTGCTTGTTGCCTGTCCTTAGCCGTGGTTTCCTAGCAGCTATTTTACCATGAAGGCCTGCTGCACACAGTCTCCTCTAAACAGTTGTTGTAGAGATGTGTCTGCTGCTAGAACTCTGTGTGGCATTGACCTGGTCTCTAATCTGAGCTGCTGTTAACCTGCGATTTCTGAGGCTGGTGACTCGGATGAACTTATCCTCCGCAGCAGAGGTGACTCTTGGTCTTCCTTTCCTGGGGCGGTCCTCATGTGAGCCACTGCACTTGGGGACACTTTCAAAGTTTTCCCAATTTTTCGGACTGACTGACCTTCATTTCTTAAAGTAATGATGGCCACTGGTTTTTCTTTACTTAGCTGCTTTTTTCTTGCCATAATACAAATTCTAACACTCCATTCAGTAGGACTATCAGCTGTGTATCCACCTGACTTCTGAACAACACAACTGATGGTCCCAACCCCATTTATAAGGCAAGAAATCCCACTTATTAAACCTGACAGGGCACACCTGTGAAGTGAAAACCATTTCAGGTGACTACCTCTTGAAGCTCATCAAGAGAATGCCAAGAGTGTGCAAAGCAGTAATCAAAGCAAAAGGTGGCTACTTTTAAGAACCTAGAATATAAGACATATTTTCAGTTGTTTCACACTTTTTTGTTAAGTATATAATTCCACATGTGTTAATTCATAGTTTTGATGCCTTCAGTGTGAATCTACAATTTTTATAGTCATGAAAATACAGAAAACTCTTGGAATGAGAAGGTGTGTCCAAACTTTTGGTCTGTACTGTTATATATATATATATATATATATATAGTGGGGAAAAAAAGTATTTAGTCAGCCACCAATTGTGCAAGTTCTCCCACTTAAAAAGATGAGGCCGGCCTGTAATTGACATCATAGGTAGACCTCAACTATGAGAGACAAAATGAGAAAACAAATCCAGAACATCACATTGTCTGATTTTTAAAGAATTTATTTGCAAATTATGGTGGAAAATAAGTATTTGGTGTAAGGGTCTTGCCAAACGTAGCAACCCTGACACTACTGCAGCGGTCTGGGAGGAAGGACAGAGACAAGTGAGCTCTAATCTCACCCCAGCCACTGTCCCTTCCTACTTGTCTCACTGTCCTAATGACAGGAACAACTTGGAGCCAGTCCCTACTCTGAATGAGTGACAACACAGAACGAAGACAGGACGCACAAACAACAAAAGAGAGGTCAGGAAGCCAAGGGGTCAGTAACAAACGAGCAAAGCAGTACAAAGTCAAAATCCAAGAGAATAGTCAGGGGCAAGCCAAAGGGTCAGAGAATCAAGTAGCAAAGTATAAAGGAATAGTAAGAGAGCAGGCAAAACACAAGTGAAATAACCGTCAACTTGCTGAGAAATGACATCCTGTAAATAGAAAGTCTGGGCCCAGCCACAGATCTGATAGGAACACAGGCTGTCAATCAACAGGCCAGGAAGAGATTAACTCTATGCAGTCCAGAGAGAAATGTTCCTAATTACATGGGTGTGGCTTTACACAGCAAGGGAACTAGGACCATGTTCAGACTGAGCATCAAGAAACTTAAACAAAGAACAAAACTGAAGACGCCTCCTTCGCAACAGCGTGTGAGCGGAGGGCGGCGCCGAGACCCGAAACGGCAGAGACGTTACATTTGGTCAATAACAAAAGTTCATCTCAATACTTTGTTATATATCCTTTGTTGGCAATGACAGAGGTCAAACGTTTTCTGTAAGTCTTCACAAGGTTGGCACACACTGTTGCTGGTATGTTGGCCCATTCCTCCATGCAGATCTCCTCTAGAGCAGTGATGTTTTGGGGCTGTCACTGGGCAACACGGACTTTCAACTCCCTCCAAAGGTTTTCTATGGGGTTGAGATCTGGAGACTGGCTAGGCCACTCCAGGACCTTGAAATGCTTCTTACGAAGCCACTCCTTCGTTGCCCTGGCGGTGTGCTTGGGATCATTGTCATGCTGAAAGACCCAGCCACATTTCATCTTCAATGCCCTTGCTGATGTAAGGAGGTTTACACTCAAAATCTCACCATACATGGCCCCATTCATTCTTTCATGTACACGGATCAGTCGTCCTGGTCCCTTTGCAGAGAAACAGCCCCAAAGCATGATGTTGCCACCCCCATGCTTCACAGTAGGTATGGTGTTCTTTGGATGCAACTCAGCATTCACTCTCCTCCAAACACGACGAGTTGCGTTTCTACCAAACAGTTCTACTTTGGTTTCATCTGACCATATGACATTCTCCCAATACTCTTCTGGAACATCCAAATGCTCTCTAGCAAACTTCAGACGGGCCCGGATATGTACTGGCTTAAGCAGGGGGACACGTCTGGCACTGCCGGATCTGAGTCCCTGGTGGCGTAGTGTGTTACTGACGGTAGCCTTTTTTTACGTTAGTCCCAGCTTTCTGCAGGTCATTCACTAGGTCTCCCTGTATGGTTCTGGGATTTTTGCTCACTGTTCTTGTGATCATTTTGACCCCACGGGGTGAGATCTTGCGTGGAGCCCCTGATGGAGGGAGATTATCAGTGGTCTTGTATGTCTTCCATTTTCTTCACACCAAGCTGCTTGCCTATTGCAGATTCAGTCTTCCCAGCCTGGTGCAGGTCTACAATTTTGTTTCTGGTGTCCTTCCACAGCTCTTTGGTCTTCACCATAGTGGAGTTTGGAGTGTGACTGTTTGAGGTTGTGGACAGGTGTCTTTTATACTGATAACAATGTCAGACAGGAGCCATTACTACAGGTAATGAGTGGAGGGCAGGGGAGCCTCTTAAAGAAGAAGTTACATGTCTGTGAGAGCCAGAAATCTTGCTTGTTTGTAGGTGACCAAATACTTATTTTCCACCATAATTTGCAAATAAATTCTTAAAAAATCAGACAATGTGATTTTCTAGATATGCTTTCTCATTTTGTCTCTCATAGTTGAGGTCTACCTATGATGACAATTACAGGCCGGCCTCATCTTTTTAAGTGGGAGAACTTGCACAATTGGTGACTGACTAAATACTTTTTTTCCCCCACTGTTATATATATATATATATATATATATATATACAGTATATGACAAAGGTATGGTGTTTATCACTGTAATGTGCTTAGTGACAGTTGAAGAAGTGTTGGACTCCCTTGATGCTAAGGCCCCATCTAGCGAGACGCAGCAAAAAAAGCTGCAGAAAAAACAGCGGCGGAAACGCATCCAGAACATTTTTCATTGCATTTTCGTTTTTCATTGCACATACCTATATGGAAAAAAACCCACCGATTTTCAAAAGGGCAGACTTTTTTTGAAAACGCCACTTTTTTCAAAAAAGTCAAAAAAGGGTTATGCACCTCAGGTATATATACCTGGCAGAGCGATCTCTGTGCTGTCTGTCTGGACCATGGAAACACCATTGGCGGGAGGAGGCACTAGGGGGAGAAAGTGTGAGGAGTGATGTCCTAGTGCCCAAGTTGTGAGCTAGCCTAGTCAAAGGGCAGCACTTCATTTTTGGACCTTAAAGCAAGTGTCATAATATATTATGGCAACTAAACAAGACAGTGGGGGGCATCCTCTGCCCCCAATAAAGCAGGTTAATACTGACCATGTAGTCCTATGTATCCACCAGAAAAGGATCATCTTTGGCAAAAAAATATTAAAGGACCACATAAAATGTAAAACCTGTGCTTTAGGCAGATGTTATCGATGATCAGATTCAAAGCTAATACCCTAGTGTAGCGGTTCTCAAGCTATGTATGTGTATCCCATGGGGTATGCTACGCAGACTCAGGGGGTACGTGTTGTAGTTGAGAAACAGTGCTCTATAAGTGAGAGAATTTGAGAGTGCTCCAATTTCAAAACTTCTGGTGGGTTTAGTAAGGGGTCAGGGTTAAGGGGACGGGTCTCCTGTACAGAAGTGGGTAGTCTGTGCTGAATAGACAGCTGGCTTCTGATCTATGATTGGAAGGTTAGAAGTTAAAAGACCCTCAGAAATTTCAGTGTGTGTCCTTTTTTTCACTGATGCTATGGGTCAGTGAAAAAAAAATGGATGACATCCATGTATCATCCCTTTTTTCACGAATCTAAAGTCAACCACGGATGTGCTGTCCATGAAAAGCATGAACCAGGAACCAGACATGTGAATAAAGCCTAAGAATAGGAGCAGGATCTATCACATGATGGATACCCCAGTGTCCATTGGAGGTACTCAGTTGGAACTTTTTCACAAGGGGGTTCTTGGCTTAAATAGGTTGAGAAATACTACTCTAGGGCAGCATGTGTTAACCACTAAGCCGCTATTTTCTGTTGAATCTTCATCATTCTCTCCTTTTTTACCCTTCCTCTTGCCTGGACATGTTCAGTTATGTGTTCTTTTAGATGACCAATTTTTCAAGGCAATAATATTCCGCAATTTTATGTCATCAAGTGATATGCCTCATTTGTCTATTTGTGGTCATCCATTGTTTGTTTTGTGAGCTGTGGCCTTTCAAGGGTTTCGATAGAATGTTTTGATATTGTACTGATCTAATGTATGGAGGAAAAAATACAGAAAGGATGTGCTCCTGTAAAGGAACCGCAGTAAAACATCAACATTCAGGGGATCCCCATTGTTCCTCAGGATTTGGGGAGGTTGGTATTACACTTAGAGATGAGAGAATCGAAGCTGCAGAAGTGGAATTCAATCCGAATTTCAGGAAATATTCGATTCACATGGAATCCGGATTTCCTGATGCGTAGTGGTAACAAATATTTAGTAAGGACCTTTGTGACATCAGACGGTTACATGATATTCTCTAGTGATGTGATTGGGTAGGTGTGTCTTTGCTTGTTAGCAGAGTCTTCCACATGAATAAAGGTTGTACGTGCTGGAGAGAGAGAGAGAGACATGACCACGGCATCCAAGGGCTTCCGCTATTTTGCCACCCACCTGCCCACCCCGGCTCTCTGCAAACAGGAAATAGCTGTTTATTCACCGCAAATTAATTCAGATCGAATAGAATCATATCGCGAAATTCGGCGAAGTTGCCGAATTGAATTTTTGAATACTTCGCTCATCTCTAATTACAGTCCCGAGCAATTGCCCACAAAGAGGGTCGCCTTCAACTGTAGAACCGGCTGACGGGATGAACCACAACCTCTTACAACAATATGTGTGGGTGGAAACGGAAGCGCTTCCTGGAGTCTCTCTGGAGCACCTTCCGATTCCACCCACACATAGTGATATTGTACTGAGTTGGTTTTATGAGCAATTGGAATCCTTAACCTAAGTCAAGCGAGGTTAAGGATGGACACATCTGTATGTCATAAAAAAATACACTGATCATTTACAGTCGAATGCAAGGTTGTACATGATTTGGTCAAGTATCCACTTGTTTGCTTTCCTAGTCAACCGTGACATAGACAACACAGTAACCCATTATGATTTCCCTTCTTTTTTTGGGTAAATTGCTCAAGGTTTTGTCCAATATTTAACATTCTAATCTTTGCTTTCTACATCTAGAAATGAAACTGTTAACCAAACAGATCTGTGAAAAGAAAGTGTCATTGTTAGATATTTTTTGCAGTGCTTTTTTCCACACGATTCCAATACCTAGCAAGCTCTATAAATGCCAGCATAAAAACCATGTGGGGAGTGTGTGTGCGATGAGTGCTTTCAATCTATTCTCCCAAAGAACAGCGGGAGAAATGCCTTAGTTACGAGCCCTGTAATTTCATTTCTGCAATTATACTTGTCACCATTTCCGACGTGCCTGCATATAAATAGCCAATGTTATACACTTTCTTTTTCTGTGTTCCTTTCGTGAAACCCCCCACCACCACCCACCCCCCATCGAATGCTTCTTTTGTAAAGTAAATGCAGCCCGAGGGCTCTGGAATGCATTGGCCATTAAGGTCTTCGCTATGTAAGTTTTTGTAAAATGCTGAAAGTTTTTTTTTCTTTTCTTTCTAGTCAACCAAGCAGACACATTTTTTTGTTGGATGTGCAGTAAGGACGGGATCCTACAAGCTTATTACTACAATCAAAACACCATTTATTAAACTGTTTATTGCTTTGGAAGGGAAGACAACAAGACACATGGGATAGAAACTAAAAAGAACACCGAGAACATCTGTACACAGCAGAAAAACAGAAAAATGCTTCATGCACAGAAGCGCATGAATGAGGTCTTTGTCAAGGTCATTCAATGCTATATGTGACAAATAAATATCAAAAAATTGCTGTGGGTTAGTGCAAAAATATCAATTTAAGGGTATTTTTGTTGTTTTATTTGAATTTTGGAAGCTTTATTTACTTAGCTTGATGCAAGAAAATAATTGACCTCAGAACATTACCCTGATGCCTTATCCTTAGTAGATATTATATATACATATATGATGTAATTAGGCACAATTATATGCACATATATAGATGTAATAGAGGGAAAAATGGGGTATGAAATTCCATAAAGGAGTTTACAATACTTTTGCAGTGGATCACAGCACGTCTCGATCTATTGGTGCACACCTCATAGGAGCCCACTACCCTGGGTCCTAATGTCGAAGTCAGGTACAGAAAGCAGAGAGGAATGTTAAAGGGACTTTCCTGATATTAGCCACTGGATAGGAGGTAAGTATGTGATCACTAGAACAGGGGCCCACAATAAAATCAGAACAGTGGTTCACATTCTTGAGCACCACTCCTCCATCTGGTTGGGACATGAAACGCATTGGGAAATGGATTTAATTTGATAGGGAGATACAGAGAGAGTTTTGGGACTGTCCTTGTTAGGACAGGAGTCATTGTGGGACATAGGTGAGAGATAGGGTATAATCACACCAGCCCTTCATCTGTAAGTCCCGTTGAGTCCCCAACGTCTCTCACTAGGTCCGGGTAAGACCGTTCCCTTTTTTATCGGTTTGTTTTGTGCACATGAACTGGTGATATTCTCTGACCGTCTTAAATATTTATTATTGTGATTTATATTAAAGGTTAAGTTTTAGAGTTTCTTGGATCCTGTGCTTGTGATAATTGATTGTTGGATCATCATTTTTGTTTGATAACTTAATTGTATGCTTTGGTGATATAAGTAAACATACTGACGGTCACGCTTGTGCCCCCATTCCATTCACATGGTGCACTCAGGTAACCCCATTCTCATGTAAATAACATATCCTGTGAATATTATTGTCAAGGAACCCATCATACAGGAAATGGGTATCAAAACCAGTAGCTTCTCTTATTACAATTTCTCTTCCCCCCGGGACTTGACTGAAATGTGACAACCTTTATGGGAATACATTTTTGGCAATCGATAGTTGGCAAAAGTAGGAAAAGTAAAGCTTCTAGTTTGGTGGAAATTCCATCCAGGCTATAAGTTGGTGCATTGTCAAATTCTATCATAGTCCTGGAAAATAAAATAATTTCAATTATACATGGTCAATTTAGTAGATGACCATGTATATTTTCCTATATTGACCATTGTATAATTCCCTGTTTTTCCCTAAATTTGCTTTCCAAGCAGTCTTAGATAGAGTGTGGTTACCAGCATGGTCTTCCAGTGGAGATTCCCTCGTTTCCTGTCTCGGAGGTTCCAGAGGACGTCCCTAACATTTAACAATCTGTTTGTGTTTTTTTCCAGTGTCTGCTTCTTTAGCATAGAGAGATTATCGAGCCGTATGTAATTCTGAGTGATATTTTTCCTCTATTATCTCTCACAGTTACTCAGTTTTTAAGGCAAAAAAAGGGATTTCAGTTCTTTAAGTTCATCTCCATAACCACAGATTTCATCAACAAGAAAATGGTTGAAAGCACAAATTTCTAAAGAGAAATATATGTGCAACCCTAGAAAATCCACCTTAACCCTTAATATATTTCAAGGTATTGCCCATATTTCCCATCAGTCTAGAAAATTCCACAATTCCAAGAACCCACATTGTGAACCAAAGCTATGAATGCTGTCATATTTTGAAGTGTTACATGACATATATTACTCAGAGAGTGACTCCATGTATACTAGTATGCAAAGGTGAGATAAGTTTTGTTGATACAGAACGCAATTCATTGAGAATGCCCCGTCTACCTTCAGTCACTAAAGTGTGATGGTTTTCAGATGATCATTCTTTAAATTATTCCCAATGTATTCCAATAGCGCCATAAGTGACTCTACTGTACCTACTCCTGGTCCCGCTTCTGGTAGTGAGTCAAGGACATAGACAGCGGAGCCGGTAGAACATGTGCCCTCGGTGCTGGTGCTAAGGGGGCCACTAAGTTACTATGTGTTAGCCAGTATATTTCAATATAGGTCCTGAGTAAAGAAAAACCTAGCAATAACTTTTGGTAAGTGGAGCAGAAGAGGTTCCTCTAAATTTTTTTTAAAACTTGCCAGTCACACCTAGATCCAAGAACCTTAGGGGGCCCATAAGTTGTCATGTCCCAATATAAGGAGACCAGTACTATAAACAATATATTATAGCTGGGGGACCTGGTACAGATTTTGCACTGGGGCCCAGAAGCTTCATGTTACGCCTCTGAATGGTGAAAACATTAGTCCTCCTAGCACAGGTACCTAGGATAGCCCCGCACCCTGAAGAAAATTTTTGACTATACATTAGGCATCTATAGTGAACATACTTAGTGCCCTCCGTTTTGCTCCTTGTACAGCCATTGCTCATTCAGATGTATAACCAGGTCTGTCCTAAAATGCCTTCTGACTTCTTCAGACAAGCTGTCTGTGAGTTACAAAAACATCCTTGACAGGGGAGTCATAGCAATGGGAGCACCAGGATCAGGTATGTTAACTATACAATACTATGCAAAGGTTTTAGACAGGTATGGAAAAAATTCTGCACAGTAAGAATCTTTTCACAAATAGAAGTGTTAGTAGCTCATTTTTGTCAATTAACAAAATGAAGTGAATGAAGAAAAGAGAAATCTAATCCCGTCAATATTTGGTGTAACCTTTGCTTTTGGAGGAGGAGACCTGGAAGTGATGATACGGCCCCCACAGAGCCCTGATCTAATCATCATCCAGTCTGTCTGGGATTACATGGAGACACAGAAGGATTGAAGAAAGCCTACATCCACAGAAGATCTCTGCTTACTTCTGGCGGGAACAACCTCCCTGCTGAGTTCCTTCAAAAACTGACTGCAAGTACCGAGAAGAACTGATGGAAGGCAAAGGGCAAAGGTCATACCAAATATTGATGGGATTTAGATTTCTCTTCTCTTTATTCACTTCATTTTGTTCATTGACAAAAATAAACTATTAACCCTTCTATTTCTGAAAACATTCTTACTTCCCATTGCTTAGCATTTTTTCCACACCTACCCAAAACTTTTGCACAATATTGTACCTACCTAATATAAAGTCAAATTTTGTCTTTTGGGTGGAGGGTCGCTTTAAGTATTTCATAAACTATTCTGTATAATTTGTATTTGTAGTTTTAGTTGTTTATGACCCAGACACTTTTTTTATTATTTTAGTAGTTTATACATTTTGTAGCTTTTTATTAGCTATTTGTGCTTCCCTGTGATGAAGTATATGAGATATTTTATAACGTTGAGATGAGACTAATCAATTTGATATGCATTCTGTGAATATTTTAGCTTATTATTATTATTAGGATTATTGAAAACTGCTCTACAGAGATTATTTATGGAGAAAAGATGCAAATTGTACACTGTCCAACAGTATTCTGATTTGATTGACTTATGTGGTTCCCAAATTCTGTGTAAATTTCTATATAATGCATACAGTATATTTATCGCAGATGGGACTCATCTCCATAAACAAAGTATAAAGATGACTTATAACTATTTGTAGCTGCTACTGGTGGGAGCACATGGAGTTATTGGATATTTGGAGTTCAGTGTAGATTTGGTATGCATATAAGTTCCTAAGCTTCCTCTAGTTTTGTCGAAAGACATCCAGATATTTATCTAGAGGTGAGATTCAGCTGGTTCCTCCAAGTTTTGGCAAAACCAGTTGCTAAAATCACAACTGCAGCACCATTGCCCAATCTGATTGTCACATAACTACAGCATGCCACCTACTTATGGCAACTGGTGACTATAAGACACAGCAATCTGTACTTCTGAGTTATGTCCTGCTTCATTATCATGCCCATTTAGTAAAGAGAGAGGAAACAGCTTATAGGATGTAACTAGACTGTCTGCTCCCTCCTTCTTCTCTGCCAATGATTGTAACACCTCACTATACCACAGAACTGGAACGGTATGCCTTCATATTGTAAGTAATTGTTTTGTAATAACATACAGTCATTAACCTATGGACAATGTTCCATGCTTATTAGGTTGACCCGTTTTTGCTGCATATCACCAAAGTGACATTTCCATGTACCACACCAAACACATATGATGTTTGATAGGACATTTTGTAAAAATGAGAACCAACATCACCTGGCTATTGTGCAGAGAAGAGACTTGATCAGGAGAAGTTATCATGGTGATCAGGGATGGATGGAGAAGCAAAGGGAAAAAAAACTTTCTAGAGAAGACATCACCTGTGACTCATGATAACTGTCAAGGTAAAATGAATTGTAATGTAACCACTTAAACGGTCCACAGAGTGATGATGGATGGTAACATTCCTATTTGTGAGGAAAATTTCCAGCATAATTTACATAATGAACTGAGTTTAGTTGCTGTATATATGGTATGAGCTTGTTTCTGCTTATGTATTTATATAAAGAGCTTTTTTCTGTATTCTGTATTTTAAATGAACAGGAAAGTGTTGTTACATGCAATATATATTTACTTAAATTGCACAGAGTTATTAAAAATTTTCTGTGGTGGACTACACCGCAGGTACTCCATGTATATATCTTTGTCAGCCATGTTTACATGTTAAAAAAAATTAAATCCTCATCTAACTCTTTACATGTCTATGTAGGGAATTTATATCTCTGTGTCACAAAAATAATTCTCTTATCACTATATAGATATATTGTATTAATTAAAATTACTCAGCACAGAATTTTGGTCCTAAAAACAGCAAGATGTTAAAGTGAGTCTGCCACCAGAACCCAGCATATCAACCCAGGCCCGAAGATGGATTGGTTAGGGTCACCTGTTTTCCCAGAGTTTAATAGTATTACTTCCGGTTCTTTCTAGAGATGGGAGAACTCAAGATTTTGTTTTGGGTTCAGGACCAAGATTCGTTTCAGTTTGAACAAGTTCAGTATGAACCACACTTTAAATTGTCTTAAAACATAGTGTAGAACACTGTCAGGGCTCCTAGGAGCCTATCTATAAAACATAGTGTAGAACACTGTCAGGGCTCCTAGGAACCTATCTATAAAATATAGTGTAGAACACTGTCAGGGCTCCTAGGAACCTATCTATAAAACATAGTGTAGAACACTGTCAGGGCTCCTAGGAACCTATCTATAAAACATAGTGTAGAACACTGTCAGGGCTCCTAGGATTCTATCTATAAAATATAGTGTAGAACACTGTCAGGGCTCCTAGGAACCTATCTATAAAACATAGTGTAGAACACTGTCAGGGCTCCTAGGAACCTATCTATAAAACATAGTGTAGAACATTGTCAGGGCTCCTAGGAACCTATCTATAAAACATAGTGTAGAACACTGTCAGGGCTCCTAGGAACCTATCTATAAAACATAGTGTAGAACACTGTCAGGGCTCCTAGGAACCTATCTATAAAACATAGTGTAGAACCTGTCAGGGCTCCTAGGAACCTATCTATAAAACATAGTGTATGACACTGTCAGGACCCAGACCACACTGATTTTTACTGCAAAAAAATCTTTTCAATTGACTACACTGTATTTGTAACTAATGTTTTTCTTTGTAACAGAACATGTTAAAATATTCCTATATTTTTTATGTATTCTATAGTCTTTTTCTATCCACTTGCATTTGACCTTCAGAATCTCACGATTGTTATAGGAAGGCTGCCAGTTAATGGTTAACATAAAGCATTGTATTATAGAATAGGTTTGCTACAATATGTCCTTCATTAGCTTTCTTCTTAGCTCAAAATGCTCTGAGATGAGCGTATCAAGATAACCAGCAATGAAAAAAACAAATTCTTGTGTTACTCACACCCAACAGAATGACGTAAAAGCTTTATATTTCCTTTTCCAAAGCTGATCATCTTGCACAACTAATTTTCAGATTTCTCAAGGCCCAGAGGAGAGTTAAGAAAGGGCACATCTGTACATAAAATCTCGCTCTATAAATTCCATAATAGATTTTTTTTTTCACCTGGCTCCGATATGTGCATACCATTATCTAGTATTGGAAGATGGGAAAGCAAGTGGCACTGTCAAAGCTCCACAGCCTAGTGTCATCTCCAGTTTAGAGAAGAGATATGTGATACTCAGCAGGTGTAGACTCAATGTGCAACATAACCAGCTACCCTTAAGGGCCTTGTCTAAGTGGCTCCCTGGTTTTTACCCATTAACACCTATACAGGGATGTGGACTTTCCTGTAGGTAACCCGCCAGTAGTAGTCCCAGTGTAGGTGACAGCTGGCACGTTGAAAGACATGTTTGTGAAAAAAAAGGATCAGACAAGAGAATAGTCAGATACAGGTCAAGGTCATGTCTGGTAAAGCCTGTGTGGAGTCAGAGATACGGGCAGCAGGTCAGGTCAGACAGCACAGGTTCAAAGGTCAGGAACAGGCCTGAGTCATACGCAAGTAAACATCAGAACTGGAATCAGGTAACAAGAATGAGATCAAAGAGAAAAAAAAAAGATGATGTAAAAAAGATGAGGTCAAGGTCAAAAGAAGAGCGAGTCATAACAGTAAGCACACTTTCACAGGATCTATCAAGCTAAGAACCAATATTACTCAGGCACCTTCCTGTGGTGGATGGTACCTTTATAATCAAGGATGACAGGGGATTGGATTGGGACACAATACTGGCATGTGAATGAGGGACATCTATGCAACTAAAAAGTATCAGTCATTTATCGAAAAGTTATGTAGAAGACAACTGCCTGAAGAGTCTGCTTTCCAGTCAGTCCATGGACTCTCTCAGTGTTCTTTTACTGTATGACTGAGTTGGTACATGGCAAGGAAATTATCATCCTTCTGATTAACCCTCAGTAGGCTCCTTAGTAAGCACAATGGTGACTCCTTGGTCAGCACTATTAGGGCCTGAATGTGAAGGAACTAGTGACAAAATTTCAGTAATGAACGTGCCATGCAGTTTGTAAATATTCTTCAAAGCTTCCATTATGTTATATCTACAGCATCTGATATTGTCTGTTATATACAGTAACTGCATATACAGTACATCTTCAATTGAAAAGTAGCTTTGAAACCACGGCCCAGTCTTCTACTGCATATTTAATGCCTATGCTTGGGATGTCATTTTTTTCCCATCACACGTTCTTAGTCTTAGCACAAAGCTTGGTAAATAGGCAATTATACAAGAAAGAGCTGCCTAAGCAGTGCATGAGTTATCAATTAAAAAGATTTTATTGCTTATCTTTCCAAGGCTGATCTTACTCCGCTGTCCCATCGCGGCTTCCCTGCATTGCTGATCTTGAGAAATCTACCATCCCAAAGCTTCAGATCTGCTATTTTGTATTCTTCTCTCTTCGGTAACCTTCAGGGTTATTTAACTCATGGGGGAACAATAAGTGGAAATTTTGCTTTATTCAAAACAAAACAGTTTGCTTTCTCAACAAAAGATTTTTCCTATGCACCCCCGCCAGCCAAGTACATTTTCTTAAAGGGAGATGTAAAGTATATCAGATTTCCTGCCATATCAGGATATGCCTTCATAATGCCGACACATATCTCTGCACCTTTATAGTAGGAGATCGTTTGAGTTCCAAATATATAACCACGTGAATTTTTTTTTTTAGCATTGTTTCACCCATTCCACCTGCTTGCATTTCTTACTAAGTGGGTATTCATCCTAGTGACCTATTGTCTAAAGTACCACTGTCTTGTTCTAAGGATCAGTGGAGGTCCTAATGGTTAGGGTAAAGGCTCTGACTCCATGACTCTGAATCCATACGCCTAGTTGTGTTCCCTAATATTGCCCCTACTCACAGTATAATTCCCACTTAATGCCTCATACAGTATAATGCCCCCTTAGTGCCCCCACAAACAGTGTAATGCCCACTTAGTGCCCCACATAGTGTGATATACCAGAAACACAGCGCCGAGCAGTAATAGCATAATACTGTATACGTATGATGAAGACAGGCGAATCCTTTAATGGTTTGTGACAATAGTTCACAACCACTTTTAGTTCATATAGGGATAATTCCCAGAAAGGACACAGACCCCATTTTACTGCATCAACAACGCAGTAAAATGGTTTACATGTCAGGATTATCAGATGTAGAGAAAAGGTGAGGCAGAGAGAGCGCTGGTCCAAAGTTAAATTCTTTTATTCCACTAAGTTAACATACGACGCGTTTCGGAAACAAGCACTTTTTTGTTCCAGAAACGCGTTGTGTGTTAACCTAATGGAATAAAAGAATTTAACTTTGGACCAGCGCTCTCTCTGCCTCACCTTTTCTCTAAAATTTAGGCTTTAGCAATTATTAAATGATTATATATATAAATATAATATATATATATATATATTCAGTATTGCTAAGAAATATAAAGGGGTCAAATAAAAATGGTGCAATTGTTTATTAACTATAACAATCTGCGGTCTAATATTATTATCTGGGTTCTGGATATAAGTAACTGTTCCCTTTTATAAAGGCCACACCCCTTAAAAGGCCACTCCCACTTTTCTGTAACTTGCCATTTTCAAATCACCCTGTGAAGGTCTCTCCCGGGTTGATGTCTCTACTGATATATATGCTCGCCAACCTGCATTCTGTACCCTTTTTTCTTTGACAGGACCCCCCCTCCATAAAAAACATATTTCTGTTCAGATTTGATGGCTCATCTCATAAAGGTTTCATTGTATATTGAACAATTGTGTATTAAAGCAGCCATTTCTTGACCAGGCTACCTCATATTTTCAGTAACTTTCAGTGACAACATATTTTGATATATCTTGGCTGAATCATTATGGTCATAAGAAAAATGACTGATCAACTAAATATTCTGCTGCAAAGTAGTATAAAAGAATCTTAGTTATTGTCATCGTCTCTCAATCTGCGTTGCTATGGAGGGCTATGTCATTTAAAGAACCATTATGTGTTACATGGGATTAATTATTAGCCTGTCTAATGAATGAAATGTCCTCACCTTTAATAGGGAAGGGAACAAAAGGCAGAATAACTGAAAGCGCTAATGATTTAATGGTGACTTACAATTATTGTGACACAGATAAGGAGTTTTCTAAGATTAGAAAATAAGAGATTGTGAATGACATTCAAACCACCTCTGAGTATAGTCTATTACATTCTGTCTGTGTGAATATGTGCCTAGGTGCAGTGACTACCTTCAATTGAGGCAGACCAGGCGGATGCCAAGAGGTCGGCTCGTCCACAGTATACCCAACAAATTGTTTTCTTAGAAGGTGGATACGATTGTCATGGCTAAGATTTATTTCTTCTGTTCTATCACAGAAGCAAAAAACTGAAAATAACAGACAGTCCACCACCTGATGAAACCCATTGACTTATAATGGTGTCATTTTATCTAAATAATTTGCTCTCCAACTGTAGTGCAACATGATACTGAACTGAAAGAACTAGAAACCTTTACCCATAGGAAATACTGCCTAGCTTTCAACTGGGTTCACACAGTGGAACTCGGCGCTGATTTTGAGGCGCCAAATTCCACCCTGAATCTTCCTCCCGATGTATTCAATGGGAGACAGAGATTAAAACAGGATGCTGAAAAACATAAGAGTCCTGCTCGATCTTGCCATGGGTTCCGAGCCTCACCAGCAAGCGAAAGTTGGTGGAAGTTCACCTGAAAATTCCTCTTCCATTTCTGACATGTGAGCGGACCCCTACTGAAACACAAACTTGTCTAGGTCTTTGAGGATATTGAGGTCTTGAGGAGCCTGCCATTTAGCATAAGGAATGTTCCAGGCCAGGCATAGCTCAATGGGATAAATGGTATGTGGATATGTTTACCTCCAGGAGGAAGAAACCTACCTCTTCACTGCATACTTGCCAACATTTGGTCATTGAGGACCAGCAGAATGCAGAGCAAGGTCAAGCACTCTATGACCACACCATCTTATGGGTGGTGCCATGTCCTCTTTTGCACTTCTAGACACCCCCTCTTTGTGACGTGAATGCTTTCCGTGCTGGCCATGTCCTTTTTTAGGGATGTGATCGCTACATAAAGTCCCTAAGTCTCATATTAAATGTCTGCTAGCCCAGTGGAGTCAGAATCATCCTACCAGGCCTGGAATACTTGCCCACTTTTCTGGCAGTCTGGGAGATCAGCCTTCTTTTCGGGAGCCTCTAAGAAAGTTGGCAAGTATGCCCTAGTGTTAAGTAGAGGTAGCCATATATAAGTCACTATCTGACCTTTTAATGGGCCTTGCAACGTGACTAAGGATAGTAGCCTAAACAGAGTCTTCTCTAAATGGAAAAGAAACCGTGTGTAGACATCCGTTTCCAAGTTCCTGCCTCTGTCAGTATAAAGCACTGTTAAAGGGTTGGACATTGACTTATAGCGCAGCTACCTCCAATAGGAGGCACTAGAGAGACAGTTTTCTGCCTCCTGGTGGAGAGCTGATCTGCATACTAGAAAGCTGATTAATTATGCTAATATGTATTCCTGTGATTCTGTCTAAGTCACATGTATGTGAATTTGTATTTCTACAATTCTATTCAGAATTCTGGGACCTTTGATCTTTCCCCCTATAAGGGAATGCTGCAGTGTAAAGAACTGCGGAGGCCTAGATGAAAGAATATACCCATGTTACAGTCTGTGGAGCTTCCAGTAACAACTATTGATGGCAGAATCATTAAAAACATATTTTACTCAGATTATTCAGCAGTTCCCTACAGATGTCCATGCATTAATAATTCATAAAAAGAGGAAAACATTATAGGATGTATTACCATAATTGTCAATTACGTGAAAACTGGCCATAAACGTGAATAAAATCAGGTCACACTAGTGCTAATGATAGACCTGGATGCACATGTATTATTCTGTTTCATGGCTGCTGTGTATATAGATGCATACAGAAGTATATAGTATGTGTGATCCAACTGAAGTGCAACTTAGCCGCTTGGGTAATGTATATGTAGTAGAGACATCTGCGGGGAATCTGATTACATTACACAGTCACATATTGACAGGACAGGGTCCCAATAAATTACTTGATGTCGAAATTCGAATATGAGAAGGTAACACCAAAGCAATTGGGTCCTTATCTCATGGAAGTGTTCCCATTGGTAATGGACTCCATACATCGAACACTCATATCATCAATAAGGTTCTTCTGTAATGATGGTAGAACATTCCTGCATACAGACGCTGACAGAGTTGGATTGGCCTATCAATGCGAAAGGATCCTCTGGTGTTCCCTCACTCACAATAATGGGTACCAAAGGTTCTTCAGTAGACAACCCCATTTGGAGGTGACTTTGGATCCGATCACTGATCGCAAGGGTTAATTTCTTATAGCTTGATCACAAATTACTTTTTTTTTTCAATTTTATTGACCAAGTATAAAGTGTGGGCCCAAAGGATTGAAAATTTTAATATGTGACCAACAAGTCTAAAATGCAATGAGGTGCTATCTGTTCCAGGTCCCTTTTAAAATGAAGTACTAATCTGATTGGTTGGTATACTTTGCCATCCCATGTAGGATAATGTGGTAAAGTGCACAACCTGCTACAGTACTTGCAGAAAAAAACATAAATATAAAACATCGCTGCACCAGACAAAAGCCTATTTTTCATTTGTGCAATACATATACAATGTTCTTGTATATATACAATCACAATCCTCCCATAATGGCTGATAACAGAAAAAACAGCAGTGAGTGCTGCAATCCTCTGCTAATGGAGGCTATGTATAATGTCTGATAATAGAAAACAAGAGTGAGCAATCTCTATATATACTGTATATAATCCTCTGATAATGGCTGATAACAGAGAACAACAGTGCACATATGCTATATATATGTATATATACAATCCTCTGATAATGGTTGATAACAGAGAACAACAGTGAGTTGGTGCTGCAGTCCTCTGATAATGGTGTATGTCAATGAGGCTATGTGTAATGTCTGATAATAGAAAACAAGAGTGAGCAATCTCTGTATATATACAATCCTCTGATAATGGTTGATAACAGAGAACAACAGTGGATGAGTGATGCAATCCTCTGATAATGGTGTATGTCAGTTAGACTAAGTATGAATGACCTGTGAGCGTCTATTGGCTAATAGGATGTCATGTGATGTGATATGGAGGAAGGTGCTTGATGTGGAAGCCAGTGGTGCTATATTTGCTTTTGTGAATATGTTGAGAAAGGTTGGTCCT
Organism: Leptodactylus fallax; assembly: GCA_947044405.1. Classification (NCBI taxonomy): domain Eukaryota; kingdom Metazoa; phylum Chordata; class Amphibia; order Anura; family Leptodactylidae; genus Leptodactylus; species Leptodactylus fallax. The sequence continues at coordinate 3,468,753 of CAMRHE010000063.1, forward strand.
AGAGAGCTGATACCAGGAACCTGGTTTATCTGTGCCAAATTTGGTGCAGCTTAGTCCAGCTGTTTGGATTTTGATCTTGTGACCTGAAACTACAGGTATGCTTTAATGATTGACATGTTAGTTTGCCCAGGCTCTTTGGGAGTGTCTCCATTTCTGGTGGACTCGAGTGGCCTTTCTTGACTTTTCTGAGGTACTGGGAGCAAGACCTAGGGTGATCAGCTTTACTCCTTAGAGGCCATATTTTGAGAAGATTAGTCTCGGATGGGGCAACCCCTATAAGTAGCCAGCTACTAAAAGGAGTATGCTTTGTTAGGGATGAGATACATCCATGTACCATGGCAAACTTGGGCCCCAAGAAGACCAACAGTCTTTATAAACCCCTGTTAAGTATATATGGTATCTATAGCTAAATTAGCTTGTTACAAGGTTTCACTTTGGACAATCATACTTGTTGGAAGAGCCCCTTGACAATCCAAAGCATCCAAAGCCCAGACAACCTGTGATGGCCAATAGCCATGAGACATATCTACAACTTCGTGTGGCAATTGGCATTTGCTGCCCAAAGTTTGTCTGTACTCTAAGCAGATTGCAAAATGTCCCCCCTACAGGGACACCAATGATCAACCTTAATCTGTGGAGCAACCTGCCAGTAAGTGATTGGTTCCCTTGCAGTGTAACATTAAGGAAAACTGAGCCTACATGATGTCTGTGAAACGGCAGGCAGAACAGGTCCTCCGAAGTGGGAGATTCTCTTTCCAACTGCTCTCCACTGTGGCCAGAAGATTTAGATCCTGAAAAGGCCACTCTACTCTATCAACTCTATTAGGAAACCTAAAAATGTGCTTTCTAAACTAGATAACCCAGTAAGATAAGCAACGAGCAGCACATTGCCAATGTGTTAGAGGGATGACGCCAAGTTCAATTCTTAGAAGCCAATTCAACAAATTAGTTTTCCCACAGCTGGATTCCCTAGTGCTACAAGAGCATGAGACACCCATGAAGCAGCGAAGTTCTGAGTACCACGAACTAAATGTTCTTTCAAAAGACCTTCATGGAGAGCTTTTATTGGTTCCTTACCAGAACTACAGAAAGGTGTTGAAATCAGAATTTTCTACAGTAGGTTGGAGAAGGTGATGGTTGAGGGTCGCTTAACAAGGTGATGTGCCTAATATACCTTAATGATGAGAAAGTCATGAATCCTGAGGTTAAAGGGTTAATTGTTAGCCGAATCCCCTGCACCCAAACACCTGCTGGAATTGGTGCGGCTGTTTGGAATAATTAGAGTCATTTGGAGCTGCTGATTGCTCCCATTCCTGAACAATCACAGCTAACGAGAGGAAGCTGCCGGCTGTATGCAGAGCGGAGGACAATATATACTGCCGCTGGCAGGGCTCATTCAATCCACTGTGCACGTACCAGAGATAGGAAATAAATTCTGAAGCAAATTATGGAGCTTTTACAGCTAGAACATCAATGGGATTTCAGGAGAGAATAAGGACTAAGGTAGCACTAGACTCACCATCCACATGTCATTCACTCTTCTTTCCAGTAGCATATAAGTACTGTAAACCAGTGTTTCTCAACCTTTTCAAGCCAAGTACCCCTCACAAAAAAGTTCCAACCAAGTACCCTCAACGGACCCTGTGGTGTCCGATCCTGCTCCCGATCTCAAGTGGGACTAAAAAACTGATTAACATAGTATGCCAACACTTTTGCTTAAGGGGGTGCCTGTGGCAGGTACACATTAAAAGTTCTGACCAACTTTTCACTCATCAGATCATAGGTCAGTCAGGTTCAATCCAAATATCCTAAATTGTAAGGCAAAGTAAGTATGATTTTTTTTTTTTTTTGCACCTCCCATGGGACTCCACCTATTATACTCTGGTGTCTGAAGTGACCCCAGGGTATAATAATTTCACTTCCGGTTCTATTCGAACTTGTTCAACCCAAAACTAATCAGGGACCCGAACCCGAAACAAAACGAATCTTGGGAGATTCGCCCATCTCTAGTTAGAAGCTATCTGTCTATTCAGCACAGACTACACTGCTGTACCTAAATCTCACACTGCCCTGGCAGATAGAGACAAAGGTTACCCAGTCATCTTCACCAGAGCCTGCCTCGAGACTGGTTGGTCTTGGCCGAATCTGGACCCAGGTTATCAGACCAGTAGCTAGTGTAAGAGATAGGTGCAACTGCAGACTAAAATCAGACCAGTGAACTACAACAGAAAACTCACAAGAACAGGTCAAACCAGGAGAGCAACGTATTATCCAAATCAGAACCAAAGGAATAAACTTGCCCAAGCTGAGGTCAAGTCCAAAAGTTAATAGTCAAAGCCAAATCAGTAAGCAAGCAGATATCCAGTAAACAAGCCAAGGTCAGAGGTATAGCAAACCAATAGATCTGTACAGAGCACAGGAGCCTAACTAGTAACAATAAATTAATAGCAGGTGTATGGGAAGTTTGGAACAGACTTTAAATATCCCTCCTCAGCTGATGATTGGGTCATCATCTCAGAGATCTGACTAGCTGCAGAGTCAGTAAAAGCTTCACATGTCGACAAAGCAACTTTAAAGCAACAGTAGCGAGCAGTGCTGCAGTAAAGAGAATACATACTCAGAATCCCCAAATTTGTAGCCCGGGAAGCCCCTTTAAGTTTAAATTTTCTATATATTTATAATTAAAGTGGTTGTACAAGATTAGAAAAACATGGCTGCTTATGTACTTTCAAAAAAACATCTGCCCACAGGTTGTGCTAGCTATTGCAGCTCAGCCTAATTCACTTCAAAATAGCTGATCTGCTTTACTAAACCCATGGACTGGTGTGATGCTTGAAGAAAGAAGACATTTTCTTAATCCTGTCCACCCCTTTAAGTTATTCCTTATTATTAATCCATACTATCTCACATTTACATACATAGCCATGGATTTAAGCATTTGATAAATAAGTGTCTTGCATAAATTTGCAAACTATTTTTGCGCATTTAACTTAGACATGTTTGGTCCCTGTAGTCGGCTAGGACAGGGATGGCTCAAGGCAATCACATTTAATCAGGTCATGGTGACATTCTGAGCATTTTAATAGCAAAGCCTCAGAGTCTACAACTCCACTATAAGCATGTAGAGAACGATTACCAGATTCGCTCATATTTCGTTAAGGGGTTGAAGCGGCAGTATAATACAAGAAATACATGTGTAATACTCAATTACTATAACTACAATGTTGAAAATTGCACAGAAGAGAATTTTTTATTTATAGTGAACCTACATACACCATTTACCTATAACTGTAAAACCTACATAAAAATTGATCAACTTTGTAAATACTTTACAGTACTTATTTTGTAATGTATTTTATCAATTTACTATATATTCTCTTGAGTAAAAATTATATTTCCACTATAAAAAGCATCAAAGAAATTTCTCTGTTACCATAAAGGATACTCAGAGATTTCACTGAATTTCTCTGAATAAAAAAGGCAGAATCATGAATACAGCTCTGGATCCAGGATCAACGCAACAGAATTTATATCATATATTTAAAAAGTTCCCTGACATATAATAATGGCAGCTGTTTCCCCCTTCTTGCTTTTCCATTATCCATTCATGAAATACACCCCTTCCCCCCAGTATTCACAGCAGTGCCATATTCCCCTTCCTTCCAGTAGTCATAGCAGTGTCAATCCCTCTTCCTCAGTGGTCCTTGCAACCTCCCTCAGTAAACCCAATTAAAACTTACATCCGGACCCCTTTGCCATCAATAGTCTTATCTAGGACTCAAACATGTGCCTCCCCTCTTTATTTCTCTAGTATAATTCTTGTCAATATGCAAAATAACTCTTTGGAGCAACAAGGGTATCGCTGTTCCTCCAAAGAGATAAGCATGCTTATAGTCTTGGCACATGCACAGTACTGCTGCAATGTTTGCAGGTCTGAGTCACGAGTCCTGAGAATATGAGCAAGTGAGGCAGAACTTAGGGCTGAACAGTGTATACCTGTCAATAAGAGGATGGAGCAATGGCAATGCCCTCATTGCTCTAAAGGTATAATCTGCATATTGATACAAATGGTGATATCTTGGCAACAAAGGCACCAATTCACAAAGGGAAAAAGGTGATTGATTGATTCAGGTGATCCTAAATTATCTATCTGTAGGTATGGGTTGACATGCTGGGTTCCAGTGGCAGACTCCCTTTAAGGGTCCCTTCCAATGCTCAAGTAGTAGTAGTAGCCCCCTTCCCTCATATATTCCCTTCCTACATACTCCTGCAGTGAGCCCTCTCCTGGCAGGAGTCTTCACGTGAGCAATTAACCGATTAAAACTTTCTATATCACTCTCTGCTAACAACATACCTGCAGTTCTGAATTTTTTTGGGGTTGGCCCAAATTTTCAGAGACAATCTTGGCAAATTTGACTTGTCCCGGGATGCAAAGGAGCTGGAGTAATGAAATACTTGATGAAAAGTGGGTGGCCCAGGAGGATTGGTGGTCCTTGGTTTCCATTGATTCTTGGTAACTATTAGAAATGGACTACCAGTTCGTATCAAATCAGATTCACTACAAATTTTCCGAAAATTTGGGTTCAACCAAACTTGAATTTTTTTTGGGTTTGCCACCTACAAATCCACAACTTAATTATTATACTCTGGGGACTCTTCATGTCCCAGAGTATAATGATCGGAGGCCAGGGAAGGTATGTAAAAATAAAAAAAAAACAACTAACTTTCCTGAGCTCCTCCACGGCATACCACAGTGTTCTTCCCAGGCCATCCGCCATTTCTTCTGGCCACTCAGTGATCGCTGGTACCTGAAATAGATCAGGGGGCCTCAATATCATCATGCATGATACAGCGGAAGTAACCCCTGAGTGTAATAATCTACTATGCCCTGCACTTCTCTATCAAACTGACATTGAAACTAATTTTTCCCTTGAAGCTCACGTATATTGGTGGTACGAATCTCGCCAAGATTAGTGTGACACTAGAAAACAGCGTTATCTAGCGTTTTCAGATTTAGGCACTCAGACCACTCAAGACGTTGAAAAATTTACGGACATACACGTCTTCATAATTTTAGCGCATCTTAATGGCTAAAACTGGTATACTAATAAATCAGCCCCACTGTGAGCCATCTGTGACTGGCCGGTTTACTTAACCAGGGGCATAGCTATAAGGTATATGGGGACACAGAGTGAGCAGTCATACTGGGTTCCCAGTGCATGAGAGGACCCAAAGGCCCCTTTGTTTAATTTACACCTTCAGCTCTAGATATTAGGATCAATACACCCAGAGCTCAACATTACGATTCTGTCCATGCACTTATCCGAGATACTGACGTAATTGCATTAATAAATCTCCCCCACAGGCTCAGTCACAAAGTGTCCTAGAAATGATTTTAGAATGCTGTCAGCTATGTAAAGTGTGAATGGAGACCTGGTGGCGGATCGTAACCGAGACCGCAATATTCTAATTAATGATAATCAGCGCGGATCAGATTAACAAAAAATATGAATAGATTTCTGTTTATTGTATGTGAGGGGCAAGAACGTCTCATGTATTACAGGGGAGCGCAATGATTCATCAATGGTCCTAATAGTTTAGGCGATAATGCTCAGGAATATAAACTGAGCGGGATTTAACGCTTTAACTCATCATTGTCTGGACAGCTTGCAATGGATGTAATGGATTGACGGTAATGACCACAATAGCACACACAATGCATGTATAAAGGGTTAATAGAGAACTGTAGATATCTGATAAGAAAATGTAATATCACACTGTTTAAGCATTCAGTGGTGTATGCTTTCTATTATCTAGAGCGTAATGTCCAAGTAACTACAAAGGAAGGAAAGAAGGGAGGAATGGTGGAGGGAAGTTAAGAGCGGAGGAAAGATGGAGGGAGAGAAGGAAGGGGGTGAGCAAGGAAGGAAGAAAGTGAGGGCAGAAGGAGGAAGAAAGTAGGAAGAAAAGAAGGAACGAAGGAAGGGAGTTAAGGGGGAAGGAGGGGAGGAAGGATGGGAGGTAAGAACAAAAGGAAGGGGGAAGGAAATAAATAAGGAGAGAAAGAGCAAAGGAAGGAAGGAAGGATGGATAGATGGATAAAAAGAAATGAGAGAAGATGAAATGAAGGAAAAGTGTGGAGGAAAAAAAAAGAAAAGGGAGGGAAGTAAAGGAAAAATAAAGGGAATTTCTGGACTTTTTTTTAGAAGCTGGAGGAAGGAAGGAGGGAAAAGAGGAAGGTGGGAAGGTAAGGGAGGAAGAAAGGAGGGAAAGAATGACCCTTCAAAAAATCTTGGCTGGGTTTCTGACAAATGTCAGACCACAGAAAGTTCCTGCATCGATGGGCATATCCATTAGTAAATGATTGTCCCTTACCTTTCCTCCTTCCTCCCTTCCTTGCTCCTTACCTTCTTCCTTTCTCGCTCCCCTCCATTCCTGGAGTGCCAGACCATAGAAAGTTCTTGCATTCATGGTCGTATCTATTGGCAGCTGATGAAGACCACAGACTGTCACCACTTTAAAACTGTGCAAAATTTAATTATTTATATTTGCAAAAAAAATGTTTAGTTTTTAATTGTCTACAAATATACTTAAGGTTATATTTGAGGGGGAAACCCTTTAATGTCCACAATTAGAGAGGAATCCGATTGTGGGCATTAGCGCAGCAAAGACCCAGTGGTTATGGTGCCCGCTGTGCTTCTGAGCAGGCGACATATCTACGGCGGATGACGGGAAAGGATGCGTATACTGAATCTTTTCCCATAAACCTATATAATGTATATATATATATATATATATATATATATATATATATCTGCTCAGCTCCTCCTGCTCTATAACATACTGCCTGCAGATTGCTCTGCATATTCAATGTGATGCATTCCCTTTAAAGATAGGTAAAGGAAAGGCAATGGAAAATTAAAGGAAAGGAAAAATAAAAGTAGGTGAAATAAGGGTAGGAAAGTGATGGTAATATCAAATATTAGACACAAGGAAGGAAAACAAGCAAAGAAGGAAGAAAGTTCTTTGGAAAAAAGAATAAAGCAATAATCCATACATAATAATAATAATAATAATAATAATAATAATAATAATGTAAGGAGAGTGAAATAGATAAGGAGAAATAAATAGTGAAATACGGCTCTAAATATAGAAGAGAACAGGACTCAGATGATCAACCAGGAATAGATAGAGAAAACCAGGACATTTTGCTGTCCGATCACTTGAAGACTCATTATAAGCTAAAGGGATTTCCTAAATGAATCCGGGAATCACTGAGCATTGACAGCAGTAAGCAGAGGGCTGTTTCCAGGGAGACAATGTTACTGAAACCCCACAAATGTAGACTCCCCTGAGGGCGGGGGGATGACAGCTCAAGCAGAATTGGAAAAGCCAATTTTTAGTTTGTACCAATAACACCTGATCCCATGCAAAAACTGTAGACGATGTGTCATGAAGTAATGAAGTTATATCCTGGAAGTAAAGGGGGAGGGAGGAACGCACAAATCCGGATTAGAATAATAATGTCTTTTTCATTATCTCTTCCCACTTGAAGCAGTTCAATGATCATGTATTGGGGGGAAGGTAGAAGTACTTCAAGAATTATCTATCTATCTATCTATCTATCTATCCATTCTATCCATATCATATCTATCTATCTATCTATCTATCTATCTATCTATCTATCTATCTATCTATCTATCCATTCTATCCATCTCATATCTATCTATCTATCTATCTACATATCTATCTATCTATCTATCTATCATTCTATTATCTTCTATTTATCATATATGTGTTATCTAATATTTGTATTACCTCAAATCCATCTATCTATCTATCTACAAATTACAAAAAAGACAGCACTCCAAAAAAAAGCTTGAGAAAGGTCCAAGTATTTTGGGACCAAAACGTCGCATATGGAATAAACCCACAGTAATTATCACTTTTTTTCTAAATTTTGGCGTGCTGTCTTTTTTGTAATTTGTGACTTTTTGGGTTTCATGCCTGACGCTTATATACTTGCACCCCAGCCATGAAAGGGTTAATAGCTACGGTGCTGCTCTAAAGTATTCTGGTTTCTATCTATCTATCTATCTATCTATCTATCTATCTATCTATCTATCTATCTATCTATCTATCTATCTACCCCACATGTAATAGTGCCCCCTCCATGGGTAATAGACTCCCCACATACAGTAAGTAATGCTGTAACCTGTGGGGGGCACTATAACTGTAATAGTGAGCTAATAGCCCCCACATACCATTCCATATACTGTTGCTCTGTTTATATATATATATATATATATATACTGTACTTACAGAGCAGTGTGGGGTGGGCGGGGCCTCGTCTTACCTGTGCGCATCTTCTATTTTCTTCCCACTGGAAACATAGAATAGGAGTTAAGGTTCTGGGCAGGACCTCCTCTTGCACACACCCTGTGCGCATCTTCTACTTTCCTCCTTGACTTGACCATTGTACATAGATGTCCACTATCATATCTCAATATATTGTTCTTATCTGTGGGTTTGACATGTAAATTGTTGGACACATCCAATGTCACTAGTACATCTAGAAATTCCATTTCTTCTTCAGAATATACTAAGGAAAATTTAATGTCATTATCAACATACCACCCAACTTTCAAAGGACAGAAAGAGGGACAAAATATGCGGCAATGAGCACTGCTGCAAATATAACTCCACCCACTTCTATGTTGACTCCGCCCATTCTCATCTATTTTTCCATGTGCCCCCACACAGTATAATGCTCGTACAGTCACCCTAACATTATATGCCCCCACATTATAATGTTCCCCTCCAATTTCCCCACAGTATTAAGTCCCTCTCCTCGTGCCCCAGTTTAAACTGGCAGAAACTAGAGGGGGACATTAAACTATGGGGCAGCTGGAGGGTGACATTAAACAGTGGGTGTAGTTGGAGGGGGACATTAAACTTGGGCAGGGGCGCACCACTAATGAGGCAAAGTGAGGCGGCCGCCTCAGGCGGCACTGTCTGGGGGGCGGCATTTTTTATTGTCTATTTAATGTAAACCAGCCCAGGACAGGCTGCTTAAAAAAAAAAAAAAAAAAAGCTGCGTGATACCTGTCCTGGGCTGGTTTTTGAGACCTCTGCATGTCAGCGCAAGCGGCGATACAATGACGTCCTCGCGCCTCCTACACTGACACGCAGACAAGAAGAGGAGGAGGCTGCGGCTGCATCAAGGCATCGAAGGTAGGTGAGGATAAGTTTTTTATATATATAAATAGGCCGTTGCCTGCTGGAGCATCCCCGGCACGTAATGGCCTATTTACTTACCGATCCCCGCTGCTGGTCGTGGCCGCCCCCGCTTCCCCTTTTGCTATGGGACGCAGAAGCGGCTGTGTGCAGGAGCGGGGATGGTAAGTGAGGCTGCGACCCGCGAACCCCATCAAATACTACTATTATTATACTCCGGGGTCTTTTCAGACCCCAGAGTATAATAATCAGAGACCCAGGGGAGGTGATAAACATAAAAACCAGTGTTACTCATCTCTTCGGCGATCCGATGTTGCTCCCATCAGGCTTCGGCCTTCTTTGGTGACGTCCCATGCGTCACGTGAGCCAGGCCGACGTCATTATGTCGCGACGCCAGTCTGTGCGACATTGAAGAAGGCCAAAAGCAGGGAGCGCAACGGGGCCCAGGTAGGTAACACTGGTTTTATGTTTGTCACCACCTGGGTCTCCGATCATTATAATCCAGGGTCTGAAAAGACCCCAGAGTATAATAATAGTTCATGGGTGGGTCATAATACCATGTGCAGGGGCCACTATGAAGCATAATACCATGTGCAGGGGCCACTATGGAGCATAATACCGTGTGCAGGGGCCACTATGGAGCATAATACCATTTGCAGGGGCCTCTATGGAGCATGATACTAATACAGGGGCCACTAGGGAGCATAATACCGATTGCAGGGGCCACTATGGAGCATAATACCGTGTGCAGGGGCCACTGTGGTGCATAATACCGTGTGCAGGGGCCACTATGGAGCATAATAACATGTGCAGGGGCCACTATGGAGCATAATACCGTTTGCAGGGGCCACTATGGAGCATAATACCGTGTGCAGGGGCCACTGTGGTGCATAATACCGTGTGCAGGGGCCACTGTGGAGCATAATACCGTGTGCAGGGGCAACTATGGAACATACTACAGTGTGCAGGGGCCGCTACGGGGCATAATACCGCGTGCAGGGGCTGCTGCGGGACATAATACCGTGTGCAGGGGCCGCTGTGGGGCATAAAACCTTGTAATACTGTGTGCAGGGGTCGCAGTGGGCCATAATACCGCGTAATACTGTATTTAAAAAAAAAAAACACCTACTCACCTGTCCCTTGTGCTCCGATGTCTCCTACCGCGGTCTGGTTCTGCTGCTCTGGTGTTTTCTTCTGGTGGAAGTCCCCACCGCACATGACCTCTGAAGTCGCTGACACGGGACATCACAGTGCTGTGGGGAAGAAAACACCGGAGCAGCAGGACTGGAACACGCTGGAAGACACCGGAGAACCTTCCCCAGCCTCATATTAAAAAAGTGGTTATCCTGGACAACCCCTTTAAGGTGGCACATGGGCTTTATTAAAGGGGCTTTCCAGCTCATTTATATTGATGATCTATATCTAGGACAGATTATCAATAAGAGATCAGTGAATCCCTCCTCTGATCAGCTGTATGCAGGGGCTATGGCGCCTGTTTATATCATACGCTGTCTGTTTATAGTGACCTTGTGATGTAATTCCAGCCTTGTCACATAGACGTGTATAGGACGAGGCTGTAGTTACATTACATGGCCGCTATGGAGATGAATGACACTATGTAAACAGAGAAGCGGTCACGGCGCTAACACAGGTACCAGGGTTCATTCAAACAGCTGATCAGTGGGGGTCCTGGGTTTTTGAGCCCCACTGATTAGTTTATTAATGACCTGGAAAACCTTTTAATTAGTTAACACCTGGGGCATTATTAATAATCACTATTTATACAGGGTACACACGGACATTATTAATATAAAGATGTACTTGGGAGTATTATTCATTATGGGGGGTTATATCATATATTTTATAATTGGGGGTGGCAGCAGGATGGGTGTGCAGGTGAGGACAATGTGGGTCGGTGCCTGGAATAGTGAAGAGCCAAAGATGTCTGTGCTGCAAACTTTACAGAGACAAGTCACAGCTGGAAGAAGTGGTCATGGCGGTCCAAAGGGAAGAGAAGGGAAATGTGACCGATTAGTCAGAGACGTCACCTGTAAGTCACAAAATGTTACTGCCCTGTATTCACCTAAATGATAGAGGATAAATACCTGAGTGATGGGGGTCTGTCTGCTGAGACCCCCACTGAGCCTGAGAATTGGGTTTTTTACCCCCACTGGGTGGGAATCCAGCCTGACCACAGCCATATATATAGGTGTGCTACTTGGTGGATGGACGAATCCGCGTGGCTCTCATTCAACTTTGATGGGAGTGCCAAAGATAGCCGAAGTCCAGTACTCAGCTATCTGCGGCGCTCCTATTATAGAGAATGGGGGCCACATGGGCTCGTCCATCCACCAAGCAGAAGATGTGTGAAGTTACTTTCATTGTTAATGCTGTGTTGTTGATCTGAAGTAACTGAACTGTACTGAAGTAATACATTAAGAAGAATTCTTAAAAACAGTTTTATCACTTTGTGTATTGTGTATATTGTGCGACGACAACAGCGTGTGAAGCTAGTAGCATGGAAACGCAATTTTATATATATATATTTTTTTTTTTTGGGGGGGGGCGTCTTTCTATAGTCCGCCTCAGGCAGCAAAGAGGCTAGGTTCACCACTGAACTGGGGGCAACTAGAGGCAGACATGTCCCCCTCCAGCTGCCCCCCACGGTTTAATGTCCTCCTCCAATTGCCCCCAGTTTAATGTCACCCTCCATCTGCCCCTCAGTTTAATGTCCCCCTTCCATCTGCCACCAGCTTAATGCCCCATTCATCTGCCCCCAGTTTAATGTTCCCCTTCATCTGCCACCAGCTTCATGTCCCCCTTCATCTGCCACCATCTTAATGTCCCTCTTCATCTGCCACCAGTTTAATGTCCCCCTTCATCTGCCACCAGCTTAATGCCCCCTTCATCTGCCCTCAGTTTAATGTCCCCCTTTATTTGCCACCAATTTAATGTTCCCCCTTCATGTCACCAGCTTAATGCCCCCCTTCATCTGCCCCAGTTTAATTGCCCCCTCCATCTACCACCAATTTAATGTCCCCCTTTATCTGCCAACAGCTTAATGTCCCCTTTATTTGCCACCAGTTTAATTGCCCATTCATCTGCTCCCAGTTTAACTGCCACCTTCATCTGCCTTCAGTTTAACTGCCCCCTACATCTGCGTTCAGTTTAACTGCCCCCTACATCTGCCCCAGTTCCCCCTCTTGCTCACACATGCTGTTTCTTCTCTCCTCCTTATCTATGATCACTCTGTTCCCAGCTTTCTGTGTAAAATCACAGTGTGTCCCGCAGTATCCAGAATAGCTCCGCCCACACAAGAGTCTGATCACATGTTCATGACGTCATCAAAGGTCCTTTAGCCATTACGATTTAGCATCTACCATTTAGCCTTTACCCTACCCTAATAAAGTTTGTTAACAGCAAACCACTTCAGGGGAAAAGCGGGACAAACTGTAAGCTATGCGGGACCGCGGGACAGCAGTGTAAAATCGGGACTGTCCCGCCAGATGCGGGACGGTTGGGAGCTATGTATCAATGCAATTGTAAAAGGCACAAAAACACTGTAACTTTGTATAGACCCCATCCAAAGGATGAAGACATCGTCCACGTACCTCCAGCACACCAGCATATGTGTGACAGTGTCAGATACATAGACAAACAAAGCCCTTCTCCAACACGGTCATCATAATATTTGGATACTCGGGCGCCATATTTGCACCCATGATGGTCTCACACAGTTGCAAATAAAATTCAGAGCCAAACAAAAAGTTGCTATTTCTATAATAATTCCATGGTCAATTCCCTACCTTCCAGAGTGTAGCTAGAATCATTCAGCTTTTTCTTCTCCAGTGATCGTCGATCTATCTATCTATCTATCTATCTATCTATCTATCTATCTAATATCTCTGTATCTATCGGTGTCTGTTTTTATCAAATATCTATTGTTTTTTCCTCACATATATTATCTATCTATCACATCTGTCTTTTATCTCTTTTACATCTATCTACCTAAAAACAAAAAGTCCAAAACAGCACACTAAAAATCCAGAAGTTAGGGTGCTATCTTTCATCTCTCTCATATCTGTCTCTATTTCTCTATTATCTATGTGTCATGTTTTCCTCATATATATCTTATCTATTTATCTATCGCTTCCAAATTATCTATTGCTCATATATTATCTTTATCTCTCTAAAATCTATAACTTTATTTCACTATTATCTATGCATTATGTTTTCAGATATACTATCTATCTATCTATCTATCTATCTATCTATCTATCTATTATTTATGTATCATATTTTCATCAGATATATTATCTACCTATCTATGTATTTATTCATCTATCTATCTTTATTTTTATATCATCTACCCTACTTTTAGGTTTCAATACATTTTTATTCAATGTTTTAGAAATAACAAGGTCGAGTAGGCCACAAAAACAGTTGAACAAAGAGACCAACATGACCAACCAGTTCGAGCGTACATGAAGTACATGAAAGAATATATCAAATCAAAAGCAGACAATGTCCTATGGGACATCAGTCTTCTAGATGTGTAGGCTGGGAACAAAGTTAGGCATCAGTAACCAATGGAGACATTGTAAAGTTGTGAAAGACACTCGAGTTTTAACCAAAGAGACATCCAGACACTAGAGAGAGAGATAAGAAAAGAACAGATGAGAGAAGAAATAAAGGAAAGTGGTCAAAGGTGGTGGAGGGTCAGTAAGGTTGGGTAGGGAAGGTACATTCCACTTATGTCCAGGTCAGTTGGGCAAGTGACATCTTCACATCCACCAGACCTTTACAAATGTATCTACTGTATCAGATAACATATGACAGGTGGTCTTGCCCCATAAGTAGGACCGTTGGGGTATGCCAGGCTCTAGCTATGGTGACCTGAGCCACCAATACGATTAGCTTGCAGCTATGTTTCATGATAGGTGGCATGGGGCCATTCAACTAGTCAGTAGGGGCATCCATTGGGGGAGACATGTATTACTTCTATGTACTTTTAATAAATAAATTTAGAAATTGCTGAATTCTAATATTTTTAATTTGCATCTAACAACTGCATAGTTGTTCATTTATTGCTGACAACCATATGTACCTATAGATTTGATGTGAGGTTTCCTTATGGGATCCAAACGCGGAGACACTCGGAGAACTAAGTGTCTGCAGTACTGGTTTAGTGCCGGGTTCACTTCATGGATTTTTTTTTTTTTTGTTTTTCTATTTGTTTTTTTACAGTGCTCTCATTCACTTGAATGCTCCAAAATTGCTGATATGCTGTGATTGAATGTCACTTGTTTTCAGTGGACTCCTGCAGTCATCCAGAGACAAAAACAAATCCAATTGGGGTGGAGGTAATAATGTATTGAACAAGCTCCCTCAGTTTTCTGTTATTGCTTATATTCAACAATTGCCAGATATATTGGTATATTAAAAATAATATTATAATTGGACTGTAGATTCCAACTTTTTGGACCCCCACTCATCCGTAGAATGATAGTCTTTCGATACCTGCATATAAAGTGTGTAGGAACAAGCTCCAATGATAATGTAAATTTCCGTGAGTCATGATTTTAGTCAAATTGCTTAGTCGCCCACTGTTCTTTAGATGTAAATATAAAAACAAGGCACTAGCTTCGGGGCATTCAATCTACTTCGCATTGTCAGTGGTGATCTCACCTCCTGTTAGCTGAACTTTGGGAAAAATACACACCATAAGTGGTCTATTCATCACGCTTATCTGTAAACTGCTGTATTTTGTCATCCAAATTTTACAAAAATAGTAAAACTAATAAAAAAAAACATACAAAGAACTGACTTTGTTACTTTAGGATATAATTTTTTTCAAATATTGTTTATATACTGTACGAGTCAACCAGGTAATGTCCAAAAGATAGTCATCTTTGCCGTTAACAGGGTTATCTCTAAAAGACAACTCCCTTCCAAGGGGTTTTTAACCACATTGGTTGGCCAAGTGCAAATGTTTCATTATTGACCCTTCCTCAAGTGACCCCCACATAATTTAATGTCCCCTAAAGTGGTACCCACTTAATTTAATGTCCCCTCACGTGACCCCATAATCTTGTGGCCTCTCAAGTAGCCCCTACGTAATACAGTACCCCACATAATGCCCCCTGTCCCCTCAGTGTCCGTTCAATTAATATTACAGTCATATGAAAAAGTTTGGGCACCCCTATTAATCTTAATAATTTTTAGTTCTAAATATTTGGGTGTTTGCAACAGCCATTTCAATTTGATATATCTAATAACTGATGGACACAGTAATATTTCAGGATTGAAATGAGGTTTATTGTACTAACAGAAAATGTGCAATATGCATTAAACCAAAATTTGACCGGTGCAAAAGTATGGGCACCTCAACAGAAAAGTGACATTAATATTTAGTAGATCCTCCTTTGCAAAAATAACAGCCTCTAGTCGCTTCCTGTAGCTTTAATCAGTTCCTGGATCCTGGATGAAGGTATTTTTGACCATTCCTCTTTACAAAACAATTCCAGTTCAGTTAAGTTTGATGGTCGCCGAGCATGGACAGCCCGCTTCAAATTATCCCACAGATGTTCAATGATATTCAGGTCTGGGGACTGGGATGGCCATTCCAGAACATTGTAATTGTTCCTCTGCATGAATGCCTGAGTAGATTTGGAGCTGTGTTTTGGATCATTGTCTTGCTGAAATATCCATCCCCGGCGTAACTTCAAATTCGCACTGATTCTTGTACATTATTCTCAAGAATCTGCTGATACTGAGTTGAATCCATGCGACCCTCAACTTTAACAAGATTCCCGGTGCCGGCATTGGCCACACAGCCCCAAAGCATGATGGAACCTCCACCAAATTTTACAGTGGGTAGCAAGTGTTTTTCTTGGAATGCTGTGTTTTTTTGACGCCATGCATAACGCCTTTTTGTATGACCAAACAACTCAATCTTTGTTTCATCAGTCCACAGGACCTTCTTCCAAAATGAAGCTGGCTTGTCCAAATGTGCTTTTGCATACCTCAGGCGACTCTATTTGTGGCGTGCTTTCAGAAACGGCTTCTTTCGCATCACTCTCCCAACAGCTTCTCCTTGTGCAAAGTGTGCTGTATTGTTGACCGATGCACAGTGACACCATCTGCAGCAAGATGATGCTACAGCTCTTTGGAGGTGGTCTGTGGATTGTCCTTGACTGTTCTCACCATTCTTCTTCTCTGCCTTTCTGATATTTTTCTTGGCCTGCCACTTCTGGGCTTAACAAGAACTGTCCCTGTGGTCTTCCATTTCCTTACTATGTTCCTCACAGTGGAAACTGACAGGTTAAATCTCTGAGACAACTTTTTGTATCCTTCCCCTGAACAACTATGTTGAACAATCTTTGTTTTCAGATCATTTGAGAGTTGTTTTGAGGAGCCCATGATGCCACTCTTCAGAGGAGATTCAAATAGGAGAACAACTTGCAATTGGCCACCTTAAATACCTTTCTCATGATTGGATACACCTGGCTATGAAATTCAAAGCTCAGTGAGGTTACAAAACCAATTTTGTGCTTCAGTAAGTCAGTAAAAAGTAGTTAGGAGTATTCAAATCAATAAAATGATAAGGGTACCCAAATTTTTGCACCGGTCAAATTTTGGTTTAATGCATAAAGATTTAAAGATTGAGTTGTTTGGTCATACAAAAAGGCGTTATGCATGGCGCAAAAAAACACAGCATTCCAAGAAAAACACTTGCTACCCACTGTAAAATTTGGTGGAGGTTCCATCATGCTTTGGGGCTGTGTGGCCAATGCCGGCACCGGGAATCTTGTTAAAGTTGAGGGTCGCATGGATTCAACTCAGTATCAGCAGATTCTTGAGAATAATGTACAAGAATCAGTGACGAATTTGAAGTTACGCCGGGGATGGATATTTCAGCAAGACAATGATCCAAAACACAGCTCCAAATGCAGAGGAACAATTACAATGTTCTGGAATGGCCATCCCAGCCCCAGACCTGAATATCATTGAACATCTGTGGGATAATTTGAAGCGGGCTGTCCATGCTCGGCGACCATCAAACTTAACTGAACTGGAATTGTTTTGTAAAGAGGAATGGTCAAAAATACCTCATCCAGGATCCAGGAACTGATTAAAAGCTACAGGAAGCGACTAGAGGCTGTTATTTTAGGAGGATCTACTAAATATTAATGTCACTTTTCTGTTGAGGTGCCCATACTTTTGCACCGGTCAAATTTGGTTTAATGCATATTGCACATTTCTGTTAGTACAATAAACCCATTTCAATCCTGAAATATTACTGTGTCCATCAGTTATTAGATATATCAAATTGAAATGGCTGTTGCAAACACCCAAATATTTAGAACTAAAAATGATTAAGATTAATAGGGGTGCCCAAACTTTTTCATATGACTGTATATGTACACATTTTTAGATAAGTTATGCTCACCTAGGCCCAGTCCCACAGAGCTTCAGCTGTTCAGGACCTATATAAAGATACCTACTGTATACTGCTGAGCCATTATGTAAGAGCAGATCCCTTGTAGCTACCTGCTAAGGATTTAAAGGGTTGTGTTGAGATTCAATTTTTTATTTATTTTTTTTCCAAAAGCAGCGCCACACTTGTCAACTGGTTGTATCTGGTATTGCAGGTCAGCTCCACTGAAGTAAACGTGGTCAAGCTGCAATACTATACAGAACCTGTGGGCGTTTTTGGAAGACAGCAGCCATGGTTTTCTAATCCTGGGCAACTCCTTAAATTATTCTTCCATAGATTGCTGGGTATCTGCCTTTGATAATCCCCTTATTGCTAAAATTTCAGCCATTGAGAGTCCATCAAATGTATCAAGAACAAAAATAACTCAAAAATCACAGAATTTTTTTTTTTGTTTTTTTTTTTTTATAAATAAAGCTTATACTGCACTAAACTCAAAAACATTCAAATAAAAGCTGTGCTCAATATACTTAGAATTACCCCAAAGTGTGCCAAAAAAGGGCCAGGAATCCCTTTTATATTTCTCCTGTTCCCTTCTATTAATCCTTGTGAGTCTTAGTACCTGAATATACAATAAAGATCTAAAAATTCATAGAACTTTTGTCAAGTTTTTGAGCAGCCTGAAAACTGTTTTTGGATCTGGTTGACTTCTTGCTCATATATTAATAATAACGGCGATGACATTTATATCAAACCACATAATGGCCTTTACATATAGCTTCAGGTTGCCCTTTATCTCTTTTACGGTTGCCATATTAGCCATGATTATGTACAAACAGACTAGAGAACCAAAAATCAATGTTGTGTCTTGTTTTGCTGGGAAATTGTAAAGCAGAAATATCCGGTTGATCAGCACCAATAGACTGTTTAATAATAAATAAATTGTGTTTCCATTGAAAGGTCATGTTGGTGGTGACTCCCCAGCCATCGTTGAGGTTGGTTAGTCTAGGTAAACGCTTCTGTCAGCCAGTAATGGGACTCTTGCTTAAGGATAAGCTGCATTCTCTTTCGTCTTGCTTGCCCTTCGGAGGATAATCATTCTAGGATGTCTTCACTTGAGAAGAGTTTTTATGATACACTGGAGAGTAATTCGAGGAGTAAAGCTGATTTTTCTGTGCTGTTTTAGGAAGTGAGACTTTCCTTTATTTAAATGAGATGTGTATTAAAGAATTTTATGGAGGGTTTTAGGAAGGAATTTTCAGAATAAGTTCCACTGAAATTTTTGGAAATATATATTATTTGCCCAAATTAAAGGTGAAACTTCTTGAGGTACAGGTACTATTACTGGCATGTCCTGACATTGGTAGGTATTTAAAAGGGGCCATCGGCATGTGGGGTTGGCATGGACCCCCCCGCTTACAAATAATACAACTGGGTAACTGGAGGAGCCACAACAGGAGAATGTGCCCTGGGTGCTGAATGCCAGAGAGGGGCCAACAAGCCACTTTGCTTTGGTAAGAGTACTGAAATACAGGGTTAGGGCAGAAATTACTAATCCACAGAATAAGAGATAAGTGGCACATCGCTGGAAGTCAACTAATGGGTCCCCTAGTGATCAATAGGCCGGGGGACTGAATGTTCCTCTGCATCCTCCGTGTGAATGAAGCTTGTGTGGCTGTCGCCTGGCCTGCAGTCTCCAGCAGCTTCATAGAAGTGAATGGTGCACTGGCATGCAAGCACACTGACACTTCATTCACAGGAAGGATTTAGGGGGACTTTCAGTCCCACATTCTGATCACGTGGGGACATGTGACTGCTTGAGCAATTGGTTGGTTGGAGTGGTCACATGTATTGATATGTCATTGCTGAAGCAGAAAGAAAAGAGACTGGTGGAGGAACCGGGGAAGGCATCAGAACAGAAGTGGTAGCACCACTGTAAGGGAATTGCCAGTTGAGCAATTCTCCAGTGCTGCTGCAGAAACAAGGGAAGAAGGGAATGACAGAGACAGTGTGCTCTAAACTCGACCCAGCCCCTGTCCCTGCCTATTTGTCTCACTGTCCTAATGACAGGAACAACTTGGCGGCAATCCCTACTTTGAATAAGTGTAACATAGAACAAGACAAGACAAACAACATAGAAGAGGAGTCAGCAAGCCAAGGTCAAAGCCAAAGAGACAAGCAGTACCAAATCGCAATCCAAAAGAGTAGTCACAAGAAAAGCCAAAGGTCAGAGCTCAGAATAATAATAACGGAAGAGGAGCCAGCATGGACAAAGTCTCAGGACAGAATCGAAATAGCCAGCAAACCTGTGCGTGCTGATGACCTATATATGGGAAGTCCAGGACCTGCCCCAGACCTGATTGGTAGACAGGCTGTCAATCACACAGGCAAGGCTAAGATTAACTGTTAGAGGAGCAGAGAGAAGCAAGATGCAGGAGACGGGTGTGGCTGAAATTCAATTACATAGGACAGTGTTCAGACTGAGCAACAAGAACCTTAAGCACAGAATCAAACTGAACACGCCTCCTGCGCCACAGCGTGCGAGTGCAGGATGACGCAAAGACCCGAACAGGCAGAGACGTTACAACCCCTTTGATTAAGATTTGGACATGTGTACACATAACAGGGTAATGTTGGTATCCGGTGCAGGTTACATGCTTTATTTGTGCAGCAAGCCAGTTAGACACGTGTGTGGTGATAAAGGGGTTGTCCGGGGACTTTATTATCTTAAAAATTACCTTAAATCATCTGGTGGATTCTTGATGATGGACCTGGGGGTTCCGGTCTGATTCCATGGGACTCCTGGGTCGGAACCAAGAATCTGCCAGGTGAATTCAGGTAACTTAACTCCCTGGAAACCCCTATGCAGGGTTTGAACAAGTCAACCTGTTCTCATTCTGCTCTTTTTGAATAAATGACAAAAATGTACAAAATATCAAATAAAATTTGCAAAATATCCTATAGAAAAGGATCCTATAGAGAATTTATTGGAAGGCATTTATCACTTCTATTTCTGATCTATTATACGCTGTTTGTTGTGACTGTATTATATAAGCAGCTATTACTGTATATACATCTGTTGCCATATGCTTCAATTACCATTAGTAGCCCATTAGATTTTCAGCTATTTTTTAGCATTTGATGATTGATTTCCCCTCCCCCCTATTACTCCTGCAGCATCTTCCCCGGATAATCTGCATCTGCTCATGTTTAGGATACATTATTTGCAGCATTGCAAAGATAATTCTGCTTTGTGTTCTTGCCGCTCTTGTGAGATTTTGGGTTGAGCAAGTAAAAGCCAAGAAGAATAGCCGAGTTCTCTCTGTGCATCGAGGTGACATTTAATAAGAGGCCACAGAGAACTCTCAGCCTTTTTGTTACATGCAAGCAAAACGGTGTGCTGACAGCAAAGTTATTGTGAATCTATCGCTGGGGAATAGGTCACTTAAACTGCTTTTTTTTCAGTCTGTGCACCTGAAATAACTTTTTATCTACTGATCGTTCATGATGAACATAACCCCAGGGGGCAGTGTTTAGCACATTTACTCCATGCAAAAGAAAAAGGTAGAATTTACCTGTAAATATGACATAAATTAGTATTATATCACCTATATAACATAACGTGATAATATTACATAAACATCATATACTGTTATATATTATTTTAGATACACAATGTTTAGAACTTGTGACTTTCAGGCTCCATATCTCACCATCCACTAGAGCTTAGAACGTGAGACTCCCATCATTTTATAGACAGTCATCTTGGCTATCTCATACATATATGTGACTTGTAACTATTTAGCATATGGTTAGTTCTGCATATTTTTGTCATGTAACTGCATTGTTACTGTTTTGCTCCTAAAAATCTAAATTTTAATTTTTATTATTTTGTTAGTATTTTGTAAATCCACTTTTGGCTTTCAACACTGCCTGAATCCATCTGGGCAAGCTCTCGATCAGATTTAAGAATGTCTCGACCAAAATCTAATCCCAGGTCTCTACTACACGTTCCCAATGTTGGTGCACACTGGTCAACTCACTTGGGTACCAATACAACTTTTTCTTCAAATCTACCCACAAGTGTTGGGTTGAGGTCTGAGGACTGTGGTGGGCAATCCAGCACCTCTCTACTTCATTGTTATTGAACCATTTCTTCACTAATGTACACCTTTACACCCATATTTCTGTGTATGAAGTGGCATAAGGCTTCTTTTTTACAGGTCAGATGTACATTTTATTTATACTATTTTGGGGAATGTCTGATATTTTGATCGCTTTACATTCAAAAAAAATTTTTTGACGTTACATAGTTACATAGTAGAAGAGGTTGGATGAAGACACCAGTCCATCAAGTCCAACCTATAACCCTATAGTACCCGACAGTATTGATCGAGAGGAAGGCTTACGCCATTTGACCCATTTCAGGGGAAAAAAAAATTTCTTCCCGACTCCAATCTGGCAGTCAATATAAAACCCTGGATCAACTTGTCCTTAACAAAATCTAAAACCTATAACCCGTAATATTTGGCCATTTTGATTATTTTCTTGCTACGGTGTTCATTGTATAGGAAAAATATTTTTATATAGTTGCAGGCCTGATGTGTGGAGACCCAACTGCTATGGCTGTCATCTTTAATGACTCCGCATCAACCTTAATAATACAGTGGATGTCCAGAAAGGGTTAAAAAAGGGCATTTTTGTTATAGATATGTAGATTATTGTAGACTTAAGAGCAGCGGTGTAAGCGGATCCTTGAACTGAAAGCAGTTTGGAGCTGACCAAAGTAAGGTGTGAAGTCTAAGAAAGTACTTCCATTTGGTACAGGTCCCTGTCCTTTTTTTGTGCCTCTTCCAGTCTCCTGAATGACATCAGCAACTCTAGGAGTTGCCCCGAATAATGTTTTCCCAATACTAGTTCCTACTTGTGATCCCCAGAGTAGGTGTCGGATATGCTGCTAGGAACATCTGGAGCAGAAGCAGAGGCGAAGTCAGGAACACAGCCAGCAATTGTCAGTAGGTCAGGACGCAACAAACCAGAAGGTGAGACAAAAAGAATCAGAAGACAGACAAGAGGTCAAAGTCCCAGGCAGCAAGTCCAAACAAGAAGAAGTGGGCACATACCAGTTACATAACTTGTAAATCTGCCATCTTCAACCCTCATAACAGTGGTCAAGTCATCCTGGAATTGTGATATAGCGTAGTCAGAGAGTGTGCAGAGAGTCAGGAGCCATGAACAGAGTGGAATGGGTGAGTAACAGAAGATTCTGAGCCCTAATGCAAAAATGTATAACAGGGCAACTCAAGCTCCACCAAGCGTCAAGATGTCACCGTGCCCCTGCTAGGTGCCATGGGATGGCAATCAGGAGACCAGAAGAGGCCCATAGAGGATGGGATCCCGCACCATATGCCACAGTGGAGTCCATAAAAGGTGAGTATGACTGTTTGAGCACCTCTCCTGGGCCTCCACTTATTATACTCTGGGATCTGAAGAGAATAGTGGTTCCGTGGTTGGCAAACCCCAAATATTTCAGATTCGGACAAACCCTAAATTTTTTGAAAATTTGTAGTGAACCCAGCTTGTGTGAACTGGTTCGTTTATCCCTAATGACCAGGACAGTAGAAATAAATGGAGGTTTCTAATGAACAACAGCAAGCATAGATCTTCTAAACTGAGATGAATTGACATAGAAAGCATATTACGATATTTTTCATTGTACCTTCTGAGCTGGAATCGGAATTCCTCTTTAGAGTAGAGATGCGAGTCCTGTTAATTACTACATGTTACATGAGATCTGACATTATTAGTGGCAGCCGCCGAGCGATGGCCATAATTATTGATATGAGATAAAACGTAACTAAGCCTTCTAACGGAACAATTAATTCCACCATGTAAGCAGCCATAAGGATAAATAAAGTTCTTTTCTTCCTTAACTTTATATTGTTTGCCCTGTAGTCAAGAATAAATATATTTTATGTTATATTTTATCAGTTTTAGCATTTACCATCTACATAAATAACTGTGAACAATCACCCCAGGCTGCTGCAACTAAACACTTCGCGAGCGGCTCTGCTCCAGATATGTAGCAATGTTCAAGTACAATCCTTGATATCTCGGGATGAAGACATAATTCACATGCCAAAAAATAGAGCTGCGATTGTTCTAGGGGCCTTCTCATATCTTACTTTGGCCACCAGATGGATGGACATAGAAAGGGCATTGGCGGTGGTTTCTCATATCCAGTCCTCAAGGTCACTTTTTGAAGATTTAGATCTGTTTTTCAAGTCTCCCCAAAAATTAGCTAAAGGCAGGGAATGCTCTAAAAAGCAAAAGAAGGCTTGTTGCCCTATGTCATGGGTCCAATGCTTTTTGTTTTTGGCACTACATCTATGGTTTCCTGACTAACTTTTTTTGACCTGGCATCATTGGTCACATAGCCATCAGGTGGATACGTATAGAAAGGTCATTGGTGGTAGTTTCTAATATTCAGTCCTCAAGGTTCCCCAACTGGTCATGTTTTTAAGATGTAGAGCTGTTTTCTGAGATCCCCCCAAAATAAGCTAAGGCAGGAACTGTTATAAAATAACAAAAGAAGGTTTACTGACCTGTTCAATCACCTGATGTTCTAATGTCATAGCTCCGATGCTCTGTTTCCAGCAATGCATCAGTGATGGTTTATCATCTACAGTCCTAAAGCTTCACCAACAGGTCACATTTTGAATATTGAGAGCTATTGGACAAGACCCACAAAAATAACCAAAAAGGTTTATTGACCTTTTCAATCATCTGCTGTTTCAGTGTCAAGGCTCCAGTGCTCTTTGTTTCCCGACGACCTTCTATAGCCCATCACTGGCCTCATCAGTCACATAGTCACCAGGCGGACTGGCATAGAAAGGTTATTGATGGTAGTGTCTAATATACGGTTCTCAAGGTTCACCAACTGGTCATGTTTTAAAGATCTAGAGCTGTTTTCTGAGATCCTCCCATTAACTAAGGCAGGTCTAATACAGGTTTACTGACCTGTTTAATCACTTACTGTCCTAATGTCATGGCTCCGGTGCTCATTATTTCTGCCACAGCATCAGTGATGTCCCGTCTACCAGTCACTGGCCTCATTGGACTAGTTAGGGCTATAATTGTTAGAGTGTCGTAAGCAAAGCTCCAGAATAACAGGGTTGAACAAATGAGTAAGGCTACTTTTTTATTTTTAAGATTCTTTGTTCTTAGCTAAATTTTGGGGGTTCTCAGAAATCTCCTACAATCTATCTACACCCAAGGCATTTACTTATAAAAGGACACTTAAAGGATCAAAGTACAGCGCTGTAATCGTTGGTTGGTTGTGTCTACACAAACACCCACAGGGTAAAATTCGACAGCTAGAGGGAGTTTGTCAGCTCCCTTATCAGAATTAAACTATATGTAGCTCTTACTTGCCAACTTTTATAAGCTGACTCCCGGGAGAATGGCGTGCATAAGTTTGATATGATCATGCCCCTTTTACAAACTTTTCACCATTTGAGGGTGTAGCACTTTCCTCTACAAAGTATGGCATGCCCTCTTTTTGTGACGTGGACACAAAATGTGCTGGTCATGCCCCTTTTTTGTGATGTCAGCAACACATAAACACCCATGTCATGTATGACATGTCTGTCCGGCCCATGAGATTTGCCCACTCTTTCATGGTCACCCTTTTATGTCGGAGCTTCCGGGATGTTTCCGGAGAGATGGCATAAAGTTTTGGGTAGTGTAATATAGGGTAGGTAAACGCAAGCACCATGAAACTTGTCCCTTGTAATAATAATAATACATTTTATTTATATAGTGCCAACATATTCCACAGCACTTTACAAATTGTAGGGTTCTAGTACAGACAAAATGAGAGATTACAGAGTAATAAGTCAA
Source organism: Leptodactylus fallax (assembly GCA_947044405.1). NCBI lineage: Eukaryota > Metazoa > Chordata > Amphibia > Anura > Leptodactylidae > Leptodactylus > Leptodactylus fallax. The sequence continues at coordinate 3,494,329 of CAMRHE010000063.1, forward strand.
TTCACACACTGGGACTGAGGGCCCTGCTCGCAAGAGTTTACAATCTATGAGGTGGAGAAGGTGACACAAGAGGTAGTAGGGGCGACATCATAGGTAGCATTGCTTATACAGTGGACCAGCCATTTTAGTGACAAAGATTATTTTCATTACACAGAATTGTATAAGCTGTCACCAGTTTATGTACAGATGGTGCTTGGACATATAAAGTTACAGTATGATAAAGCATCATATTTTGTGGGGTAATGCTGAAGCATGAACAGAAGGATTTAGATTAGGAATTGTGATAGGCCTGCCTGAAGAGATGTGTCTTTAGGATGTACTTGAAGTTGCAAAAGTTGTAAATTAATCTGATTGGGGTAGAGCATTCCAGAGAAGTGGTGCAACTTGGGAGAAGTCTTAGATATGGGAGTTGGAAGTTCTGATAATTGTACTTCTTGTTTTTTCATGCCCACAATGTTAATGTTCCTGACTTTTATTCTTTATGTAGATTAGGTGTTTGGTGCACCAGAGGTATGGATTCCCGGACCTGAACACAATCCATTACTGTGACTTTCCACCACGACTTGCCTTGCCACTCCCTTCCCACTAAACACAAGCTTACATAATTCCCTGTGTACAGCGGGAGGTGAGCAAGACAGAGCCGGACATGGATGCACAGTGATGGATGGAACTCAGGCCCAGGAATCCACCTTATTTACATAAAGAATAAAAGTCGGGAATACCATTGAGGGGATGAAATTACACAAACAGGTATCATTGTGCTTGTACTTACCTACCCTATATGACACTACACATTGTTTGCAATGTAGGAGTTGACAAGCTTCCTTTAACCCTTGTGGTGCTATGATCAGTAGGGATCAGTGATCACCAGGGTTGATGGCTTTAAAGGCCTAATAAAGGTTCTCAGTCATTCTGTGTGATCCCCAATTGGGGCATACCTCCAATATGCCTCCTTTACAGACATTAATGCATTACAATACTCAGATATTCCATTATAATAAAAATGTAATGTAAATGTAAAAGTCTTCTAAATTACCAAAAAATAAAGTTGATTAAATTTTGGGACCACCCCTTTAAATGGGTTTTAAATCAATATTTCAGTAGTTCCCCTTTAAGATTCAGCTCCTCATGAATTTCAATTGCTGCAGAAAGACTAGATATAGTGAAATAGGACTGGACTGCCAATGACAGTGACATGGATTAAAGTTGGCAATGCTTCGGTTTTCATACGTCTTATTTTCTGTCTTTTTAAAAATTGATTTTATCCTAGGAGAGTGTGAGCGATGGTCGTAAATGGACTATAAAAGCAACATGACTAAGCTTTCAGTGATACAAAGTGTGAATCTGATTGAAGTAAGGGATATAAATGGAGCGCAGATAAAACAAAGCTGTCCTTAAGTGGTTAACAGCAGGGGCTGGCTAAAGCCTAGGGAGCTGGACACACAGCACTATGCCTGCAGATTTATAGATACTAATTTATATGAAGGCAATAATTCTGTAGACTCTGCGTTCAGGCGAATACAGGGGTTTGTGTTGTGGAGGATTATCTTAAAGGGGTTGTCTACTATAGAAGCTACATTTTCATTAATAAGTTAAGGAGGAGATCCCCTATTCAGAACCATGCTCTACTGAGTATCTAGAAATTCCATGCAAATCTGTGTAATACTTCATGTTCCCTCTGGAGGCACTGTAGGAAAATGAAACACTTTCAGCTAGGTTCCTCTACTGAAATTTAGGGACATTATAGTCATTTTAAGCTGTAAGTACACTTAAAAGTGACCCTTGAACACAATTTATTTTAACAAAAAATTCTGTGCTTATGTTAATTTTATATTATTATTATAGGACTCAGGCCTTTTCCCCGTCAAATATTCTATCTGGTGCTTCTCCGTGCAGTGTGGATGAACAATATAAGGTGGCAGATGGTGATCCATGGAGGTAATTTTTAAGGATGAAAGGGAGGACATTCTAACAATTCCCAAAAAAGTGTTAATGGGTCCTTTACTGAAAATGGCTATAGACATTTTAAGGGTTTTTCTGGCCCCAAAAGGATCCTTCATACAGTATGTGATCTCTAGAGGTGCGACACCGAGACCTTGAACTGGACATCTGTTTCAGCATTCTCCAGGCACCAGAAACTGCTGCAGTGGATGGGCGGTGGGAATAGGAGTGGTGCTGTAGCCCCATCCACTGGGGCCAGAAAACTCCTTTAATAGTAATGGGCTGAACTTCTTGTTTGGGAAACAGTTGTTACTTCTAACCTATTATATCCCCATCCACATACATGCATTGCTCAGTGAGGGGAAGGATGTAAGCTGCTGTTAGACAGCTGGGATACAAAGAAATGGCCATATTGGGGGAAACTTATAAAGATTGGGGTTTCTTATAAAGTCCCCGACTGGCATGAGGCGAGCCTGATTTATTAAGAAGCTCTGGTGTAACTGATGTAGATTTCTTATGTCTTTCATGACATTTATTTGGTGTGAGTTATAATAAATTTGTTGAGCCAAGGCGTCCCCATCTTGGCCTGCTCTCTGACCTGTTCTACCCACTTTTACAAAAAAGTGGCGATGGAGGCATAGCATGAGGGATGTGGCATATCTTTGGCACCAGAAAGGACTGCGTGCCAAAGATGCACCACATTAACACCCATCTATGCCAGAAAACTGGGATAGATGGGTTAAAAATTTCATATGTCATATGTCCAGTCCATATTTTCACCAATCTTGGTCAAATATTTGGCCATAATTAGTCTACTATGTATGGCCATCTTTATAAGAAATCTTTGTACTTGACAGGGGAGCCTAGGACAAGTTTCATTCTGTATGGTATATGTAGATACAATCTCATTACAAAAAACAATTCTGCTCACTTAAAGGGATTATCCAGGATTGTAATATTGATGATCTATCCATCAGTATTTGATCAGTAGGGGTCCAACACCTGGGACCTTCACCGATCAGCTGACCAAAGAGTTTGGGTGAGTACTGTGGCCACTTCACTGAATACCAAGCACAATGCCATACAATGTGTAGTGGCTGTGCTTTGTATTGCAATTCACCCCATTCACATGGGATAGAGCTTGAAACAGGCCATGCGATGAGTGAAGGTGACATGACTGGCCTATGACGCAGAAGAGCGCCACCGCACTACTTCTGCTTCAAACAGCTGATCTGTAGGGGTCTCAGGTATCAGACCCCCACCGATCAGATATTGATGACCTATCCTAAGGATGGTCACTCATCCTGGGTATGATGTGTCTACTGTATATCGATTCTACTGTCTTCCTTACATACTGTAGCCTCCAATATATACAGTATGTGAACAGAGTCATATCTACTGTACATTGAGATTATGGGCCTGTCTAGAATTATTACAGATATAGGTTTGAGGTTCTGGTTATGTTACTTAACATCTAATATTCTTCTTGACTGTTTCAATAAAATCTACATCATACCGTATACGTGCATATAATCTACATATGAATACATCCTCCTCAGTGTATTCACAAGCAGATATTCCCTCCAGCAGGCCCCCTCCCCCAGTGCTGCCTATACAGAATATCCTGGCTACAATCCCGTAAATACAGATTTATTATGTGTACTGCATGGTAATAATTATTCTTGTCTCATATACATAAAATATAATATTTTCAGAGACCAACTATCGACAAGACAAACTAGAAAGGCTTTTACGCCGCTGCAGATTTATCTAGCATTATTTCACCATTTTACATGCTACAAGCGGCTGACATTACCCAATCTATAAATTAGATCAATCTGTGTCGGGTTTCCAAAGTGTTACAGATTTATTGACAGGCAACCTTTTTGGAAATTGAGTAATTCTTATAGGGATTCAGCCATCTGCCGCGCTAAATGTCCACACTGCTTAAAAAAGAAACACTCACATTGTATACAATGCATTTAAATGGGGGGAGATACAAGGGGCGAATCCATGAAAATTCTCTTAAGGTGGCCATACACATAGTGGTAACTGGAGATGGGTGAACCTCCCAAGATTCATTTTGTTTAAGGTTCGGATAGAACCTGAAGTGAAATTCCAGTTGTTCAGACCCCAGGGTATATTAGGTGGAGGCCCAGGGCATCCTTGCAGCGTCCGGCGCTTTCTCTCGGCCTCTTTGGTGACATCATGATGCTCTGTGTGCCCATGTGACCACTGTGGCCCAATCACAGGCCTCAGTGGTGATCCAGGGCACATGACATCACCAGGACAGCACCGGATGCTGCAAGGAGGCCCAAAAGAGATAAAGGAAGGTGAGTATAAATGTTTTCATTTTTTTCACCTCCTCTAGGCCTCCACCTACTATACTCTGCAGTCTGAAGAGACCCCACTGTATAATGCGGTGGCCATTTTAGTTGCTGAATTTCCATTTCTTCAGTTTCGTAAAAACACAAACAATTTGGAAAATTTCAGTTGAACCCGGCTCAGTATCAGTTGGTACGCCCATCTCTATACAGCACTGTATAATGCCTAAATAATATCAAATAATATCATCATATGGTGTATAAATATTAACATACAGTGCCTAGATAATAATGCCATATCTTGCAAACATTATACTATCATATTGGGTCTAAAGATTCTGCAGTATCTAAAAATTATTCCTATAAAGCTCCCACATAATACACACATAATACACAAATAATATACACATAAGCTTACATTGTTTAATCCTTCTGGCTATTAGTATTGGGAGTACTGTAAATTTTAATACTCTTACATTGCTCACGGAGGACTTATACAGCCTCCGTTCTGGTCCTCTGTTGAGTCATGTGACTGTCAGTCTGACTTGTCAATTATTCCTTTAGCAGACAAGACGTCAGCCTGTGCAAGTCTAGGAGAACCTCAATGTGAATCTCATAGACCTGTATAGCGATCCCACGATCACATGACTTAACTGGGGACCAAGATGCCCATTACTAAAAAGAAATAAAGTGGGAGCACTTTGTTAAGTTCAATACCCAAATAATATCACCATACACTGCTATAATACTAGATAATGGTATAGAGTTTATTTCAGTCTAGGGTAGTAAGGGGGTTAATTCTAACATCTTTGTAAGACTGGGCCCCTTGTGGCGTACACGCTGTAAACCGCAACGTTTTACAGTCCCTTCAAAGTGGATGGGACTCTAGCAAATCCCATCCACACATAGCAGAAAAATATGCGCAGCGGAAATGCTGCGATTTCCAAAACCGTCACGTTTTTGGAAATCGCAGCATGTCAATTATATCTACAGAAACGCCGGCGGTTTCCCTATAGGTATAATTGAAGCAGAAAGTCTGCAGAGGAAAACTCTGCTGACTTTCTGTGAAAAGCGCTGCGGGAATATCCGCAATACATTTCCTTAGGCTACGTGGGGCCTTAGCCTAAGTCAAGAGAAGTGAAAGGGTAAGGACTTATTTACACGCGCATTTTAACAGACTTGTGATGTCCATGTTAATCAAGGACTAGACGCAATACTGCTTATTTTCGGGTCGTGTGTTGTCCATACTTAATCTGTTTTTCAATTCCATGAAAAATGGATCAACTTTTTTTTTTTTTTCATTTTTGAAAAATTTCTAGACTTTTCCATGTCCATGGTTCACAGAATGGACCAAAATATAGCTTGCCTCCATTCTTGGGACATGAATAAAGATTAGACATCTACATGTGCCCATTAATATCAATGAGCACACTTGCACTCTGTGATTAACAATGACATCATAGGTTTGGTAAACATGAATTCATGAATGAGCCATTATGCTATGTTCACATCTGCGCCAGACAGGTCAGTTTATGCAAGTCTAGGAGAGCCTCATCTGCGCTGGTGTATCCGTTGTTTTGGTCCATTGGAGAATAAGAACAATGATAACACAGGCCACTAAAATTGACTATAATGGGATCCGTTGGTTGCTTTTTTTTTTTTTTTTTAAACTAAAAAGTTGGACTTTTAGTCACATTTTTAGTCAAGAGATTTTAGATGGTCACTGCGACAGACGCAGATGAGGACCCAGCCATAGTGGTTACATCCCTGGTAGCTCAGTAGGACCCGTACCTGTTTCTACATAGTAGTGTAAGATTATAGTTTAGAAGTTAATCTTTAGTTTCTGCATTATATTCGTCCATCATGATTTACAGTCTTTGGGACCTAGCAGAATGATGGCTTGTATAGACACCTTCAATAGAAAATGAAGTGAATGCATATAAACATGAACCTTATTATAAATTGCCTTCAAGCTGTGTTTTTTAGTAAAAGGTAACGGAATGGACAATTACGGATAATAAGGTCTTCAGGATCGTGTCCCTCCAGTATCCATACCATATTATATTTTTTAATAAGTGCTTGAAGGTAAATCTTACGTATAGACGTGAACTTCCTTACAGATGTATCTCCCAGTTCTGCCATGACATACTTTGAGATACCCAAATTCTCACAACCAGGGATTTTTCTAGGTTAGCCAAAGGGCAGAAGGAGAGAGAAACGATTGAGAGAGAAAGCAAGAGATCATTGAACCTTACAAAGAAAATAAGGAACAAGGCCTAACATAATCTGTCAAAACCAGGGCCTACTGTCACCAGCAGGGACAGATCTGCTTCTTGTCATTTCACAGCCCTACTAGGAGCCTACTCCAACCACTACAGAAGACACATACAGGCGACCTGCCAAGAGGTAAGAATAATTTATTTATGTAAAACCCAGAGGCAAAGCTATAACTAGTTCAGTTCTGGCACCTGGAGCAGAACCAGGAAAGAGTTAAATTAATTGGTAGGGCCGGTCTGAGTAAAAACGAGGCTGGGAGTAAAAAAAACAAAGTAAATCGCCTCAGCTATCATTTTATACAGGTTTCACGAGGTTCACATCTGCCTCAGGGTGTCCGTTGTTCTGGCCCATTGAAGGATCAGATCAACAGACATAGGAATTGTGGACACATATGTAGCCCAACGGACTATAATGGGGTTCGTAGGGTGTCCTTTGTTTTTAATTGAAAGTGCCAGGCGACAAAGTTGTGCGTGCAGAACTTTTTCGTCCATCGATTTAGATGGACACTTTGACAGAGTCTCTGAATGGAGACCCCGAAGCAGATGTGAACGTAGCCTTTCTTGTAATGTATATATATACTTGTTACCAGAATATTTATATTAGAATACTACCAAGCTTTGGTGAAAAAATACATCTATATAGTACAATAAATGCTGTTGCCATAAAAGTAGCACCGTACAATATCTATGTAATACCTCTATACGGTATTAAAATGATATTACTATAATGTGCTCAAACCATACCACTATATAGTGCAAAAATATACTAGAATACAATAACAATATAATACCGCCATATGGTGACTAAATAACATGCAGGTCCAAAATATAGATCCTGTCTTGAATAAAAAGAAAAATACATTGCCCTTTCTTAAAGGGGTTTTCCGAGACTAGGATAGTGATGACTTATCCTTACCATATGTCATCAATATCAGATTGGAGGGGGTCCAACACCTAGCATCCCAGTGATAAAATATTTGAAGAGACCACAGCCTCTGGACAATTGTTGAAGTCTCTTCAGTGCTCACTAAGCACAGTTCCACACCTTGTATAGTAGTTGCGCTTGGTATGGCATTTCAAACCAATTCACTTAAATAGGACTGAGCTGGACACAGGCCACATGATAGATGAATGTGATGTCACTGGTCTGGGAAGCAGCAGCAGCACTCAGTGGAGTCCCAGGTGTTGGACCCCACTGCTCAGGATGTGACAGGAAGCTGAATATGGTCATGTGATCAGCTTTCTCTTCCTCCCCTGCACAAATCATACAGCTGCACAGTTCTCTCTATAATCTGCCACTGTAAATTGCTATTGCATCCTATGCTTGGGTGCTACATAGGAAATTGGCAAATGCCCGGTTTGCCAACCCCTAATGCATGTCATGTTCTTTGGCTTTCTTTGTAATCTATAGTATGCTTCCCTTTTATTCTTAAAATTTTGAATAGATTATATAAATTCTAGTAAAATATTTACTAGAACTATTTGATAGTCCAGCAACAGTCTGTAATCCGGCCCCTTTCACCAGAGTAGACATGCGCCCGTAAAACTTGGTCCTGTTAACTCTCAAAACATGGTTGTGTTAGTAAATCTCAGTATAAATGAAAGAGTAATTCTGGAAAAAAGTTTTATATTTTTTTAAATAAATACAATGTGTTATTCCACTGTAATTCCTCCTGCAAATGTACGGACAACACGGGGTTATCATTTTCTTGCTAGTAGTTGTGACCCTCCACAGCCTATCCAATCAGTACTGACAGTGTCAAATTGTAGACTGACACGTTTCCAGGAGGAATAACCGAGGAACAACTTTAAGGAAAACACTTCACAATTTTTATTTTAAAGGTAGTGCAAGTAGAGCAGACAGATCCTCCTTAAACTCCCATCATTCCACTGTGGAGTAGTGACAAATGCTAGCAATGTTTTCTTTCTACATTTTAATTATAATTTTTCCAAATAATGCCCATAAATATAAAAAAAGCAGCCAAATAAAGAGGATTATTAAATATTTAATGGTTTTCACAAATGAGTGAGTGCAGAACGGTAAAGGTTAACCAAACACTGTCTAAAATCTATTATACGACACTAATTAGATGTGTTCGAGAAGCATAGCTGTTATACAAGAAAGTGTGGGCGTGGGTTCAAAAGGGTTAAATTTAGTAATGAAATGTACTGTATGCATAATGTTACAGCGGCGGGGGGTCCACAGGATGGAAAAATGTAATAGCAAGAAGAACCGAACAGGAAAATTCTAATAATCTGGCATTATAGACAGATGTAGTATACTGGATCTTCTGGATTATTGGGATATTAAAGAGGTATTCCTACAAATACAATTTGTACGATATCTACAGGATTGGGGATACATTTAGTGTCAGACTGGCCCATCAGAGTACCAGAGGATCCTCCAGTGGGCCCAGGCTCTGACACAATAATGGTCTAGCAGAAGACACCCAAATGTGAAGGCTACTATGGTCTAGGGATGCTCCAGAATCTGGTAGACATAGACATAACTTGTTGTTCCTGTGCCCCCGATGTCAATTCTATCTATCTTATACCATTTAGAGTACTGGTATATTTTATGTAGCAGTGGGACCTTTGGGGCTCTCTCAGGATCTAGGGCCCGGTAGTGACTGCAACTGTTGCATCCCTATAGCTACATCCCTGCTGGTGGGCCCAAGGAACCTCAATCTGCTGCTGAATAAATTGCAGATCGGTGGGAGTCCGTCCACTCCACGTCCATTCATCTGCGAGGGTTCCATCAGTCAGACCCCTACCAATCTGTAATATTGTCCCTGAAGAGCCTGTGGATAAGGAATCAGTTGTATTTACTGGGAAAACCCTTATAAAACTGTATGGAAAAAGGACAAAATTGCAGCCAATAAAAAACTAGGGGTAGGGAAAGTTGTTCCACTTTGTCAGCTAGTTAAAGAGTGTACAGTACAGTTGTCAGTACCAGGGTAGCGGGTAGAGAGAGGGGCGAACCTCATGAGATTCATCTGCGTGTTTCGTTTCGGACAAAGTCTCAACTAAACTTGACCTGGAAGTGCTATAAATACACACTGGGGTCTCTTCACGCCCCATAATATTATAGTGGAGGTCCCCAAAAAATAATGCACTCCTCACGTCTCCTAGCCTTCCACTCCTTCAGGATCCTCTTCAGTCCACTTGTTCTCTTCTGGCCTCCTGGATGACGTCACAGACCTCGGGAGAACGCTGAGGCCTGTGATGGGGTCAGCAGTCATGTGGGGCATGCCGACGTCATGGACTTTGAATGCAAGATTGGGCTTCCCCTGGGGTCCATGACATCACCCGGGAGGCTTGAAGAAGCCTGAAGAGGACTATGAGTAAGCCAGGAGAGGGAAGGTGAGTATCAGTGTTTGTTATTCCGCGCCACCTCTGGGCCCCCACTTATTATATTCAGTGGTCTGAAGAGACCCAGAGTTTAATAATGATTCATGTGGGGTGCCCCAAAATTTCAGGTTCTTCCAAACCAAAATTTTTTAGAAAATTCGTAATGACCCGACTGGTCTATTCATCTTAATACTCTACTTTACGAAAAAAAAATCTAATATTATTATTATTATACATAAAAAAAGTGAAAAACTGTAACACAAGAAAAGAAAAAAATAAGACAGTCATTAGAATGAAAGGGAGAGAAATCAATGTGTGTTCCCATGGGCATTGCATCAAATAAAATATCAAGACATCTTATGTATATTATTAAGACTGTGTTGTAAAGAAGACGGGATGAATCGCTGGCGCGGTACCGGGCAGGCCTCTAACTGTATAGTCAATGGGACCTTCAATATCATGAGCAGTAGCACGTGTCAACATATCTGTGTGCACTTAATAGAGCAGACTTAGCGGTACACACGTTCAGCACAGTCATCCCCACACTGCTGGTATACAGTAAATGGGATGATTACAGCCATCTATCACACACACATCCACCGAGACAAATGTAATGTATTCTGTACCCAGCAGTGAATCAATAGACACATACTGTACATATAACATGGCCGCGCTCAATACTAATATGCCTTGTAACCAAGCAATCCCAGTCCCATGCCAGTCATCATTCCTTGTAATAGGCCTGCAATAAATATTGCCTTGTAACTCTACAGTATATCACTGCTTCTGATGTAGCAGAGCTGAGATAGTCATTTGTCTTAAAGAATCCAGGACTGAAGCCACGGGGCTGTGAAGCTTGAAAGCCCAAGGTGTGAAGTCCCCAGGGTTGAATAGAGATAGGAGAACCTTGTGAGAATGTTTCGCGAATATTCCTGAGGTTCATCTCCCTATTTGGTTTTGGACCTTCCAAATTTGTTCCGTCCAAACTAGAGGTGCTGTTCTCTTGGTTCTCTTCAGAGGGATGGACTCGGGAGGTGGAGATGTGGAAACATAACAAAAAAACCATACTCATGTTCCCTCACTTCTCCTGGGTTTCCTTATGGCGTTTGTGCTCCCTCGGGGTTCTCTTTGGTCGTCTTCCAGCCTCTTGTGTCATTTCATGGACACAAGATCAATAAGGCCTGTGATTGAGCCACAGCAGTCATGTCAGGCGTGCCAACATCAGGATGCTTAGGCCCAGTCGCAAGCTTTAGCAGTCTACTGGGGCCCATGATGTAACACCCTTATTCATCTGCCCTTATGGTCTTCCCATGAGGAATTTTTATAGATCTGAATGGAAGACCGGGCTGTTATCATGGTGCACTGCCACTTATTTATTTTAATAATTTTGTATGTGTGTATATCACTTGTTTATGACAGGATTGAGGGATTCAATACCCTTGGGACCCTTCCAAGATCTAGGGACATAAAGGTTCCCTTCTTCCTGAAGCCCTCCCGGACTTCAGGAAGAGCTGGCTTCTCTGGGCTAGGAGTCTCTTTATATGTGACTTGGGCACTTTATCAGTCACATCCCAAAAGGAACATATGGTGCCAATGTTATAACAAAGGGGGCGGAATGATGCTTCGGGCACTGTCCTCACTGATCTCCCTTGCCAAATGTTGGCAAGTATGAACTAGACGGATGGCTCCTTGGTGGACACTGGGGTGAGAGCCCAGAAAGAAACCAATAACAAGATGTACCCTTCTGACTATGGTGGGTTGGGGAACTGCTTTGTGGGGCCTTATCTGACTTAATAACTGGCCTGTAATAGACTGCAGCAAACTCACATTTTTTTCCACACGGGTGATATAAAGCGCAATCTCAGGCTTTCAAAAAAATAAGGCTTTTTGTGGATGGGTCTCCATTGTTTGTGGAGGAGATATCCTGGATTGGCTTTAATCCCAGATCATGTCACTAGGTTTCCTGAAAACCAGGCATGGATCTATAGGGTAAAACCTTCCAAAAAGTGGTGCTAGAGGAAGTTTTACATTTTCCATCAAGGTGAACTTATTTGCATATTCTTTCCTTGTTGTCTTTCTCGTGACATCATTCAGGTGGTATACTATATACTGACAGTCTTCTGGCACACATTCAGGTGGTATACTATATACTGACAGTCCTGTGGCATACATTCAGGTGGTATACTATATACTGACAGTCTTCTGGCATACATTCAGGTGGTATACTATATACTGACAGTCTTCTGGCACACATTCAGGTGGTATACTATATACTGACAGTCCTGTGGCATACATTCAGGTGGTATACTATATACTGACAGTCCTGTGGCATACATTCAGGTGGTATACTATATACTGACAGTCCTGTGGCATACATTCAGGTGGTATACTATATACTGACAGTCTTCTGGCATACATTCAGGTGGTATACTATATACTGACAGTCTTCTGGCATACATTCAGGTGGTATACTATATACTGACAGTCCTGTGGCATACATTCAGGTGGTATACTATATACTGACAGTCCTGTGGCATACATTCAGGTGGTATACTATATACTGACAGTCCTGTGGCATACATTCAGGTGGTATACTATATACTGACAGTCCTGTGGCATACATTCAGGTGGTATACTATATACTGACAGTCCTGTGGCATACATTCAGGTGGTATAGTATATACTGACAGTCCTGTGGCATACATTCAGGTGGTATACTATATACTGACAGTCCTGTGGCATACATTCAGGTGGTATACTATATACTGACAGTCCTGTGGCATACATTCAGGTGGTATACTATATACTGACAGTCCTGTGGCATACATTCAGGTGGTATACTATATACTGACAGTCCTGTGGCATACATTCAGGTGGTATACTATATACTGACAGTCCTGTGGCATACATTCAGGTGGTATACTATATACTGACAGTCCTGTGGCATACATTCAGGTGGTATACTATATACTGACAGTCCTGTGGCATACATTCAGGTGGTATAGTATATACTGACAGTCCTGTGGCATACATTCAGGTGGTATACTATATACTGACAGTCCTGTGGCATACATTCAGGTGGTATACTATATACTGACAGTCTTGTGGCATACATTCAGGTGGTATAGTATATACTGACAGTCCTGTGGCATACATTCAGGTGGTATAGTATATACTGACAGCCTGTGGCATACATTCAGGTGGTATACTATATACTGACAGTCCTGTGGCATACATTCAGGTGGTATACTATATACTGACAGTCCTGTGGCATACATTCAGGTGGTATACTATATACTGACAGTCCTGTGGCATACATTCAGGTGGTATACTATATACTGACAGTCCTGTGGCATACATTCAGGTGGTATACTATATACTGACAGTCCTGTGGCATACATTCAGGTGGTATACTATATACTGACAGTCCTGTGGCATACATTCAGGTGGTATACTATATACTGACAGTCCTGTGGCATACATTCAGGTGGTATACTATATACTGACAGTCCTGTGGCATACATTCAGGTGGTATAGTATATACTGACAGTCCTGTGGCATACATTCAGGTGGTATAGTATATACTGACAGCCCGGGCAACACAGGGGTATAGTATAACTGACAGTCCTGTGGCATACATTCAGGTGGTATACTATATACTGACAGTCCTGTGGCAACATTCAGGGGTATACTATATACTGACAGTCCTGTGGCATACATTCAGGTGGTATACTATATACTGACAGTCCTGTGGCATACATTCAGGTGGTATACTATATACTGACAGTCCTGTGGCATACATTCAGGTGGTATACTATATACTGACAGTCCTGTGGCATACATTCAGGTGGTATACTATATACTGACAGTCCTGTGGCATACATTCAGGTGGTATACTATATACTGACAGTCCTGTGGCATACATTCAGGTGGTATACTATATACTGACAGTCCTGTGGCATACATTCAGGTGGTATACTATATACTGACAGTCCTGTGGCATACATTCAGGTGGTATACTATATACTGACAGTCCTGTGGCATACATTCAGGTGGTATACTATATACTGACAGTCCTGTGGAACATACATTCAGGTGGTATAGTATATACTGACAGCCGTGGCAACATTCAGGGGGTATCTATAACGACAGCCGGCATACATTCAGGTGGTATACTATATACTGACAGTCCTGTGGCATACATTCAGGTGGTATACTATATACTGACAGTCCTGTGGCATACATTCAGGTGGTATACTATATACTGACAGTCCTGTGGCATACATTCAGGTGGTATACAAACGACAGAACTATATACTGACAGTCCTGTGGCATACATTCAGGTGGTATACTATATACTGACAGTCCTGTGGCATACATTCAGGTGGTATACTATATACTGACAGTCCTGTGGCATACATTCAGGTGGTATACTATATACTGACAGTCCTGTGGCATACATTCAGGTGGTATACTATATACTGACAGTCCTGGGCATACATTCAGGTGGTATACTATATACTGACAGTCCTCTGGCATACATTCAGGTGGTATACTATATACTGACAGTCCTGTGGCATACATTCAGGTGGTATACTATATACTGACAGTCCTCAACAAAAGAAAACTGACAGTCCTGTGGCATACATTCAGGTGGTATACTATATACTGACAGTCCTGGGCATACATTCAGGTGGTATACGTATACGACAGTCCTGTGGCATACATTCAGGTGGTATACTATATACTGACAGTCCTGTGGCATACATTCAGGTGGTATACTATATACTGACAGTCCTGTGGCATACATTCAGGTGGTATACTATATACTGACAGTCCTGTGGCATACATTCAGGTGGTATACTATAACGACACCGGCATAACTGACAGTCCTGTGGCATACATTCAGGTGGTATACTATATACTGACAGTCCTGTGGCATACATTCAGGTGGTATACTATATACAGTGACTGGCGCAACATCAGGGGTAACTAAACTGACACCGTGGCATACATTCAGGTGGTATACTATATACTGACAGTCCTGTGGCATACATTCAGGTGGTATACTATATACTGACAGTCCTGTGGCATACATTCAGGTGGTATACTATATACTGACAGTCCTGTGGCATACATTCAGGTGGTATACTATATACTGACAGTCCTGTGGCATACATTCAGGTGGTATACTATATACTGACAGTCCTGTGGCATACATTCAGGTGGTATACTATATACTGACAGTCCTGTGGCATACATTCAGGTGGTATACTATATACTGACAGTCCTTGGCATACATTCAGGTGGTATACTATATACTGACAGTCCTGTGGCATACATTCAGGTGGTATACTATATACTGACAGTCCTGTGGCATACATCAGGATTCAGGGGTATACTATATACTGACAGTCCTGTGGCATACATTCAGGTGGTATACTATATACTGACAGTCCTGTGGCATACATTCAGGTGGTATACTATATACTGACAGTCCTGTGGCATACATTCAGGTGTAGTATACTATATACTGACAGTCCTGTGGCATACATTCAGGTGGTATACTATATACTGACAGTCCTGTGGAACACAGACAAACCGACAGCCATACATTCAGGTGGTATACTATATACTGACAGTCCTGTGGCATACATTCAGGTGGTATACTATATACTGACAGTCCTGTGGTCACGGGAACAAACGCAGCCGCATACATTCAGGTGGTATACTATATACTGACAGTCCTGTGGCATACATTCAGGTGGTATACTATATACTGACAGTCCTGTGGCATACATTCAGGTGGTATACTATATACTGACAGTCCTGTGGCATACATTCAGGTGGTATAGTATATACTGACAGTCCTGTGGCATACATTCAGCGTGGTATACTATATACTGACAGTCCTGTGGCATACATTCAGGTGGTATACTATATACGACAGCCGGGCAACACAGGGGAAGAACTGACAGTCCTGTGGCATACATTCAGGGGAACAGGGGTATATATTGACAGTCTTGTGGCACACATTCAGGTGGTATAGTGTATACTGACAGTCCTGTGGCATACATTCAGGTGGTAACTATATACGACAGCGGGAACATCACGTAGTATACTATGTACTGACAGTCTTCTGGCATACAGTCAGGGGAAGATATACGACAGCCGTGGAACATTCAGGGGATACTATATACTGACAGCCGGGAACAGTGGTATACAAACTGACACTGTGGCATACATTCAGGTGGTATACTATATACTGACAGTCCTGTGGCATACATTCAGGTGGTATACTATATACTGACAGTCCTGTGGCATACATTCAGGTAGTATACTATATACTGACAGTCCTCTGGCATACATTCAGGTGGTATACTATATACTGACAGTCCTGTGGCATACATTCAGGTGGTATACTATATACTGACAGTCCTGTGGCATACATTCAGGTGGTATACTATATACTGACAGTCCTGTGGCATACATTCAGGTGGTATACTATATACTGACAGTCCTGTGGCAACACAGGTGGTATACTATATACTGACAGTCCTGTGGCATACATTCAGGTGGTATACTATATACTGACAGTCCTGTGGCATACATTCAGGTGGTATACTATATACTGACAGTCCTGTGGCATACATTCAGGTGGTATACTATATACTGACAGTCCTGTGGCATACATTCAGGTGGTATACTATATACTGACAGTCCTGTGGCATACATTCAGGTGGTATACTATTATATACTGACAGTCCTGTGGCATACATTCAGGTGGTATACTATATACTGACAGTCCTGTGGCATACATTCAGGTGGTATACTATATACTGACAGTCCTGTGGCATACATTCAGGTGGTATACTATATACTGACAGCCGGCAGACATCAGGTGGTAACTACTCTGGCATACATTCAGGTGGTATACTATATACTGACAGTCCTGTGGCATACATTCAGGTGGTATACTATATACTGACAGTCCTGTGGCATACATTCAGGTGGTATACTATATACTGACAGTCCTGTGGCATACATTCAGGTGGTATACTCATGCAGTCCTGTGGATCACAG
Organism: Leptodactylus fallax; assembly: GCA_947044405.1. NCBI lineage: Eukaryota > Metazoa > Chordata > Amphibia > Anura > Leptodactylidae > Leptodactylus > Leptodactylus fallax. The sequence goes on from CAMRHE010000063.1 coordinate 3,511,304, forward strand.
ATACTATATACTGACAGTCCTGTGGCATACATTCAGGTGGTATACTATATACTGACAGTCCTGTGGCATACATTCAGGTGGTATACTATATACTGACAGTCCTGTGGCATACATTCAGGTGGTATACTATATACTGACAGTCCTGTGGCATACATTCAGGTGGTATACTATATACTGACAGTCCTGTGGCATACATTCAGGTGGTATACTATATACTGACAGTCCTGTGGCATACATTCAGGTGGTATACTATATACTGACAGTCCTGTGGCATACATTCAGGTGGTTACAACACCACTATACTATATACTGACAGTCTTCTGGCATACATTCAGGTGGTATACTATATACTGACAGTCCTGTGGCATACATTCAGGTGGTATACTATATACTGACAGTCCTGTGGCATACATTCAGGTGGTATACTATATACTGACAGTCCTGTGGCATACATTCAGGTGGTATACTATATACTGACAGTCCTGTGGCATACATTCAGGTGGTATACTATATACTGACAGTCCTGTGGCATACATTCAGGTGGTAATACATACTACCACAGGTGGTATACTATATACTGACAGTCTTCTGGCATACATTCAGGTGGTATACTATATACTGACAGTCCTGTGGCATACATTCAGGTGGTATACTATATACTGACAGTCCTGTGGCATACATTCAGGTGGTATACTATATACTGACAGTCCTGTGGCATACATTCAGGTGGTATACTATATACTGACAGTCCTGTGGCATACATTCAGGTGGTATACTATATACTGACAGTCCTGTGGCATACATTCAGGTGGTATACTATATACTGACAGTCCTGTGGCATACATTCAGGTGGTATACTATATACTGACAGTCCTGTGGCATACATTCAGGTGGACAAAGAAGCCGTGGCACATCAGGGGATACTGTATACTGACAGTCCTGTGGCATACATTCAGGTAGTATACTATATACTGACAGTCCTGTGGCATACATTCAGGTGGTATACTATATACTGACAGTCCTGTGGCATACATTCAGGTGGTATACTATATACTGACAGTCTTCTGGCATACATTCAGGTGGTATACTATATACTGACAGTCCTGTGGCATACATTCAGGTGGTATACTATATACTGACAGTCCTGTGGCATACATTCAGGTGGTATACTATATACTGACAGTCCTGTGGTATACTATACATTAGCATACCTGTATTTCACTATATTAAAAAGCAGAGTAAACTACACTATTGAATCTAAAGATATCTCGGTTTTCTACAATGGAAGCAACATGTGCAGCTGTATGGCTTGCCAAGCCCTAAAGGTAACAGATTATGTGACCAATTCAGCTCTGCTACATCTGCACTAAATTCATTGGGAAGAACTGGCTTCTCCCTATGCAAGTATCTTTGTGACAGTGAAGACCACACTCCTTTATATAGAGGAGAGTCTTTGTGACACAGGAGGGAGGAGTGGGTGCACATATTGTTAACACTATAGGAGGGTGTGGGGGTGCATTAGGGACAGGAGGATGGAGAGATTACCCTCAGCTACAGTACATTGGCTTCTATCAGGAGGATGGAGAGAGGTTGGGGAATGTGAGGCAGTTGCTTGGCTACAGTAATAAAAGCACATTAGCATGATGGAGTGTGGAGAGAGAGAGTAATGTGTGTGCTAGTGTGTGTCTGTGTGTGTGAATGAGGAGGGCTCTCTCCCTTTCCTTCTGTGTTCAGTTAATCCTTCTGTCAGTTGATGTTAAGACAGCATTTTAAGAGCTGGATGGAGGAAGGAAGCGGCACAGTGTAGCAGGGAAGCACAGAAGCCCAGGAACACAAGCCTTGTTTTCAGCACCAAGGAGAGAGACACCAAAAATTTGCAACAGCATCAACAGATTTTTTTTCCCCTCCACCACTACCACCCCCATCATCAATCCTTGGAACCTCAAGACTAGGAAGGCCAGGGATACAAGACACTTCAGGGGCAAGAATAAACATATATACCCTCAAAAAATCTTTGCTTGGGAAGTAGGGCTGATCCTTTTTTCTCCGCCAATGCAAAAGGAAATATGCAGCACATCTTTGCCTTTATCTGCACCAGCTTTCTAGGGGCAGTGCTTGGGGTCAATTTCCCCAATTTTCCAAACATTATCCAGATCGGTAAGTTCTTTGATGGGTCTTGGGTAGGAGGTGGGGGGAGGTGTTGGTGTTAAGTTGGACTGTCATTTAGAGGGTTAATGAGGTCGAACGTGAAAGATTGGAAGTGCCTAAAGGGCTCTTTGTACTTTTAATTGTGACAATGGTGATGGTTATAGTTATTATTATAGAGTTGTTGTTATTATTATTATTATTATATTATTTGGTTATTATCATTATTATTGCATTTTGTTATATTGTTATTGATGTATTTTGATACATTATTATTATTGTTAATATATTATCATTATTATATTTTGTTATTATGTTGCTACAGTGTGAACCTATTACCTAAAGTTTCTATGATGTACACAGCGCTTCCTGCATGCTCTCCTCTAGCCTAGCATTCCAATGGCTCATACCCCTCTGATGCCCCATCTAGCTGGCTCTAGGCTTCTTAATCCCCCCCCTCCAAATATTCATCTCCCCCCCCGATACTTTACCTTTGAATAACCCATTATTGTGGCATTTGACGCCTCTCAATCCTGACTCCCCCCACCCCCCACTGTTGGCATGCACAATTAACCCCTGCTAAGGGTAGGTGGGGGCAGTTGATAACATGGCAAATCTCATGTGGCACTGAAATGATTTGCCATAGGTGATGCATATTGGGTCATTGCACTTATTGTATAACAGGGGATCAGAGCCTTTGTTGTTCGTAATCAGGTTTCTCTGATGCTCCTGGGGGAAATTTAGAAGAATCTGGTAAATAAGGGGAATAATTGCCGATACACATGGATGAGTGGGGTCTTCTTGGTGCTCGGCAGTAAGGATTTTGCAGTAAACATATATAGAGGAGAAGTACCTGTTATAGGTTATGGTGTCTAGTCCAGTAAAATGGACAATGTTTTATACTTATAAGTGTATATGAATACAGCATGTGCATACCTATAGAGGATTTATCTGTCTGTCTATCTATCTATCTCTATATATCTCACATTTTTCTATTTCATGTCTATCTATGTCACATCTTTCCAACACATATCTATCTGTCTATCCATCCATCTTCCTCGTATCTATCTAGCTAACATATGGCTGCAATCTATCTATCTATCTATCTATCTATCTATCTATCTATCTATCTATCTGTCTATCTATCGCACATGTTTACATTTCAACTCTCTCTATAAATATATATTTATATATATACCTATGTTTTTATCTAAACATAGCTATCTATCATCTGTCTATCTATCTGTCTATCTATCTATCTATCTATCTATCTATCTATCCATTTATCTATCTATCTATCTATCATCTGTCTATCTATCTATCTATCTATCTATCTATCCATTTATCTATCTATCCATCTATCAATTCATATATCTGTCACTGTATCTATGTATCTCACATCTTTGTATCTCATACCTATATAGCTACATATCTATCGCCTATCCCATATCTATTATATAGTGGCATATCAGTATATTTCATCCATTGAGATATACCTTGGCCTATCCTAAGTAGGGGGCTTATTCTTCCTCCACCTCCACCACTTAGACAATCTCTTCCTCTCCCACCTGTTATCTGAATGTCTATATCAATGTCTACGCCTCCTGCTATCATTACATCTATAAAGATGCTATAGTTCAAGTGATCCACTTCTGCTAGAGTTGAACCAGATCCTTGGCATATGGAAAACCATAGTTTGTCATCTTCCAGTTTCTGGTGTCGTAGTGATTTACTGCATTATATCAAATTGTTGCTCCCGTATTATTCTATACTTAACTATTTTGCTGCCTTATCCCTATGAGAATCACAGATTGGACCCCTCTCTGTGTACATAAGGGGTTAACCTGGATCACTGGTTGTCATTGTTTTGGTCGGGAGTAGGGGGCTTACACCCGTTTTCTTATTTAACATGCACCTGCATGTTGGGAGACCATTTGTGTGTAGTAGAGAGCGACTCACTCGACATCAGCTTCGGTTGTATTTTTTCTGGATTTTAAGGTGTTTTTCTTTTGCATCGGCTTCTGTGCAATCCTTCCGCATCCTTCTCGTCAGTCACAATGCATCAGGCTCATCATGCTTGCTTGGCTTCCACCTTAAGGGGATTTTGTTCCCAACCACCTGTGAGCAATAGCAGAGCGTTGCTTTGGGAAGACTAGAGTTCCCCCATCAACAGGAACACCCATAGCCCTTGGTCAGGGACAAAATCCATTCACAGTCTTAATAAAAACTGAAAAAAAAAAAGTAAAAAACATACAGATGTAGCAGAGGCGAATTTGTTTAGATTGTTGTTTTGGTAAAAAGTTTCAGAATCCATTGACAGCGAACCATCCCACAAGGACTCTCCCCCCATCCCACAAGGGATCTCATATGACGCTGATTATTTGTTGAACTAGTATTGATGAGAAGAAATTTCCATCAGCCTAATACGATCAATTTAGTGCCATAGACATAGCCATTATGTTAATGATGGCTGTTAGGATCCGATCTATTACTATTATTATGGTCCTCTGAAAAACTACAGGTAACTACAGTATCGAAATATTACCATGATTTACGCCAAATGACAAACTCAGCACTGCTACATCTGGTAAATTTAGCTTTCACTAGTAATTTCCTTGACAGCAAGCAATCGCTTTACATAATCCAACTGGATTTTATTCTGAATTTATCCCACTAACCAATATATTTCCTTACGACCTACTTAGAGCCTACAAGGCCTGAAAATAACCCATAATTAAAACCAGTCACATTCCATTATTCCGGATAGTTCTGTGCTATGCTATCCCCCAGATCTATGCCTGCTCCACTTTCCCAGCTTCTATATGCTTTGATTCTAAGTGTACAAGCAACATGTTGATAAAGCACATTATAACGCTTGGGGTTGGCGGAGGAAGTAATTTGTGTTTGCAGTGTAGAAGCATGTCCAGAGCGGAGGAGACATACAGATGCCCCGTGGCACACTGCCTCATACATTATTTCATGTTTGAAACCATTGATTTAAAAAGAAAATGACTTGCTTCGTTTTTTGATGGTGGAAAATACTGTAGTGGTGGAAAGACGCATTATATCCTAGAAATGGAGTGGAAGCAGAAACTAAAAGGAATTAGAAAAGAAAGGCAGAAAGATAAAATAGCAAGAGACACAAGATAAATGTCTGAAAAGATAAAGATAGATAGATGTAAAAGGTGTGAGATAGATGATAAATAGATAGAACGATAGATAGATAGATAGATAGATAGATAGATAGATAGATATAGATAATGTGATTAGATAGTAGATAGATATGTACAGTAGATAGCTAGATATGTAGAATGATAGATAATAGATAGATAGATAGATAGATAGATGATAAAAATGTGAGATGGATGGAAATATTGATGGACAGACAAAAAGAAAGATAGATGTAAAAGGTGTGAGATGATTGATAGATAGATAGATAGATAGATAGATAGATAGATAGATAGAGTGATGGTTAGAAAGAAAGAAAGAAAGGAAAGAAGAAGATAGATAGATAGATAGATAGATAGATAGATAGATAGATATTTTGTAGTTACATACAAGTATACATGCAGGTCCTAATTATTATAGAAAAATATAGCTAAACATGTTTTTGCATATTGTATACAAAACTAGATTTCAGAATAAAATAATAAATACCATAAATCTAGATATTTTCAACAATGTGACAGCTATCGCTAACTCACAAGTGAAAACATTTGATTCGATACTTTGTCCTTATTCACATGTCCATTTTTTTTCATCCATCACAGTGTCCGTTTTTCATCAGTTTTATTTTCGTCTATATCCGTCCGTTTTTTTCATTCCGTATGTCATCCGTTTTTCATTTACTTTATAAAACACTTACTGAAAAAGTCACATGACCCTAAAATTGTACAGATTTTGTGTCTCCTACCAACAGTCCATAAATAATGTGTTTTTCATGGACCTATTTATTTGTATGGTCAGTTTGGGCTGAAAAAAATGAACAAAAATAGGACAAGCTTCCATTTTTCTCCTGGTCTGAAAAAAAACAAAGTCTGAATAGACATCAATGGGCCTGAAATGGGAATCAGTAATGTGTGAATAAGCTCTTAGACTTTTCTGGCTAGGTTTCTTGCATGTTTATTTTGTATGTGGTCCATTGAGAAAAATCCATTCCAAATTGGTATACGAGGATAAGAAATCTGTTCAGCATTGTAAAAAGTTGCTTCTAGAAAATATCTGAGATGGCCTACTACAGAGATGTGATGATGCATTATAGGGAGGGTAAGATCTTTATACCATTATCCTAAGAGCGTATGGACTTGTAGATGTTGGGTTGACCTTAATTGTCCATAAAGAGGTAGATGTCTCACCAGTACTGATGGTCACAGATATAGTTGATGGTCTTCAAACCTATATTACATGGAAAAGTTTACATTTTTTATTCGTCTGACATATCAAAAAACCTCCATGATCATTTCTGGTGATCACCATGGTTAATTTTTATCTCCCCCTACACTATTGACTTCTTAATTTTTTGTCATGTTGGACCATACAATAAAATCATCTATGGTATAATCTTTGAGAAAGGAACTCCTCCAGCAAAGAAAAAAAAAAAGACTGAATATATGGATTGTTCCACCAGGAGAAGAATTGACATGATTTCCCAAATTTGGATCATGAGAGGTACAGATGATAGGAATGTTTTTGAAATTCATCCAGGATAAACTTTACCCCTAAGTCCCCATACACATTTGATTTCCACCACCAGTCCACATGTTGTCTGGTGGGAACCATGGATGATCAAATGAACATGGAGATTCCAGGTGACCTTGAGATCTCATGTCCTATTGGTCATATAATTTGTAGGTAATTTTTCTTTTCCAGGCATCTACCCTCACCTCTGATTTCAAAAAGGGTTAACATTAATGTAGGATCTTATATTTTTGGTCAAGTTTACAGCTAAGAGAAGCTTTTTGATTCAACTGTACCAACATTGAGTTAATGCTACAGATTCTTTTCGCGTGAGATTAAACAGAGTATGGCTCCTCAGAAAGTGAACAGAGGAAATTGATGGATTATTGACCGCTGTGAATGTTTTTCTGTGAATCAGATTGATCTTAACATTCATTGTACATCTCAGCTCTGCATGGAACAGGCCAGAAGGAAAGCTTTGCTGTGAAAATACATTACATTTAACCTCTTCATGTCAACGTAACATGGATTTTCTCAAAAAGCAAAGTATGGACAGTGAAGTGGGGAATCTTTTTGGATAGGTGGATGGTTATGATGTAGGATGATGTGTTGTTATTATAATATGGCCTACAATTTTTGTAAAACGGCCAATGTGAAGAAGTTTAATAGAATGACAGAATGGCCTAAGTATGTACGGTAGGTGTCGTCAATGCAAATTGCCTGTACTGATAGTTCTTATGACTCATAGGAATCTGTTCCTCTGAGAAGATGTAGCAAGGAATGGAAGAATACCACATATATTACAGATTAAAGAGGTTGTCCGAGGCTCGAAATCATGGCTAAATTCTTGTACAGGTTGTGTCTGCTATTGCAGATCGTCTCCAGTGAAGAGAAGGGACTGAACTGCAATACTACGCATAACCTGTGGGCAGGTCTGGTGCTGTTTTCGAAGAAAACAGCCATGTTTGTGTAATCCTGGACTATGACTTGAATGTGTTTCTGCCCACATTTTTATCCAGCCTACAAATGGTGTCCCATTCTTTCATTATCTTAAAGAAGCCTCACCCCAAAGGCCACCCAACATCATTTTACACATCTGATACTTCCTCTTTGGATCTAGGCCCTTCCTTTGGTGTCTCACAAATAAGGAATGTGTATGGCCAAATGTGAAATGAAGATGATGAAGCATATTTTGATATGGGGTAATGCCAAAATCTATGAGGTAATTAGGCTTTTTAGCATCATGGTAGGGTTGTGCTATGAACAGGGCAGCCACCAAAGTTAAGTAGGTTGTCCAACTATATTTTTTGAAAACCTCCTGTAATTTTATAAAATACTAAAAAAAGTCATGCTTGGCTTACTATTTCCTGCGGCTTCCGTTCTGATGCCTCCTGGTTCCACACTTACCTTCAGCAATGAGATCCCCTCATTATTGATTGTAGCAGTGACCTGTTAAAGGGGTAGCAGTGACCTGTGAGGGTCCAACACCTGAACCCTGCACAGATCCGCTGATCCAACTGCCTCCAGGTGCCGGAAGCTACAGCAGTGGACAGAGAGGGAAAGCAGTCTGCTCCTATTCACATAATACGAGTAGAGCTGTAGGCCTGTCCACTGTATAGCGGAGGTATTGGTGTACTGCAGCTACGTTCCTATTACTTGACCACTGCTGTAACTTCCGGCACCCGGAGGCAGATGAATCAGCGCATCAATGCGGGTCACAATATCAGACCCCTACAGACCAGTATGCAAAATGTATTTGGGGGCCAGAAAACCCCTTTAACACCACTGAGGTCACCCCGTTGCAGCCACTGATTGGCTGCATAGGTCACACGTCCCTATTCATATGTCATCACTAAAACCATGGGCATAGCCAAAGGCTGTGCTTTGGTAGTAATAGCTACTGGGCCCTGGACCCAGAAGGGGCCTAAAAGGTCCCGCTGGGACATAAAATATACCATTATTTCAAACAGAACAAGATAGTAGGGGCCTCATTACAGATTCTGCATTGGGACCCAGGAGCTTCACATTATGCCTCTGACTAAATACAGAGTCCATTGATGCAGGGCCAGGAAGCAGGGAACAGGAGCGACAGGGTATCAGAGAGATGGATATTACTTGTTTTATTATTTTATAACATTCTAAGTGACTTTCAAAATTTTTTTTAAATACAGTACATGGAAAATCCTTTCAAGTATTTAAATTGTCTTCGAATCCTCTTTTTTTCAACCATTTCAATCCTTGCCATTCCAAAGAAGAAACAGCCATATACACACAGGATTGCACATCCTTCAAAATACAAACATTTATTGTATTTATTGTACTTTAAAGGACAAAAAGAATACAAGTCTTTTGTATTGTGCATTTTTTTGTATTTTCATGGATCTGTGTGCATATGGGTCTTTTCTTCTTCCTATGTGCATTGTGGTATATATGTAGGATTGGCACAACAATATTATTTATTGTCTGGGTTCCTACTTTTCCCTTTGTTTTTGGGTTTCCATTCGATCCCTTACAAAAATGTCAATGTCTTTTTGACCAGTATTTAACAATAATTCTTATCTGCTGCTTTAAAAGCTGGGACATTTCCAGTTTTAAGAGCTTCAATATCCCATGTATATATATATATATATGTGTGAAAAACAATGAAGTCTCAGTTTCTTTAAGGTGTAGAGATCAATAGTCTTAGACGAGGCAGCCATATTGCTGAGGGAATATTCATGAAGAAAATTGACCATGATTACACCATGTGCCTCATCAATACTGGTCAATATTAATAAACCAAGTTGGTCAGTCGATAAAATGTAGTTTTCTACTTGCACGTTTCTCTTCTATCTTGCTTTTCTAGAAGTTACCTGTAATGAAATGCCTGCATGGCGTCTTCTCACCCGTATAGGAACACATTGTTGTCTTCTTCATTCTCTTGGTGTGACATGGGATGACATCACTCCAATCCCTTAGGGCAATACAAATCCATGAGAATCCCAGCATTCTGGATTTATATTGGCTTTATTCTCGAGCAAGCGACTGCTGAATTACAATTTCAGATCTTGTTTTTCAACCCATCCAATTCCATAGTATTGACCAAAATAACTAGATAAGCCGTCTGATGACAGCTTATCCTGGCTATCATATATTGATGACTTAGCCAAGTCAATTGGACATGTTTATAGTGGAGTTGATAGAAATAAGTAGCTATTAGAACCACAATCGCTGTCACCTCTTGTCTATGGTCAGCTTACGACCATGCATTTGCCAACTTAAAGTTGTCCTTCATCATAGTAGGTCAAATAAATTGTAGCCTACTAATGGTCATCAGTGGTATTGCACCTCTTGTTCAGATGCTGTATCACATTTTCTAGGTTTAAGATAGCCTGCATACTTTATATGGGTCAGAAGCGTACACATAGGGCTAGATAGAAAAAGATAAAATTGGGTCTTCCTGGTGCTCATGAACACTGCCACACCCCAAACTGACTGAAAAAGGAGAACTTGGTACTTGTTTGCCCCGACCTTGGATCAATTCCCTTTACCTCGGCCATTGGACCTGCGGATATATATGTAGATTCCCAACATCCATTAAAATAAGGGTTGTGGCCAATTTGGACTCGGTCCAGAGGGACCCACATAGACTACCTCTGTAGAACTTATACTCTTGATATTACAAGCTATGGACTGAGCAGGAGAGCATTCCAGAAGTCCCCACCCATGCATATGCGAAGGCTCAGAGATGGACCTCCACCTTAAGATGTTATCATGATGATAGTGCCATCAAATGAAAAAGCAGACTTCAATATGTGAAATAGAGGGGTTACTCCATGAAGAAATCTCTGTGTTTGTTTCAGAGATACATTTTGAGATCAATACAATGAAGTGTTACTTAACAGACATGCAGACAGCCATTTCTATAAAGATGAAGCAAAAGGACATTAAGAAATAATCTCAATACTTTATGTGGGCGGTTTCCTTTTATATAAACTAATACTGTTGATAAAACCCAACTTGAAGATCTATCCAGATGGCAAGTCGGAAGACAAATAACATGCCAAGTGATTCCTATCTGTCAATCTGATTTTTTTTTTTTGGAATTGGTATGTTTTATCTCGTATTGATGCTATGGTACATTTAGCATTTGTTCCTAATATTGATATAACCCAGGCCTATTTGTTTAGGTGGCCATACACTTTAGATAGAAATGGGTTGATGGTTGAACAAACTATTGCCTGGTGAACGATTGTTCCAACCAATACAACCATACATGCCATATTTATAGTTGTTCGACTGGTTACACAAATCCGATGACACCAGCGAAGGGCTCAGGAGCTTAGATCATTTGGGGACTTGATCAGATAATAATTTCTAATACAGTTGACCTCTTCAAATGATAGAAATCTTACACTGGTTGGCCAAAATGATAATTTGTTAAATTTGTGTATGGCTATATTAGGGATGGGTGAACCAATTAATTTAGAACTGGATTCAACCCAAAATTTCCAAAAGTTTCAGGTTCGCCCAAACACAAAACTTGTGGGGTTCGTCACCCACAAAACATTATTATACTGTGGGGTATGAGGAGAATAAGTGGAGGCCCAGAAGGGGTGTGGAAAAATAACACTTATACTCTCCTTGCCTCACCTCTCCTGGGCGTTTGACGGTTCCTCGGATTCCTCTTCAGGCCTCTACCACCTATGTCATTGATTGCCAGAGGACAAGCATTGACCTTCCTTCTTTGGGATCTCTTATCTATAATTTCTATGTCTGTTAAGAGGAGACCTTTCCTTGTTGGTCTCATCTTGTTGGTTTGCTTATAGTGGTAAGAACTGGTTCAGGACAACCTTCTGTGGAAGAGCTACATTATCAAGAGGAATGGAAAATAGGTCCAAGGGTCATGGAAAGGGATTGGATTAGGGAACAAATGCTAGGTCCTTCAGTCTTGGGCAGCAAAACCTAGCCTCTTCAGTATAATGCAGGACACCAGTTTGATCTTTGCTAATGCAGTGAGCACCACAACCCTAGGAGATCAGTGTGAGGACAGGAGGCTTTACAGAAAAATTAGGCCCAAGATGGTGCCGATTTCTCCGTCCTTTCCAGTCATGGCTGTGCTCTGGTCATGGCTGTGCTCTGGTGATACTGGCAATATCTCCTTTCCACAACCCAGGATGGAGAACATGCAGTGTTGAGGGGGTTCAGAGTGTATGATGGTGGTAATAGTTTTTTCCCCATGGCGAACCTTAGTGGCTGACTTCTCCCTGATGAAGGTTGGTGTCCCCTTGATTTGCATTGACAAATAAAAAAGGAATCAATGGGGTTGTTTAATAGACTAGGTTTAATAGGCTAGGTTTCCAAGATGGAAGTTAGAATGTCCACACATAAACTTGTCACCTCATACTACAAATATTGTCGACTTAAAAAGTTGCGAATCGCCAGTTTGCGACTTTTTTTATACAAAAGTCTGAAGTAGACTAGACTAAATTGACCAAGGGGATGAACAAGTCCTTTACTAAGCTCCACCTACTTTCTAGAACATTCTAGACAAAGTCACTTCTTTATACAGTGCAAGCCCATCTTAAAGATATACTAACAAATGACTACAAAGTGCAGAAAACCCCCTCAAATTGTTATAAAGGCATAAAATCGATGTCAGATATATCTTAACACTATTATTACATCTTCTCTTTTCTGTATATGTCAGTGATGTGCATGACTGCTCAATGCTTTACAACACTGGTTGTTAGGTCAATCTTTTGCAATAGCTACATAAATGACAGGTCACTCCCAGCCTAAACAAAGTATTGGCCATTAATAGGTGCAGAAATATGCCTTTATAGTCACAGACAGAAGTAATGCAGAAATAATTATATTTATATGGATATGCAAATCAGCCTGCAAGTGCACTGGGGGAGGAACCTGATTTGCCTACAGACTGCCACAAGTTCTCTCCTTTAGGTTAGGGCTACACAGTGACACTTAAAATTACACTAAAGTCATGTGACAAAAAGGTAATTCATTTCTATGGTGTTTTATGCGACATGCTGCTACTGCGACAGTCACACAAAAATCCAACCTTGTCCGACTTTATGTCGCATGTTGATTTCGCATACACCACTCCCATACACAGTAATTGTATTGCATGCGACAGAAAGTCACGTGCAACTAAAATTGCAATTGAATATTTTTTTTCATGTATATGTATTTGCGTAGGTGTAGTCAGTAAAATTACAATTTTTAATGTATTTAAAAATAAATAAATAAATAAAAAAAACAAGCAACCACAGATTCATGCAGGTCGCATTGACATTGCAGCAAAATCACCTTATGTGAAATCGTTTGTGTGATTTTGATGCGATTTTTAGTCACGTGAGTAATGTTAAGATGTGGCTGTAGCCTTAGCCACGAATGACATCATAACTTCCTGTAGGCAAATCTGGTAAATCAGGCCCCGCCCCCAGTGCACTTGCAGGCTGATTTGAATATCGATAAAAAGATTATTAATTCTGCTTTGTTTCATCTGTTTGCCCATAAAGGTACATTACTTTGCCTAGTAAAGGTCCCTACACAGCGATATTATTGGTTTTGGAGGCTTTCAGACCTGAGAGATTCTTACACGTTAGACGAATGTTGGGTGAACCAGATTTTGATAGGACCATTGACCATCTCACATGTAGTGGTCTCCCGATTCTCTCATGATGGCAGAAGTTAAAAAGGATCAGACTGCTGGATTTCAACAATCATTCGGCCAATAGCTCGTATGTGTATGGATGCATTAGTCGGGAGTCTGATTATTGTATTCTTCTGTGTAGTTATATGAGGTGTGAATAGGACCTGATGCCTCTCCTGACATGTCTGTTTTAGTAAATACTTTAATATTTATGAAGAAATTGTCAAATAGGTGTTACCATTCCCATGTTGAAGGGGTGGGTCCAAAGTCTAGCACTGACAGCAAGGATTGGACAGACTGTGTAGGGTCAACACGATTTTGACCATTAAAAAATTCTCCAGCATTTTTATTATGTACTTAGTAAAACTAACCTGTCAGGAGAAGTCATGGGGCATATGCATAAACAATTTTTGTGTCCATGTCCCTGCTTTAAGACACTATGGTCCAGATTTACTAACAGTTAAAATTTATCACATTAAGTGATGCTGGATGATAAATCTGACACAGTCTAAGTTTATACCACCATTCAGTTGGATTACTATGAAACAGAATTTTATGATACAATTTGGAGCTTTTTTGGTGCATTGAAGCCACACCCCTTTTCTGAGAAGCCACACCCACATGTCTATCAAGTCAAACTAAATGAGCCAAGTTGCACTAAGATGTGCCAAAGATACCAATGTCTACTTGTAACCACAGTAGTAAATCTGGGCCCATGGCTGTACGCTGGCAGATCGGTGTTTTCAATGGGACACTGAATATCTTTTTGAATATCTGAATATTTCTCAGACAAGAAAACAAAAACTGAACGTCAATTAGTTGCTATTCTGTTTACCTGTGATGATAACTACTAGCTGAAGTATTGTCCCGAGGACACAAAAGTTGTTATCGCACGGAGCCTTTGATATCAAACTCAGAAATTCTGCTTTAAGTAGCGGGTCCCTCTGGCATGAATATGTTCCAGGATCATAGTATACATTGTAAAAGCCTATCCGTTGTCACCACCAAGTTATTCTCAAGTTTTGGTAAAGTAATACTATAATTGTCTGAGAGACATCGCCCTACAAGTGAATGAACTGGAAGACAAAAAAATAGTATACGTGGAGTAGAGTACCGCATATATCTTGTCTGGTAGGTATCTGGGCATTCAATTCCTGCACAATATGATATCCATGACATCAGATTTGGATCTCGAAGCTTCTGGGCCTGAATGCAAAATGTCCTCTCTATCATGTGCCACTTATATCACGTGCAGAGAGTCCGGTGGGCTCCCTTAGTTTCCAGAATCCAGTTGCAAATTATTTCCCTGTAATTCCTGTAAATTATGGGGTGTTCACATGTAGGAATTTGACGCAGAATTTAAGGGAAATCCTCCTCGAATTCCAACTCAAATCATTTCAATGAGAGGCAGTAGCTGTTTTTTTTTCTGGTAACTGATTTTTTCATGTAGCGGAAAAAATAAGCATCCTGCTCGCCCTTCAGGCAGATTCCGCCTGAGAATTCCCATTGAAATGAATGGTAGGTGTCAAATACGTCTTTTCTGTCGATGCATAATTGAACGCAGAATTTGTAATTTGGCCCTGCCCAATAAAGGCAAAATACAGTGACACTCTTCCCCAAATTCTGCTTCAAATTCAGCGTCATAATCCTGGTCAGTTTATGACACTCAAATTTCTGAAGCAGATTTTTTCTGCTTTACAAATTCAGCGTCAAATTCCTACATGTGAACACCACCTTAGAGTGAGAAGGGATAAGAGAGATAGGAGCCTTTTGAAATGTATGGACCCCATATATTCATATGTATCCATATATATATTTATTTAGGTTACAAAATTTCATGGGCCCTTTTAGGGAGAAAAGAAGAGGGAATAATATGACCTTTGCCCACACTTTGAGACTCACATCGTGCATTTCATGGGTCCTCAGGGAGCTGGACTGAAGACTGAAGCCTGTAAAATGAATGGGCCTCAATACTGCGAATGAAATGGAGCCCATTCATATGTAACTGAGTAGGTTTGCTGCAGGTCAGAAGGGGTACTATGTCTCCTTGAGGAGATGTTGCCTTTATCAGGCCACCATGCAATGTACAGGGATTTATTACATGGCCTGCTAAGAGGTCTGTGAAAAGAATATGCAAATAAGTCCCCCTTGGTGAAAAAAGGGGAACTTGCTCTAAAGCCACCTTTTGGTAAGTAGCTCCCTATAGATCAATCCCTGGTTTTACTGAAAGTTAATAGCATAATCTGGGAATAAAGCGAGAGACTTAACTGAACAGTGATTTTTGGGTGGAGGGTGGTGGGAGCTGACATTCAAATATGTGGCCGCTATTGAGTACATTAGCCTGGGCCCCAGAGTATACTGTACCAAAGTGTGAAATTATTATACTCTGGGATCTCTTCAGACTCCAGAGTATAATAAGGGAGGCCCAGGGGAGGTGTAAAAAATAAAAACATCTATACTCGCCTTCTCTCACCTCTTCTGGGCCTCCTCATGGCATCCAGTGCTCTCTCTTGGTCAGGCTTGGCAAACCCAATATGGGTCACCACTGAGGCCTGTGATTGGGCCTCAGTGGTGACCCCAGGCACATGACGTCACTCAGGATCCCGGAAGAGGATGCAGTGAGGAGGCCCAGAAGAGGTGAGGGAAGGCGAGTATAAATGTTTGCTAATTTTTACACCTCCCCTGGGCATCCACCTATAATTCTGAATTCTGAAGAGACCCTAGAGTATAATAATTTCCCTTCTAGTTCGCGGTAGACAAACCCCAAAAGTTTCGGGTTCTGGTTGAACCCGAAACTTATTACAAGTTGGTTTGCCCATCTCTAACACTAATATTACGTGATCTATACAGGATATTGTACTTTTTTTAAAATATAGATAGTGACATGGAAAATTTAAAATAAAATCTTCAAAAATTCAGAAGAAATACATATCACATAAAAACTAGGCTATTTTTGGTGACCATTCCCTTTGCAGGCCTCCTTTTCAGGTGTGCAGAGTCCTACAGGGTCAAGGTAGGAATTCTGGGGAAGAATATGCAAATCCTTTTTTCTTGAAGGAAAAAGGAAAGAAATTGCTCTAGCACCCCCATTTGGAAGGTACTCCTATAGATCAATGCATGGCATTCAATCCTACAGTCATTAGATCTCCATGTCTGAGAGTGGGACATTCGATAATGGTATAAGATGTTCATTGTCCGCTCGGAGTATGCTTATGCCAGAGCCTGGAATGCTTCAGTACTCACAGATATCTATCACTTCACAGTTACAGTAGGGTGCTAACTGCATGTTGGCAATTGGATCTGAGCGTAGAGAGGACAGTCTCAGTAATGTATAGTATATAGGTAACAGATCTGTTTTACCAGGAAATTCACTATACTGACTATATGACTGTATCTGTATATGTATATGACTATACTGTGAGCCAAAAGGATGTGATCTCAATAAAACCCATGGGATCAGATCAGTAATACATATACATCTGCCATTCTCCCACGAGCGTGAAACAAGTCTCAGAATCTGTAGGGTCTTAGCCAGTGGTGGACTGAGATTTTTGTTTTACCTCATGGTATAGTATTACTTTGCCAAGAACTGATATTTACTTGGTGGTGATACTTGTATCAGTGGATATGCCTCGATAATGTATGCTATGTTAGAACATATTCCTACAAGAGGGACCCGCTAGTTAAAGCAGAATTTCTGACTTTGATATCATTACTGTGGATACGAGTAGATACCGGTATCTTTAGCACATTTTGGTTCAACGTGATTCATCTAGTTTGGGCTAAAATCTTTCAACTTGCTTGACATGTGGGCATGACTTCTCAAAAAAGGGCCATGGCTCCAAAAATGAACCGAAATTGTGTCAGAAAAATTCCGTCTCAAAGTAAGACACCTAAATGATGTAACCCTAGACTAGGACGTCTAAAAATAAGCCAGATTTCTACTCAAAGGACACCAAAGGACTTAAAGGGGTTGCCCAGGAAAAAACTATTTTTCTCTGGAGGCCAAAGAAGGTGAAAAATAATAATAAAAAAAACATACACACCTGTCCCCAATACTCCGATGGCCCAGGTCGCTGTCCAGACCCTGGTGCCCCTTGGTTTTTCCAGCAGAAGCCCCCGTCACACGTGACTTCTTAAGGTAATCAGAGGCCTAAAGAAAGGACAAGGGAAGTCACTTGCATATGACAACTGTGACATCCTGGTTTCTTTCCTTAGGCCGCTGTGGTGGAGACTTCTGCTGGGGCGCCGCGGGATCGGACAGCGGGCTGAGACATAGTAGTCTAGAACAGAGAAGCGGTTAATGATTTGCATTCCTGGTGAATAGGTTGCTTTGCTTCTAGGGCAGAGAAATGGTTAATGTCAGTATCCTTGGTCTACTATGGGAAAATACCAACATTAATACCAAAATACCTGGTGGTCTAGCACAGTGTAGGAGTCCATCATACTTGGCATCCATTTGTATCCATGCTCACATCAGACTCCGCGTGGTTCCTAGCTGTAAGAGGAGCTTGAACACTATTGGGCTGGTCACTGTCTTAAATTCCTTTCCATTTTCCACCCCTTTGGCTTTCCACTGTGGCTTTTACTCACTTATTCGCCTCAGAAACAATGGGGCACATAAGCTGAGTGTCCCAAGCCACAGGTACTGAGGCTGAATCAGCCGTGGAATCCATAGCAATATCAGGCAGGAGACTTTTTTTTTTTCAGGCAGATTCAGGATGGAATTTGGCCCTCAATCTGGATCCATCTTAGGGGTGCAGTTGCACAAAATGCATCATTTGTCTGCGCTGAAGAAATTACAATTAGGTCTCATTCCGCGGATGTGTGAGGTTCGAGCTTTTTCATGTACAGCACCCCTCCCTGCTCTTTTGCAGATTGGGTACTGTCCGTGGTTGATCTGCTTTTCACGTCTGTAAAAAAACAATTTTTTTTGTTCCATTTTTTATATTTTGTATGTCCCTAAGTCTGTGAAAAATGGACACATGGATGCTATCCATTTTTTGCAGATCCAAAAACTCTCATTGATGTGATTCATCAATATCTGGAAAAAAAAAAGTGCTTCCGTTGTTTTTGTTTTGCAAATCTACGGTCCGTAAAAAACACTGACAACTGAATAAACTCATTGAAATGAATGGGCACGCATGGTGTCCATGAAAAATGCAGATGCCATCTTTATTATGTGGGTCAGTACGATTACAGTTTTTGTTAAAAAATAAAACAAAAACTTTGAAAAAAATGCTTTGTATCACCATATTATGACAGCCATAATGTATTATATTTCCATCTACAGAGCTGTGTGGGTGCTTGTTTTTTGTGGGACAAGCTATAGTTTTTACTGGTATTGTTTAGGGTATCTTGTGACTTCTTGATCACTTTAAGGGGTTGAGAGGTAGCCAGAAAAATAGCATTGTGATTTATTTTTTTTTCATCTCCAAATAACTCTGTGGCACAGCTCAGCCTCAGCAGAGCCCCCGCGCATGCGCACTGATGAACTGAAGCCTAGGAAGTACTCCCAGCTTCACTGTTGAGGTTGGCTGACAAGGAATATGTGTGGGATTTCCTTGGGCCATAGTGGTGACGTCACAGAGGTTAGGAGAGGTTCATCACAGTGGAGAACTTGACTTTATGCACTAGACTAGACTTCAAAACCCTAACTTACATATGGGATAAAACTTAATTTTTTCAGGATGGTGACATCACTCACATATTATAAAGAGAGTTTTGGAGAAGAGGTCAAATGTCCAATCAGATACTGATGAGGGTTTTAGGGGCTACATTGTGTTCACAAGTTCCCATTTCACTTAGTATTATGGCTTCTGTTTATAAACCTTGACAACTACTGTATGACAGGTCTGTTTTTGAACCAATCCCAAGAAGTCTACAAATGTTATTGACCTATACTGGAGTACAGCAGGTCTCTGTCAAGTTTCCAGTATTTTTGACAGCAAGAATAGTGATCCAGGCTTTTCCAGCCTCCAGTAACTACAGGAAGTTGAGTTAGGAACTCAATGAATTATAACCGGCTAATACATAGCTTGTTGGCATAATGACTTTGTCCATATCCCAATATGTCTGCCATCTGCTGTGTCCATGTGGGTGTGCAGGAAGCTTGCAGAAATATCTTAGCTATCATATCTGTGCGTGTCAAACTGTGATAATGATGAATTTGAAAGGACTGAGAGCTAAAAAACCTTCTAAACAGCTTCCAAAATTGTCATATACCCCCAACCTCTCTCATTATCTCGCTTTCTGGAATACAGTCAGATAAGATGGGTCTCGGCAGAACTCGGCATGGCTTCTTTGTAGCAACAATTGATTTTAGTCTTCCACTTCTGATCTATTGCCGCAAGAGAAAACTCTTCCAAAGACAATATT
Organism: Leptodactylus fallax; assembly: GCA_947044405.1. Taxonomy (NCBI): domain Eukaryota; kingdom Metazoa; phylum Chordata; class Amphibia; order Anura; family Leptodactylidae; genus Leptodactylus; species Leptodactylus fallax. The sequence goes on from CAMRHE010000063.1 coordinate 3,531,159, forward strand.
TTGGTCTACATGGGGGTCTACATTTAAAACGGTGTCTACATCTTCTGTTTCCCATTGTTTCTTCTTTCTTATTGACCTTTCTAAGCATTACAGTCATATGAAAAAGTTTGGGCACCCCTATTAATCTTAATCATTTTTAGTTCTAAATATTTGGGTGTTTGCAACAGCCATTTCAATTTGATATATCTAATAACTGATGGACACAGTAATATTTCAGGATTGAAATGAGGTTTATTGTACTAACAGAAAATGTGCAATATGCATTAAACCAAAATTTGACCGCTGCGAAAGTATGGGCACCTCAACAGAAAAGTGACATTAATATTTAGTAGATCCTCCTTTTGCAAAAATAACATCCTCTAGCCGCTTCCTGTAGCTTTTAATCAGTTCCTGGATCCTGGATGAAGGTATTTTTGACCATTCCTCTTTACAAAACAATTCCAGTTCAGTTAAGTTTGATGGTCGCCGAGCATGGACAGCCCGCTTCAAATTATCCCACAGATGTTCAATGATATTCAGGTCTGGGGACTGGGATGGCCATTCCAGAACATTGTAATTGTTCCTCTGCATGAATGCCTGAGTAGATTTGGAGCTGTGTTTTGGATCATTGTCTTGCTGAAATATCCATCCCCGGCGTAACTTCAAATTCGTCACTGATTTTTGTACATTATTCTCAAGAATCTGCTGATACTGAGTTGAATCCATGCGACCCTCAACTTTAACAAGATTCCCGGTGCCGGCATTGGCCACACAGCCCCAAAGCATGATGGAACCTCCACCAAATTTTACAGTGGGTAGCAAGTGTTTTTCTTGGAATGCTGTGTTTTTTTGACACCATGCATAACGCCTTTTTGTATGACCAAACAACTCAATCTTTGTTTCATCAGTCCACAGGACCTTCTTCCAAAATGAAGCTGGCTTGTCCAAATGTGCTTTTGCATACCTCAGGCGACTCTGTTTGTGGCGTGCTTTCAGAAACGGCTTCTTTCGCATCACTCTCCCATACAGCTTCTCCTTGTGCAAAGTGTGCTGTATTGTTGACCGATGCATAGTGACACCATCTGCAGCAAGATGATGCTGCAGCTCTTTGGAGGTGGTCTGTGGATTGTCCTTGACTGTTCTCACCATTCTTCTTCTCTGCCTTTCTGATATTTTTCTTGGTCTGCCACTTCTGGGCTTAACAAGAACTGTCCCTGTGGTCTTCCATTTCCTTACTATGTTCCTCACAGTGGAAACTGACAGGTTAAATCTCTGAGACAACTTTTTGTATCCTTCCCCTGAACAACTATGTTGAAAAATCTTTGTTTTCAGATCATTTGAGAGTTGTTTTGAGGAGCCCATGATGCCACTCTTCAGAGGAGATTCAAATAGGAGAACAACTTGCAATTGGCCACCTTAAATACCTTTTCTCATGATTGGATACACCTGGCTATGAAGTTCAAAGCTCAGTGAGGTTACAAAACCAATTTTGTGCTTCAGTAAGTCAGTAAAAAGTAGTTAGGAGTATTCAAATCAATAAAATGATAAGGGTACCCAAATTTTTGCACCGGTCAAATTTTGGTTTAATGCATATTGCACATTTTCTGTTAGTACAATAAACCTCATTTCAATCCTGAAATATTACTGTGTCCATCAGTTATTAGATATATCAAATTGAAATGGCTGTTGCAAACACCCAAATATTTAGAACTAAAAATGATTAAGATTAATAGGGGTGCCCAAACTTTTTCATATGACTGTATAAATGTTCAAGAAATAAAGCCAATTGAACCCAATCCAATGGGGACCATCCTTCTTGTGTTTACACAAATCTTTGTGAAATCCAGGAGAGCTTTGACTGCTAGACATTGTCATTACATCCAATGGGAGTTCTGCCTTCACAGATCTACTGAGAGTGGACTATGAAACCAAATTTTTAGGGCCTCCTTTTTCCAGCAATCTGACCTTGATTTAAATCTACTATATTGACAAAGGGGCATAATTTTTGATGCTCAAAGAGAAGAAGATTACAAACTCATTGGACTAAGGCACTCTCGAAATTGACTCTCGAAATTGTGCAGTTTTAATAAGTCATTTGGAAATTTTAGAAAGTGACAGTAGTGATTATCCAGGACCTGCAAGGCTCTCACATATCCTTAAGAACTTAGTATATGACCAGAGCTTTCTGATACTGGTGTTCTGGTGACCTGTTTATTCTATAAGTTCTCATGAACAGGGCATAGGTGAAAAATTGCAGTTCCAAAGCCCCTATAAACCTACCTTCCTGCCCAGGAGTATCAGATTTGGGATGTTCAGAGGACCTTTGATAGGGTTTACTATCAAAATAAGTGAAACAGTATACGTCTAATGATTGTTTTATACCTAGGCATGCAACCATAACAAGGAATCACCCTCTAGGTCTAAGGCTGGATTCACATCTTCGTTGGAGTCTATGTAGGAGATTCCGCTTAAGATCTGCAGAGAGAAAAGTCCTGCAAGGAAGACTTTTCTCTCCATTGGTTTCAGAATAAAACCGGCAGAAACCCAGCGGACCCCTTTATAGTCTATGGGGTAACCGCTTTTTTATCAGACAGGCTTTCTGTTTTTCAGGATCCCCATGCGGAACCGAACGATGGAGACCCGAACGATAGTGTGAACCTAGCATAAGATATGGATTATTTACTGTAAGAGCAATGAGACTATAGAAATCTCACCCATATAATGTTGTGATTAGAGATACGCAGAACGGTTCGTAATGAGCTGGGTTTGTTAAGAATTTTCCAAAAATCTACAGTTCAGACAAACCCAGATTTTTGGTGTTCGCTACCCATGATTCACTATTATATTCCAGTGTCTAGAATATAAAAAGTGGAGGCCCAGGGGAGGTGCAGTAAAATAAAAACACACTCAATTTCCCTCGCCTCTGCTGGGCTTCCTTGCAGCACATAGGGTGCATTCCTTGGTGTCTTCAATCCGTTTTGGGTCTGTTCTGAACTCTTTTGAGATGTTACTGGCCCTGGGGACCGCTGGGGCCTGTGACTGGTCGAACATTAAAAATATTCACAAAACAAATCTTGTGAGGCCTATCATTAGTTGTAATGGTTTATTCATTGAATAAATTCAAGAGGAAGCTGGATGCTTTTCTTGAAATTTATAATATTGGAATCTCTGGTTACCAGATTAATGGAAATGGGACTTTGATCCTGGGATGTATTCCTTCAATCAATGTCTAATTTCCTGATTGGCAGATTTGGAGTGGGAAAGAATTTTTTCCCTTATAATGGGACATTTGGCATTTTTTGCATTCCTCTGGATCATTAGGATTCTAGCTTTACTTTGATGGACTTGAATAAGGATTTTAGCTTTATTAATTGTGTAACCTAATCTCAGTTTACATCTCCATTGTTATATTGCAATTTGATGTTTGTAGGAAACCAAAAATGACAAAGAGCCAGATCCATTACATTGACCCCATTGACTTATCATTGACTATGGGTTCCATCATGATGTTTCTCATTTTACCAAAATAAAAATAGTGCTGCATGCTGAGCTACTGTAATTTCTTCTGGCAAAAATGACAGACTCTATGAAAGAGGTTTCAAATGGAACCTCCAACACAGAAGTGAGTCTAAGATATGCCATGACTTACCAGCAGGTGGTTTGGTCAACTCTAGGACCTAGCATGATCCTTAAACCAAAAGAGCTACAGTTCTTTGCCATTTTCCATGTACAGTCCAGCTCCAGACCATCCATTATACATAAAACTGCAACTCATGTTGTTCTTGTCCCATTTGTGTCATCCCAGGAGTGGCCTACTGCGTTACAAAGCATCTGAGCGCTGAGCTTGTGAGTGTTGTCTATGAGAACAGGATTGTCGCCCAGTGTTGGACTGGCCCACCAGAGTACCAGAGGATCCTTTTGTGGACCTGAGATCTAAAACAATAATGTTCTAGCAGGAAATATCCAAATTTGAAGGGTACTATGGTCTCTTTCATATGGGTGGGCTCCCAGAATTATTTTATCTGGTGGACCTAATAATCCTTATGTAAGCTCTAGGCTATTGAAGTGATTGTTTTAGACTGTTGTGTATTTTTGTATATTAAACTGTGTTCTACACTATACAATCGAGCCCAATAAAGTTTGGTTCCACTATACAAGTTGTTGGGTGCTTTTTTCACTCTAACATCATCATGTGTGGATATCACAGAGGGAAAAATAATAAAGAAGGCCACTGTGATTTACTAACACAACAATACAGTGCCTTGCGAAAGCATTCAGCCCCCTTGAACTTTTCAACCTTTTGCCACATTTCAGAGGCTCAACATAGGTGTCTTGGCTGCATCTCTGATTAGTCTTCTCCTTGTTTGAGATGAAAGTTTAGAGGGACAGCCGGGTCTTGGTAGATTTGCAGTGGTCTGATACTCCTTCCATTTCAATATGATCGCTTGCACAGTGCTCCTTGGGATGTTTATAGTTTGGGAAATCTTTTTGTATCCAAATCCGGCTTTAAACTTCTCCACAACAGTATCATGGACCTGCCTGGTGTGTTCCTTGGTCTTCATGATGCTCTCTGCGCTTTAAACAGAACCCTGAGACTATCACAGAGCAGGTGCATTTATACGGAGACTTGATTACACACAGGTGGATTATATTTATCATCATCAGTCATTTAGGACAACATTGGATCATTCAGAGATCCTCACTGAACTTCTGGAGTGAGCTTGCTTCACTGAAAGTAAAGGGGCCGAATAATATTGCACACACCACTTTTCAGTTTTTTATTTTTTACAAAAGTTTAAAATAACCAATAAATTTCGTTCCACTTCACAATTGTATCCCACTTGTTGATTCTTCACCAAAAAATTAAAATTTTATATCCTTATGTTTGAAGCCTGAAATGTGGCAAAAGGTTGAAAAGTTCAAGGGGGCCGAATACTTTCGCAAGGCACTGTATATTCATACAGCTATATACCATCATTTACTATGATAGAAAAATCTCTGTAACTAATGTATAAGAACAAGAGAATAATAGCAGATGTTCTATTTCTACTATTGCTTCCTATTGGTTTAATATTGAAGTCAGTGCAGTCCAGAGAGGCAGTGCATTGTACAGCAGATACTTCCGGTGACCACTTCTGTACTGTTTATGTAGCTATAAGTTATTTACTTCAGACAGTTGCCATCTATACTAATAATCAGATGGCTACCTGAAGTAATACAGCCTGCAATATAAACAGGGTGAACTGTATAAGTTCTAGTACAAATTCTACTATATGTATGCAATTATTACAGTGTACTAAGACCTAAAATGGGGTTTCCCATCTCATAAAGCGATAACATATAAGTTACAATATACCATAATTTTATGAGTGGTGAGAGTGTCCTCTGGGACCACCAGCGATTCTGAGAATGAAGGTAATAAAGTGCCATTGTAGTGACCTGCCCTTCTTCTTTTTCCCGACAGGCAAAACACAGTGAAGGGGATGCAAAATTGCTTTGTTCTGACCCTACTTTTTTGCTAACGTACATAGTATAAAAAGGAGAATACAGATTGTAGTTGCACTGCAGGATCAGACAACAAGGGATTTGTTTGTAGTCTGTTACCATGGAGATACATAGGTACAGACAACAACTGCTTTGTATCTGCCCTGCTGCAGTGCTTCTTTTTCAAGACTGGTGGGGTTTCCAAAGGTTGGACCTCCACCGATCATAAAATAATGTTGTAGCCTTGATGGGAAAACAATTGATATTATAAATATATATATGATATCTTTATTTTATATTTTTCTGATGTCGTATTCTATTTTTTGTCCGCAGGGGGCCTCTTCCCAAACCAGCAATCACAGGAACATGCCGCCTTTCGCTTTGCATTATCTCAATTGGTGGAACCCCCAAAGCTGTTGCCCCAAATTGATATTGTGAACATCAGTGATAGTTTTGAAATGACCTACACCTGTAAGTACCACGAAGAATCCTTCTAAAGCTGATTTGCATCTTATAATGTTCAGTGCAATTTATTCGTAGTCCATGTATTAGCAGTTCTGTGGAGGAGAGTACAAGAGGTGCAAATCCTTTTAGCTGTTTTCTGTAGCAGAACTCAAGACGCTTATCTTAATTAAAAAGTATTTACTAAAAGTCTCTTGGCTGAAAAGATAATGGAAAAGCAGGGGAAAAAAATGTTCTGTGTTTATCCACAGGAAAAGGCTAATTAATGTTAAAGGTAGAAGAATCGCCATAGAGGAGGATCGTGTTGTTTCATTTAATGCTATTGCGATTCCCAGATTAATTTTAATCTGATATGATTCTTATTGCCAGTTTTTTTTATGCACTTAGGCCTCATTATCAGATGTATTTAAAGGGTATGTATACTTTTGCAACCAATTATTTTTATTGTTTAGGTGCATTTAAATTGCAAAATAAAGCAACTATGCAAATTACCTTGATTAAAAAAATTCCTAATCTTGTGAGGCTACAGCTTCTAAGCAGAACTATGCGTCTCCAGGGTAACAGACTACAAAAAAAACCTTTGTAGTCGTACTGCCTAGCATCTGACCAAGCTCGGACTGGCCCACAGGGGAGCAGACGAATCCCCCAGTGGGCTCCTGACCTAAGAGGATCATCATTGGATGGCTGATATGACATCTAGGCACAGAAGTAGGGTGACCACTATTGTCCCTCCTAGGCCCGATCTCCTTGTTGTCACTGTGGGATCCCATCATCAATCATCTTGCTTACAAAACTAAGTAGGCCCTTATCTAAGGCAAGTGCTAGGTAGAAGGCTAATAGTAAAAAAATATGAATTAATTCCACTAGTGGATCCTAGGTACCCCAGTCCGATACTGTATCTGACCCTACGTTTTACTAACTTACGTAATATGAGGAAGGGAAATGTAGAATGTAGCTGAACTGCAGGATCAGATTACAAGAGATTTGTTTGTAGTCTGTTACCATGGAGACATATAGGTCTGGATAAAAGCTGCAGACACAAAATATGATTTTTTTCTTAAAAGACTATTAGTCTAAAGATGTTTTATTTTACACTGAAGTAATAAAATGGTTGTGAAGATGGATATACTGAAAATTAACTTGAAGGTACATTAGAAGTCTAAGGAGGTTTATCACGAAGTCAGAGCTAATGACTGGATAAGTGGTAAATTGTTCCTTTGGACAGTTTGCTTAACAGAGGGCCACAACTTCCAGACTTCAATATTCTGCTATGTGGTACAACATGAGACATTAAGATCAGGCATCAGGTGAATTCTTTACCATTACAGTATAAATATGTGGCATATCCTACTGAATATCGTCTGCTACACTTTTTTATTTAGTGGTTTTTAGAACTCCGATTAGTATTTGCCTACTCTTTACCGTCACGGTAAGATATTTGTTATAGGGCCCTGACATATTCTTCAGAATTCAGCGATAATCTAAGGTGTATATCGTGGGACAGGGCAACTAACTAATGTGCATGGCTATCTCCCAACTCTTTCAACATGCCTGATGCTTTTGTTTTCCACCACCATAGGGATCTGATGGTGTCTTATTCAGCTCTCCCCATTCAGAGTACATGCACACTCATCCTTGCAGAGCATACACATGTATGAGGGAGTACTGTAGTAAGGTAGATGATGCAAACTGTGAAGGTAATATTTTTACTTGTATTTATGAGTTATCCTCTCTCTTCTCATCCTCACTGTGTCTCCTACTGACATAGCATCTTAAGGCCCCATACAGTGGCGTAACTAAAGTCTGGGGCCCCCTACCTCATCATTACAGTGAATTCTTGATAGTGATGGTTACGGGTGCTAAGGAGTTTAATCAGCCTTAGTGTGGTTAGGGTAATTTGTGGGTCTCCTTGGCTTATGGACCAGATGGAAGCTGCAATCTCAATACTGATGCCAGTGCTTATGGGCCACCTAAGGCTCCTGAGCCCCAGTGCGACTGTACCCTCTGCACCCCCTCCAGTTATGCCCCTGGCCCCATGCATACAACCAAGTGTACTGTCCGACATAGGGCAGAGTTTGCAGCAACATCTGAGTGTCATCCAAGTGCATTCTGTCATGTACTTACCTCTATGGGGGCTTCCACTGCGTTCTGTTCCAATGACATAACACAGGATAGGACCTGCTCTATGTGTATTGGAATGGAACAGACCATTGGATGCCCCCTTGGAGGCCTAAGAGTGGCCAGGAAGTCAATTACTCTATAGTAATCAATAGATTACTGATTTACTGACCACATAGGACACTATCAGATGGAAAGTCTTATTGCTGGTCAAGTGACACAGCTGAGGACCATAAGGGAGTGGATAACTCAAAGATACAGTAACCAATAAGTAGGTTACCTTCACCACAATACATACCATATACCAAGAGTCCAGAGAATAAAAGTTTTACGGGAGTAAAGTAAATAATTGGGATTGAATTACTTGAATTTTTGAATCCTTGTTTCTTCTGATGGTAGGATACACTAGATAAATAGATATCATAGATATCAAATTATTGGTAAAACCAACAAACAGTTCTAAAGTCTAGGACCAACATTAACCTAGCATGGCAATAGTCAAGTCAACTCCCAAACCCGGTCTTTGCTATTACTGAAATTTTTCTAAAAATACATTTTTATGGAGAACCTCTTTACCTTTGTGGGATTTTGCTTATTTTAGGAGCCAACAGCCAACAGACATAGGGTGTCCTAGTCCCATTAGGATCTTTTCATACGGCTACGTAGGACCTTAGTTATTTTTGTAGGATGCTGAGTATGTTGCTGATGCTTGTAATCTCCATGATTTGGTGATTTGTTATATTTTAATTATTCGAGAAGCCAAAATATCCAGAATTTTTGGAATTTCCTATGAGACTTTATTGGAATGGAATGCAGGTATCCCTGGCTGACTTCCTATGATAACGTCCTTACTCTCCACACCCCACATTGGTTTTATAATTTTTTTTTTTTTCTGCATTTGGGTTTATTTATAAACTAGAACATTACTTGTGTGCTTATGCCAAATGCCTGTGTAATCTCACAGCTTCTTTCACTGGATAATTGCAGGGTGCTCTGGGCTCACGACAGGAGTCTTTTGATTGGCTCGAAAGGCCAGTAGGAGCTGCTAAAAATGTGCGCTATTTGTGGCCTATTCTCTAGCATAATAATATAGCATCCTACACACTTTATGTTTTTGAATTCATTGCTCATTGTCTGAAGTTGGCTGAGAAACAAATTAACACTTGTTTCGATAGAGTGAGCTATTGGTGTACAAGGTCCTGAATGCGGCATTCTGCAGAATTATATTAATCCTAAAATGCAAGTTCGGATACCTAATATAGAATTTAAAGGGAATGTTCACTGTTGGTTGCTTCTTCCCACGATATTATAAGGCCACGTTCATATCTGCGCTGGTATCCTGTTTTTGATGGAGATGGAAGAGTGAAGAAATCAGGAGATACCTTTTAGAGGCTAACTGAAGGTATGCAAAAGCACATTTGGACAAGCCAGCTTCATTTTGGAAGAAGGTCCTGTGGACTGATGAAACAAAGATTGAGTTGTTTGGTCATACAAAAAGGCGTTATGCATGACGTCAAAAAAACACAGCATTCCAAGAAAAACACTTGCTACCCACTGTAAAATTTGGTGGAGGTTCCATCATGCTTTGGGGCTGTGTGGCCAATGCCGGCACCGGGAATCTTGTTAAAGTTAAGGGTCGCATGGATTCAACTCAGTATCAGCAGATTCTTGAGAATAATGTACAAGAATCAGTGACGAATTTGAAGTTACGCCGGGGATGGATATTTCAGCAAGACAATGATCCAAAACACAGCTCCAAATCTACTCAGGCATTCATGCAGAGGAACAATTACAATGTTCTGGAATGGCCATCCCAGTCCCCAGACCTGAATATCATTGAACATCTGTGGGATAATTTGAAGCGGGCTGTCCATGCTCGGCGACCATCAAAACTGGAATTGTTTTGTAAAGAGGAATGGTCAAAAATACCTTCATCCAGGATCCAGGAACTGATTAAAAGCTACAGGAAGCGACTAGAGGCTGTTATTTTTGCAAAAGGAGGATCTACTAAATATTAATGTCACTTTTCTGTTGAGGTGCCCATACTTTTCACCGGTCAAATTTTGGTTTAATGCATATTGCACATTTTCTGTTAGTACAATAAACCTCATTTCAATCCTGAAATATTACTGTGTCCATCAGTTATTAGATATATCAAATTGAAATGGCTGTTGCAAACACCCAAATATTTAGAACTAAAAATGATTAAGATTAATAGGGGTGCCCAAACTTTTTCATATGACTGTAACTCTCAGTCTGCTCATCTACTCCTGCTCCATGCCATGCTACCTGCAGAGATGACTTTGAAGGGATCCATTGGAGATCTGTTGGGTCCTGGTGTTTTTAAGGCAAAAATAACATGGCAGATTGCACTATTCTAGTCATACAAATACCAGGGGGTTGCTGAATTACATAGTGCAAGTTTCCACAAGTGTTAATAGGCCATACTGGGATGAGCCATACACATGTGTATCAGAGTGAGTTTTGAAGGAGTACACAGGAGTATACAGGATGCCAAATCTCATCGGCAGGGTTGTAAATACTCCCATAAATCATACCTAGCAGACTGAATTCAGGGGTTTTGGGATACCCCTAACTAAACTGCAAGAAACACAAGTTTTCTGTAGGCACCTGCTCTAGAGATTTTCTTGTATAACCTACTTCTTAACTTTACTCTTCTGTCTACTGGTATATTAGGAGTCACAGTGGTCGCAGCTGTGTCCGGGCCCAGAGCCCAGGGGGGCCTACAGGTCATCCTCGCCACACTAAGGCAGGATAAACTACTTTGATCGCCTTTCTCATTTCCTTTGATGGCAGTCTGTACATCGCAGATTTAATATCCCTGTTTTCTGGTGCACTAGAGTGAGAAAATTTATGATGCACAGACTTCCACAGTCAGACAGGGAAACATTAACCCTTTAATGGCAAAAGTAGCAGAGGGTGAGCAGCATATAGTGAAGAGGATTCTGTGAAGGGGGCTGTGTCATAAAAGGAGAAACAACTGGGAGGGTACTGGCAGGGGACAGGAATGATGGGTACCTTGTGTGAACAGGCACGTGCTTCTGATTCTGGCATATACACCGTCCGCCCAGGTGTACATTCTCACAGCTACTCCTGCTTGTTGTGAATGCGCCAGGAAAATCAGATGCCAGGAAAATAAGGAGCACATCTCCTTTAGGCACAGCCTTGGGGCACATGCACTGGGATTTCAGGAAAGCTGAGTAGTAACGTCCCTGTACTCAGAAACATCAGTCAAACCAAAAGGTCCATTTGGACTTTATGTTATGGAATTACAAGTTATTTTAATACACATTACAGAAACACTGGGCCATAGGAAGGGGATCATGTTGACACTCTCCAGCTGCTTTATAAGGTACTGATGCTGGTATTAAATCCAGCTGACAGGTTATTGTTAAATGGCCTATCCTCAGGATTCAGGATGAAGGTTCATCAATAGTATCAGTACTAGGCATAGCTACAGCTATATGTATGGCAGTGCAATTGGCAAGGGTCTCAGGGGTCAGACCCCTGCAGTACCTATTAAATACTAATGCCCTAGCTTGGCATTAGCTTGACCTATCCTGGCTGTGACTGACTGATGTTTTTGGTCATTTTGCCTCCAAAAAAAATAAAAATAAAAAGCAATCAAAAAGTCATATGTACCCTTGCAAAAAACAAGCCCTCAAACAGCAATGTTGATGGAAAAAAATAATATATGCCTTCAGAACATAGAACACAAAATGAATTATTATTTTAAAGTGTGTTTGGGCAAAAGTGGTAAAAAATAAAAAATACCTTTACATGTTTGGAATCACCATAATCGTGGTGATGTTATTTATACCACACGGTGGCTGGTGCAAAACTTATAATGCAAAAATCAATGACTGAATTACAGTTTTTTCTATTCCTTCCCAGAAAGTGTTAATAAAAGTTAATCAATAAATGATATGTATCCATTGAAAATTACAGCACATCCTGCAATAGGCAAGCCCTCATACAGCTATATTGACAGGAAAATAAAATAGAAATACCTGGTCATTACATGGTCAAATCACAGATAAAGCTTGACTACATCAAATCATACTTGTCAACTCTCCCAAAATGTCCTTGAGGTTCCCGGAAATTCGGATGACCTCCCAGACTCCCACATCCACTAGGCTATCTATTATTTCTTAAAAAATGTGGTCATGTTATGTGCTGGTTACATCACAAAAAAACTCAACTTAAAGCCGGTATTATTTCCAGAAAGGGAGCGTAATTTTGCAAAAGGGGACTAGACTTCCTGAAAATATTCAGGCTGTGCAAGAAGCTCGCTGTTCTCCCAGAGGAGCTGCCTTAAAAAATATTAGCAAGTATGCTGCAAATGTGTCCAATGTCCTGTGCACAGTGAAGCGCAGGCATTCTGCCCTTGTGTGTTATGGAATGTTTTTTACAGAAGCCACAACCCTATGGGTGTGGCCACATCCCCCTTTTAGGCATTGCATCATCGCTTTTTCATGACATAGGCACCAAATATGCTGGCCAAGCCCCCTTTTTGGATGTGACCGGAACATAAAGTGCCCAAGTCATGTACAAAGAGACTGGTAACCCAGAGGACGCCGGAGGATTTCTCCAAGCCAGGGAGATTTGCCAACTCTTTTGGGAGTCTGGGAAGACACTTCTTTTTCAAAGAGCCTGCTAGACTCTCCAGGAGATTTGGCAAGTATTTGTTATTCCAATGTCCTTGCCAAGTATTAGGGCCTTTTGAACAACCCAAGGGCTGGGGCAGACAGACATACTATTAGCATATCTTAATCAATGGTCTATAAGGATATGCTGGTGGTTTACTGTCCCAAATTCACCTAACAGGTTCCCTTTAAGCCTTACATACCCCTGCTTCAACCTCCAGGCCCAGCCAATGGGTTCGCAATGGAATGTTCTATATAGTTATATCAAAATGACCAAAAAATGTTCTTTTGAAGGATTATATTTCCTAGAGTCACCAGACCTTTAACAAACGCTATTTCAACTACAGCGGGGCAATGTAAAAAAAAAAAAAAAAAATCATTTTTCAATTATTCGTTTCCATCCTTAAATTCCCACAGAGATGTTGCTCTGATGCCTTCCATAGAAAAAGCTCATTACATTTAAAGGGTATTAAAAGACGAAAATAATGAGGTTAGATTACTTATTACTTCGCAGTGTTCAAATGAAACAAATGATCTAAGAAGAAAAAGGGGGTAGCCGAGAAGTCTGGGAAATAAGAATTGCATGTAGACAATCCAATCATGTCAGTGTAATGAGCAGAGATAGAAAGGTTTACACCAGGGTTTTGTAGAGGTTTTCTAAAATGGTTCAGATTAAAATAACATAAGAAAAGATAGAAACAACCTATAAATGTATATAAATGCCCATAGCATTGGCGGCCTTATGTTGGATGATGCCATGTAGGGTGTCTTCTGTGGGTGTCCCTACCACCATTGGTATATGGTCGTAAAGAGTTGCTACTTTTTATATACTGCTAAAATAATACCAACATATGGTGACCAAATAACAATTCCTTACATAAAGTAATCTAATGGTAGTAATTTAGCAATCCTTAAGACTTAAGACTGGCATTCTGTATGCCAGTCTCAATCCATTCCCCCACTGGTGCCAGCTACACCTGAATTATTACGAGGCCCTCAGTAAAATCTACGTCAGCCAGAAAACTGGCATGAGTTTATAGTGAATTTGTCAGGTCAAGATGTCCCTGAAAAGACCCTCCTTGGTTGCTTCCCCACTCAACCCATTTTGTAGAAAATGGTGAACTGGGTGCAGAGGCGCATTGTGATGCATTTTTTGCACATGGCCCTTTCTTGTGCCATATTTACACCCATGTACACTAGAAAACTGGCGTACATGGGTTAGTAAGATCCCTCCAGGGTCTAGAAAATAATGTTATGCAAGTAAAGGGGTTTTCTTGATAGTTGATCATTAGGATAGGGTGTCAATATTAGATGTGTTGGTGCTCAATTTAATTCTTCATTATTTACATTGCTCTAACTATCTACACGCTAGGATCAGTGTAGGGTATTGCAGATTCTCCCTGTTTACTTGAATGAGACAAAGGCCCCATGCACACGACTGAGCGTGCTGTCCAAGTGGGTCTCCGATGCTCTGTCAATGGTTATACAGCAGGTTCTCTCCTGCTCGGTGATACTGGAACAGGATGTTACCCCTCCATAGAAATGAATGAATCCAGGAAGGCAAGTGATGACACTTGGATGTCATTTGAGTGTGATCCGAGTGCCTTATGTAAAAAATTGGCACCCTCTTGGCCTGTATACTTGTTCATTTGTGTGGGGCCAAATTGTAGTATTCTGCATCATAGCTGCTAAGTAGATGGCCTGCAGATAGACAGACTGAGGTAAAGCATGTGTCATGGCCTCTTTAAATAGCTGATCAAAGCAGGTAATGGGGTACAGCCTGGGATACACTGGGCCCACCAGAGGTGATGATTCTGAGGGCCCACAACAGCACTTGTGCATGTCAATGTGCTGTAAGATGTATTATTAATAAAATATAATAATCTGTAAGATTTGGTGATCATCCTATACAAAGTATCCTCTAAAGTCAAATGGTTTGGGCCCAAAATTGTGTGTCAGGGCCTGGATCCACTGCAGGATTCTCCATAATGTGAGGTACGCTGAGGTACAATACCATACTTTCCAGGTGCCCCAAAAGTAACCAGGATTGTCCTAAATATTCAGCAATAATCCTGCCAAATTTGGTTTGTCCCTGCCCAAATATCAGCATAGTTTACATAAACCCAGCTTAAAAGAGGACATTCCCATGTGTATTGGTACCGATCCGAGAATGGGACTGAAATGCCCCAATTTTACCAAGTAAAATATTGGTATCTATGGAATGGCTTTATATGGGTGCCATATTACAGATCCTTACAACACAAACTGGTAACCTGACCTCGTGCTTGTCTCTAGAATAGAGAGAAAAAAATATAGATAGATGGATGGATAGATAGATAGATAGATAGATAGATAATAGATAGATAATAGACAGAGGGAGCCGCAAAGATCCCTCTGCTACATAACAAACGCCCCTATTCTTAATGGCACAAGCCAGTTAGGGGCCTGTATTACAGATTTCACATTAGGGCCCAGTAGTTTCCAGTTACGCCTCTGGATAGATGCGCATTGGTCGCTATGAGCAACAGGTTTTCTTTTAGACAGTCTTGATAAATGAGACCCATTTCTTTACGTTCCTGGACCTAGCAGACTTTGGGTCCTTTTACATGCAATTAGATAATTTCGGCCTTGGAGGTACATTAAATATTCATGGGCATTTTATTTACAGAGGATGCTGAATGCCTTCTATTGCCTGGGCCTAGATACAAAGGGCCAGATTTAGTAAAATGGCAATTGTGCGCTGTGACTGGTTGCTAAGTGCCCCAATCTGCCCCAAAGTTCTCATTTTATGAATTTATCGGGCAGATTTATTATGCCTTGTTCACCAGTTATCTTAATCGGATTCAGAAAATATCTACAACTTTTTTTCTATTCTGTGCCGTCCATGCACGGTGGCATGGCGTGGGCGTGTGCCAGTACATGAGCTATGGAAACTGGTGTTGAATATGTATAAATCTCCCCTGTTCTATAATGCAGAATTTATTTTGACCACAAAACCATAAAAACAATTAGACATCATTCACACTTGCATATTTTGCATACGTTCTTCTTTATATTTTTCCTAGACCACTCCTGGTTTTGGCTTAAAAAATTTTGGTCAGCTCTCCGAACATGTCTGTTTTAGTAAATATATGTATTCCTCATTAAATACCAATTTTTGAGCTTGGTTCACATCTGCGCCAGGCTCTCCATCTTTTGGGTCCGCCGGGGGACCCAATGACAAAGAACCAGACCGATAAAACAGCGGTTAACTGCGAACACCAAGAGACCCCACTATAATGGGATCCGTCAAGTGTCTGTCGGGTGACCGCCGTTTTCATACTGAAAGTGGAAGAGAGAAAAGTTCTCCGTGCAGGACTTTTCTTTCCGCCAATTTCTGGAGATTTCTGTGGCGGAGTTTCCAATGGAGCTTTATGGAGCTTATTTTTTGTCGGATTAGATGTCATTTTCACCTACCATTTACAGATACCATACAATTTTTTGATCACTTTTTTAATCCCTTTTTTTGGGAAGTTAAATGAACCAAAACTAGTTTTTTAGAGATTTTACAGTGCGTGATAGTTAACATGATAATTTTATAGTGCGGGATGTTGCATTTTTTCACACAATAAAGGATTTTGTAGGGGAAAAACTACTGCACATAAATGTTCAGCACTGTACAAGAAAGGGTTAAAAGTATGGAGCAGCATACTACTGCCTATTACATTGCATGTAAAGGATTGCATAATAACAAGGAATAAGGGTTTTCCTTTAAGATAAGGAAGATGGTATTTTATTGGAGGCCAAGGGGCTCATATTCTGCTTCCACAGGGGGCGCTCTGCTCTTTATATCTGCCCTGCACACTTGTACCATTCAGATTCATAAGCAGTAGTTCATGGCCAAACAAGCATTTTCAGCCAGACAAAAATCGGTGGTTGAGGGTTTAAATGGGTTAAAAAAAATAAAATAACATACTGTATACTCATGATCCCCCAACTCTCCTGGTTCTGTGCTGTCCAGTTGCCAGTTGGTCTCAACTTTTTGCTTCCATCTCAACACACCAGGAGTTGAGATGTGTGGACCTCTGAAGATTCGTTTTGTCTCGGGTTTGGGCAAGTCGACCCCCCGTTTCAGTCTGAACTTGTTCAGATAGAAGTTATTATACTCTCTTCAGACCCCAGAGTATAATAGGTGGAGGCCCAGGGGAGATGTAAAAAAGAAAAAACATTTAAGCTAAGGCCCCACGTAGCGGGCCGCAGCAAAAAAGCACTGCGTGAAAAACTGTGGCGGCAACACATTGCGGTTTTTCCCGCAGCGCTTTTCACAGAAAGTCCACAGATGTTTCCTCTGCTTCCATTATACCTACAGGGAAACCACCAGCATTTGCGTAGTTATAATTGACATGCTGCGATTTCCAAAACCGTGCCGTTGTTGAAAATCGCAGCATTTCTGCTGTGCATATTATTCTGCAATGTGTGGATTTTCGCTACAATGCCATCTAGTTTGCAATGACTGTAAAATACCGCGGCCAACCGTGAACCGTGACATTTACACTATATGGGGCCCCATCCTTATACTCACCTTCCCTCACTTCTTCTGGGCCTCCTTGCGGCATCCGGCGCTCTCTCTCGGCCTCCTGGGTGATGTCATGCGTCTGGGATCACCTCTGTCGCCTGATTATTTACACCTCCCCTGTAACTCTACCTATTATACACTGAGATCTGGAGAGACCCCAGAGTATAATTTCATTTCCGGTTCGCAGGTGATAAACCCCAAAATTTTGTGTTCTGATGAACATGAAACTTTTGGAAAATTAGGCACCAATCCAGTTTGATCCAAACAGGTTGTCTCCTCTCTTAACAGGAGGCAGCTGGGTATGTCCAGGCTGGTCTCCACTATGGCCAGTATTGGGCTTTCCTAGCCATTTCGAGATGGGAGCAGGAAGTGGAGACCAGCAGGGAACCAGTCAGCATATGACAAATGGGGAATCCGTGAGATGTGTATTCTAAAACACAAAGTTCTTGAATAATAAAGTTCTTTTACTTTTTTTTAACCCATTTTAAACCCAATCCTGTCCATTTTTCTGCAGCTGGAGAACCTCTTTAAGTTTATAGTCTAAGCTTCAGTATCTATATTTTGCTGTACAATAGACTAATACCATCCATTGCTCTTTGTAATCATCCTTATCAGGTCAACCATAGTATTCTTCAGTGGGCAAGATGTCCATAGATATCCCTGCCCCCACAATCAATACTTGATCTCCAGTTCTGAGACCTGATAGATACATTTACATACATACGAGTGAATTATATTACTAGCCCTATTTATGATATGTGATTTATATGTTGAAGTCTTAGGTTAAGTGTGCCCTCAATTTCCATCATTTTTCTTTGTTTTTAATTTGGATACCCATTTTATGTGTGTGAAATGGATATTTCTGCTGCTTAGAACGACATATAACTTATCATCATGACACCATCAGCCTATTCTCACCCTCACAATACATGTCAAGACGACAAAAACCCACAAACAGGGAACAAGATTTCTGATTCCATCTTCCCTTTACTACGCCCACATACTGAGACTCAGGGGAAGCTTTTTCATGAACATTTCCTTTATCTACATGTGGAGATGTACCAGATTGTCATACTGCCAGCAAGGGAAATCGACGGATGCCTTAGAATTATGGTCTAAACTTAAACAAAGGAAGAAAAGTTGAAAGTTTTGAAACTTTTTGACAGTCACCTCACAGCTTCTATAAAACTATGCTCTCACATTATATTTTTATGAGGCGTATATACCTTAGACATGTTACATTGGGGACATTTGTGGCCTTCAAGTGGTACGAAAAAGACTTTTTATTGTCCAGGTGGTGTTATTTCCACCTAAAATCAAAAGTTAATCTATGGATAATCCTAAAAAGTCATTTAGATGTCCTCAGTGGTGCTGACTGCAATACCAGACACAATCCATTGACAGGTGTGGCGCTATATCTGAAAGTAAGAAACCATGCTTCTCTATTCCTGTACAACCCCATTAAAGTGTATGTCCTGTATGTAGAACCCTTCACTAAATAAGGATCTGCTGGTGATTAAGCGATCCAATATGTCTTCTCAAGCATTTGCTACATAGTGGTAACTGTAGGTGATAAGTGGTATTACATAGCGCTCACTCAAATGAATGGGTGACCAGTAGAGATGAACGAATCAGCTTGGATTGAATTAGATTCAACTTGATTTTTCCAAATGTTTGACCTGAACCTGAAGCTTTCGGGATTTATCCCTCACAAATCACTATTATACTCTGGGGTCTGTTCAGACCTTAGAGAATAATAATTGGAGGTGCAGAAACATAAACGGTTATACTCACCGACCCTTGCCTCTCCTGGGCATCTTTGTGGCCTGTGGCCTCCGGCACTCCCTCAGGGACCTCTTCCGGCCTCCTGGGTGACGTCACAACACTTGCATTAAAGTGTTATGACATCAGCGAACCAAATCAAGGCCTCAGCAGTCCCCTTGGGACATGTGACATCACCCAGGAGACCTGAAGAGGCCAGAGGGAGTGCTGGATGCCCCACAGATGCCCAAGAGAGGCGATGGAATAGATAGATAGGTGAGTATAACTGTTTATTATGTTTCCTCACCTCCTCTTATTATAATAAGAGACCCCAGAGTGTAATAAAAGCTCTTCTAATTTATGACCAGCAAGTTCAGCCCAAAATGAATATTTGGACTTAACTACCCTAACCCAAAACTAAACAAATCTTTGGTGATTTGTCCATCTCTAGTGACCAAGTCCAAGAGCTACTCTTTACCGTGACTTCCTGGGGACCCCCTTTTATGACGACCATAAACTATGACCAGACTGGGCCTATGGGACGATAGGACAATCCTTTTACGAGTACAACACATGGAATTTTGTGGTTATTATGTTATCATGTATGTGAAATTTACCACTTTGAAGTGATTGACATTCTTGACCTTAGAGGCATATAGAAGGAGGACACATTTTAGTATTTTTGCCTTAAACAGATGGTTTTTGCTAACAATTCACAGGCAGAAAACGGTGATTGTCCACATCCTGGTCCATGAATCTTAATAATGGTGCACATATGTCACTTAAGGTAAATGAAAGACTAAATAACCTACCTGTATTCAATCATCAGATATCATTAAAATTTCCACTGTATGGAGCGAAAGTGCGAACATATATAGCCTTTAGCTGTATGATGCTCCCCAGGGCACATGTATCTATAAAATGGCTTTGACCTGGTTCTAGCCGGCCACTTTCCCAATGACTTGATTGCAAATGCAGCCTGGCAGCCTTTAATTGGTGAGTCACATGTAGCTATGACATTGGAAGCCCAGGCCAATTGACGGCCAAAGCAGACCCTTGACTAATGCTTCCTCTCAGTAGGATTGCCATATCCTAGAAATATAAGGAATTTCTTTTTCTGCAATTGACCTTTACTCTTTATTTTTCAAAGGTCTTATGAATCTGTCACCATGGTTCAAATCGATAGCTTGAGGTTTCCGAGGTCTCCAACCCTTCTTGACATCACAATTATTTGGAGCTTTGAATGTTCCAGGAATATGCACAGCATGTTTGATACTCATTACCTTATTGACATAACAGATCCCACTATATTGGGTAGATAACAAATATATATCATGCAAATTAGATTTCCTCCAGAAAGGAAAAAAGAACTAGACAATCCAAAAAGTTATCCAACTGTAGAGATACCCAACTGTAAACGGTTGTTTGGGATAGTTACCATAGAAGTCCAATAGGGGAAAAGCCAAAGGTTTCTAGAAATCACATAGCGAATCAGTCAGTAGGTGCTGTTTAGAGTATTATTCAGACTACACAATTCTGGAGTGCACTGCTCCCTTCATTAGTTCCTATCGGACTTCAATTTGCCCAGTAGCCACTGACTACTTGGGTCCCAGGAGAATGAGGCAGTCTTTCTTGTTGTTCTTCCAACCCTCACAACCTCCTAAGGTGAGACTCCCAAGTTGTTGCGGTGGAGTATTTATAAGACAGTTGAAAATGGATCCATCTTACTCTTACAAATTAAAGGGTTTTTTTCGGGCTGAAAAATCCTAACTGTATACTAGAGTTGTGGGACCACCCCCATTGATTAGCTGTTCTAGTATACGGAGAATGGAGAAAGAAGCAGATAGCTCATTTCTATGTGTAGTGGCCGGATACCACAGATCCTTTCAGTGGGATCTAAGCTGTAGTGACTGGGTTCACTACACAGAGAACAGAGCTATCTGCTTCCTGCTCCATTCTCTGCTGAGAAGAGCTCAGTGGGGTGCCAGGTGTCAAGCTCCCATGGATCTGCTATTAGTGACCTATCTTTAGGATAGGTCATCACTATTTGTAGCCTGGAAAACCCCTTAAAGGACAAATGCATAGTATGGACTGCACTGTTTAGTACTGAACTGCTGTATACTTGTTGCTACTATGGTTTATTTATCCCCTTACTAGGAAGGCTTACTAGTAGTCATCAGGCCCCCATGCTACCATTTCCCCCGTATTACTAGCCGCAGTGCCTCTCTTTCACGACCAAGGAGCTAGCGGCATCCCGGCATATTGTGCTCCACTCGTGCCCTGGCTTTCAATGAGGGCTTTCATCGTACTGATGGAAGGTCTCATTACCTTCTATGAGGGTTACCCATGGTCATGACTTCTCGGTGGTGGCCCCACTATGTATCACCATTTTTATATTTATTTTATTAAAACCAGATAGTAAAATATATTGTTTTTTTCTAATCTGTTTATATTTTCAGATTGTAGATGTTTTTTAAATTCTATTTTCTGTACACGATATAGGGGTTGCCATATTGCCTGAGCTTTTCCTCAGACGTTTATATGTTTTACAGCAGTCTAATGGCCATAGCTAGCAACTTATTGAGTTTTCTAGACATGTTCTATGCAGGGTAGGGGAGTAGATAAGTCATGACATCATCTAATGTCAGTAGTGGAAGCAATAATGGATCAGTGGTGTTATTTATAGAAGTGTTATGTTTATTGCAATCTCTAGAGGTGTTATCTTCTATTGTTATATGTCTGTGATGTAATTCAGGTAACTTTTACAAACAAAACCTCTGCAGAATTGGCAAGGTTTAGTCTATTATTAGTACGGGACAGTATGTCACTGGGAGGCAGGGACTCCTAGCGTCTTAGATAACTAGGATGCTAGGAGTCCTGCTCCCAGCACGAAGTTCAAGCCAGTAAATCTGGCTAACACACGGACCATGTTTCACAGATTAAACACGGTCATATGCTGCTGCCCTAAGTTTGATGAATTTGGCAGAACCCTTCCTCATTGTGCCTTTATCTGCACAAACCCATCTGTGTTCTTAGACAGCCACAAATGTCTTCATAGTAGAATGAGCACGCTTAGGTTTTGTTGAAATATCTAATGTTTTCATACCTTGTCCAAGGCAATGCACTATTTGATGCTTTTAGGCAGCAGAGAGATCCTTTTTCTTACCCATATTGTTTGATACCTGTGGCCTGCAAAAACACTGTGTTTTACAGTACCTGCAAAGTGGATGGTATTCTGGCTAATCCCATCCACACATTGCAGAAAAAAAAACCTTCAGCAGAAAAGCTGCGTTTTCAAATATGCACACGTTTTTGTAAATCGCAGTATGTCAATTATACCTATGGAAATGCGGGCATTTTCCATATAGGTATAATAGGGGCAGAAAGTCAGGGGAAAACTCTGCGAAAATGCAATGAAAAATGCTGTTGTCAAAATCGCAATACATTGCATACAGTTTTTTTTTTTGTTTTGTTTTTTGCTGCATTTCGCTACGTGGGGCCATAGCCTTAGACTGAGCCCCCACGTTGCAGAAACGCAACTTTTTTTGTTTCAGATTTTGCTGCGTTTTTTTGAGCCAAAGCCAGGAGTGAATTAAGCAGAAGGTAGAAGTATAAGAACTTCCTATATATTTCCTATTCCTTTTGTAGCCATTGGCTTTGGCTTAAAAATACCCAGCAAAATCTGCAACAAAAAATGCTGCAATTTCCAAAACCGTCGCAATTTTGGAAATAGCAGCGTGTCAATCATACCTATGAAAATGTGGGCAGTGGAAGCAGAAAATCAACAGAGGTTTCCTTTCTGTGAAAAGAGCTGCGGGAAAAACTGCAATGGGTTTCATCCGCGGTTTATCCCGCAGCAGCCCACTACATGGAGCCTTAGTCTCAGGCCGGGGCGCCAAGTGGCGTAAACGCCGCGGTTTGGCCGTGGCGGAAATGCCGCAGAAACGTAGTGATTTACAGTCAAAATATGCATAGCAGGCACACTACGATTTCTAAAACCGTCACAGTTTTGGAAATTGCAGCATGTCAATTATACCTACGGAAATGCTGGCGGTTCCCTATAGGTATAATGGAAGCAGAAAGTCCGCAAAGGAAACCTCTGCGGACTTTCTGTGAAAAGCGCTGCAGGAAAAACCGCAATGCGTCGCCACCACGGTTTTTGCCGCAGCACTTTTTTGTTGCGGCCGCTATGTGGGGCCTTAGCCTTAGGCTAGGCTAAGGCCCCACATTGCGGAAACACATTTTTTTGTTGCAGAATTTGTTGCGTTTTTTTGAGCCAAAGCCAAGAATGGCTACAAAAGGAATGAGAAATATATAAATCCACTCCTGGCTTTGGCTCAAAAAACTGCAACAAAAAAGCTGCGTTTCCGCAACGTGGGGCCTTAGCCTCAAGTAGGTTTCCTTTAATTGGGCTCACCAGGCAAACTGAAGTTGCAGTTGTTCACAGGATGGTTGAGATTGATTTCAGTCATCCAAAGAGCCCCGAGACACAAAACCATCCATGAGTTTAATTGAAAAACAAAAAATGAAATCTTCATGACACTTAAATCCGATTTGCATAATAATTTGGAACACAATGTAAATTGTGGATATGTCCTGCATGAATGAAGTGGAAATATCTCTGTAAATTCTGGATATCTGGAAGACCTGGTAACCCAGCAAACACTAACATAGTGCCCCTGCTGGACTAGCAAAAGAACTGATTGAGTTTCCCGATCAGGTTGTCTTGTCTTCCCTGCAGAAACGTATAACATTTGTAGACTCCGGCGTTATTATGACTAATGGTTAGTTACTCCAAAATATGGAGCACAGATGAAAGGTGCTGTTTATAAGGAGCTGTATTCCTTATGCACCATCACTCATATAGAGGAGACTGGAGATGTGCGCTTCTTCGGTGATGACGCCTTCAGGTCTCCATGGCACCCGGTCATCGCCTTCCACCGTGAATCATGAAACACAGAGAACAATCAGTTTACTTCTCCTTAGCACTAAAACACGTCTCAGCATAACTACCTCAGTCTGCCAGCGTTCATTAGAAAAAAAATGCAGTAAGTCTGCAGACACTTCATCCACTATCCTGTTTTATTAGGCTGGAAAGATCAGGTTCTCTGCTTCGGGGTGATTGGTATCAAGTGTCCTGCTGGATGATGAACACAGTCACTCCTAATTACTGCAGGATGATAGGTGCGCAGCCAGCAGCCAAAAATCACCCATGGATCTCTATAGCCTGCCAGTGACTTTATTATAACATATGCCCTTCTGTTTCTGCAAAACTGGCCTTTCTAATTGGTCATTGGGTGGCCTGATCATACCAGTAAGTTCCAGTAATACCAGTAAACTATCCTGAATGTTGGTTATGGTATATAGTCAGTGATGGTAAAATCTAGAACAAGATTTTCCTGTTGCTACCTGGAAACTGTCAACCAGCTTCTGTTGACAGATCTATCATAACATAAGTCTGTTCATGTTATTATAGATTTATTTTTCTATATGTATTTTTTACGTGGCACTACAATTTTCTCCATTAAGGGTATGTTCACATGGCGGAAATTGAAGAGGAACCTGAGATGTGCTGCTATGGATAGGTCAGTAATATATAACTCCTGAAAAGCCTGTTTAAGGCCGGGGCCCCACGTTGCGAAAACGCTGTGATTTGCAAAAACTGCTGCGTTTTACAGTATCTGCAGAGTGGATGGGATTCTGGCTAATTGCACATTGCAGAAAATTACCCGCAGCGGAAATGCTGCAATTTCCAAACCGGTCGTGTTTTTAGAAATCGCAGCATGTCAATAATACCTACGGAAACACTGGCGTTTTCTGTCATAGATTGTAAGCTCTTGCGAGCAGGGCCCTCAGTCCCATTGTGTGAATTGACTATTTCTTTGTAATGTATCTTTTTTGTCTGTACTTGAACAATACAAATTGTACAGTGCTGTGGAATATGTTGGTGCTATATAAATAAAATGTATTATTATTATATAGGTACAATAGGGACAGAAAGTCCGCCGAGTTTTCCTCTTCCTTTTCCTTCCCTTTCCGTGAAAAGTGCTGCATGGAAAAACTGCAATACATTTTTGCCACGGTTTTGCGGCCAGCTACGTGGGGCTTTAGCCTAAGGCTCCATGCTGCAGAATACAGTTAAAAAACACTGCAGAAAAAGATGCAGGGGGAACATTTTTGCTGAGTTTTTCTCTACAGGAGTTCTGCTGTGTGGATTTTCTTCCCTTAATAAACCTATAGAAAAACGCCAACGTTTCCGCAGGAATAATTGACATGCTGCGTTTAATGGAAATGTGTCATCAAAAAAATGACCAACTAGTGTGAAGAATGTGTGTTTTTTTTTCATATTTCCCATGTCACTATCTATGTTAAAAAATAGGTATAGGCACTATATCCTACAACTTTCACTCTGGCCACAATGCCTAATAATAGAACAATACTTGCAAATTCTATTAGGGCAATCACCTCATTTACATCACAGACAAGAGAGACAGGATTATAATAGACGATAACAACCCTATAGAGAATACCACATAAAACCCATCGTGACATCCACTAGTGACAACAGATGATGTCACAGCTTATTTACTTTCCCTCGCTGCACGGAGCATGTCTAGAAAACTCTCCCATAATCCTTATTGAGTTGGCGCCAATCTATTGCTGCCTATAGCCATAACTCTGCAGACTTTAGTTCCCCTTTAACATGTACCCTTCCCGAAATTACCACACATGACAACCATTGAAACTCTTTAGTGGACGGAGTCGGCCACAGCTTTAATAGAAAACAACTTAACATCAGAGCATTGGGTATGACGCAGTATGCCAACCGCAGATCGCCAGCGGGCAAGTCCGCCTTCATTCCTGCCAAACTTGGTTTGTACCACCAGCTGTGACTTAACAACGTACTTCAATAGAACTCTAAAAAGAAAAAAAAATCATTAGAGACAGGAGCACAGGAATGCATAACCACATGCACCGAGCCCCATGCACAACCAGCCGAAAATCCCTTAATAGCCAGTTATTGGTAACACCTTGAAACAGCACTTCCCTCTAAACTCCTAGCAAAAAGGGAGAATGGGTGGAAGAGCCAGAAAAAGGCCGGGTCGGGGGGAGTGATTAACCATATATCCCTTTGGGAGATACCAAAATTTCTTCCCTGGGCTAGTGGAGGGGGAATAAGAAGAAGAGACTTATAGGAACCCTGAACTATCCCCCTAAACACAATGGCGCGCACCACTAACTACATCAAATAGAACATAACCCCCAAGTAGGTAATATAGTGGGGAAGGGGTAACATAACTATGGCCCCATATAACGCGCTGCCAAGTCCAGAACGCTTGCCCTATATGGTTTAGCCAAGACTAGTAAGATTGCCAAAAATAGAATAAAAAATCTGCAATCTAAAAATAAAAACAGATCATAAAGATGTGATAAACTGCAAAATTTAGTTTTAATAAATAGATTTTTAAACATTGGTGATACATTTTAGGCTAAGGCAGGATTCACACTACCGTTGATGTCCGTTATGATACTGTCCGTTAAGAAAAAACAAAAAAACGGACACCTGTCATAACAGACAATAATGGACACTAACTGAAGTTAATGTGTCCAGTTTTTTAACTGATCCATTTAATGGACGCATCAGTGTCCGTTTTTTTACTGTCTGTTTTTTTTGTGTTTTTTTGTTTCTGCTTTCTAAGCATGCGCAGAAAAAAAACCAGACAGTAATAACGGACATTATAACGGACAGTAACGGACTTCAATCTTAAAAAATAACAGATGCTTGACGTCCATCATGATACTGTTTTTTTAACGGACACAAAAGTCCTGCATGTAGGATTTTTTGTCCATGAAAAAAAATGGACATGTGACGGATTGGGTCTCGACGGACCACTAAGGGTATGTTCACCCGGAGTTTTTTGCAAGCTGAAAAAATCTGCTTCAGGAATTAGAAAACTTTTTTTGACGCTTTTTTTTTACATGATGCGTTTTTTGTCGCATTTTATGTCGCGGTTTCTGTCACGGTTTTTTCTGCGTTTTTTTTGTTCCAGCACACTGTATGGACCTGGAAGTTTCTCTCTAAAAAACGCCAGCGTTTTTTTCACCTTCCATCGATTTCAATGGGTTTTTTAAGACAGAATCCCCCTGAAAATAGGTCATGTCGCTTTTTTTTCCGTTAGCAGAAAAAATCCTCTAGAGGAAAAAAAACTGCTACTGACTCCCATTGAAATGAATGGGAGGAGTTTTTGCAGGGGGATCTTGAGGCAGATTCCGCCTCAACATCCACCTGCAAAAAACTCCATGTGAACATAGCGTTACAGTCACTAACGGACACAAGATAAAATCCGATTGAAATTAATGGAAATGTTAACGGATTTCTAACGGATATCTAGGATTTGCCAGAATCCCATCCACCTTGCAGTGACTGTAAAACGCTGCGTTTTTTTTCGTGTGTTTACAGCACGTGGGGCCCCGGCCTTATACACATTTACTGACCTCTATGCTGTTCCAACCCAGCTCGGCTCAGCGGTGCTTGTATGGAGGGAGGGGGGTTATCTATAGGACTATTGGATATTCTCATCACAGGACCCTGAAGCTCCCAGCTACATATCTGCGGAAGTACCTGACATGATATTGTGATGCATTCATTGTGTAATCCGCTGCTTTCCCACCTCGCGGTGTTATAATAATATCACAATACAAATAGATTTATTTCCAGAATTTCCATTGCACAAAGAAGGAATTTATTCCCCCGGGGGGTTTTACTTCCTATATCCACTGGCAATAAATTGACAGATATTGATTTTCTCATGCGAAAATGTTATTTGTGCCTGGTCTCTCTTCCTCTCCCCTCCGCTGCTGCTTGGGGTAATCTTATTTCCGTACTTCAGATTATGTATAGGGATTACAGAGATAAGGTTTAGGGAGGCCTGGGAAATTAAAACAATGACTCCAATCAAATGCATATCACAAGATACTTAAGGAGCGGACATGGACAGAGCAAGGCAAGATCCGGATGAATGATTTACAATGAAATGAGAGCACCCAAGATGGTAATAGCCCCCTTTACTGCGTTTTTGTAATAATCTCGCACATATTAAATGCGTCTTGTTTTACAATTCTAATATTAAACTGAAGAGTGGATCTGATGGGGTGCAATAAAGTACTGACTTGATGTAACCGCTTGAGGGCCAAATAATAGGCTCCATGTTTAAACTAATGCTAGGTTCACACCTGCGTTGGGGTTTCCATTCTTTGGGTCTGCTTTGGGACTCGAAAAGAAGTTACTCATGGAAACCCGCAGACCCCATGGACTATAATTGGGTTCACTGGGTTTCCATCCGAAAATGCGTAGAGAAATGTCTTGCTTGCAGGACTTTTATCTCTGCATCTTTCAAGCGGAACGAAGAACCGAATCCCTGAATGGTCATCAAACACAAATGTGAACCCAGCCTAAGCAGGATGTTGCTATAATGGTGCAGGGGTAGCTGCTGCACCAAGGCCCTGGCATAAGGTGGGTTCAAAGGGCCCTTTGCCACGTAAGAAGACACCAGTGCTATAAATGGCTTATCTTATGTGCAAGCCCTATTACAAATTTTGTAATTTTTGGGCCTGGAGCTGCAAGCTACACCTATGAGACTTCAGATGTTAAGGTGACATACAGATTAGTAAATATGGCAAACCTCGCGAGATTCGTTTGTGAAGTTTGGCCGCCTGTTTAGTTTCAGGCTGAACTTGTTATTATACTCTGAGGTCTCTTCAGACCCTAGAGTACAATAAGTGAAGGGAATAAACACTTATACTCAACTTCCCTCA